>CM060667.1:11321830-12011830 GCA_030686955.1 Odontamblyopus rebecca
ATATACAAAACTTTTTACAACTTTACAGCCCAGTACAAAATACAACAGCAGTAAAAATAAAAAATATCCGCAGTATTTTCAGTAGTTTTCTTGGTACCAGCGGAGGTCTGATATAAATGAATGTTGTGCCTGGAGTTGCTGAGAAACAGGAGACGATGCGCCTATTAATAAGAAGACCTGGAACCCAAGAGACCTGATATAAGACTTATATTTGCAGAATCAGGAAGATTTTAATTAAACAAATACTGTTAAATCAGCTTTAACTTTTATTTGGATTATTAATTATGTAGAAAATTTCCACAAACCAACGATACATGGTTTAACTCAGAAGGATCTTGTTAGTACAGCATGTTTGAAAAATATATATAAAGTTTGTTTGTTTGTGTCCTGATTACTTGCTTTGGTATAATATCTGTTGTAAGTATTTCTTATCATAGTGCATCACATAAATGGCATTTTGTGGATAAAAAGTTAAGAAAAAGATATAAAAAAGTAAAGAAATTAAGTAAAAAGAAGCAAAATATCAATGTTACAAACACAAGAAAGGTATTTTCTACATTTTAATGGCCAAAAATTGTACTTAAGTAAGAGTAACTGTGTTTCAAAATAATGTTACTCAAGTAGAATAAAGTAGTGGTCCTCAAAATTACTCAAATGAGCGGAACAAAAGTATATGGGAAAAGTACTACTCAAGCAAAAGTACAAGCCAGGACACAACATCTGGTTTAATATTTGAAGTTAATGTAATTTGAAGGAAAAATCATGACACAAAACAATAAATAACACACAAAATCTGGTATGTTCAAAGGATAGACACATAAATAATTCCATATTGTCACATAAAACTTTTGTCATTTGTAGATTTGTGTGTAACTTTTCTAGATTTTCTTCATGGAAATGTTATTGCTTTGTCTGGAATGTTTCACAGTGTGGCATTAAACCTTTCGTTATTCATGGAGACCAAACCAGACCAAGTGACAGGTCAGATCCGTGGAGAGGCGACCCCGCTCACAGTCAGGATGTCTGTTTTTCTACATATCTTTGAGCTATAAAACCACCTGTAATTTAATAAACATAAAGTAGAGCTGTTTAATGTCATACTGTGGAACATTCCAGGCAGAACAATGACACATCCACCAGAAAAGTTACACAATGCACCTTAAAAGTGTGAAGAGTGACCAAAACCTTTACATAAATAAGAGCACTGTAACTTCAATAAAACAGAATACTCAAGTAGGAGTAAAAATATGCAGATAGAAAAGTCCAGTTTATTTAAAAACAGAGTAGGGAGAAGATGCAGAGGATAATTAAATTTTCTTGAGATTTCTCCAAAAAGGTTAAAGCAGAGAAGTTGCTCTTTTATTCTACACCCTGGGGCCCCACTGTCACGCATTTCCCTTAAATGAATCACATATCGGCTCCTTTCAATTACTGTCCTGCCTCGGGCTCCACTACAAACCTCATTTCAGCAGTTCAATGTTTGGCTGCAATTCGCCTTTTCTCCAGTGGGGGTCAGTATTGTACAGTTTTTAGACTTGAACATGCCAGTTAATTTATTTATACGTAAAATATTTTGTGATAACGGAAAACTGTACAGTGAACAATATAAATAAGAAAAAAAATAGTATTAAAAAATTACCTAAATATATTCGGACGATTCTGAAAGCGTTAAGAGAGCTTCGTAAACGGTTGGTGTTGTGACTAAAAATGCACCCTAGCAGACGTCAAGAATATCCACAAGATCTCTTGCAGTGTATGTAGGGATAAAATCCAAGCTCACACGTTGTAAACTAGAACTAAACTGGAAAAACAGGTCCAAACAGGTATCTTAAAATCACGGAAATACTAAATTAGATCAATATAATGTGACAGAACCAGATCTATAGCTGTCATAATCAATTCACATTATACAGAGAGCATAGGCCAAAAGTTATCAATATGTGAGGCCTTTGTTGTCATTATAACACTGGTCTGCTGGGGATGCAAGTTGTCAAGGTTATTATTACACTTTTAGATCAAGATTTATTTTGTGTTCATATCTTAAAAGTTTTGACAGTTCATTAGAAGTCTTCTTTAGAGTTGTTACAAGAATATAATAAAATAAAGAAAGGCCTAATGAACGTCTTTGGATTGCTGAACTGTTTACCTCTCTAACAAAAGAACAAATACAAAGTTATGTAAGTTATGTCAAAATATCATAGCAGTGTTCTACAGAAGCTATAAAAGTAGTTTTGTTTTAACTTTGACAAAATAAAATGGACAATATAGCAATTTTTTTTCTTGTTAGATTTTTAAAAAATAATGGCAATGTCTCTTTTTAAAAAAACAAAACAAAAACAAAAACCTTATCCTTACATTTACTTCCGGACAAGATCTTAGTGTTCTACTAACAAATACAACGTTATTTATGTTATTTCCAAATATAGCACCATTGTTACAGTAAGCAGTAGTTTTGTTTCAACTCAAACAAAATAAACTGATAACATAGCTAGCTTTATGAGAAACAATGGGAATTTCTTTTGTTTGTTTTTTTAAATTAAAATAATAACTTGTCCTGACATTTGTTTACTGAAAAGATCTCAGTGTACTACTAACAAATACAAAGTTATTTATGTTATTTCCAAATATAGTACCATAGTTACAGTAAGCAGTAGTTTTGTTTCAATCGAAACAAGATAAAATTATAACATAGCTAGCTTTATGAGAAACAATGGCAATTTTTCTTGTTTTATTATTATTATTATTAATAATTAATTAATTAATTAATTATAATTATAACTTGTCCTTACATTATTTATTGACCAGATCTTAATGCACGACTAACAAATACAAAGTTATTTACGTTATTTCCAAATATAGTACCATAGTTACAGTAAGCAGTAAGTTTTGTTTCAACTCAAACAAAATAAAATGATAGTATAGCTAGCTTTATGAGAAACAATGGCAATTTCTTTTCTTTTACAATTAAAATTATAACTTGTCCAGATCTCAATGTACTACTAAGAAATAGTTATTTGTTAGTAAAAGTTATTTATAGTACCAAGGGGATACAGTAATATATTTCCAAATATAGTACCATAAAGTTACAGTAAGCAATAGTGTCGTTTCAACTCAAACAAAATAAACTGACAACATAGCTAGCTTTATGAGAAACACTTGCAATTTCTCGCTCTTTTTAAAAATAACTTGTTCTGACATTTATTTACTTTTCAATGTACTACTCAATGCACTACTAACAAATACAAAGTTAGGTACGTTATTTCCAAAAATAGTACCACAGAGTTACAGTAAGCTAAGTAGTTTCGTTCTGATAAGATAGCTAGCTTTATGAGAAACAAGGGTAATGTCTTGTTGTTGTTGTTTTATTTATTTATTTATTTTTTTACTAAACCTGACCTCGCATTTATTTATAGCCAAGATCTCAATCTGGCAGCCTTAAAAATTAAATAAAAAATAAATAAATGAACGATATCGGTTTATTTTCCACGGGGTGCGTAATTCGCCGTAACCCCGGAAGTGGGCGGCCTGACAGCGCTGTGTTGACTGGAGCAACGGAGAGGGTACACGGCCAAAGTAAAGTGACATCTCGTACACTCACACAGGGAGACTACCGCTGCCCTCCGCTTCAACATTTTACCCTCAATTTCATGAACTAGGAACGCACTTTGGGCACGATCGCTCCACGGAGGTAAGGCGCAATTTTGCACGCATTTCCGAAGTGTGTGTTTTTAACGCCGTCATGTCATTTCTCTACTACTTCTGCCGCTGTTGCTTGTTGGCTGAAGGGTCGAGTCGAGGGGAATATTGTGACAGCGATCTGTAAACAAACTCCGCTATTGCTTCAGGTGAAATTTGCAAGATTTCTTTTTGATTTTAACGATTTGTTGGTTACTTTTGGCCTGTTTTGGAGAGCTTTTACGCGTGGAAACGCGCGTACTCGGCTGTGCGCCCTGCTTCTTATTTTAAAAGCCGAGTTCGCTTTTCTCAATTAACCCGTGTCTTGTCATGAGTTGCCTACATGTTGCTGGTGGTTAGATTAGACGCTTGTTACTTGAGAATAGTGAAAACAACCCGTGTGCGTGGCTTGTACGTCGGCATATGGCGTAAAAATGCGTTCGCACTCCTCCAGATATGTCCACTTGACCCTCGCCTAAGGTGAGGTAGCACTGACGACCAAACGTGACACAAGTGCAGAGTGTGTTTATAGGAACCTTTAACCTCAGGCTTTACATAGAAACCCAAAACAACCCCGTTTTAAACTAAGGTCATATGCTCCATTTGATGAATATTGCATGTTTTGGACCATGTAGGCTATGTAATGTAACGGAATTGATAAATAAGTAAAAAGAAAGCTATGCATTTTTCATGTTGGGGTTATGAGAAAATGGCTTCATTGAGTTGTTCTGAGTTGAAACAAGTTTTGGTGCCAAAATATTCATAATGAATAGGTTCTGAAGTTGGGACAGGCGAAAAATGCTTGCAGTTGCAGATTTTTTGTGCTGTGAGGCAAGAAAAAAAAAAGAGAAAAAAGAAAATCAGAAAATGTATTTGAAAATACTGACTATGTACAATTTGGATGAAAAAAATATGTATAAAATAAATATAAAAAGAAATAAGTTAGATTTTAGTATATCTATTATAAATAATTTCACTAATGTCTCTCTCTGTTTTTAATTTTATGATGATTATTTACGTTCTATTGTGATTTTAATGCGTTTCTTCTTTTGTAAACCACTTTGGATTACTTTGTGTATGAATTGTGCTATACAAATAAACTTGGCTTGCCTTGCTTTGCCTTCAGTAACTAGAGCATTTAGCCTATCCTAGATTTAAACAGTCAGCACTATTTCTATTACATTATAAGATTTTGGAGCACGCTTTTGCAGACGTCTGTGCTGTCTGATTAGCTTAATACAAAAATAAATAAATAAATAAATGTGCTTTATTTCAATATACTTTTTCTCATTATCTATAATTGCCTGAGATAAAACCCGTCAGGCTTAGTTTGCAACATGTTAAAGTGGATTTTTTTGTGAATCATTGGCTTTGTGTTGAATTACTTGGGAGAAGCTGAACTCTGGTGTTGAATGAAGTTGACATTTGCCTCCGTAATTGCTAGTAAATCTATGTTCAGAGCTTTTGAAATGCCAGGTTTCTGATGGTTCATTTTTCAAAGCTTGTCTAAATGTCATGCACACCGTGATATGTGCACAATTCCTGCGATAAGCCCTGGTCTATCTGTGTATTGTGTGAATGCGCTGGAGGTCAGAGCCGTGTTTGGTATTTTGCTAATTAAAATGTTTTATGTTGAGTTGCACAAATACAAAATTGCATGTCAAAGATTTTATACCGATACTAGTTACTATTTAGACACTAGTTAGTTGCATTTAACGGGTCCATATTACGCTATTTTATAATGTTGTGTCCTCATCACAAACATACCCGGACAGTTGTGTTTTGTTTCATTTGCACATGTTTAGCACACAAACACCGCATGTTTATGTTGAGTTTATATCTCAAACAGAAAACACTCTCTTCCACCTTGTGATGACATGCAGTGATACAGGAAGTGCTCCGCTGGGTTTTTAAACTCCACACACCTTCGCTAGAATCATTTGGTTCATTTCAGATCTGAAACTGCCCAACTAAAAGTGAAAATTTAGCTGCAAACTTGAAAACTACCATGTGGAACAGAGCATTTTGAGCTTTGGAGATGTACAGACTACCAATAAAGAGTTACTGAAACAAACAAAACACAACTCCGGGTATGTTTTTGACGAGTTAACAGCAGTATTTGTGTTTATTTATTAAAGTGTTTATTTATTAAAGTAAAAGACAAGACAATGCAAGAGCCATACATGTACTTATGAATGTAAATATGCAGGATTGTGGCCAAAGGTAATTTCCACCTTTAGTCCCACGGTGGATCAAGGCCAGTCACATAACCTGCACAATTCCTTAAACATGACAAAAGCATACAATACCCGCCCCCGCATTTCTTACTCATACGCGATAAAACGCACCCATATGACGTTAGTATTAAAACGTACAGGTCAGACACGTACTCTCACTGCTTACACATGCACAGTATTAGCATCTATTTACAGGTCTACACACAAATATGATTGCAGTCCTTGGATCATGTGCAAAAGTTTTAGTGTTTAAGTTCAGTTGCGTGGACAGATCTGATTGTCCATTAGCCTGTTGAGTAGAATAGCTGAGCTGAGTGTATGTGGCTAAAAGCTCACACGAGGCAATTTTGCATAACATTTGGAGCTTTTTAAGAACTTGAACTTGAGTAAAAAAGCAGGACTAAAACTGGACAAACGCATGATTAGACCAGGACTACTCCATAGAGGGCTACACTTTGTCTATTCTGATTTATGCATCCGAAACCAAGGATTTAATCGGTCACACATCATTTTAAACACAAATACAACTCTCTCACCTCAGATTAGTTTAGTTCCAGTTCAATTCTTCTCTTATTTATTTTGCAGAAGTCCAGAGATTTTTTTCAGTCCCCTGTGATATAAATTTCCTTTCTTTTTCCTCGTAAGCAGCCATGGTTGTGTCATTCACTCCTCTCATGGGAGAATCTTTAGCAGAGGATCCAGAGCACATACTTCTCCAATACTTCACGATGTGTTGCAATTGGAGTTGGCGCAATTATCAGATTGCGAAGGCTGCAATTATTTACACAATATAATGTCCATTGCAAAGAACAAAACGTCGTCTCTTTATAGAAAATAGAAAAGTTTGTATCTGTAGTTTAGGCCTTTACAAACAGAATCCTAAATACAAAATACACAAATTTAATCCCAGTTGTAAATCTTCAAACCTTTTTTTTTAAATTCCCGACTAAACCAGGACTTAAAGGGCTCATATTATGCTATTTTCTGATGATGTGTCCTCATCGCAAACAGACCTGGAGTTGTTTTGTTTAATTTGCACATGTTTAGCACACAAACACTGCATGTTTATGTTGAGCTCTTATCTCAAACAGAAAACACTCCGTTCCACCTTGTGATGTCATGCGGTGATACAGGAAGTGCTCCAGTGTGTTTTCAAACTCCATACACTTTCACGAGAATCATATAGATGATTTCAGCTCTGGAATTGCCAATTTCTTCTAAACAAAAGGTATAACTTGAAAACTACTGCTACATAGGTCTTCAGGAAGAATAGCTGATAGCTAATTGTAGGTCAGGTAGATACAATAAATCAATTAAAATACTGTCTAATACATTACTAAATACAAAAACAATAAATACTTAACACTAATAAAATACAGTACTAAGGACACTACTAATACAATCAATCAGTTAAATACTGTCCCACTTTAACTGTATGTTTTAATCCTATTTAATTTGCTTATGTTGTTGTAAGGCGACCTTGAGTGTCCATAAAGGCGCCTAATAACTGAAATTGTGTTATTACTGCTTCATGACATCACAAGATGGAACAGAACATTTTGAGCTTTGGAGATGTAGACAGACTAATAACACAGAATTAGTCAAACATGTCTGATTGAAACAAAACCCAACTCTAGGTACAGGGTTTTAAGAACATTATAACATGACTTCAAGCTCCCAAGAGTCAATTTTGCACAAGTAGGAGCTTTAACTTGAACAAAACACTATATCAGTCTCCAGTCTATACTCCAAAAGCTTTAATGAAACTCATATATTGTGCTGCCATGATTGTTTTGGGGACTATAAGGCGCTGCGGGAAACACTGGACTTAGACTAACTTTATTGATCCACAAGGGAAATTACTTGGGCACAGTAGCTCACACATCACAATATAATATAATAACAAAAGAGAAAGGTGTCGGATCATTATATATATATATATAAAATATATTTTATTTATATATATATATATAAATATATATTATATATATTGTATATATTATATATATATATATATATATATATATATATATATATACACACACGTGATGTACAGTTTGAGAATCATTGCGTTGGCTCATGTTGTTTTCAGTGTGAGTAAATCCACAGTAGCTGATGCTGGACAGCCCTGTGCAGACTGAGCCTGTTGAGCCCGGTGCGTGTGTGCGTATTTGTCTCAGTAATAAGCAGCACCATGACTTCAATAGCATTAGCCGCCGTCTCCGGGGGAAACCACTTGTCAGGCTACAGCTCTTGCCTTCACACTGTCTGATGCTTGGGTTTAGTGTAACCTCAGTGCCTGCCACAATCACGACTATAAAGAACAATTAAAGGTCCTGTGTTACGCAAAATTGACTCTTGAGAGCTTTAAGATATGTTAGAATGTTTGTGCCTCAGCGAAAATATACCTGGAGTTGTGTTTTGTTTCTTTCATGTTTGAGTAATATTATATTATTAGTCTGTTTACCTCTCCAAAGCTCAAAATGCTTTTTTTTTTCATGTTAAAGGGACAGTTCGGAATTTTGGACATCGGGCCTCATTTCCTACAGAGCCAGAGTGTTGGAGACGTGTGGAGACACTTTTTAAAATATTCCATCCAGTCCTTGTATTTGGAGAGGTCGCTGGTGCTAGGCTAGTGCATGTCAATGGCCAGAGTTGCCATTAAAAACAGTCTTACCCACTCCACAGAGCACCCGAGGCAAAACTATTGTAACTCCAAACTGTTGATGTGAATATTTGTGTCGATAGAATATTTTTAGAAGTAAAACCAACCTTGCATTTGAAAGATTTATGTCTGAGCTGTAGCAGAGAGTTGCGTTTCCTAACAGAAAGCTCGGCAGCGACAGACTGATATATGAGAAAATAGTCCCTCAGCATGCGACGATTCATGCGAAGCAATGTTATTTTTATTTGAAACATTATTTTATCGACACAGACATTCACATTGACAGTCTGGCTTAATAATAGATTTCCTCACTAGGAAATGAGGCCCTATGTCCAAAATTCCGAACTGCCCCTTTAACAGCGATCTTTTACCTTTTGTTCAATAGAGATGGGCAATTCCAGGGCTGAAATCATCCAAATGATTCTGTTGAAGGTGCCTGGAATTTAAAAACATGGTGGAGCACTTCCTGCATTATCGCAAGTTGGAACAGAGTGTTTTCTGTTTGAGAGAAGAACGCAGCCTAAATATGCACTTATACTCATATTTTCTAGCTTTTTCAGTTCAAATACTGATTTCAGTACCATAGTTTTAAATATCTGCCAATATCAACTGATACAAGTGCAGTGAAACAGCATTT
The DNA here is from genome assembly GCA_030686955.1 of Odontamblyopus rebecca. Classification (NCBI taxonomy): domain Eukaryota; kingdom Metazoa; phylum Chordata; class Actinopteri; order Gobiiformes; family Gobiidae; genus Odontamblyopus; species Odontamblyopus rebecca. The sequence continues at coordinate 11,331,045 of CM060667.1, forward strand.
ATTTCCTTAAACAATAAAATAAAATGAGACAAAACTGAGCCAAATGTGTTATGTTGCTGTTATTTATCTCTCCAGTAACTACAGAATAGCTTTGTGTAAATAAAAATTCACTTTCTGAGCTGAGTATGACTAGTAAATAGTCGTATCACATTAAATTATATGTCAACTGAACCAAATAATTCCCAGTGGACATTTCCACTAAATAAATATTGACCTCCAAATAATATTGTTCCATCTGCCAAATATAACACAATGAGTTGATCGTTTTAGATTAATGACGGGCCGAAGTAACAGATTAAAAGTGCATTGTCTAACTTTTCTGGTGGAGGGTCCATCACCTGCTTTTGTCATGTTAATTCTTCATCTGGAATGTTTCACAGTATGGCATTAAACCTTTCTATCTTCATGGAGACGAAACCAGACAAAGTTAGAAGTCAGATCTGTGGAAAGACAACCAGAATTCCTGTTTTTCTGGGTATTTTTGAGCTCTAAAACCATCTGTAATTGAATAAATGTAAAAGTAGAGCAGTTTAATGTCATACTGTGAAAGAGTTGGTGGAGGAAGGTTGGTTGGAAGAAGGTGAAGGGCGGTCCGCCGAAAACTTACAGTGCGCCTTAAACCCGAATGAACACACTTGAACTGATTTCTGATGAATCACAAAAACACGGCCAGGCTATTGTTATCGGACAAAGAGCAAAATGTATTTACACGAGATGGATTTGAGAGTGGAAAGTAAGTAAGTAAGTAAGTAAGAAAGTATGCCCTTTATTATCCCACAATGGGGAAATTCATGTGTCGCAGTAGTAACAACAGCAACATATATTCCACAAACAACATGAGTAATTGACATACATACAAGACATACAAGACATACAAGACCAGAGTTAAGGCTACTGCGACAGGCAGCCACCTGCGCGGCGCCATCTTGGCTAAGCCAAGAACGAAAGAAACGAGATAAACTCTTTGAACTTTCTTTAGTCGATTAAACTGTGCGAACTAAATGATTTTATTGGGATTATAAAGGGAGCTCTTCTAAGCAAACGTCGTTAAGTACTAGTGCTGCTACTACTATTACTACTACTACTGCTACGACCTACAACTACTGCTGCTACTACTACTACTACTGCTACTGCTGCGACCTACAACTACTGCTGCTACTACTACTATTACTACTACTACTATTACTACTTATTACTACTTATTACTATTACTACTACTACTACTGCTACGACCTACAACTACTACTACTACTACTACTACTATTACCACTATTACTACTACTACTGCTACGACCTACAACTACTACTGCTACTACTACTACTACTACTGCTACTAATACCGCTGCTACTGCTGCCACTACTACTACTACTGCTACTACTACTATTACTACTACTACTATTGCTACTTATTACTACTTATTACTATTACTACTACTACTGCTACGACCTACAACTACTACTGCTACTACTATTACTACTACTACTGCTATGACCTACAACTACTACTGCTACTACTACTACTACTACTGCTATGACCTACAAAAACTACTACTACTACTACTATTACCACTATTACTACTTATTACTACTTATTACTATTACTACTACTACTGCTACGACCTACAACTACTACTGCTGCTACTACTATTACTACTACTACTGCTACGACCTACAACTACTACTGCTACTACTACTACTATTACTACTGCTACGACCTACAACTACTACTGCTACTACTACTACTACTACTACTACTACTACTATTACTACGACCTACAACTACTACTGTTACTACTACTACTACTGCTAATACTACTACTACTACTGCTGCTACTACTACTACTACTATTACTACTGCTACTACTACTACTTCTGCTACGACTACTACTACTGCTGCTACTACTACTACTACCACTACTACTACTATTACTACCACCAGTTACTACTGCAAGTACTATTACTACTAAGCTAAGAAACTTGTAATCCGATATATTCTGATAACCCACCATATTATTGGGAGACTTTTGACGAGGCGAGATAAGATAAGATAAGATAAGATAGGACTTTACTGATCTCACAGTGGAGAAATTCAAAATCACATTTTTTCTGTTATCGTTACATCTCTCGTATGTATATGTTTTTTCTGCCCCATAATGATGTGCAGCCCTAATTACAACTTCAAACAGAAACTGTTTTTGACCTTAAATTGGCCTGGCAGTTTCACACATGATGAGGAATGGGTCAGTAAGTTAGAACTGGCTTTCATTATTAGCCACTCAATCACATTACGCAATATTCACGAGAAGCTCTACTACCGGACGCTTTTAACTGCCGATTTTCAAACGAGATAATGAATTAAAAAGGGAAGCTGATTTGCAAATTTTTCTGAAAAATTATTCGAAAATACGAACTGAAACTATCTGCATTTGGGGAAGAAACAGCGAAATCGATATATAAATAAAACTCCTAAAAATCCTGTATTTATGTTGCCAGTATTTAAAAAGTCTTTTATTCTCATACAGTATTCACTTGAAAAACCAGTATTTGCATCTATGGTGACATTTTTGAATATTAAATGAAACAGAAAACACCGCACACACGCCAAAGTCCTTACAGAGGTGCAGATGCAAGGAGCAGCAAGCGAAAAGTGACAAAAAATAAATAAAACCTTGATCTCGACACTTTGTGCTGTGGTCCAAAGGAAAAGAAATGATCTGATGAAGGCTAAAATTTAAAAAAAAGTTCATAAAAAGGTTTGGCCATGTGGGTGTGCTGTGCGGTTTTTCACTTTGGCGTTTTGAATATTTAAATGTTGTGTTTTTATTTTGGCATACGGAGGGATGCAGACCGCTCTCTCGCTCTTTCTCTTTCTCTCACGGCTGCGTTGGTTGTTTGTGTTTTGTACTTTTGGCCCGACCTCTGTACAGTAAATACACTGCAGTGTCTGGCCCGGCTGCCACCTCTTTCCTCTCTCACTCTCTCTCTCCTCTCCTCCCCCTCTCATCTGTCTCTCATCTATCTCCCTCCTCTCTCTCTCTCTATCTCCCTCTGTCCCTCTCTTCTCTCTTCCATCCTCCTTCTCTCCCTCTCCCTTTCTCCCTCTTCTCTTGTGCTCTCTTTACCCTCTTTCCCCCTCTCTCCTCCCTCTCTCCCTGTCTCCTTAAGTTCTAGTCCCTCTCGCTCTTTCGTTCTCATGTTCACAGTTGGCTCTCCCTCTCTCTCCTCTCCCCCTGTCTTCCTGTCTTCTTCTCCTCCTTCTCTCTCTCCCTCTTTTCCCTCCCTCTCTCCTCTTCTCCTTTCTCTCGCTGGTGTTCACAGTTGGCTCTCTCTCTACCTCTTTTCCCTCCTCCTCTCTCTCTCGTGTTCACAGTTGGCTCTCCCTCTCCTCCCTCTTTCCTCTCCCTATTTTCTCTCTTTCTGTTTCTCTCTCCCTCTCTCTCTAGTGTTCAAAGTTGCCTCTCCCTTTCTCTTTTCCTCCCTCTCTCCTTTCTTTTTTCCCTCTGTCCCTCGCTTTCTATCTCCTTCTCCTCTCTGTCATTTTCACAGTTGGCTCTCCCTCTCCTCCTCCCTCTCTCTTTTTTCCTCTCTCCTCACTTTCTCTCTCTGGTTGGCTCTCCCTCTCTTCCTCTCCTTCTCCCTCTCTCCTCCCTCCTTCTCTGGTGTTCACAGTTGGCTCTCCCTCTCTCTCTCCCTCTCTTCTCCCTCCCTCTCCCCTCCCTCTACCCCATCCCTCCCTCTCTCCTTTCCCTCTCCTCTCTCTCTCTGGTGTTCACAGTTGGCTCTCCTTCTCTCCTCTCTCCCTCCCTCCTTCTCCTCCCTCCTTCTTTGGTGTTCACAGTTGGCTCTCCCTCTCTTCCTCTACTTCTCCTCCCTCCTTCTCTGGTGTTCACAGATGGCTCTTCCTCTCCTTCTCCTCTCCTTCTCCTCCCTCCTTCTCCCGTGTTCACAGTTGGCCCTCCCTCTCTCCTCTCTCTCCCCCTCCTCTCCTCCCTCTCTCTGGTGTTCACAGTTGGCTCTCCCTGTCTCCCTCTCTTCCTCTCCTCCCTCGTTCTCTGGTGGTCACAGTTGGCAGAGGGTCAGAGCACAGAGTGTCCCAACAGGAAGACCCAGAGGAGCAGGGAAGTGCCCACTGTATTTTCACACAGGACCAATGGCAACTTACACTCAAAACACTTCACACTTTATGCACAATTCTGCAGATTTATCCCTTTCCAAAATACAAAACATACATTAAACAGTCTAGGGTCCACGTTATTGCCCCTGTGGCAAAATGTCCCCTGCATTTGCCCCATCCTTCAGTGCCTCTGGGCCACCCCGTCTGCAGATCTTGAGCTAGAGTCTTCGTCCGGACTACTTCAGCTGGAGGATTTCACATACACATGGTGCATGTCTTGGGCAACCTCCGCACAGAAAATACCATGGCAACCTCGCAATTTCACCTGGAACCTTTTTGCTGTGAGGCGAGAATGCTTGTACTGTAAATGTTTATAAATAACAAGAATGAAAAAGTTTAAAGAGGCAGTGTGTACATTTTCTGATGAAGCGTTTACCACTTTTTTGACGGCATGTGCTGCTTTGCGTTTTAATGCTTTGTGTGGAATGTTCCGCTAAATGGTATTAAGCCTCTGTCTCCATGGAAACAAGCAGACGACGTCACCAGGAACAGTTATGGATCAATCATATTGACGAACTCACAGTGAGACCGCAGTTTTTTATTTTTTATTGATAAAGACAGCCGACCTCTAATGCCATACTGTGGAAAATTCCAGACAGTGCATTAACATCTCCATAGACAATAGTAGTTGATGGAACTTCCACCAGAAAAAATTACACAATGCACCTATAAATTTGCTTTTGGATTTTTGTGTCAGTGGAAATTAGTTTCAGTATTATCGTTTATATTTACTTCAGCAATATGTCACTACTACTACTACAACTACTATTGCTACTACTAGTACCACAACTATTAGTACTGCTACTACCACCACCACCACCACCACTACTACTACTACAACTACTATTGCTAATACTATTACTACTGCTACTATTAGTACCACAACTATTAGTACTGCTACTACCACCACCACCACCACCACTACTACTACTACTACTACTACTACTACTACTACTACTACTACTAATATTATTATTATAACTGCTACTACTACAACTACTACTGCTACTATTACTACTGCCACTACTACTGCAACAACTACTACTACTACCTACTACTGCTACTATAACTGCTACTACTATTACTACTACTAATTTATTATTATTTCCTTTATTTTACCAGGTAAAAAAAACTTGAGATTAAAAATCTCTTTTCCAAGAGTGACCTGGCTAAGAGCGCAGCAAAGACATAGTTACAGTGTATGACAAAACAACATTCAAACACAATAACACATACTACACATTATATACAGTATCAACAATGCAATTTCACAAATTCTGAAAGCAGTCACATTTACCAATAATGCTACCACTACTATTACTACTACTACTACTACTACTACTACTACTACTATAACTGCTACTGCTATTACTACTACTACTGTTACTACTGCTACTACTACCACTTCTACTAATACTACTAGTACTAAAACAACTACTATAACAACTACTACTACTACTATAACTGCTACTACTACGATTACTACAGCTACTATTACTACTGCTACTATTACTACTACTGCTGCTACTGCTACTATAACTGGTACTACTACCTACTACTGCTACTATAACTGCTACTACTATTACTGCTACTAATGCTACCACTACTATTACTACTACTACTACTATAACTGCTACTGCTATTTAGGGCTGCAGCTATCGATTATTACAGCAATCAATTATTCTTTCAATTATTTTGTTCGAGTAATCGTTAATGTGCGTCTACTTTGCACATGTTAAGTACACATGTTTTGGACATGAAAAATGTAATTATTGCTAGGCTAATCATGATTTTTAAAACTACAAGAATGTAGCAACTACCTCCTGCAAATTCTTGTTTGGTTTTAGACCTGGTTTTAGATCTGGTTTACACCTGGTTTAGACCTGGCTTAGACCTGGTGTTAGTCCTGGTGTTAGTTATGGTTTAGAGGCGCACAGGAGGAAGCGCGGTCCACGCAGCGTACGCGACAAGACACGATCCGATTGGGAGGAGATGAGGAGTGTGCGGCGTACTGGAGGAGATGAGGTGTGCGCGGCATACCAGAGGAGATGAGGTGTGCGCGGCATAGCGGAGATGAGGTGTGCGCGGCGTACCGGAGGAGATGAGGTGTGCGCGGCGTACCGGAGGAGATGAGGTGTGCGCGGCGTACCGGAGGAGATGAGGAGTGCGCGGCGTACCGGAGGAGATGAGGTGTGCGCGGCGTACCGGAGGAGATGAGGTGTGCGCGGCGTACCGGAGGAGATGAGGTGTGCGCGGCGTACCGGAGGAGATGAGGAGTGCGCGGCGTACCGGAGGAGATGAGGTGTGCGCGGCGTACCGGAGGAGATGAGGAGTGCGCGGCGTACCGGAGGAGATGAGGTGTGCGCCGCGTACCGGAGGAGATGAGGTGTGCGCCGCGTACCGGAGGAGATGAGGGATGCGCGGTGTACCGGAGGAGATGAGGTGTGCGCCGCGTACCTGCGGAGATGAGGTGTGCGCCGCGTACCGGAGGAGATGAGGGATGCGCGGTGTACCGGAGGAGATGAGGTGTGCGCCGCGTACCGGAGGAGATGAGGAGTGCGCGGCGTACCGGAGGAGATGAGGGGTGTGCGCGTACCGGAGGAGATGAGGTGTGCGCGCCGTACCGGAGGAGATGAGGAGTGCGCTCTTATTATACAGCCATGGGCGCCGCGCTGTTTTGTGTACAGTGAAGTGCAGTGGTTGTGCGGAAACTTTACCTCTACCGCAGAAGGTTCCAGCCATTGCCGAGCGTATGAAAACAAAACAAAGCGTCGAGACAAAAAAAATAAATAAATCAATGCACTTTTGTAATCGATTTACTGGATGAATCGTTTCAGCCCTTACTGTTACTGCTATTACTACTGCTACTACTACCACTTTTACTAATACTACTAGTACTACAACAACTACTATAACAACAACTACTACTACTACTACTATTACTACCGCTTCTGCTATAACTGCTGCTATTACTACTACTACTATTACTCCTACTACTATTACTACTACTGCAACTATAACTGCTACTACTATTACTACTACTTCTACTACTACTACTACTATAACTGCTACTGCTATTACTACTACTACTGCTACTACTACAACTACAACAACTACTCCTACTGCTCGTACTACTTTGTGTGTCAAGTGAACGGTGCTGAGGATGGGGCTGAGGTATCAGTGATATTATGGATTACAGATTAAAGCTTCAGTCTCTGAGCAGCAGATCAGGCCACTGTTTATTCGCTCTGTCATGCTATTCCCAAAAGGTGAAGTTTGCTGGTTCAATTCTGGCAGACACAGACTTAGACAGACTTTATTGATCCACAGGGGATACGGCTCGGACACAGCAGCTCGCACATTACAAAATAACAACAAAGAGATGCTTGAATGAAGTGCGGGGCTTTGCTGAGGTCTGTTTATGGATGATTCATGGGGATTTTTCTCACTTTTCTCTGAGAGTTGTCTTAAAATTGTCCAGTGAGTGAATGGATGTCTCTTTATTTTTATCATCGTAATCATTTTTAGGGATGGGAGAAGGTGCCACGAGATCTCGCGGGACAAAATTGCCACAAGATTGTGCCCACATGCTGAAAATGAGCTCGTGAGATGTTTTTTTTTTCCATGTTTTTTGTTTGGATTGGATAAAGAAATTTGAGTTAAGGACTGGTGAGTTACATTTCTGAAGAAGCTGTAGTTCCAAAAAGCACGGCTACAATGACACAGCAGAAATGTTAAATAAAGTAAATCAAAAACGGTGAAGCCAAAATTGGGAAATTGTTACTTAAATTAAAGTATAACATGAAAAAAATCAACTTAAGAAACAGTATTAAAGTACCTGTTTATAAAGTGTTTAAAAGTGTAAAAAGTATTTGGCAGAGATTTTTAGAAGAATTACACGGTGAAATATAGTGATTTTGAAAAAGAAATTAGCTGATTTTAAGTTATCCAATTGATTTCTTAATTTTTCTAGCCACTTTTGTGTTTTTTTGTTTGTTTTGTTTGTTTTTGTGTGTTTGTTTCGACGTTAACTCAAATTGAATGTGCCAAAAATAAATATCAGCCATTTCAGCAGGTCTCAATCTATAAAGAAAAGTACTTTTTGCTTTTCAGCCCAGATCTAAAATTGTCAAGTAAAAGTATCCCATGTAAAATACACTTAAGTAAAGTACAGATACGTAAAATTTGTACTTAAGTATTATTGTTTTACTTTTGTACTTCATTAGTTTCCACCACTGCCTAATCTGCTACAACTACTACTACTTGAAATATATATTTTTTACTATTACTACTTGTAAAACTATACTTTTGTTCAATATACTCCATGGAAGCTGGAATAATGTATATTTTGGTGCTCAATACTCCTCATTTTTACTATTTCTTTGCAATAGTGGGGAGATTTTTTGCCGTTTTTATGTCAAACTAAAATCTGGCCAAATTAAGTTGTTTTTCTACTACTGCTGCTTTGGTATTTTTTCTGACACGTATTACGATTATTACGACTGGAAGTAGATTTGGGGCTTTGGTTTTAATAATAGAATTCTGTTCAGAGTTCACATTTAAAACCTGCACTGGAGAATCAACTGTTTACAATCAACCAGGAATTTAACATTTAGAGGTTTTGATGCAGAATGAGACATGTTTTGTTGTTTGTGGAGAAGAGTTGAAAGAGAGTTTTGCTCCTTAAAAAACTGCAGCCTTTGTCATTTGAGAATCAGAATAAATTGTTTTACCTTAACTGTGATTAAATAAACATAAAAATAATACAGACTGACTGAGCAGGTCTGTCATGAGAAAAACAATAATTACAAACATTTATCGTTTCGATTAATCTTGCAGGACTTACTACTGTTACTATTACTACTACTACTACTACTACTACTACTACTACTACTACTACTACTGCTACTGCTGCTACTACTGCTACTACTACCACTACTACTACTACTACTACTACTACTACTACTACTACTACTGCTACTGCTGCTGCTACTGCTGCTACTATTACTGGTACTACTATTACTGCTATTACTACAACCACTACTACTACTACTTCTTCTACTACTACTGCTACTACTACTACTACTACCACTACTGCTACTATCACTACTACTGCTACTACTGTTGCTACTACTACTACTGCTACTACTGCTACTGCTACTACTACTACTGCTACTATTACTACTACTGCTACTGCTGCTACTACTACTATTACTACTACTACGACTACTACTACTACTACTGCTACTGCTGCTGCTACTGCTGCTACTATTACTGGTACTACTTTTACTGCTATTACTACAACCACTACTACTACTTCTTTTACTACTACTACTACTACTACTACTACTACTACTTCTACTACTACTATGGCTACTGATACTAAAGCTACTTTGCCTACTGCATCACAGAGAGGGACAAGAGGAGACTGGACAAAGTCATCAGGAAGTCCAGCTCTGTCCTGGGCTGTGCCTTGGATTCGGTGCAGGAGGTGGGGGACAGAAGGGTCCTGGCCAGATTCACTTCTATGCTGGACCTGGAGTCTCACCCTCTTCAGGGCCCTGTCTGCTCTGGAGAGCAGCTTCAGTGACAGACTGATCCACCCTCGCTGTGTGAAGGAGAGGTTCCGCAGGTCTTTCCTTCCTGCTGCTGTCAGACTTTACAATGAACACTGCTAACTCTGCTGCCTGTGCAATACTGGGACCCTGTGCAATAATGTAAGATAGAAATTTATTGTATATATAGTTTTTAGATTGCAATTTATTGTATATATAGTTTTAAGATAGCAATTTATATGATACATAGTTTTATAATCCTTACCTTTATAGATCTTTATAGTTTTTGTCTATTTTTAACTTAACTGTGCTTCTATTGCTGCTACTGTTTCTTGCTGTTCTCTTTACTGTGCGTTGCAACACTGAAATTTCCCCATTGTGGGACAAATAAAGGATATCTTATCTTATCTACATCTGCTACTGCAACTACTACTAAAACAGGTACTTCTACTACTACTACTACTACTATTGCTACTACTACAGTGGCTACAACTACTACTACAATGGCAAACTGCTACAACAACTGCTACTACAACTCCTACTACTATTACTACTACTACTACTGCTACTACAACTGCTACTGCTGCTATTACTACCACTCCTCCTACTACTACTGCAACAGCTACTTCTACTGCTACTACAACTGCTACTACAAAACATAGCAAATTGTATCTATTCAAATACAAATTTTGATTTAATTAATTTTACAGGCCTACTACTAACAATAATACTGTTACTACTACTACATTTACAATGGCTACTATGACAACTGCTACTAAAATTAGCTAATTGCATCTATTTAAATTTCACTTTCGTTTCAGTTCATCTTGCAGCCCTGCGGCTACGACTACAACAGCCACTGCTACTGCTTATTACAACTACAATTATATTCCTCCTCCTCCCGCTGTATGATGTATAACGCATTGCTGTGGTTGGAAGGAGGTGATCAGGAAGCAGGCGGTGCTCTGCCTCCTCCCTTTTTCCGTTAGTTTAATCCTGCGATCATGTGACTCTGAGCTTTTAGTCTGTGTAGGTCAGGCCGGGTGCTACCGCGGCTGATCCCTCGCTCCGGAGATCACTGTAAAAGTACTCTATAGGCTGCGCCACGTTAGGCAGTACTCGGGGTGTAGAAGGACTTTTACGCACATTTGGAAACACGTAGCTTTGACTTATTGAGCTCCTGTTGTTATTTAAGTCTTCTCTCATTTTTACTGTCTTAAAAATGTGAAAAACAGCGCTATTTATTTGATTTTAAAGATGCATCGTGTAACATTTGTAGGGTTTGGAGGGTCCGTCAGGTGCTTTTCTCCACGTGATGTTCCTGTATGTTTCACGGTACGGTATTAAACCTTAATATCTTCATGGACCCAAACCAGACCGAGTTACTGGTCAGATCTGTGGAGAGGCGACCCCGCTCACAGCCAGAATGCATTTTTTCCATGCATTTTTGAGCTATAAAACCAAATATGAAAATAAACATCCATAGAAACAAGCAGATGATGGATCCCGTTTTCTTTGTAGTATTTGGACACTTTTGGTTATTTTTTTTTTGCAATATGATAAGATTTGAGCTGTAGATGGTTGAATTATGAACTGAATTTGCATAAGTGAATTAAGTTTACAATATTGTACATTTCGAATACTTTTTGAGGGATAATTCTGCTTTATGGTTTGGTTTTATGGTTAGTATCTTTTATCGTCTATATATTTTCTTCAGAGACATATCACGCTTCGAAATTTCTTATCGTGACAGGCCTAATGTAAGGACTTTATAACACATTTTGAAATATTTTTGGGCTTTCATTTGTTGAGCTCATGTCTGTATCTGATTTTTACTGTCAAAAATTTGCAGTGATCCAAAGTTATCTCTTACTACTTTATGAGCATCCTAAATATTCACAGTAGAGATCGATCGGTTTATCTGTTGGCAGCCATAGACCCTTTAAAAGCCGATGTGATTGTCTAAAATTGTGGACTGGAGGCAACTGGAGCCAAAGTGAAGCAGACAGATTTTCAGTGATTAACTGATGAGCAGATCTGAATGCTCATGGTTTTACAAAATTATAACAAAAATAAACAACCTTTTTGCATTTCCAAGGTACACATTTTAGTTAATTTGCTTCTCTGTTAAGAAGGATGGGAAAAACACAAGAAGTATAGACGAAGTGACAAACTGTAGTGGACTTAACTTTTCTGTTAGGATTTGTCTAGTAAAATTAAAAAATCTGAATTTTTACTTTGTCCCAAAAATGCTTAGTGTTTGTCATAATCTCTTCTTAAATTCACAAATAACGTAAAACACAATTGTAAATGTTTTTAAACAGGGCTTTTGTATCACTCACATGTATCTGAGTGGTTTTCATGTGTCACATTTCCCTTGATTTTTCATATTTTCTGGTCTTTTAAAATTAAATTAATCCCAGTTTTCCCATTGAAATCACATTATGTTCCACTTCACTTTTGCCTCCAGTTGCCTCCGTTCTGGTATTTAGACTATTTTGTCTACAATTTATACAGATCTATGTGGGGTCAATATTTGCCAAGGTCAGTATTTGTTTTGTCCAACCAGCGGCTTAATATGCATGTAAAATATATGCAAAAAGCTTTATCTGAACACTTCAGTCCAAATAGGTTACTGCAAAAGCAAGAGTCCTCTCTTTTCCAGTTTATAGTAAAACAGGGTTGTGGGCGAGTTTCAAATTAAATTCAATTATTTCAAGAAAATTACCAAAAGCGATCCCAAAATATCAGCAGAGTTTTTCCGTCATTGGTTGCTATGGATTTTAAATTGGTATCTGCTGTAGCCATGAAAATACCAATATCGGTCAATCGTTTATAACTTCACGACTCTAGAGAGATTTACCGCTACAGCAAAACTCCCAACAACAACTAGCATGCTAATGAGGCATGAAACGAGTCAAATTTTCCCGAGATGAGACGCACGACGAGATTAGGTCCACGAGAAGGCAAGACGAGATTTTGACGTAATTTGTAATAATAAACACTGCAATCCTTTTCATATTTTGGCTTCACTACTTTTATTTATTTTACGTAGTACTTTACATAGTATTACTGCGTTTTGGAAATTCTCAAATTGTATAACTCACCAGCTCCTAAATCTTCTTCTGTCCAAGCCTAAAAAATTCAGGAGGAAAAAATCTCACAAGATCATTTTTCTCGTGGCATATTTGTCTCGCGAGATCTTGTGGCATGAGACACTAATGCTAACACACACTTCCAGATTCTCGGACAGTAAAATGCTTTCTAATTAGCTCCAGACAGCACGCAGCAGACTTATTTTGACCTTGAGAGCTACTTATATCATATATATGTACTGGGGCAAGCCACATTTTACTCAAGAACCATGTAATCAATAGGGAAATCTGTCTTTGGCCATCATCACACGCATGCAATTTTTTTTTAAAACCTAAAATACTGTATATTTTCTGTATTTTTCTTTACGATAAGTGAAAATTCCTCTTCCTCAGAATTTCTGGAAAGGTTCTGTGTTTCTAAACATTGAAACAGCACAGACATATGACTCTCGTGGCCTTGCAGATAACTGTATTCTTGTGACATTTAGAAAAGGATTTGGTCCAGAGGAGATGATACTGGACACAGACGATGGAGAGTCTTGATAGCTGCAGGCTCCTTCAGTCAATATGTCTGTTACAGTGTCTTTTCAGTGTTTTTCCTCATTGCCAAAGTTTCCATAAATGTCTGGTGCATTTAGTAATAATTATATAATGATAGAAAGATGCACATCCGGCCCTTCTTACGTGAACTGGCTCAGAGATGTTATGATGCATTTTGTTGTAGAGAAAATTAGTCTTTGCAGGGACAGGAAGACAAATTTAATGGCGCTTTGTGTAACTTTTTGACTTATTTTTTGGACTGTCACTGTGAATAAAATGTCAAAAACCCAGTAAGTGTTAAAAGGAACACAAAAGAAAGAGAAAGAGGCATTCATATTCAGTGAAAGTTGCAAAGTGCTTCTGGGTCCAGAGACAAAAATTGTAAAAAGGAAAAACAGATATGCGCTGCAGCTCTTTAAAACTCCAATTTTAAAAATGTTTATTATTTATCAGCACCACAATGTTTCAAGCCCTTTTTAGTTTTAATTTTAGCAACCAATTGATTCTAGTGAAGGTGTATAGAGTAAAAACACACTGGAGCACTTCTTGGCATGACATCACTAGGTGGAACAGAGTATTTTCTGTTTAAGAGAAGAACTCAGCCCATAAATATGCAGGGTTTGTGTGTTAAACATGTGTGAATGAAGCAAAACACAACTCCAGAGATGTTTTTAATGAGGAAACAACATTATAACATCAGAAAACGGTGTAATATGGACCCTATAAATAAATAATAATACACTTTGGATTTAAAAATAATGCCAACCACTTTCATAAACCAAATCACATGGTCTCCTGCTGTGTTATTTATACAGAGAAATGTGAGTCTGGGCCCCACTCCGTCTGCTGCGTCTCAAACTAGAACCAACCACGACCGTCCAATCAGATTTGTTTATTTCAGTGACGCCTGTGAATCGAGGGATCTCATTGGTCACCTCGGATTAACAGTTTAGCGATTCGCTCATCGATTTTTCTGAAATCTGCAGTGCTTTTCAATCCATTTTACATATGACATGTTTTTATGATTCTCTAATTTTAATTTTATTTGGTGGGATAATAGGTGTTGTGAATATAAATGATAGTTTTATGCAAATCAAGATACAATTTGAAAGAAAAGTTGAAAAATGTGTTTGAAAAATACAGGAGAGTTGTATTTCAGCGACTCTCACACAGGTGACATCACACTGCGATGAATTCTGTCCAAAAGTTTCACACAGTTTATTGTTATTTTATTAATTATTTATTTATTTTGTTATTTATTTATTTATTTCAGACTCAAATATTATTTTGGTCCACAGTTTAAAAGAAACATTGGATAGAAAAAGCATACAAAGCAGAACTCAAATTGGTCCATAAAGAGTTTACGTGAAATAAACACATTTTTTCCAGTATGGTAAAAATAATTTCAACAAACTCAAGGTGTTTTCTTATGTTTTTACTTGTCAAATCATAATCTCTATGTACATTAGACATTTGGCCGTGTGGTTGCATGGTTGTTAGGTAAAAGTTAAGGAATAATTTTCAACCAGTAAGTAAAATTTTAAAACCTAAAAAATTGCCACACTAAAAAAACCCCAAAAATATAAAATTAATAATAAGAAAAAAACTTAAAAAAAAAAAAAAAAAAAAAAAGCCAAAATGGGAACAAAATTGTCAGTTGTCTCGTAAAATTTAAAACGTAATGGTCGTGACTGTTTTTACGTGCTTTAAATGTCTTTTTTCCTCATGAGCACCCATATTTGTTTGGATGCAGGCTGAACATGCGTCTCTCTGATTGGCTAATCCGGCTGTCAATCCCGCCCATCTGAACTCTGGGAGATTCACCGTTGACCAGAGTCACATGTTCACAGAGTACTGAAGAAGTACGTGTTCTGGATCACCGCCAAGCACTTCCTGTCATAAGTTGTAGCAAATGTTGTGAAATACGGGAAATCAGAAAGCGACAGTTCACTTGTTTCAAATCAAACGTTGTCCAGATGCCATTTGAAACCTTGCGACAGGATTTTTTGTTTTGTCAGTAATGAAAATTATGTTTAATGATTACAGTCTTTGCAATAGAGCTGTGCCATTAGTCAAATTTTAAGTGCGATCGTGACTCTTGAGACAGTTAGACCTTGGGGGACCGAATCTTTACCGTTTCAGAAACTCAGACTCACTAAACACCTTCAAAATTCTGCTCAAAACACACCTTTTCCTGCTCATTACCACTTTGTCCTGTACTTGTTTTATTCTTACTTTATTGTATAGTGTCTTTGTGTTACCGTGAAAAGCTTTCAAACTTTCAAACTTTGGCATTAGAGAATTGGATATTTTTAATGACAAAGACTTTGTGTTGTTGTTGAAATGTTTTTTTCATGAAAATATTTAGAGACATTTCTGTTCTTTTGTAACTGAACTGACCTCCAACGTAAATTAATACATGGAGAAAAGGGGGTAATTGTGTTTTTTTTTGTTTGGTCATATAACTCTGCCTACTTTGCGGTTTATTATTTACAACTTTAGAAGAGCCGCACTGCAGTTCTTTAAAGATAGATCAATAGACCCACAGTGTGACATTTGAAGCCCCTCTTCAGACATGCTTGACGCCGAAACGTCACATGTAGTGCTGTTAAAGAATACAGAATTGACTCTTGTGAGCTTTTAGACACGTTATGAAGCTCTTACCCCATTAAAAACGTAGGACTACAAGAAACACAATTTGAATGAACACATTTTCAAATCGCAAAGGCTGCAATTTAAGGAACATAATTTCCTCCACAAACAACCAAATATCCGGACCTATATCGTGTAAAATTGCTAACGCCGTGCAGTATATATGTGCAAACAGCGTTCTAAATAAAGGGCCTATATTTTATTTTAGTCCAGTCTTCTTTAAAGGTGTATTGTGTAACTTTTCTGCCATCTGCTTGTCTCCAAGGTGATGTTATTGCTTTGCTCGGGATGTATCGCGATATGACATTAAACATCTCGTATTTATTTAATTAAAGGCATTTTTTAAATTTCTCATACTCGCAAAAACATTTTTACCGTGAGCAGGTCCGCTTCTCCACAGATCTGACCTGTAATAAAGAGTCCATAAAGAGTTTAAATGAAATAAACAAATTTTGTCCAGTATTGTAAACATCATTTCTGCAAAATAAAGGTGTTTTTTATGTTTTTATTTGTCAAAACATAATCTCTGTGTACATTAGAGGAGTTTTGGCCCTGTATGGTTACATGGTTGCTATGTATGACTAATTTTCAACCAGGAAGGAACCAGAAATGTTAAAACCTAAAAAATGGCCAAACTAAAAAAAACTTTAAAAAACTTGGCCTGGTGATGCGGACTACTCGTCTCCATGGAGCGAACTGAATTAAATGCCATACTGGAAAACATTTTAGGAAAAAAAAGCAAAAAGGATGGAGAAAAGCAAGTGGTAAGGCCTCTATTAGAAAAGTTACACAATGCACATTTAAGGCTTTTAGGTGGTTTTTACTTGTTTTATAATACAGGCTTTATAATTAGATGCAAACTGTTTCTCAAATACATGAAGCTATAATGCTCCTGGTGTGTGTGTGTGTGTGTGTGTGTGTGTGTGTGTGTGTGTGTGTGTGTGTGTGTATGTGTGTGTGTGTGTGTGTGTGTGTGTGTGTGTGTGTGTGTGTGTGTGTGTGTGTGTGTGTGTGTGTGTGTGTGTGTGTGTGTGTGTTTAAGAACGATATGAAACAGTAAGAATAAACAGCCAGTGTTTGTTTTTTAAGAATAGCCACTATCAGCCGTGGTTCACCGCCTGCTTGTCTCCATGGAGATGTCACTGCTTTGCCTGAAATGTTCCACAGTATAGTTTCAATCGTATCTTGGATTTTCTCAGCTAAAAATGTGAACCTTGAACCCAGTCCTGATGATTAAAACGCACACTGAGAATCGAATCTAATTGCGATACGTTTCTTATCTCTTTTTTTGGCAAGGCAACACACTAATAGTTTTCAAGATTTGCAGAAAAAGAGAATATAATTTGTTGGCTGATATTGGTCTAAATTTATCCGATATAGGCCAATAGTTCACATGGGCATGTTTTACCTTGTTATAAAGCTTAGACTCTCTATATTATGTCCATTTAATCCAATTTACAGGCAGTTAAATGTCCTAATATGTTGCGCCGCATCAGGATTTATCAGAGGAGGTGTTTGTTTACACCCGCAGCTGTTTAGATCCATGTGCGTGACACTGAGATTAATTTTTTTTTTTTTTTTTACGGACAATTGGTTTGAGTCAGGTTTAAAAGGACAGTTAATAGTGAAGACTTGTGATCTGAGAGGAGCCTGTGTGAGCGCTGAGTGTTGGAAATGTGTTGGTGTTGAAGCTCGTTTTGGTTCTCATCTGTAGCTCGCACACATAAACAGTTTGTTTTCTCTTACACTGACTATAGTGGCCGTACACACATTACTGGACCTGCACTGATATGCAAATGAGCTGTGAACAGAAGTTTGAATGATCTGCATTTAGCATACAATTAATTACCACAGAGCACATGCATTTACTGCTAAAAGCTATTAGCAGTAGTTTACTTACTTTACATACTTATTTACTTACTGTATTTTCCGGACTATAGAGCTCTTTTTTTTTTTTTAAATTAAGAAAAAAGTTATACAAGCCACATCCGGGCTATAAGCCGCATTCTTCAGTCCCGCCTGCGTCGTGCAGTTGCGCTCCCGCCCGCTCCCGCCCGCTCCCGCAATAAGCTTTCAGAATATGTCCCGCGCCGTGCTGTTTTGTGTTGGGTCCCGCGGGTGCAGGGCTCTACAGCACGGGTTCCTTCCTGGAGCAAGTTCGATGCCTTCAACTTAAAACTTGCATCATACAAACTCCTTCGTGTGCTTTTCATGATGAAGGGGCGAAGATTTGAAAATAATTACCATTTAGTAATTTGTCGTGCATGTTATATCTGCTAAATAAAAAGTAGCATATTCTTTACATTAATTTTCCGTCTATCTTGTTTTTGAAATTCCAGTTAGAGCGCCCCTAGCGGTGGAAGAAAAATCCACATTAGCCGCTCCGTTCTAAAAGCCGCATGGTTCAAAGCCTGGGAAAAAAGTAGCGGCTTATAGTCCGGAAAATACGGCACTTACTTTACTGACTAGAATATCATGCAAAACTGCCATTAGGCCGACCTACTGTATTTAAATCTGACTGTAAAGAGGCAGAATAACAATAAATGTCGCCTAAACAAACCCAATTTAAAATCCAGTAGAGCCAAACCTAAGTTTTATAATCAGAAGATTAAATCAAAGATTTACAGTTAATTTTTACATCACTAAATATATCGGCAGTTACTGGCTATCGGCAGCTCCAACTTCTGTTTTATCAGTATCATATTGGCCTTAAAAAAATAAAAACTTCAAATATCTCAGCCTTTACGATTTGCTAATTGCGTCCATTCAGATTGTGATTTGGATTCGATGTGACTAATCTTGCTTTTAACTATGAATCTTACATCTTGCATCTTAACCTGAAAACTCAGCTCAAGGAAGAATCCGTGGAGCTGAAAGCATTCGGGAAAGGATTAGAGAAACTGAAAACGAAACAGAGAAACGATCCAGCATTTTAAACAACTGGAAAAAACCAAAGAGGAATTATTGCAGAGTGCCAACCAGAAGATGTTGTGTAACTTTACTAGGGTCCGTCAAATGCTTTTCTCCATCTGAGATGTTATTGCTTTGTCTAGAATGTTTCAGAGTGTGTATTAAATCTTTCTAGACCAAACTAGACCAAGTTACAGGTCACATCTGTGGAGAGGTGACCCCGCTCACAGTCAGAATGCCTGTTTTTCTTGCTAACTTGGATTAGCACTACCACCTCCTTGTCTCTATGGTGCTATATATCTGTACAAACATGTTTTATGTATTGCAACGTGAGGAAAATGTGAACTTTGAACAGAATCCTACGTATGATTAAAACACAGATCAATAATCCAGTCTCATCGCATCAGAAAAATATCAGAAAGCTCAAGCTGAAGCCTCTGTTTTCTATGGTAGGTGATACAGCGCTATAATGAGCTGTGACCCCAGTGTAAGGACAGCACATGTGACCGCCGTATGTTCGGTGCATCAATAAACTCTATTCACACTTAATGGTCGTGCTCAGTGGTGTTGATTGGTCTTGCAGTCTGTTAGCACAATTACAGTGTGAGTCCTCTTCTAATGTTTCTGCTAATGTGGAACTATACGACTCTAATCTCTCGCTCAACATCTCTCTCTCTTTTTCCATCCTTCCTCTTTGTAATATATACAAAATCGTCCCTCTCTGTTCTCTTTCATTTTTCCTTCACCCTACATTCCTCTTACTTAAACCTCAAAAACAGACCTGGAGTTGTGTTTTGTTTCATTCACATGTTTGAGTAATGCTTTATTATTAGTCTGACCACAGTTCCAAAGCTCAAAATACCCTGTTCCACCTTGTGATCTCAGCTAGTGGTAGTTAAGATACATTTTTATATTTTCTTTAGAATAGAGATTAGCAATCCCAGTGCTGAAATCATCCAAATGATTTTAGTGGAGATGTATGTAGTTTAAAAACACAGTGGAGCACTTGGATCACAGCAAACCAAAGGGCCCGTATGACTCTATTTTATGATCTATGTCATAATTAGTGCTGTCGAAAATATTGTGTTATTAACCAGTTAACGCAAAACAATTTTAACGGTGTCAATTTTTTAAATCGCAGTCTAGTTTTTTCATAAACTGTGGCCACTGCTGTAACGTTAGAAAAACTATAGGATCTGGCAGTAAACAGGGAGCAAAACAATTTGCATGAAACTGAGAAGCCCTGTCAGGTGCTCTGATGTTATTCATTTGAAGAAAACGCTAAAGTCCGCTCCAAAACATACGGTGAATCCGCACTTCAATAAGAACTGTGACAGAGACAGAAGTATTGCAGCCTCTCTCTTCCGGCTGTTCTCTCAAGCTGTTGTTATATCCATAAACTCACAGAGGAGAGCGTATCACAGCAGGACTCAGATCTGTCTCACTAGTTAATAGATACTTCTGCCGCTGGACTTATTTTCTCTGCTAAAAGCTTTAGTTCTGCTGCACAACATGCAAACAAACAGTGCTGTGTGATGACATAATCACCGTAGTACAGCAGTTGCAGTAAAAATAAAAAAATAAAAGACATTTGCACAAAACAAGCCTATCCACTTTGCGATGTTGATAAGAGGATTAAAATGATTATTCAAGGGACAAAAATGTACGATTAAATGCGACTAATTGCGAGTTAACTATGACATTCGTAAGATTGATTGCGATTAAATATTTTAATCGATTGACAGCACTAGTTATACTATTCTTTCCCAAATATAATATACCTGGAAATGTGTTGTCATGTCACTTGATGTCATGTGGTAATGCAGGAAGTGCTCCACTGTGTTTTTAATCTCTATACACTTGCACTAGAATTACCAACCTCTACTGAACAAAAGGTAAAAGGCTGTTAAACTGAAAACTGCTGCTACACATAGACAGACTTAAAAGGATCACTCAGGCATGTGTGAACGAAACAAAACACAACCCAGGTTCTGTTTTTGAGGAGGTAACAACATTATAACACGACTTGAAGCTCACAACTGTCAATTTTGCGAAATATAGGACCTTTTAACTGTTCACCTGTTGTGTAAATGTAGCTTTCTCTCCGCTCTCTCCTCACGTGGTACTGGCTTACAGTAATGCAGCTAACGTGAATGTAAGTCAAAGCCCTGTGCGAAAACTAGGCCACGAGGTCAAAGCCTAAAGGTCACAACCCCTGCTGAGATGAGTGTGGGAAGATCTGCACTTTGCACCATACTGTAGCGTAACTCTCCTGCGCTCAAGGTTACGTACAAGATATGGGAGAGGGCTGAAACAGGCAATAGAGCGAACTGAGACCCTCTTTTTCCGTCAAGCACGTAAGATTTGTAATTTCTGCTTTTATAATGAGATGCAGTTCATGAGATCAAATTTAAAATGTGATCAGAAGAATTGGAAAAAAGATTGAAATGGCAAAATAATACAAGAATTACATTTCAGAGCATGTATATACAGATCTAAACTAGAGGGTTACCAGTTGTTGGTTTTTTTGTTTTGTTTTTTTGCATAAGACAGGATGTTTTGTGGAGGAAATTATGGTACTTCAACAATGGCAACCCACAATTTGCCAATTTCCTCCATTCATATTGTGATTTTGGTTTTATAGTGATTAATTTTACAGTGCTAGATGCAGGAGAGGGCTGAATCAGTGTGGGAAAATATCTACAGAAATTTCTATGAGATATGCAAATGCTTTTCTCCATGTAGATGTTCTTGCTTTGTCTGGAATGTTCCACAGTATGGCGTTAAACATATCTTTCTTAAATTTAGTCCATTATGTGTGCGTTATTGCTGTAAGTTAAAGTGCCTATGACAGGTTAGACTGCAAATTATACTAAAACAAGGGCAGGACTCCCTTGAAAAAGAGATTAGTAATCTAAATGGGACTTTCCTGGGTAAATAAAGGTAAAGAAAAAAAAAAACTCATTTAAGATCATTATACTTACGACTTTGGCTAAAACATTCACAATGTTCCCAATTTGGCAGTTCTTTTGGTTTAATATTTTGCTTCCTGGTTATAAATTGTTAGCCCGATTCATCAGCCGGTTCATGGAAACCGTCCGACCTTGCAGTATTAGGATTCGTTTGCTCGACAGTGGATACTTTTTTGATTTAACCAGTCGCTGCTATGTGCCGGAACGCTCATTGGTGTCCAAGTATTCGCCAGCACAACAGTAAATCCCATAGGAAGAAGGGCAATAACGTCTTTCCCCTTGATAAAATTCACTAAAGTTTCTCTTTGTTCCGGCTTTAAATCCTTGATGTTGGGAATCGTTGCCAACACTAAATTTTTGGCTTTGTCTACATTCATTTCGACTGCTTTGTTTCCTGTTGTGCTGCACCACAAAAGGACCCAGAGGCGCTTGAGTTTGACGTCATGGCTTCACAGTTCTTCTCTGATTGGCCGGTGTGCCAACTACAACTTCCAGGGTTCTTGGCAAAGGAGAGAATTCAATTTGTCAACTGGACAAAGTTTATTTAGTTGAATACATTTTGCAACTCATCCAAGCTGCTTCTTCAGTTCTGGTCAGAATGCTGGAGGACACTGCCTTATATCTGTCATCCATCAGGGGGAGGAGTTAGATATCAGGAATTACTCTGAAACTAACCCTACTTGTTTATAGTTTCTGTTGTTGGCTCAGCCTATTGAAATGACCCTGAGTGTGGGGTCATATTAGCAGAATCATACAGGGCCATCAGCGGTGTTTTCACACCTCTGGGCCTGACCTGGCTATACCTATTGTTTTCTTAATTTGTTTTGATTTAGGTTTGAGGATGGAGTTATAAACAGCAGACAGATGGTCTCCTGGGGGTTCTTGCAAACTGCCGAGTGTAGTACGATTCCTGACCTAGTCGCTGGAGAGAAATGAAATTGAGCGAAGGCCCTAGGTGGCATCAGCCTGACTAATAAATTGTGACATTGGACTAGGGAATCAACAGGCAAATATCCTCAAATGTACACAGAAATTATCTAACAAATAAAAATATAAGAAAACACCTTGCTTTTGTTGGATTAATGTTTAAAGTATCAGAAAAAATGTGTTTCTTAAGTGTAAAACATGGAAAACCTTTGGACAGAATTCTCTCCGTCATATCGTCAGTGTGTTCAGAACTTCTTCTGATTCTCTTCTCTTTTCTTCACAAATTGCTTCCTGGTTGGTGTAAAACTATAATTTACATTTTCAGTAGTTATAATCCCACCACATTCGTAAAGTTGAAATGAAAGAATCATAAAAATCTGCCATACGCACTTTAAGGTTGAGTTCACATTATGCATCTTAAATAATGGCCCAATATCTGCAGTTTTATTTCAGTTTTCTCTAAGGTTAAAACCACTGTACCGGATTTGTACTTGTCTTATAAAACACACTTTATAATTAGATGCAGACAATACACAGTGGGCATTTTTTGAACTCAAGAGCTGCTTGTGCATATCTGTACTTGGGCAAAAGACTGTTTGTTAAATACGTGGGAAAAAATTCAAATGCAGGGCCTTTGCTCCTGGATAT
The DNA here is from genome assembly GCA_030686955.1 of Odontamblyopus rebecca. NCBI lineage: Eukaryota > Metazoa > Chordata > Actinopteri > Gobiiformes > Gobiidae > Odontamblyopus > Odontamblyopus rebecca. Next base: position 11,354,518 of record CM060667.1, read on the forward strand.
ATGTGCGTGTGTTTAAGAATAATAAAACATATCATTAAACAATACAAAACAATAAGAATAAAAGGCAGATGTTTGCTTTTCACAAATACCTGCTACCAGCCTTACGCAACCCCTCTTGTTCAGGGGTTCACCATCTGTTCGTCTCCATGGAGATGTCGCTACTTCGCCTGAAATGTTCTGCACTACAGCAACGTATCTATCACGCATTTTTTCATTTGCAGTATTCTTAGTTCTAAATCCGATAAAAACGCCTCCAATTGGAAAGTAACATGGTGCGTTTTTTAAAGCTCTGATATGGCTGATAGTTTGTATTATGTGTTAACCCCATGATTAAAGCTTATACGCGGAACTTTCTTTGACCGTTTGAGTGTAGCATTAGCAACTAAACTGTATATCAGTCTTGTCTGTTCTTTTAGGCTTTATTGGGCTATATGTGAACTTTTGAGATTTAATTCTGTGTAAACAATTGACTGGACATAGTGGGCTTCCTAATTTTCTTTCTCTCTACCAGTTTTCTTAAAAACTTCAAACATGATTTCTATACTAGGGTTGGGCAGTAAAATTCTGTACCGTTAAACCTTCTCAGCATTTTGCCGGTGTGTACAGTATTACTGTGACTAATTAAGAATTATTTTGTAGTTTGCACCTAAACCATTCAGAAACAGAACAGCAGCATTATATTTGAAGATGAGGCACAAGTTCTGATCAAACCAAACTTCACCAGTGCGTATCTCCCTCCATTTAATGATCTGGGACATGCCAAGAAAAGAAAGCGCAGAAGAGGCAGATTAATGAATAAAAAGTAAAAGGCGACAGTCCACGCCGTGTGATATTTCCCACTGCAGCATGTTGTATCTGACAGACCTGCGCTCTCGGCACTCATAGAAGTTACCGTCTCCTCCGTGAAAGTCTGACTTCTCCCTCAAGCGGGAACTTTCTCCTCTTCAGCGCGTCCCCTCTTGACCCTCTGCGTTCAATAAAACGTCTCCATCGCAAACGCATCAGTCATGTTTTTTTCTTCTTCCTGGCTGCGTGTGGATGGAAATCTCCGAACGTAACGATGTTTGAAGAGGAGAGAGAGCAAAGGGGAGAAAGTCGGCGCTGTGTCCCGTGTCTGAAGCGACTGTGGTGGGATCTCTGGTCTGACACAGGGTCGTAGCTCCGTCAACATGCTGTGCCTCCCCTGAAGCCAAAATGCTCCTAATATTATATTAGGTCCTTATGCGCTGTAGATTTTTTTAATGATAGTAATGAAACTGATACAGTTCCTACTTTTTGATACCTCGGTAAACCGTATGACTGCCCAACCCTATTCTATACTAACTCTACTAGACTCTTTAGACAATAAAATGTGATTTTCAACATTAAATCATAGTGTTTTCTTTTATATTCCCCTGTGTCCTTATATCTGTGTAATCCCTCAGTGGTCCATGTGCACATACTAGTCTATATGCTCTTATACTTGTTCTGATATAGCTTAAGATCATTCTAAAACTATTCAAGAAAGGTTCATTTTCGTCTTGTGAATGTGACTTTTTTCTATATGTATACCTGCTCAGATAGTTTCAATACTAGTTTCAGCATCGGTTCGTATCTGCTTTCTAATCATTTTGACGTTGCCTGTGAACGCCCCTCGTCTCTTGTTCTTAAATTAGAACATTATAATTATAACAGTTTTTTGTTTTGTTTAAACCTGACTGGGCACATGATAAATAATTAACACCTTGAATGTAACAAGAAGCGGGTGATGCCACGTCTCGCCCACTGCAGGTGTAAAAAATCATTGAATTAAACATGAACGGTGCGATCGTAATCAGCTGATAAAATCATTGGCCCAGACATCAGTTTTTATCTGGTGGAACAGCCACTCTCCACATCAGCAAATATAGGTCTGGGTTAGTGTGTCAGTGTAATGTAATGCACTGCTGAGCAGTGGCGGAACGCAACTAAGTACAATGGTGTTGTTCTAGTATTTGTTCTAGTAGTTGCTGTTGTTGCAGTAGTTGTAGTAGTTGTAGTAGTTGTGTTTGTTGTTCTAGTAGTAGTTGTTGTAATTGTAGTAGTTGTTGTAGTAGATGTTGTACTTGTAGTAGTAGTTGCAGTATTTGTATTTGTTGTTCTAGTAGTAGTTGTAGTAGTTGTTCTAGTAGTTGTTCTAGTGGTAGTTGTTCTAGTAGTAGTTGTTGTAGTAGTAGTTGTATTTGTTGTTCTAGTAGTAGTTGTTCTAGTAGTAGTTGTTGTAGTAGTAGTTGTAGTAATTGTATTTGTTGTTACAGTAGTGGTTGTTCTAGTAGGTCTAGTAGTTGTAACAGTTGTAGTAGTAGTTGTTGTAGTAGTAGTTGTATTTGTCGTTCTAGTAGTAGTTGTTCTAGTAGTTGTTGTTGTAGTAGTAGTTGTAGTAATTGTATTTGTTGTTACAGTAGTGGTTGTTCTAGTAGGTCTAGTAGTTGTTGTAGTAATTGTAGATTTTTTTACTTGGACTTTTACTTCACTACGTCTTTACTCATTTGTACTTTCTGTTCCAGTACATTTTTGATGTGAACTGAAACGTGGAAGTATTTTTATTATAGTTTGAGACCTGCTGAAAAACCTCGGGATTTATTTTTAACACATTTGTAGTTTGAGCAAAACATAAATATACAAATAAAAACAGTCAGGAAAAACTTTATTGATTTAGTTGTTTCTATTGAACATCAAAAACACTACTTTTAAAGTGTTATTACATTTTAAGTACATTTTTAAATGCACACTTTATTACTTTTACAATTCCTTTTACTTTTTTCATGTAATACTTTTACTTCAGCAACTTTTTGCCCCTGTATCTGTACTTTTACTTAAGTAATGTTGTGGGGAAAAATGTATATAGATCTTGAAGAAAAAATAATGAATCCATTTGCAAAGCCTGATGAGTTTTTGGAACACAGACAAAGGTTTATTGTTGTTACAGCAGATATAGACAGGACCTAGACCTGCCCTTGCCACAGACCAACAGCCTCTTCTCCAGCAACATGTCCCTCCAACTGCAGCCCAGAGTATCTCCCCCCAGAGCATATGAGCTCTATTTATGAGGAAATACAAGTGACATGCATATCAAAGCAGAGTGACTTTTGTTCACAGACTAGTGCTAACCTAATAAACTTAACTTACATTTGAGGACAGCTAAGACAACAAAGGACTTCCTGACTGTGGAGACAGTTGTGTCTGCTGAGCCTTTACACATGTTAATGACTGGTCTGGTCTCAGGTAGAAATCACATTCATTTACACAAGGACAGATTGAGAAATTGAGAAATCTTTCCACAGTATACATTTCCATCACAGTAACAAAATAGAAAACCATACACTGTACAACAACTCACCCTTTGCAGTGGTGGAAGAAGTACTCAGTGTTGTTACTCCATTCAGAATCAGAATCAGAAAGGTTTTATTGCCATATGAGTGAACAGGTTCACAACATTAGGAAATTGCTGTGGTACTTGGGGAGAAACGTAGACAAACACTACTAACCATGCAATAAATAAAATAAAATAAAGTAGAAAACAATAAACTCTATCACGTATCACAAAAATGTACAGAATTACAAGAATAACATTGGAATTCTCATCTAAAATGACTTAATAAAAGACTTCGGCGTAAATGTCATCACAACAAAGAGGTGCGTAGCTGTTGTTTGCAAAGAGTTTTATTTTTCTAAAAGATATAAGACGCAAGATTCTAAATTTGCTTATCTTCCAACATTCATTTTCACTTTTATCGTTGTTTGCCTCACCTCACTTTTATTTAATGAGACTATTTTAAACACAGTTGTATAGAATAAACTCACTGTAGCTCTTGAATTCTTTGTTATAGAGATTACACCATTTTCAGCAAAGGAACAAAGAGATATTAACTTCTTTTGAAATCATTAACATTTTAAGAAAAGTGTATTCTCTGTGGCATTCTTTCTCTCCTACATCCCCACAATACAGCTTGAAACATAAAAGTAGAATTTGATGGATTACAGACGCAAAATAAATAACAAGATATTTCACTATGAACGCTTTTGTGAAACATTAACTCCAGTCAAGTGTTTTTAAACCTGGAGTTGTGTTTTGTTTCATTCACACATGTTTGAATAACCCTTTATCATTACCACATAACATCAGAACTCTGAATATGCAGTCTAAATATGCAGGATTTGTGTGTTAAACATGCGTGAATGAAACAAAAACACAACTCCAGGTATGTTTTTGATGAGGAAACGTTATAACAAAAATAACACCGATCAGAAAGTAGCATATTATTAAATTAATTGCTTTGCCCAAGGACACAACTACAGTGTAATAGGAGTGGGAACCAAACCACCAAACTCTATACACATCCTCATTTCACAAAATCCAGCTGTCACTCGCCGCGCAAAAATGGGAAGTTTTCAGATGTAAAAAACGAATGCAAACAAAAAATAGTGGTGCTTTAAATCAAGAATATATGATTTCATTGTTTGCCGTTCTGTTTATGTGCCTATCTTCCACTTTAACAAGCTGCCCAGGCCCATAACCCCGGGCATTTCACACGTCACATAATTATAACTTCACTTTTTATAGCTGATGTTTATGGGGGAAGTGCCTGATACAAAGCACTGGAGCAGTACCAGGAATGCACACAATGTAAACAAGATGGCTCATGATGTGAACAACTGCTTATAGAGGGCTGTTTTTTTTTTTCTTTTTTTTACATTATAGATTGCGATCAAGTCATTTCAAGTAGTTCGTGATTATCTTGGGGGCTTGTTAAAGGTTCTATATTACACTAAACTGACTCTTGTGAGGCTTCAGTCATGTTATAATGTTGTTTCCTCCTCAAAAATAGACCTGGAGTTGTGTTTTGTTTCATTCACACACGTTTGAGTACTCCTGGTTTATTAGGTGGTTTGCATCTCCAAAGCTCAAAATGCTCCGTTCCACCTTGTGATGTCATGTAGTGATAGTTTTGTGTAACTTTTTGGTTAGGGGTTCAGCACCTGCTTATTTCTATGGATATGTCATTGCTCTGCCTGGAATGTTCCACAGTTTGATATTAAACAGCTCTACCTTACATTTATTCAATTATAGGTGGTTTTAGAGCTCAAAAATACAAAAACAAGGGGCGGTGTTGCTTCTCCACAGACCTGACCTGTAACTTGGGCCCCATCCACACTAGTACATATTCAAGTCGTTTTCGTTGTGGATGAAGTCCACACTAATCCGATGGAAAGTGGCTCCGGAGACAGAGTGATGGTGGGGCCGCCAGCTCCCACGACATTCATCTGACCATGGATCTGACCCGGCACTGTGTGGACCCATGAAAACTTTGATACGCTGACGTAGGAGCTCTAGTTGCTGTCCTTACTGGACCACGTCTCTGTGACTTGTGCCTTCTTGATTTGTGGGTTCGTGACATCGGGCATGCAACCCTATTACGGAAATCCACTGTTACGTTCAGTAACAACAGAACCTTGCTGTCGATCCACAAAAAGACTGTTTTCACGCTTGCCATCTTCCCCGGCTCAAAATCTACTGCAAGACACGGTGCTCCACTTCCTTGTTTTTACCGCGCATGTGACGTCCTGACGACAGCTGAGTCATGTGACTAGCATTTCAGGCAGTTTTGCGTTACTGTGTGAACAGGGAAACAACGTGTTTGAACGTAAATCGTTTCCAATACCATGATACGGTGATTTGTTTCAGTGTAAACGTAACCTCGGTCTGGTTTGGTCTCCATGACAATAGGAAGGTTTAATATCATAGTGTGAAACATTCTTGACAAAGCAATAACATCATCATGGGGAAAAGCATTTGATGGACTCTCCATCAGAAAAGTTACACAGTGCACCTTTAAAAACACAGTGGAGCACTTCCTATATTACCACATGAAATCACAAGGTGAAACAGAGTGTTTTCCGTTTGCAAGAAGAACAGCCTAAATATGCAGGGTTTGTGTGTTAAAAATGTGTGAAAGAAACAAAACACAACTCCAGGTATATTTGTGATGAGGAAAGAACATTATAAATCAGAAAATAGCATAATATGGGCCCTTTAAATGAGCTATCTTCTGCCTTTTGAAGAATCTGGAGGCCTACAGCTCCATAGATGCTTTACTCTGACATAACCTATATTTAACAACACACAATACTTTTTATTCTCAAATGTATTTGTCGAAGGCATTTGGAGTGCACTGGATCCAGAGATGTAACACATTAGCTTTCCTTTAGCTTAGCGCAAACTAGAAAGTGTATAAATGAACAGCTATTATCTTTTCCATCTCTGCCCCACTCCTCTTCGCTCTTTGCCACATCCTCTTCCTCAAAGCGAGTAGTGAGTGCTAATAAAAGGATCTGAGTTTCATTCATTTTTTTCCTTCTTTAAACATTTTCTAGGTCTGGGGGAGGGTACACGTTGACTAGTATCTCATATTACTTTTATTTTTATGTATTTTTTCTGTGCCACAGATACTGCAATATTAAAGATTCTATATTAACTGAACAAAGTGACTTTTAAGCCATGTTATAATGCTGGTACCTCCTCTGCAGTGATGGAAGTAGTACCGGGGCAAAAGATTACTCAAGTAAAGTAAAAGTACCACATGGAAAAAATCTTACTTAATTCAAAGTACCTGTTTAAAATGTAGTTAGAGTATTTTGCAAATAGTTTCAGAACAATGACAGGGTGGAATGTGGTTATTTTGATTAAAAATTTTGCTGATTTTAAGTGATTCAATTGAGTTCTTGATTTTTCTAGCTGTTTTTGTGTTTGATTCGCTCAGTCAGGAATTTAATTAAATGTGCTAAAAATACACGAATAAGAAAAGTGCTTTTTACGTTTCAGTCCAGATCTGAAATGTAGTGTCGAAAGTAGAGTCAAAACTAGATATATCTGCTCTCAAATGTAGAGAAGCAAAAGTAAAATGTATCCACTATAAAATGCACTTCAGTAAAGTATAGATACCTAATAATTGTACTTAAATATTGTACTATTTTAAATATTTGCTTTTGTGCTTCATTACCTTCTACCACTACCTCATCAAAAAACATACCTGGAAGGGCCTGAATGATTCTCATAAATGACTCAGACACAGTCCCCACTTAGTGCAGTTCAGAAGACCGAGCTAACAAACAGAAAATGTAAACAAGCAGGTGTGTTAGTTTCAGAGTAGTTTCAGTGTAGTTAGCTCCTCCCTTCAGGCAGATGTAAGGCAGTGTCCACCAGCGTCTGGCCAGAACTGAAGAAGCAGCTTGGATGAGCTGGGAAACGGTGAAAATTCCAACAAATGCGTTTTCACGATTTCACGAACTACCTGGAGTTGTGTTTTGTTTTATTCACACATGTTTGAGCCTTTCCTGAAGCTTTAGAAAGATCTTGAGCTGTTTCAAAACAAGTATAAGCCCAGAGATGAGTATACGCACATGGACCAGTCTGGAACCTACCTGGACCACTGAGGGATTACACAGATATAAGACACATAGGAATAGAAAACCAAGTAGTATGATATAATGGTGCACTATATAAATTGGTTGGGGATATGTCACCTGCTTGTTTCTATGGATATGTCATTGCTCTGCCTTACATTTATATATTAATGCAAGGAACGTCTGTCTGTGTCTCCTCCTGTTGGTTTATTTGTTTCACGCATAACTCTCGAACCACTCATCCGACTGATCTCAAATTTGGAGGGTGATTACCACTGAGGATGTTTCAGGCTGTTGAAAACCCATTAATGTTGACAAAAATCAGCACTGAGGACAGATCTCTGCTCATCCAGAGTGAAAACACTGAGGGCAATGAGCTAGTTTTGGAGTAAGAGACACCTCTGAGACAGGCACAGGTAGGACTAGTTTATTCAGTCACAGGTGGTTTTATAGCTCAAAGAAACCTACAAAAACACACCTCAACACAGATCTGACCTGAACCTGACCTGGTCTCCATGAAGACAGAAAGGATTCATTTTGATGGACTCTCCACCAGAAAAGTTGTGCAATGCTGGTTTAATGTTGAAAATAGCATTCTGTAGTCTAAATAAAGAGTTTTTTTTTATTATTATCGTGGTATCAGTATTGGGTATCGAGTCTTTAGTCTACCTTAGTATCGAAATAGGGTTTGAAACTTTAGTTTAGCGCCGTATCATGGAGTTATTTTGAGTTTAATCTAAGCTGATTTTAGACCCAAAATGTGTGGCTCATGTCATGTCGAATTCTTTCTGCTTTCTGATTTAATAGCACAACTAAGATCCAAAACAACAAATTACAACACAGCCGACTTGGCCTTGAACACTGCTTTTGAAATTAAGAATAAACCAGTGCTACAAAAATAGAAGTTGACGAATCTTGTCAACATTTCATTTCAGGTCACATTTCATTTTATGGAGTTGTTTACAGTTCTCACTCTGAGCAGAATCCAACTTTTTTGCAGATCTAATTACAATCGAAACACTTGCAAAACATCTCAATTTGACTTTTTTCCTCCAAGTTCTGCAGCAATAATTTGATTATTTGACGTTTGCCTCATATCAAGGGGCCAGAGATAGGTCACATTTATACCGTTTTAAACATAAATTCTACATACTCTACCTTTAGTGCAATATTAAAAAGTTAAGTAAGTTAGCCTGCACTCACAGTCTTCATATGCATATCTACAGAAACTAGAAGGTCTAAGCTTTAAAATGATGTACCACACAAGCATGTGGGGTCTAAGATTTTCTTTTAATAAGCTTTGGCACTTGGGTATGTGTTACCGTTGTGCACAGAGCAAATTAGGCGGATGTTAACAGGTTAAAAGTTAAAAGTAGAAAGCTAGATTTGATTTGAACCTGTTTAACTCGTACCTCGGGGCAGAGAAAGGTCATGTTTATACAACTAGTTTGGTCTCCATGAAGGCAAAAAGGTTTAACACCATACTGTGAAACATTGCAGACAAAGCAATAACATCTCATTGGAGAAAAGGATTTGAGGGACCCTCCACTAGAAAAGCTACACAATGCACCTTTTAAATCCTGCTAAACACAAACCATATAGGATTATAGCTCCGCTCCGGTGATTTCACGTGCTGTTGTATAAGGCTGTTTCTCTGTGTGGTTTGTTTAGGTAGTGACCCTTTTATGCGCTGGGGTGACCTGCAATTTTCCCTTTACAATCAGGAATTAGGTCATGGATGCTCACTTATACAAAATAATAAACGTCTGCCATAGATTAAGCCCAGATTAAAACTGAACCACTAACCACAGGAACTCAAATACAGCTGCTCCCTACTGGAAAATCACTTGTTCTGTGGATTATGCATGAGATATAGGGTTAGAAAATTAAAATGTCTTAAAAATGTAAATACGCACATGCAAACATTATATTGAGAAACTCTGTACTATAACCCCTCCCTTTTATTTTTATTTATTTATTTGTTTTATTTTACCCCTTCCTTTATTTTTTATTTATTTAATTTTTATCCCTCTCCTTTATTTTTATTTATTCATTTTACCCCTTCCTTTATTTTTGATTTATTTAATTTTTATCCCTCTTCTTTATTTTTATTTATTTATTTATTTATTTTACCCCTCTCCTTTATTTTTATTTATTTATTTTTTACCCCTCTCCTTTATTTTTATTTATTTATTTTTTACCCCCTCCTTTATTTTTATTTATGTATGTATTTATTTATTTTTATTTTTACCCCTCTCCTTTATTTTTTATTTATAATTTTATTTTTTTCTGTTTGTGTGAGGAATGTTGTTATTTCCTCAAAACACATACGTGGAGTTGTGGTTTGTTTCATTCACACGTGTTCGCAATCCTTTATTATTATTAGTCTGTCTACATCTCCAAAGGTCTAAACACTCTGTTCCACCTTGTGATGTGGTAGTTTCCAAGTTAACAGCTTTTTTACCTTTTGTTCAGTGGGGATTGGCATTTCCAGGCCTGAAATCATCCAAATGATTCTAGTGAAGGCGACTGAAGTTCAACAACACAGTGGAGCACTTCCTGTATTACCTCATGACATCACAAAGTGGAGTTTTTTCCATTTGAGAGAAGATCTCAGCCTTAATTTGCAGGGTTTGTGTGTTAAAACTAAGGGTGGGACTTGATTAAAAAATCAAATTAATTACAGGCTTTGTAATTAATGAATCTCCATTATTTGCATAGCAATATTTGCCCCAAAAGCAACTTTTAAGCGCCATTATGAACTGAAATCAAGGACCATGACGTTGCCCGAAAGGAGACGGGTTCCTAAGGGTCGGGCGTGCAGAGGACTGGGCGGTGAACTGCTGCACCTGTGTCCCGTCGGATAAAACGGAAGAAGATGGACAGAAAAGCAACATTTATTTGATGTAAATGAATTTTAGTGAAAACATTTTCTTCCTGAAGCCCGTCATTTGTTCATTTGAGCTGCTGATGACTCTTGTTTGTCCTCGGACCAGAACTGCTCTCGCCAACAGCTCCAGAAGTTTCTGTGCTCGCTGTGACATGTTTTACATTTAAATCGTCTCGTAGAGGTGAGATGCTTCTCTGATATGCAAACTCTTTCTGCTCAGTTTGCAATCAACAATGCTGTTGTTGTTGTTGTAGTCGAAATTGTGTGCGTCAGTATAATTGACGTGCCACGACATGGTTCACTGACAAACGTTCTGCGTTGCTTGGCATGCAAACTGCGATAAAATGTGTCAATATTTTTGATGAATTATTTTCTTCATAATTAATTAATCGTAATAAACGCGTTAATGTCTCACACTGAGTTATAACATGTGATTGAAAGAAAAAACGACTCCAGGTCTGTTTTTGAGGAGGAAACCACATTATAATGTAAATGTACAGCGGAAAATAGCATAATTTGGGGCAATTTAATATAAGTATTCGCTCATTTGAAATGTTTGAGAAACACTGATGTCTTTCTAATATAATCTTTATGTAATCTGATTATTCTGTATTCACTGATATGGGGTTTTGACTCACATAATAGAAAGCAAACTCACCACGCCTCACATGCATATCTCCTTCAAACTTCCCTTTTTGCCATTCAAGCATTTATTTTTAGGATGTTACCATTGAGAACTAATCATTGTCACTTTTTTTTTTTTTTTAAACACCAGATGCCCTCCCTGTCACTGCCAGTTACCACAAACTAAAACTGGCCATTGATACTCCGCAGCTGGCATCATGAACATTCCCTGGAGGGGTGATTCTATCTGTAAAGTCCCAGTTCTGTGTCCTCTGTCCCAGCAGATCTATACAGAACCAGTGATTTGGCCCAGTTTTATACAAGAAATGTCCGAGGTGTCCCTATTTTTGACCAATTTGATCCAAACCAAGTCTAAACCAGGACTAAACTAACACTAAACCAGGACTACATCAGGTCTAAACCAGGACTATCACAATTTTTGACTAATCTGATCCCTGCCACCGTAAAAAGGAGCATAAGTTATTTGTTTTAGCCAAAAACAGAAAATGTACACACATTTTATTGATACCAGTCATCCCAACCCCAGTGTGTCCCCGGGGCATTTTGATAATCTGATCGCCCTAAACATTTTTCAGTTTTCCACCTTTTTTAGTTAGCCACTCTCACCATTTTATTGAAAATCAAACACCTAAACAGGACCACAAAGGCTCGTATCGATCACAGACTCCTGAAAATGCGCTGTTTAAATCCACTTTGTGTTTTTTCAGACAATCTTTAAACGTTTTTGGGCCTGTTTGCTATTGTGTGTATTGTCGCCATGATAACAGCTGCGTTTATGTGTACGGGGGAATGTTCAGTCACTGCAAAGTATCAATAAGAACCATTTATTTCATTATTAGGTGCTTATTCTTGCTCTGAAAAGGCCTTTTTAACACAATTCAGGAAAAGTCCCATTTTGTCTTAGTTATTATGCCATTTTCTTTCACTTTCTTTCCTTTCCAACTTATACATTTAGCAGTTTTTTTATCTGTCTGTGTGAACGTTCGCTCTCTTATTATATGATTAATTAACATTTTCATATATAAGGATCCTTTGAGACATTACGCAGTTATATTTATAGGTATGTACTTGAAAATTTTGCGTGAAATGTCATGCCTGTTTACTTTTGGGAGTGTATAAAATGTCAAAAACACAAAATACAAAATAATACTTGTTCACATGTGGATCTAGTTTCAGTACTAGTTTTTGTATTGATATTTTGACAGCTTTACCACAGGCCTCCTTACTTTGGCTAAGATACACATTAATTTTGGTCAGAAGTTGGTCAATGATCAGCTCGAGCGGCTTTCAAATCGCAAAGTCTGCAGTTTAATAGAATGTGAAATAGATATAGAATAACTCGGAGTCAGTTTAATCCAGATTCTTGTTTTGTTTCGTCCTCGTTTACCTCGGCAACAGGCTTTGTTCACGCTTACAAAACCAGAGGAGTTTAGAAACACGCGGAGGACGACTTCCTTTGGGCTCTGCTGGCGATAGTAACTCTGGGAAAACGGAGAAAATTTCCCCCCTTAGAAATCTTTGGCAGGACATGGTTTTATCACATTCCCAGTGTCAGTAACTACACCAGAAATCGTCTTCTGCATGTTTCCAAATATCTATCGGTAAGCCTATCAATTCAGCTCTAGTGTTGCTCAGAAGGCCAAAAAGATTCTTCAGTGGGAGTGTAAAAAAAGTGGGACCTTTACAAACATGTTCTGAATGAATAGGATTCTTGTGTTAGTTTAAGAGTTCAGATTTCAGTCTTCTCTCAAATTTTAATTACAAATTTAATCACAGTCTTAATAGACTTGTTAGAAAATGTGTAAATAATCCCAAAATTAAACCAAAAATCTTTCAAAATTCTCAATGTCTATTTGCTGTTTATTTGGGGCTTGTCATGTTTTACTCAAATGCTTTAGTTTGTATCTATAATGAGTCAAAAATTCCACTTATTCAACACTTTCTTCTCTTTCTTCCCTCTCTTCAGCTCAAATCTCACCATGATACAGAAAAGTTTTTTTTTTAAATTCCCAAACGATTTCACAATAAATATTGACCCTCACATATTATTGTTCCATGTACATGTGTTGAACAATAGTCAATATAGTAATTATCGTTACAGGAGACGATAACCGATAAACTCTTCTGATATTTTTGTGGTTGATTCCTCTCTTCCCCTCTCCTCTTTCTCCTGTCCCCTCTTTTCTCTTTCTCCCTCTTTCTCCTCCCTCTCAGCAGACTCTGGAGGAGAGAAGAAAGAGAGGAGAGCTCTCTCTTCCCTCTCTCTTTCTCCTCTTTCCTCCTCTCCCCTCTTTTCTCTTTCTCCTCCCTCTCAGCAGACTCTTTTGGATTTGTTGGCTGTGATGCTGACTCCTCTCTCTCCCCTTCTTCTCCTCCTCCTCTCCTCTCTCCTCCGTCTCCTCTATCCTCCATCTCCCCTCCCTCTCTGGCGGACTGTTTCCTCCTGCTCTCACTCTCTTCCTCCCCCTTTCCTCCTCCCTCTCCCCTCTTCTTCTCCGTCTCCTCTGTCTCCTCCCTCTCTTTTCTCTCCTCTATCCTCCTCCCTCTGATCTCTCCTTCTCCGTCTCCTCTCACCTCTGTTTCCTCCCTCTCTCTTCTCTCCTCTGTCTCCTCCTCCCTCTCTCTGTCCTCTCTCCTCCTCCCTCCTCCTCCCTCTCCTCCCTCCTTTTCCATCTTCTTTCTCCTCCTCTGTCTCCTCCTCCCTCTCTCCTCCCTCTCCCCTCTCCTCTGTCTCCTCTCTCCTACCTTTCCTCTCCTATCTTTCCTCTCTCCTCTTCCCTCTCCTCTCTCCTCCCTCTCCTCTCTCCTCCTCCCTCTCCTCTCTCCTCTGTCTCCTCTCCTCCCTCTCCCCCTCCTCTCTCCTCTGTCTCCTCCCTCTCTTTTCTCTCCTCTGTCTCCTCTCTCTTCCCTCTCCTCTCTCCTCCCTCTCTCTGTCCTCCCTCCTCCTCCCTCCTTTTCCATCTTCTTTCTCCTCCCTCTCTCCTCCCTCTCCTCTCCTCTGTCTCCTCCCTCTTCTCTCTCCTCCTCCCTCTCCTCTCTCCTCTGTCTCCTCTCTCCTCTGTCTCCTCTCTCCTCCCTCTCCTCTGTCTCCTCTCTCCTCCCTCTCTTCCGGACTCTTTTGGTCATTTTCTCCTAATGATTTCATGTGAATTTAGCACAAACTCATCCACGTTCTTGTTTTAAAGCAAACTGGATAAAAGGACGGTTGAGTCATACTTTCTTTGCCCTCAAGTGTTCAGACGAAGCTTTGTGCATCTGTTCTTCAGGCAAACAAAATAACTTCCTCTCGTGGAGATTTAAAGCTGCACTGCGAAACTTTTCTAGTCGATTTTCTAGTCACCTGCTTGTCTCCACGGAAATGTTATTGCTTTGTCTAGAATGTAAGTCAGATCTATGGAAATTATTGTATTTTTGAGCAATAAAACCCCCGTAATGAATAAATGCCAGATGTATATGTTTAATGTCATATTGTGGAACATTTCAGGCGAGGCATTAATGTCATGGAGACAAGTATTTAGCGGATCCTCGATCAGAAAAGTTGCACAGTGCATCTTTAAGGCTAATTGCTGATCTGCTGATAACAACAACATGTTTTTGGACCACCAGAAGTCGTCCGTAATGAAACCATGGACTCATTTACACCTCCTCCTACTCCCTCTTTCCTCACTGTAGATAAATGACTGTAATGTTCCACTCCCTCCCGCTCTCTCCTCTATCTTTCCTTCTCGCTCTCCTCCCTCCCTCTCTCTTCCTCTCTCTTCCTCTCTCTCCTCAGAGCCGTATAGCAGAGTCTCTGTTTTGGATTTGTGGGCTGTGATCCTTCTCTCCTCCCTCTCTCCTCTTTATCTCCCCCTCTTTCCTCTATCCTCTCCCTCCTCTCTCTCTCCTCCACTCCTCCTTCCTTCCCCACTCTCACTCTCTCCTCCTCTCTCCTCTTCACTCTCCACCCTCTCTATTCTCTCTCCTCTTTCTCTCCCCGTCACTGTCCACCGTCCTCCTTCTCTCTCTCAGTTCTCTCTCTCCTCTCTCACCTCCTTCTCTTCTCCTTCTCTCTCTCACTCCTCCCCCTCTCCTCTCAGTCTGTTTTGGATTTGTGGGCTATGATGCTCCTCTCCCCCCTTTTTCTCTCCTTTCCTCTCTCCTTCCTCTCCTCTTTCCTCCTCCGTCCTCTCAGTCTGTTGTGGATTTGTGGGCTGTGATGCTCCTCTCCCCTTTCTCTCTTCTCCTCTCCTCTTCCCTTCCCCTCTCTCTGCTCTCCTCCCTCTTTCCTCCCTCTCTCCTCTGTTTTGGATTTGTGGGCTGTCATGCTGTCTCCTCTCCCCTCTCTCTCTTTCTCTCCTCTCTCTTTCCTTCCCCTCTCCTCCCTCTCTCCTCTCAGTGTGTTTTGGATTTGTGGGCTGTGGTTCTGTATTGATCCGCACATGTTTATTAGTGGGCCCTTGGTTGGACAGGTCCCTGAGATGAACTGCAGAGATGCCCAATAGCAAACACAGCGGCCCCCCTATACGCACAATAACATCTGCTCCTTATGCACGGGGCTACACCAATAAATATTAGCATTTTTTCACCAGGGTTAGGCTCTACATTGCTATCTGAGTCCATATTTTTTTGCGGGCAAGTGTACTGTGTGTGCTGGTTCACACCCCACAGTGTGTACATTAAAGGGCCGGTGTTACACTCTAATGATGTTTTTTGTTTCATTTACACACGTTTAACACACAAATGCTGCATATTTAGGCTGTTTTATTCTTACAAATGAAAAATGCTCTGTTCCACCGTGGGATGTCGTGGTAATGTGGCAATACAGGATGTGCTCCACTGTGTTTTTAAACTGCACCCTCACTTGAATCATTTAGGTTATTTCAGTCCTGGAAACAAACAAAAGGTAAAAGGAGCTGTTCATGTGAAAACTACAGCTTCATGATATCACGAGGTAGAACAGAGCATTTTCAGAGTAATAAATTCTGACTCAAACGTGTAAATGAAACAAAACACTTAAAACTCACTAGAGCCAGTTTTGCATAAAGGTGCTTTGAGTCTATTTTAATGGTTGTGTCATGTAGGGCATCAGGCTTAAACCATTTGTAGTTTGAAATAACAGCAATACCAAATGATCTTCATACTGTGATGCTATGTGTTTACTGATATTGATGTTGAATATCTTTATCTGAAAGTTTGATGTAATAAAGCTGGTACATGTGTATATGCTGCCTCTGCACCCACGCACAGCTTATGCCTTTCTGTTTGTTTTTAATAAAACATGTGTTTGGAAGAGCGAGTTTGGCATTGTGTGAGACAAGTCAGTGTAAATGACCAGATTTACAGTGACTTGAAGAATTACTTGAATGCTTCATCTCTTTTTAACCTTCTATGTGAATACATGAGCAATATGCCATTTATGCTGTTCATTCAACTCTTAAATCTTGCTTATTAATTAATTATTGTTCTTATCTCTGTTCATCTCTGGGCCTCGCGGAACAGATTTTGTTCTGTCATGTGTATCTCTTGAATGCTTGAATGATAAATAAAAACCTTTAACTATTTTCTTCTGTTGCCTTGAAATGAAGGAGACTCTGATTGAGCAGCTGTCGTTCACCTAGAACTTTGCTGAGGCTCAGGAATAAGAGGAGGAGGGGCTGGGAAAAAGGCTACGTTCAGACTGCAGCCTGAAGTGGTCCAAATCTGATTTTTTTTTTGTGACCTGTATCGGATCTTTTAATGACAGTCTCAACGACACAGATCTGATTTTTTCAAATGTGACCCAGGCCACTTGGATATGTGCCCCTAAAACTGATACATATCTGATCTGATCCAGAGCTTCAGTGTGCGAAACAACAGTGCGTTTGGCTGCAGAGGGAGCTCACTGTGCACCTTTAGCTTTTGTCCCTGTGCCACAACTTTCAATTGCCTTTTAACCAATAGAAGCACGAGCATTCAGCCATGTTTCCACCTCAGTCTTAAAAGGAAAAGCTGTAACTGTCAAATCCAAAACTGGCACATATTTTTTCATACCGGCAATTTAAAAAAAATGAAAATGGAAAATAGAGGGATTCTTTACAAATACCAGGTTTGACTTGAATAATTTGAAGCATTTTAGCATTTTAGTAATCATCAGCTATCCGCTAAAAGCCAGACGCACAGAGGAAACAAAGGCCCAGAAGGAGCTTGCTTTGAACTGAAAGTGCAATGAGAAAACCTGCACACGTCCATTAACATCAGCCTGTCCTACTGTTCAATTAAGCACCACAATGGAAAAATCACAGAGTCAAAAGAGGCTATTTAAGTCAAGGCAACTACGTATTCTCCTGTAAAGTACAAGTCAGTACTGTTGTTTCTGTGGATGTCATTGCTCCATTGCTCTGCCGGAAAAGTTCCACAGTATGACATTAAACAGATTTTTTTTTTACATTTATTTAATTACAGCTGTTTTTATAGCTCAAAAATACCTCGAACAACCAACGTTGTGACTGTGAACAGGGTCGCCTCTCCGCAGATCTGACCTGTAACTTGCTCTAGTTTGATCTCCATTTGGTCTCCAGTGTTTGACGGACCCTCCACCAGAAAAGTTACACAGTGCACCTTTAGACGTGTCCTGGAGAATTGAGAAAAAAGACTGAAATATGAACTGACAATGAAATGCCTATTACAATAATCACATTTCAGTTTGTGGGTCAATGACCTATAAGGATTATCAAACGGCAAATTGTAAAGTACAATTTTTTTTTTTTTTAAATATTTACCGTGTCAGGTGCATAAATCTATGTTTAACATTTATATTAAGCATTTTTAGTGTAAAATGTCATGTGGTGTGACCGAGAATAACCTTAAAATTGTTTTATTTTCTAAAACATGGTTGGGATATTCATCTAAGTTCTGAGTAATATGAAGTGTATAGATACAAACTGTTTGCGTTTCTTTTGATTTTTAATGCATATTTATATTTTCTGTTGCTGTCCAATATGACAGTCACCTGCTTGTGTTTGATGAACAAACTACTGCCCTGTAAAATGCATCAAATGAAGAAAAATGCCTAAAGAACCATTCACTCAAGTCTACTTTGTCTGTTATTAAAACTCCAGTCATAGAATTCCTGCTGTTATTTGTTGCACCACATGATGCACGGTCGCACCACATGACATTTTAACACTTTTAAGTACAAAAAACATGCAGAATAATTCATGATTTCTGAAAAAAATATTTGGTTCCATGAGGTCAGAGGTGCTACAGAAATGTGCTGAATTATTATCAAATTTGAACCCTTTTAATTTACGAATTTGCAAGGTTAGCAGTTTTATGGAGAATTCCAGGTATTTTTTGTGTAGGAATTTGCTTTGCTAATTGCAATTCCATTGCAATTAAACTTGGTATACCTTAAATAATGATATGTTTCATTTTTTCTATGGTGCATGTTTATATCATAAAGTCACAAGAGGCTGCGAGGATAATCAACCATAATCGTTGTTTTGATGGCCGTAATTAGCACATCACAGTGACTTCAATTATTTCCCAGCTTGCCTTGCCCCATAACATGAATTTAGCTGTGATGAGCACCCATGGCAGAGCTGTTTATGGCCTGTTAATAGCGACTATTCAAATTGCAATTTTCATTTCATTTCACTGCTTTATTACACAAAATGGATTCTTGTGAGTGTTCAGCCATATTGTAATGTCGTTACCTCCTCAAAAACATCTCTAAAGTTATGTTTTGTTTCATTCCCACTTGTTGGAGTAATCTTGGCTCATTAAGTCCCTTTCACACAGCAAAGGCGATGCAAAACCGATGCATTTGCGAACAGTTTTTTTGGGGGGATATCCCCTAGGTTCGCCATGGTTCGCAAGGTATCGCTATATGAACGTAAACATTCACCATGGCCTCATCAAGTTCACCATCCTCTGACGATTTTTTTCTAAATGTCCAAAAAATTCATCAGTGGTCGCTAAGAAAAATACACTAGGTAAAGGTTCACCAAGGCGCCGTTAACATTCTCCAGCATTCATTATTATATCGCTATTGATCATCAAGATGTCGTCAGTGCTTGCAGGTCGTTATTAAATCGCATCCACCTCACAAGTCCTCGCCAGTAGTTCGTCTACAGTTGCCAGTAGTTCACCAACAGTCCTCAGTATTTGTTAATATTCAGGATGTCACTATAAGATCGCAGGAACAACGTCTTTGTGTCGTAACCACCTTGTCAAGACCTCGTTAACACATCACAGAGTGTCGCAAAGTATCGCCAACAGTTCGTAAATATATCGCAAAAGAGGAACACTAGCAATGTCTTGACGAGGTGTTTGCGATATTGCGATCGCCAAAGCATCGCAAAAATCTTGGCAGCCAGTTTGAAAGGGACTTTACTTTGTCTACATCCCCAAAGCTCAAAATGCTCTGTTCCACCTTGTAAGTTTTCAATTTAGCAGCCACCGTTTACCTTTAATTCAGCAAAGATAGGCAATTCCAGGACTGAAATGATCCAAATTATTTTAGGGAAGCTAAAGGGAGTTTAAAAACACAATGGAGCAATTCCTGTATTACCACATGACATCACAAGGTGGAACAGAGTGTTTTTTGTTTGAGAGAAGAACTCAGCCTAAATTTGCAGGATTTATGTGTTAAACATGTGTTAATGAAACAAAACACAACCCCAGGTATGTTTTAATGATGAAATAAAAGTGAAAAATTGCATAGCACACTCAGATGGCCAATGTCCAGAAGCGTTTTTAAAATTTTTAAAAAACATTTCGCACAAAAGCCTTTGTCAGATCAATTTTCTTTAGACCACAGTACACAAAATACAAAATAGTTGCCAGTTCAAGTGCTCATATACCGTCCAACGAATGGGAGGTCCCAAAGTGAGGCCACTCAGTGAATTCAGCCCACTCTACAACCAGAAAACAGTCAGATTTACACGAAAACACTTCCATTAAATAAAAATATATAGTTTGAACATATCACAAAAAGCATCTTAGGTCAAAATCTACGTTAAGTCTGTGAGGAACTACATTTTTGAATCCTGAATTTCTCTCTTTTTGACCTGAGTATGTCCAGATTCCCACGTCTAGGAGGCAGTTTTACATATTCAATTTCATTAAAATAATCTTAGGGAATAAATAGGATGGTTGAAATCGACATTTTGATGACGATATAATATTATAACAGATCAGAAAATAGCGTAATATAGACCCTTTAATCTAGACTTAGTAGTAATAATAGTATGTATATTTTTTTCCTATAGCGCAATTTTAGTATCGTGACAAATGACTGCAAGAATAATGTTAACCACGACAAATCAAAACGCAATTACCATTTAATAGCAATTAACTCTGTGAGCCAAAATCTCGCAATTTCATTTCAAATTTGTAAATGTCTAAACCACCGGATCCGCAGTTTAACCCCACAGAGCCATTAGCTCCTTTTACAGAAGCACGGCATTATCCCCATTATACGGTATTACCTAAACAATGACTCAATGTGCGATAAGCCTTTGGAGTTTACAGTCCGAATAACGTGAATTATTCATAGGGAAGCACAGGGTTGGTGTTGAAAAGTGGCCCCGTGGTGAAGCATGCCAACCCTTTGCCCCTCTGAGTGTTAGCAGCAGAGGGGGAGGGGTATGTGGGTGGAATGTGGGCACAGCTGGGAGGTGCATGTTCAGAGGGTACAACATTTGGCACAGCCTGGTCAAATATATGCAGATTTATTTATATTTTCTCCTATAGATTTTTATATATTGTACTTAAAGGGCCCATATTACGCTATTTTCTGATCTGTTATAAAGCAGTTTCCTCATCGCAAACATGCCTAGAATTGTGTTTTGTTTCATTCAGACATGTTTAACACTCAAAAATCCAGAATATTTAGGTTTCTAGTTCTTCTCTCAGACTGAAAACACTCTGTTCCACCTTGTGATGTCATGTGGTAATACAGGAAGTGCTCCACTGTGCTTTTAAAGGGCCACTAAACACAAAAACCTACTGATTAGCTGTGTAAATGGGACTAAAATAGAAACGTCTACCTATCCCTGGCCTTATTTTGGCATTTTAGTGCATATTTGTTAAAAATCTGACTTTTGTGTCCAAAGCCGTGTCTGTAACAGCCCCTTTAGGATCAACTGCAGCCACTATATTTGAATTTTCAAGTTGGATTAATGACTGCCAGAGAGTCCGATGCATGTTATTATGTGTCAAGCATAGACACTGGTGGTCTGTGGACAGTACGTGAGGAGCCCCTCTCAGCCTCGTCCTTACTAGTCACTGCAATGTCCCGCCGTGTCTGAAAAAAACAGCGTAATCCAAGCACAAAAGTCCGCTGTTTCAAAATCTGCTCCATGTTGGATTGTTGTGGCTGTCGGTTGGCTGTCAGTCATGTCTCTAGAGCCCGCTCCACACCCGATCCCCCCAACTCACCGGGCAACACCCAGTCTGGAGGATTTTACAGATTTTGCTTTTTATAGATTTGGATGATTTCAGCCCTGGAATTGGCAGACTCTACTGAACAAAGCTTATGCTCATAACATCACAAGGTAGAGGAGAACATTTTGAGATTTGGAAATGGAGACAGATTAATAATAATAAAGTAAGTAAGTAAGTAAGTAAGTAACTGACTTTGTGACCTATATCTGTGAAAAGCGCTATATAAATAAACGTTACTTACTATTAGAAAATGGTCAAATCCATAAATTTATAATCCCTCCTAAACGTAGTGTTTCCATATTGTGCTCGCAGAATTGAAGGTGCGCAGAGGACTGGGCGGTGAACAGCTGCCCCCGCGACCCAGCCGGATAAAGCGGAAGAAGACGGACGGACTTACTTACTATTGATAATATAAGATTACTTAAACGTGTGAATGAAACAAAACACAACTTCAGGTATGTTTTTGATGCAGTAGCAACACTATAACATGATTTAACGCTCACAAGAGTCAGTTTTGCATAATATAGGACCTTTAAATAGATGCTAACTAGATGTGTTTAATGCCATACTGTGGAACATTCCAGACAAAGCAAGAAAACTCCATGGGGACAAGCAGGTAGTGAGTCCTCTGAACCAGCGTTGACCATGAATCGTCCCAGGCCACGATAGTTTATGTTGGTGTAGCGTTGAGCTGAAAGGTATTCGGCGGTGGTGCGACGGGGGAGGGGTGAGTGAGAAACTACAGCTATCTGACGTTTGACCCCGACGGGCGCGAGGGAGACAAGAGGGTCACGTTGCAAAGAGGTTCAGTTAAGGCTGCCCCATGAATCACGTTTGAATCCAGACCCAGAAAAATCCAGCTGTTTATAATCGCGATCAGCTTCAAGGGTCTGTTTTAATAGACACGTCCACAGCCAGTCGTTGTCGGTAAAAGCATGTGTTTTGGAGCAGAGTTCAGACTTTGGACTGAGAATTTTGATTATCTGGTGTTAAATGGTAATGATTAAACACGTGTATCGTCTATGTGAAGGAAATTCATGTTGGAAGCCATTTTTATACGTTTTTAATGAGACAAAATAAAGTTTTGTTGCAGTACGGTATTGACCCATATGGGAAAAGAATGTGATGAATGTTGCTTTAAAACTGCACAATTTTTGGAGGAAAAAATTGACTAAAAACACACTATTTGGACAAAAGGATGAGATTTTCAACTTGAAATAATTGTACTTTCTTTTAATGGTCTTATATCTGTGTAATCCCTCACAGTGGTCCATGGACATTCATTCAGGAACACAGAGCGTATATATGAGTGGACTAAGTGAATGTGACATCACCACAACATCAGCGCTGCTCAAATGAGTCACGGTTACAGGAGCGAATTTGGAGTCAGGCTTCATATTTGGAAATCCGACCGCGAGTATCATAGCAACGACAAGAGCCAATCATGATTGAGGTGGTTAAATGTGCTGCCCTCCTCATGGCAGAGCGGTGATACTCTGCACCATTCTGCATGAACCGCTGTATTTCGGTGATTCTTGAGGATAATAAGGAAACTTTTAGCTTTTATTATCAAACTTTAAATAGTAAGTTTAAGTCATTGATTTATGTTATATGTTCTGTTATGTGCGAACAACAATAGAGTCGCAATTTTAGTTAAATTATGTTAATTAAGATTCTACTGTAATTGATTTATTTTGTCATTTTATTTCAAGAATAGTCAATCGGGGCAGGAAAGTCGGAAGGGAACCGCACTAGCTGTCAATCAAACCTGTTGCTAACGCTAGGCGGCAGCGACATCTAGGAATGAAGGCGTCTGATTGCTCCATTATTTATTTTCATATTTCGATTTAGGAACAAAATAGCGTAATAAAAAATTCAGGATCATGTGTCGCGGGTTCATACGAACATTTTAAGACCAAAATGACGAGGCCACAGCAGCGGTTACAGAGAGAGAGACGATTTTTTTAGTATTGACACCTGCTCAAATCAGTATCCAGTTACAATACTAGTTTTATCAATTACATGATTTTCAATACTTTTGACAATGCAATGCCGGACTGTGACATGTTCCAGGCAAAGCTATAACATGTCCACAGAGAATCAAGCAGCTTAGAAAAATCACTTTAGTTAAGAGCTGAAACTTTCAATGCTGTTTTAGAAGGAATCACGTTGTATTTTGCATTCGTTTCCATCTCTACACAAAGTAGTAGTTAAATATGAAATCATTGGCGGTGTCCTCAGGTGTCTGGTGCAGTGTTTTCTTACAGAACAGAATGTGTGGGCTGGATGTCTGCACATGAAACCATGCATCGAATAATGGGGCTACCTTGGAGCGTAAACAGTGTTTAAATGTTGAACTAGTACATATCCCTTATTTTGTTCCACCTTGATAACCAATGCCCCCCTGCCCCCCTCCTCTCTTCCTCCTCCCCTCCTCCTCGTCCTCTGCGGGGGATTAACTGTGCGTGACTGAAAGTGCAAAACCAGGCCATAGATCTAATGCAGTTAATATGAATTTAATCATTAGCTACATAAAATAGACTTTTGCTCAGGTTAATTTAGTTACAGCTTCAAAGATCAATAATGAAATCAAAACCCAAATGTCACAAGGTAATTGGATTAAGAATGTTCTTTTGTGAAGTCTGCAGTGGTCTGGGCAATAATATATATAATATATAATAGGCATATTACACAACAGTGGCGTCTGATGTAAACGGTGAGTATATAGGCCTGCCACAATAACATATCTATAAAGGTAAATAGCAGTAAATTTAAATATTGAAATTACTTATTCCACTGACATAATAACAAAATCCTAGTAAACATTTTGAAATATACAGTCTCATAAAAAGGCCTGAGCTGCAACAAATAAATAACAGAATGAAGCAATGATTTAGCTGGATTCAGCAGCCGACTTCACTTCGTGGAAAGCGTCTGACCTCGCAGCATTAGGATTCGTTCGCTCGACAGTAGGCGGGTACTTTTCTGATTTAACCAATCGCTGCTATTTGCTTGATGTATGCGCCGGAACGCTCAGCGATGTCCAAATAATCGCAGCACAGCAGCAAACAAAGCAGAGAGTGAACATGTCTGTCAAAGAGCATTGTTGTTTCTGCGAGGTGAACTTGCGAATTAAAGGTACGATAAAAAATGCGAAGTTATTATTTGACAAAGGAAGTCCAAAGGAGGATAGCCAACACGCCACATCGCTGATTGGCCGGTGCACCGACTACAACTTCCGGGGTTCTTGCAAACCGCCGAGTGTGCTCAGATTCCTGACTAGTCGCCGAAGAGAAATTAAATTGAGCGGAGGCACTAGGTGGCTCCAGACTGGCTAGCAACAGTTAGCCATAGAAGTAATTTTTTTTTAACCCTCTGCAGATTTAATGTTTTCATTTTACATAAAAAAATACCCCAAATCTCAGAATTTTTCACAAAGAAAAAGTATGTTTGCTACAGTCAGATCTGCTTAAATGCACTGACTGCTGCTGGTGTTGTCAGACTAAAAAGAAACCATTTATTCACATATCAGCAAATACACACAGAACCAATGCTACAGGAAACTCTCAGTCCCAGAGCTCAGGGTTGGACTGGAGAAAAAAGATTGAACCAGGACTAAACCAGGACTAAACCTGGACTAAACAAGGACTAAACCAAAAATAAATAAACCAGGACTGAGCCAGGGTTAGACCAGGACTAAACCAGAAGCAAACCAGGACTGAATGAGGACTAAACCAGGACTGAATGAGGACTGAACCAGGAGGACTGAGCCAGGACTAAGCTAGGATCAAACCAAGAATAAACCATGACTGAACCAGGACTGAATCAGGACCAAGCTAGGATTAAACCAGGATTAAACCCGGACTGAACCAGAATTAAAACTCATACTGACCACTGTAGAATTGGCAGTGCTAAACCAAGACTAAACTAGGTCTAAACCAGAAGCAAACCAGGATCAAACTAGGACTAAATCAGAACAGAACCACTGCAGACTTGGAACATCCCAGAAGGGCTGTGCTAAACCAGGACTGACCGGGACCAAACTGGGGCCTGACCAGGACTTAACTAGAACTGAACCAGGTCTAAACCATCACTAAATCAAGGCTAAACTAGAGCTAAACTAGGACTAAACCAGATCAAAACCAGGACTAAACCAGCACTAAACCAGGACTTGACCATGACTAAATCAGATCAAAACCATGACTTTACCATGACTAACCCAGATCTAAACCAGGACTAAACCAGATCAAAACCCAGGACTTGACCAGTACTAAACCAGAGCAAAACCAGGACTTGACCAGGACTAAACCAGATCAAAACCAGGACTAAACCAGATCAAAACCAGGACTAAACCAGATCAAAACCAGGACTAATCTAGATCAAAAACAGGACTAAACAAGATCAAAACCGGGACTAAACCAGATCTAAACCCGGACTTGACCCGAACTAACCCAGAGCAAAACCAGGACTTGACCAGGACTAAACCAGAGCAAAACCAGGACTTGACCAGGACTAAACCAGAGCAAAACCAGGAGTTGACCACGACTAAACCAGAGCAAAACCAGGGCTAAACCTGGACTTCACCAGAACCGGCAGGACTAAACCAGGACTGAATCTGGACTAAACCAGGGACCCCAGTTGAACTGCAGTTTGGTGAAATCTCTTCTTTGAGTCGTCTCACTTCTCAAAGTTCAGCAGACATTGACACTGTATGAATCAGCATGACATGGCTGTAACCAAACCTGCTCTGGGGTTAAAGATAGCGCCGTCTGCTCACTATTTCTGACCAGAGCAATAAAAAGGGCTATGCAGAATCAGAGCAAGTCAAGGGTCTAAGATTTCAGGTTCTTTAACAAACACACGAGCTAAAAACGACTCAGAGAACAGTACATTTTCTGTCATGGCGTCTATATTTTTCCCATGTATTTGAGCAGAACGTGTCTGTACTGTATAAGCAACAAATCAGGTCAAAATGCTGCGTCTAATTAGACCGCATTTTATTGTCCCATAATCAGGAAGTTCTCATTTGCGTGCTAGCTGCCGTACTCATCTAAACCAGGACCAAACTTAAGATGCAAAGTAGTTAGTCTTCGTGGTGTTTTTATTGGTTGAAAGTTCCTGTGAACACTGCAGAGGAGGATGACCACGAACAAAAGTATAACAAGCATTTTAGATTTAGACAAACATTATTGATCCACAGGAAATTACTTGAGCACAGTAGCTCACACTTCACAATATATTATAGTAACAAAGAGGAAAAAATATATGTAAATAAGGAAATTCGGCACAGTTATATAAATTTACAAGTAAAAATTTAATAAAATATAGAAATAAAGTAATAATAAAAATGTGTCTTAGTTATATACAAGATGTTCTAAAGAAAACAGGACCTAGGGGTATCTGTTGTAGGGAGTATTCTCTGTTACATAAGGGTGAGTTGTTCAGTTGTAGGGAGTATTATCTGTTACATAAGGGTGAGTTGTACAGTTGTAGGGAGCATTATCTGTTACCTAATGGTGAGTTGTACAGTTGTAGGGAGTATTATCTGTTACATAATGGTGAGTTGTACAGTTGTAGGGAGTATTATCTGTTACATAATGGTGAGTTGTGCAGTTGTAGGGAGTATTATCTGTTACATAATGGTGAGTTGTACAGTTGTAGGGAGTATTATCTGTTACATAAGGGTGAGTTGTGCAGTTGTAGGGAGTATTATCTGTTACATAATGGTGAGTTGTGCAGTTGTAGGGAGTATTATCTGTTACATAAGGGTGAGTTGTGCAGTTGTAGGGAGTATTATCTGTTACATAAGGGTGAGTTGTGCAGTTGTAGGGAGTATTATCTGTTACATAATGGTGAGTTGAACAGTTGTAGGGAGTATTATCTGTTACATAAGGGTGAGTTGTGCAGTTGTAGGGAGTATTATCTGTTACATAAGGGTGAGTTGTGCAGTTGTAGGGAGTATTATCTGTTACATAATGGTGAGTTGTACAGTTGTAGGGAGTATTATCTGTTACATAATGGTGAGTTGTACAGTTGTAGGGAGTATTATCTGTTACATAAGGGTGAGTTGTGCAGTTGTAGGGAGTATTATCTGTTACATAATGGTGAGTTGTGCAGTTGTAGGGAGTATTATCTGTTACATAATGGTGAGTTGAACAGTTGTAGGGAGTATTATCTGTTACATAAGGGTGAGTTGTGCAGTTGTAGGGAGTATTATCTGTTACATAAGGGTGAGTTGTGCAGTTGTAGGGAGTATTATCTGTTACATAATGGTGAGTTGTACAGTTGTAGGGAGTATTATCTGTTACATAAGGGTGTTTTGTACAGTTGTAGGGAGTATTATCTGTTACATAAGGGTGAGTTGTACAGTTGTAGGGAGTATTATCTGTTACATAATGGTGAGTTGTACAGTTGTAGGGAGTATTATCTGTTACATAATGGTGAGTTGTACAGTTGTAGGGAGTATTATGGGAGGCTAAACCGAGAATAAACCAGGACTAAACCCGTTGGCATCTAAAAATCGAAAGCATTTTATTGTCCGATAATCAGGAAGTTCTCGTCAAAAACACAGAGCGGTATCGGATCGGTGGTTAGGTCCGAACACGCCGATACGATACCTGAAAAACGTGTGGTATCTTGAGTTTTTCGATCCTGGAACAGCTCTAGTTTGAACACAGATGTTGTATCCTTGACACTTGAAACTTTTGTTCCTCGTGCACAATAGAACATCTGTTATTGTTAGAAAGCGACAAACTAAATGAGATGAATGAATTGTGGGGAAAATAAAAGGATTATCATAGAAACACAAGCAACAGCCACCTTGAGGTCCAGTTTCTATGGCAAAAAAAGCGAAAGAAAGCTCTGTCACACTTTGAGTTATTTATAGTTTATTCAGCATTTCCAAACACGCTCAGAAAGTCATCCAAGGTAAAAAAAAAAGCTTTTGAATGATCTTGAGCTGTATCAGAACAATATAAAAGAAAGTACTATGATTTAATGTTGAATTTAATCACATTCTGTTGTCTAAATAAAGCGTGTTTTTTTTTTTTGTTTGTTATTATGGTAGTTCACTCAAAACTCCTTTAACGCAACTGTTTTTGTTCATTCAGGCGCCATTATTACTCAGATGTTTTTTTCCCAAGTGTATTAGTAGATTACGAAAACAAAATTTGCAATCAACCACAGTGTTTACTCAAGTTGTGCCAATTATCTTGCCATGTTTTCAAGGGTATTCAGCAAAATGGATCATTAAGACTTGTAGTTTGACAAAAATAAGCTCTCATGTCTGTCATATTTTTTTGTTTTTATGTCTTTTTTGTCGAGAAAAATTGATACAAATTATGGGGAAAAAATAGACCAAACCAGGCTAAACCGGAACCAAACCAGAGTTAGCTAGGTCTAAACTAGGTCTTAACTAGGTCTTAACTGGGACTTAACCAGGACTGAACCAGAACTAAACCAGGACTCAACCCGGTCTAAAGCACTTCATATTGGCCACTGCAGACTAGAAATACCCAATAAGAACTGTGCTAAACCACCAGGACTCAATCCGGACTCGACCAGGACTCGATCAGGACTTGACCAGGACTCAACCAGGTCTAAAGCACTTCATATTGGCCACTGCAGACTGGAAATACCCAATAAGAACTGTGCTAAACCACCAGGACTCGATCCGGACTCGACCAGGACTCGACCAGGACTCGATCAGGACTTGACCAGGACTCAGCCAGGTCTAAAGCACTTCATATTGGCCACTGCAGACTGGAAATACCCAATAAGAACTGTGCTAAACCACCAGGACTCGATCCGGACTCGACCAGGACTCGATCAGGACTTGACCAGGACTCAACCAGGTCTAAAGCACTTCATATTGGCCACTGCAGACTGGAAATACCCAATAAGAACTGTGCTAAACCACCCGGACTCGACCAGGACTCGACCAGGACTCGACCAGGACTCGACCAGGACTCGACCAGGACTCGACCAGGACTCGACCAGGACTTGACCAGGACTTAACCATCTCTCTAGCACTTCACACTGTACACTGCAGACAGGAATACCCAATAAGAGCTGT
Source organism: Odontamblyopus rebecca (assembly GCA_030686955.1). Lineage (NCBI taxonomy): Eukaryota > Metazoa > Chordata > Actinopteri > Gobiiformes > Gobiidae > Odontamblyopus > Odontamblyopus rebecca. The sequence goes on from CM060667.1 coordinate 11,383,959, forward strand.
GCTAAACCAGGACTCAACCAGGACTAGACCAGTCCTGTTCAATTCCTGACATGGACACTATACGAATCAGCCTTTTCCTTTCATTTTCAAGAGTAGATTCTGTAGCTTTCCCTGTATATGACTTCACAAAGTTTATAGATTACATACAGTGAAGGCGGTTTATATAAAGATTTCTTAATGGAGAGTGGTGTCTGTTTGTTTAGTTGAATCATCAGTTGAGTGTTTTTGCCAGAGTATTTATCATCTGTATTGTCATTATGAAGCAATGAAGCAATGACGACAACCATCCTTTCAACCCGTGGCTTTTAAAATTCTAAAATATCTCTTATTCTCTGATGAGGCGTGCTACTATCGCTTGAACCCGACCTATGTATGTAATTTAGGTGTTCAGTGTGGTTTAAAGCATATCTATTTCATGATTTTCTAATAGCAACTGATTTTATTGCTCAAAAATATCTTGAAAAACATGTTTTCTTACTGGGAGAACAAGCTTGCCTCTCCACAGATATTATATTAGAATATTTTGGGCAAAGCAACATTACCTTCAGTGCGACAAGCAGGTGGCAGACCCTAATCATGAAGCGTCTTAATGTTCAATCCTGAGGAAGTGCACGGTTAGCATGCTAGTTGCTCACAAAAAAGAAAAACGCTCATAAATTCTTAGTGGTGATTAATTAGGATGCTCAGAATACATAAAGTAAGTGAGGAATAACTTTGGGCCACTGCAAAATGTTCTGCTTTTCACCTTTTTAATGCTATAGTTTAACATGACATAAGCACATTGTTGGATTTTTTGTGTGTTTTTTGTGTGTCGTATTTCTAAAAACAACAAGACCATTTTGAACTGAACAAAATCTCATTCTCATGGACCCAGTTTTGTATCTAGTCTTTTAGGAAGTGTCTCGTCCCATCTCTGTCACATAGTTAAAAAGATAAATATACAAAACTATAACTTTGTTGAGTAGTGTATTTTCCAGACTATAGGTCGCACCAGCCAAAAAATGCACATTGAAGAAGAAAAAAACATATACAAGTCGCACCGGACTATAAGTCGGATTTTTTGTGGGAAATTTATTTGATAAAATCAGAGACAAGGAACAGAAATTTCATCTTAAAAGGCAAATTATACTAATACCAATAGATCAAAGAACAACAGGCTGAACATGTGTCTGGTGTGTTCGCGTCACATATGAACAGTTATTCAGAAAACTAGAGCAGAAACAACAGAACATAAGTTTACCAAACTCTCCATCTCACTCCAAATCACTAAATCCATTGAATTCTTCATCCTCGGTGTCACTTCTGAGCAACTCGATCTAAATCCAACTTTTACCCTGTTTTGTTTTCTTCGTTGCACTTCAAGTTTCCTCTGCTTTTCCCCAGTCAAGCACAAGTTTCTCGCTCACTCCAAACTTTCTTTCTGCTGCTCGATTATAGTTTTCAGCTGCAGATTTCACGACTTGCAGCAGGGCAGCGGCTCTTTCTGCTGGAGACATGTGCAATAGAGCGAGAAGTGACAGTGGTGCAGGAGGAAGAGCGTGAGGTGCAGCAGATACTGGCGCACAAGCTTAGAGTGCCCCCTCATGGCAGTGTGAAAATAACCAACATGTGAAATTCTATATTTTACACATAAGTTGCACTGGAGTATAAGTCACCCAAAGACCACCCAAACCATGAAAAAAGTGTGACGTATAGTCCGAAAAATACAGTATATGATTTCACAATTCACGTCCAGCACTGAAAATTCATCCTGACCTATAGGAGTGAGGGGAACAAATAATAATTACGTGCAATGACAAATAAAGTTATTATTATTATTGAAAGTTAAATAGGGGTGTGGGGTTGTGTACCATTTGAGTTGATATAGTTGAAGTTAATTTAGCTTCCCCTAATGTTAATTCAACTTCCCTTAGTGTTAATTTGGCACCTCCCACCCACCACTTCAAACATCTGCCAGAAAAGACCAGTTAAAACCTTTTTTTACATAATTTTAAATTAACTACAATAAAGTCAGGATAACACTACAAAGTGTTATCTGTTTACTCTCAATGATGAATTGTTGCAGCCGTACATTACACAAGACTTAAATGCATTTGGTAAGTGACTAGTAACTTGGGACCACTGCAAACAGCATAAAATCACCTAACCCTAACCCTTTTTTTCTCTCCACATTTTTAATTCTGTATTTTAACATGTATATGATAGATGTTATGTGTGATTATAGGGCACTTTCAAATCAGTAGGACCCCATGTTATTACCTTTAAATACAAAATGTCCAATAATAGCTGATAAACCGTGAACAGACACCATGAAGAAGAGTTAGAGATATCTGCGTGTTTTCCCTGTACTATAATAAAACCAGATTGCCAAATTCTTTCATAATGCTCCTATACTTCATCTGTCAGCATCTGGAATTGCTCAACTTAAAGATTTCGCAAGACTTATGTTTTAATCCCCTTTTAATATGAATATTTCCAAATCTATAGTCTGTGCGTTTAGGCCATGCTCCCCTCCCGTAGGATCAGAGATTACCAGATTACCCGTTCATTTCCTTTCACTGTTTTTTTCTTCATACAAAACCCATTAAAATCCATTTATTAAGCCTCTTAAATTGTACTGCTACAGAAATGATTGCCAAAAGACCCCCCTAACCGCTCCGTGGTGGTCCTGCATTCTCGTGTTTTCATCCAGTTGAAAATCTGGACTGTTGCTTCACTCTGCATCCTGCATTCTGTGGTTGTGTCATTGGGGAAGACGCTTCACCCACCTTGAGTGATTGACGTCTGTGGTTAATGTCATAATGTTAAAGTTAAAGGCCCTGTATCCTTTTTTTTTCACTGTTTGTTAGCGCAAAATTTGACTTGGCCCAGTACAGATATAGACCTACAGCATCTCTCAAAAATACTCGCTATTTCATTCAACTTAATGTCTGATAATCAGTGAGTATGTGGTTAGCATGCTAGGTTTACTGTGGCGGTTCACACAATTTCTAAAGCTGTGTCCAGATGACTAATGTTGAAAAGTATTTGTAGTAGTTGTAGTAGGGTTTAACTGGGAAATAAACATGTAACTCAGATGTGTAACAATATGGGTAGTAGTGGTAGTACTAGGAGTAGGAGTAGTAGTAGTAGCTAGAGTACGAGTAGAAGTGGCTGAAGGAGGAGTAGTTGTAGTAGTAGTAGGAGAAGTAGTAGTAGTAGTAGTAGCTGTCGTAGTTGGAGGAGTGGCTGGAGGAGGAGGAGGAGAAGTAGTTGGAGTAGTAGTAGGAGCAGTAGTAGTAGCTGTAGTAGGTGTAGTACTAAGAGTAGGAGTAGGAGTCGTAGTTGTAGCTGTAGTAGTAGTAGGAGGAGGAGTTGTAGTAGTAGCTGTAGTAGGAGTACTAGGAGTAGTAGTAGGAGTAGCTGGAGTAGTTGTAGTAGCAGGAGGAGTAGTTGTAGCTGTGGTAGTAGTTGTAGTAGTGGGAGAAGGAGTAGCTTGTAGTAGTTGAGGCTATAGTTGTTGTAGTAGTAGCAGCAGTAGTAGCAGTCGTAGTGGTTGTGGCTGTAGTTGTAGTAGCAGCAGCAGTTGTTGTAGTAGTTGAGGCTGTAGTTGTAGTAGTTGTTGTAGTAGTAGCAGTCGTTGTAGTAGTTGTGGCTGTAGTTGTTGTTGTAGTAGTTGTAGTAGTAGTAGTAACAGTTGTTGTAGTAGTTGCGGCTGTAGTTGTAGTAGTAGTAGTAACAGTTGTTGTAGTAGTTGCGGCTGTAGTTGTTGTAGTAGTAGCAGCAGTAGTAGCAGTCGTAGTACTTGTGGCGGTAGTTGTTGTAGTAGTATTTAGTCTATTATTATAGCAGTTATTTTGGTAGCAGCAGCATCCTCCCTTGTCAGTTGTATGAGTGTTGTGCACAGTCACTTGACCTGAAGTCCCCTGGTCCTTCCTCTTCTGTGTATTTATGGCGCACTTTTGCTGCTGCTCCCAAATATTTATGAAGTTCAATTCGAGAAAGAAGGAAGTGATTTGAAAAGAAATGCCGCGCTCAGCAGTTTAGTTTGGGCCCGATATTACAGTTGGTGACTAATACTACACCCCAGCACGTTTGTAGCATCCCCATTTGTCACACGGGATCTTGTGAGGTCCTATATTACACAAAATGGACTCTTGTAAAGGATTTAAAAGCTTTAAACCCTTAACGCTGACTGACCCAAATATGCGACAAACTGTTTTGGATCAAGATATGAGCCGAGACAGCGGCAGCTTTCCCCCAAATCCCGGTTAGTGCAGATGCAGCACCTTCCTACGAACCTTTGGCAAGCACTTGATTCTGGTTGGACCAAATTTGCAACCAGTGGCGGAGTTAGCAATTTAGGGGCCCGAGGCGAACTTGAGTTTGGGACCCTCGTAATAATTCTGTGTTTTTTGTTTTGTTTTTTAATAGCGTATTTATTGGCTGTTTTCCCAATGGATGTATAATAAGAGCTGGATAAGGCACGCCCCCTCTAACATAGAAACTCCCATAGAAACACAATGCATTTTTTGTGAAATCAAACTGCGCAAGATTGCCTAATCATAGCACCGCCTCTGTTTGCAACATACCCAAATTTTTATTGTTTTATTTCTATTGTGATAGTCAAATTCATAATTTCAACTTAATGTACCATCTACTTAAAGACAAAAACACAACACATTTTTATACATCTATATAAATTCAGGTGTTAAGGGGTTTAGCCATGTTATAATGTTATTACTGCCTCAAAAACATCCCTGGAGTTGTGGTTTTTTTCACTCATACATGTTTGAGTAATCTTTATATTAGTTCGTCTACATCTCAAAAGGCCAAAATACCCTATTCCACCTTGTGATGTCACGAAGCGGTAGTTTTCAAGTTAACAGCTCCCTTTTATATTTTGTTTAGCAGAGATTGGTTATTCCAGGGCTGAAATGATACAAATGATTCAAGTGAAGGTGTATGGAGTTTAAAACACAGTGGAGCACTTCTTTGCAAAGGACATTTAGTTATTTATTCAAAATAATTACAGTTTTTGCGATTTAACACTTGCATCAAACTAAAATTGTGATTTCAATTCTGTTTTGCGATATATTGTGTAGCCCTAATGTGGAGTTGTAGAAAGAGAGTTTTGCTTTTTTCATTTTTTAATTAGAAAGCAGAACTCTCTGTAGCTTCTTTTCTACAAATGAGGGCCCCATTGTGGACCACACCACTTCATCTCTGCTCCAGACACTTTGTGCGGGCTAATAGTTTAGCCTGAGATGTACATTGACAATTTTCTCTTTTCTCAATGATGTGCTCAAGAAATCCTTTTATTATAATTACTATGGCATTGTGGAGGACTTAAAGCTTACTCAAAGTACAAGACCCTCTCAGCCATTTCCTACAATAACCTGAGCTGTAATAAGAGAACGTTTCCTTGTACAAAATGATTCACCCACTAACCGAACAGTACTTTTTACTATTTTTGTACTGCAGTCTGCGTCTACCGTAAAGCTGCACTTTGTAACTTTTCTGGTGGAGGGTCCATCGAATGCTTGTCTTCACGGAGATGTTGTTGCTTTGTCTGAAGCGTTTCACAGTGTGGCATTAAACCTTTCTATCTTCACGGAGATCAACCCTGACCAAGTTACAGGTCAGATCTGTGGAGAGGCGACCCTTCTCACAGTCAGACTCCCTGTTTTTTTGGTATTTTTGTGCCATAAAACCACCTGTAATTGAATAAATGTAAGTTAGAGCTGTTTAATGTCCTACTGTGGAACATTCCAGGCATATCCATAGAAACAAGTAGGTGACGGACCAGAAAGTTACATAATGCACCTTTAAGATTCAGTACTCTGTCGAAATTTCAGTTTGATTTGGCGCAATTATCAAGGCTGTCATTATTTAGATTATTGAATAGGGTTGTCAAAAGTATTAAAAATCATCGAATAATCGATACTAAAACTGGTGTCAAAACTAGATCCTCATTTGAGCAGGTTTGATATTAAAAAAGTCACATTCACAGGACAGAAATGAACCTTTCTTGAATTGCTTTAGAAGGATCTTGAGCTGTATCAGAACAAGTATAAAAGCACATACTGTAGACTAGTGTACGCACATGGACCACTGAGGGATTACACAGATATAAAACCACATGGGAATATGAAAGAAAGTACTACAATTTAATACTGAAAACCACATTCTTTTGTCTAAAGAGTATTTTGATTCTAATCTGTATTGAGTACAGGGTTCCTACAGTGTCTAAAAAGTCTTAAAAGCATTGAATTTATGAATTTGGAAATAATACCTTAAAAAGACTTATATATCTGGGTCTTAAAATGTGTGTAGTAAGTAACTTCGTCAACATCAACCATCAATATTTGGTTAAATAACATTGCCTAAATAAAGAGCGACGGAACCAATAATTGAGAACGCAACACAGCCTTGGGTCAAAATACTCTGAACACGTCACTGAAGATCAAGCAACAAGCGCAGCAGAAGCGCGTAAAATCCAAGAAAATCTCAGCAGAACACAAAGTTTTAGTAACGCCATTATGTTGTTTTTTAACGTTGGTTTTACGTTGCCGAGCAGCACATTTCACGCTGGAGTTATGGGGAAGTTTCTCCACTCTTTGTATTCTTTTGTTTGAGAAATAAATGAAGACAAATTCAAGAATTTAGTTTTTCTTTGCCGATAGGTCTGCGAAATATATACGTTTTTACATCAGTAGTCTTAAAAAGTTCTTAAAATACTTGAATTTAACTTGAAGAAACCTGTAGGAACCCTGTGAGTATCGAGTCTGTTCCTCAGAATTGAAATCGCGTTTGAAATTTGAGTTGATCTGATGCTCACATGTACAAGAGGCTATGATAACGTCTGCTCTGTTAATGTCAGAGGGTCCTGTGCGTGGCTCCAAAAAGGCCAGGTCGCGTTGACAGTCCCCCCGGTGTCCTCAAAGCTTAAAAAGGTCAAAGGTCTCTCTGTATGTGGGTTAGGCCTCATGTCGGCTGAGAATTATTATACAGAGGATTTCCTCTTGAAGCAAAGCACGTTGTATGTCTGCATCTTGTCTTTTCTGTCGGGATTAAGATTAGAATTATTGTTTTTGCATAATTAAAGTGCCAGAATTCTGATCTATTTTATTTATAATATTGTTTCCTCATCACAAACAGACCTGGAGTTGTGTTTTGTTTCATTCGCACATGTTTAATGCATAATTCCTGCGCATTTAGGCTTAGAGTTCTTGTCATGTGGTAAAAAAGGAAGTGCTCCACTGTGTTTTTAAACTCCATACACCTTCACTAGAATCATTTGGATAATTTCAGCACTGGAATTGCCAGTCTCTACTGAACTAAAGGTAAAAGGTATGTTTTATAGGTCAAAAATACCTTGAAAAACTGACCTTTCATTGATCTGGTTTGGTCTCGATAGAAAGGTTTAATGCCCTGTGAAACATTCAAAACAAAACAAAAACATCTCCCTCAAGAAAAGCGTTTGACAGACCCTCCACCAGAATAATTACATAATATACCTTTAACTATTTTTTTCTTTGCTACATTATTCCATACATCTTACTTCATATATTTGCTGTATATCCCCAGACAGAGCAGAGCCCACAGTTAGCGTCACATACTCAGGGAGTGTTGATGACATGAGCTGCAGTGGATCAATAACACACATTCATTACTGTAAACATATGCAATAGTGTGAAATGTAAAATACCCAGTTTCTTTTCTTAACGGCTTTAAAGATGAGCCATTCTGCCGTGTTTTTGATGCTATTTTCCTCTGTGTCGTCACTGGTTTGGCCTGTCCCCGGGTCAGAATGTGCCCCATGTTAGAGACTGGCATTCCTGATGACCAGTGCAGAGACGAGCTCCGAGCCCCATCCAAATTTAACCTCCCCATGGCCCCAATTATATAACACATGCACTGGATGGATGAGCAAGTATGTGCAGTCACTGGAGCCAAGTTTAACAAAGCTACAGCTGACCACAGGGTCCCGTCACCATCATTTAAATTTATCCTCTAATCATTCAGGAAATGTGAGGTCCATGACTATTTGGGACTTTTGTGTTCACATTTGAGTTGACATGATAAACGTATCCACTCATTGATACTTAAAGATAACCCTGCGCTGCCAGTTGGATTCTCTCAATATCGTATTTGAGTTCACAAATGGATTGAGAATCCATGTTGGCGCCCGCCGGTGCCATAGGGCCCAACAGGTGCTGGGTGGCCAATTGTAGGGCAGCATTAAGGTTTGTGCTGGAGCCAAATAGACAAATAAACCAAAACAAACACGGTGACGCCCACAGACGCACTTCAGCTTATTTTAGCATCAATAGCACAGGACTGTTTAGTTTGTGAAAACGTGCAGAGGAAAGCCCTTCGTGCGTTTGTGGACAGGGAATTTTCTCTTCTTTTCTCTCGTTTTGACTGAGAGAAGTTTGATTTTTCAGCTTGTTCTGCAGTGGTGATGCTTCGACTAATCAGATTCAAATAAGTGTCATGACACTTCACTTTTTCTGAAAGAAAGCTGTTCCAGATTCATAATGTGCAGAACTTATTTCCCAGTGACAAACATCTGTATTAATATGGCATGAACCAGATTATCCATAGGTTAGCTCCTATATTACGTAAAATTGGCTCTTGTGAGCTTTAAGCCATGTTATTATCTCATCAAAAACATACCTGGAGTTGTGTTTTGTTTTATTCACACATTTGCATTATTAGTCTATATCTCTAAAGCTCAGAATGCTCTGTTTCATCTTGTGATGTCGTGAAGCTTTAGTTTTCCAGTTAACAGCTACGTTTACCTTTAGTTCAGGAGAGATGGGCAAGTCCAGGTCTGAAATCAACCAAACGATTCTAGTGAAGGTGTGTGGAGTTTAAAAACACAGTGGAGCACTTCCTGTATTAACACATGACGTCACAAGGTAGAGTGTTTTCTGTTTGAGACAAGAACTCAGCTTAAACATGCAGGATTTGTGTGTTAAACATGTGTGAATGAAACAAAACACAGCTCCAGGTCTGTTTGCGATGATGAGGATAGATTGGGAGTATAGTTATAAAAAGTGGGATTCTGGGCATTGTAAACAACTCCAGGGGCATTAACATTTGAGAGAAGACTGAAGTATGAGCAGTTAAACTAATCCAAGAATTCCAGGAATGTTTGTTTTCATGCATGTTCACACTGTTCTAAACTACAGGTAGATTTGTCTGCATAAAAAGACAGGAGATTTTGTTCATTGCAGAGGACTCTCTAATGACTAAATAACTGCAGCCTGTGCGATTTGATAATTGTGGCAGTTCAAATTGTGATTTCAGTTCAAGGGCCCGTGTTACGCTATTTTCTGATCTCTGTTATAAATGCTGTTACCTCCCCGAAAACAGACGTGGAGTTGTGTTTCATTCACGCATGCTTAACACACAAACCCTGCCTACAGTTTAGGCTGAGTACTTCTCTCAAATGTAAAACACTCTGTTCCACCTCGTGATGTCAGGTGGTAAAATCATGGTCATCATCTCTGCTGAACAAAATGTAAAAGGTAGATGTTAACTTGGTGGAACAGAGCATTTTGAGCTTTTGAGATGGAGACAGACTAATGATAAAGGATCACTCAAACATTTGGGATTGAAACAAAGCTCAATTCCTGGTATGTTTTTTGGTTTTTGAGGAGGTCACAGGATTATAACATGTTTGAAATCTCACAGGAATCCATTTTGCGTAATATAGGAATGGTAGTTTCTCAGATATTGGAGCATTTAGAATTTTAGTTGCAGGAGTGAGTATTAAAGGGCTGAGTTTCTTCAACATCAACTTGTGCTGAATGTGTGTCTTTTGTTTGGGAGGTTACAGTGATTTTATTGTCTTTTATTGTCTCTGCACTTTCAGATTCTGTAGGCTGGTTCTGTATTGTTTGTTGTAGCACTGATACCACAATGATCATGAAAAACAATGTCTTTTTTTGTGATTTTCAACATTAAATTGTACTAGTACTTACTAGAGTTGGGCAGTATCCAAATTTTCACACCGTTAAACCTTCTCAGCATTTTATCGGGATATACAGTATTACTGTGACTAATTAAGAATTGTTTTGTAGCTGCACCTAAACCATTCAGAAACAGAATAGCAGCATTATATTTGAAGATGAGACACAAGTTCTGATCAAACCAAACTTCACCAGTGCGTATCTCCCTCCATCTAATGATCTGGGACTCGCCAAGACAAGAAAAGCACAAAAGAGGCAGATGCTGGAATAAAAAGTAAAAGACGACAGTCCACGACGTGTGATATTTCCCACTGCAGCATGTTGTATCTGACAGACCTCGGAGAAGTTACCGTCTCCTCCGTGAAAGTCTGACTTCGCCCTCAAGCGAGAACTTTCTACCCTTCAGTGCCGGGTCCCCTCTCGACTCTCGGCGTTCAATAAACATCTCCATCACAAACTTATCGGCTCAACTTCACACACGAAGCATCAGTCGGGTATGTTCTTCTTTGCTGCGTGTGGATGGAACTCTCCGTGCGTAACGACGTTTGAAAAGGAGAGTGGAGGGGAGAAAGTCGGCGCTGTGCCCCGTGTCTGAAGCGACTGTGGTGGATCTCTGGCCTGACGCAGGGTCGTAGCTCCGTCAACATTTGCTGTCGCTCCCCTGTCACTCGGCCTGAAGCTAAAATGCTCCTAATATTATATTAGGTCCTTATGCGTTGCAGATTTTTTAATGAAACTGATACCATTGCTACATTTTGATACCTCAGGATACCGTATTACCGCCCAACCCTAATACTTACCATTAGGGCTGGGTATCATTAAGATGCCTATCGCGATACAGTGAGCTTTCGATTCTATAAAGTAAAAAATAATAGCTAAAAGTCTCTGTTAAACCACTTCTTGTGCAAAGTTAATGTGAAATACGCCCATTTTAAGCATCAAAACAGTGACAATGTCAAATGGGTTGCATAAATAATCTTCCTTCCTCTAAAGAAGTGTAATCTCTCAGTGGTCCAGGTAGGTTTCATCGTGGTCTATGGGCGTATACTAAAACTATTCAGGAAAGGTTCATTTCTGTCATGTGAATGTGACTTTTTAGTTTCGATATCTGCTCAAGTGAGTATCTAGTTTCGATACTAGTTTTAGTATTGATTCATATTTGATTTTCAGTACTTTGACAACCCTATTGTGGACACGCTTCCTCAACTTCACATGTCCGATTTTCTCAGTATTTTCTCTCACTAACACAAATTTTACTCATAATCCTCTCTTCTGCGTCTATGTATTTAATGTTTCTCACCTCAGAAAACCCTGGCTCACCGTCGTGCTGTGGTCCAGATGTTTCAGAGAGAGACAGAGCGAGCTGGGGGGAAAACAAAGCCCCTGATTGGCTCGCTCACCCGTTTCGTACTCAAGGGTCACATGTCAGACCAGTGCAAAGAGGTCACGCCAAGTTCAGACTTTGTAGTGCTTCCTAATCCTAAACAAGACCTGGTTTAGACCCGGTACAATACTAGCAGCTCTTGTTTGTCATGGTTGTTTTTCTAATTATGACTTGGCTTGGTGGGAGAGTACCTGTGACAAATATTAATCACAGTTTTATGTCAGTCAAGCGGCAGTTTGTGGAAAAAAAGTACAAAAATACAGGAAGTAGCGCTGGGTTATCTACCTATGTCACGAACACAGAAAATCTAAAATACAGGGAGAGTCTATACACAAATTTAAAAAGCCCATATTATGCTATTTTCTGAGCTATGTTATAATGTTTACTCATCGCAAACATATCCGGAGTTGTGTTTTGTTTCATTTTTAAGATCCATACATTAGAATCATTTGGATCATTTCAGACCTGGAATTACCAATCTCTGCTGAACAAAAGGCAAAAAGTAGCTGAAAACTACCGCTACATGACATCACAAGGTGGGAAAGAGCATTTTGAGCTTTAGAGATGTAGACAGACTAATAATAAAGAGTTACTTAAACATGTGTGAATGAAAGAAAACACAAAAACAGCATTATAACATGGCTAAAAGCTCAAAATGGACAATTTCACGTAATATTGGACTTTTAAATCCTGCTTTAGTCCTGGTTTAGTCCACATAAAGAGCAATCTGTGGGATTATTCTGGTGGTGCAGTGTAGAGCTGCAATTAAATCATAACTGCTTAATTAACAACATAATTTTCTCAGCGAGCAGTAGTATAAAACATGCTGGAGGGTCTGTCAAACACTTTTCTCCATGGAGATGTTATTGCTTTGTCTCAAATTTGTCAGTGTGGCATTAAACCTTTCTATCTTCATGGAGACCTAAACAGACCAGGTTACAGGTCAGATCCGTGGAGAGGCGACCCTGCTCACAGTCAGATTGCTGTTTTTTCTAGGTATTTTTGAGCTATAAAACCATCTGTAATTGAATAAGTTGAATAAAAGCTGTCTAAAGTCATACTGTGGGACATTCCAGGCAAAGCAACGACATATCCATAGAAACAAGCAGGTGATGGACCCCTAACCAAAAAGTTACATAGTGCACTTTTAATTTGCCATAATAAAAGCATTCTTGTATTAGCAGTTTTAATTTTTATTTCCCCTCAGATTTTGATTGCATTCCCACAGCTAAAACATGAGTCGCAAATGCCATGTCCCACAGGGAGTGTTAATTGTCTAAAAGGAACGACAAATCCACAAATGACTCATGATCATTTAGGTCCATTATCGTTCTCCAGTCCATTTATCCAACCACAGGACAGCATCAGGAAATCAGCGACATCATTTTGCCTGGCCCCATCACGTCTCTGCTCCAAAAGACTCGTGTGAAACTGTCAAAATGATGTAGCATGTAGGGCTGGGCAAAAAATCTGTTTGGTTCTTAAAAAAAACGGCAAAATATCAGAGTACAATATATCAGTTATCGCATGTATTGCTATATCGTGCTAATATCGTATGAGCTTTGTATCGAATCATGAGGGAGTCTGTGATTTCCAGCCCGAGCACATTCTGATTTCTTGCTTCTGCTTTTATATTTAAGGCATTAATTCTAATGTATAAAATATTTCCATAAGACCTGTTTTCGTGGTGTACCTCAGGCTTCAGTCCAGGGGCAGTGTTTTTGCAGAGCACATGTGGAGAGGAGCGGTAACAGACTGCAGTGTAAACAGCACAGCTGTTATGTGAGGCCAGCTGCAGAACAGAACACTGTGTTACACACAGACACCAACATTACCACAAGCTAAAGACCCTGTGCTTTGAAATGTTCTGCATGAGTTTGTGTGAGTTAGAGAAGGACACTGTAGCTGGGCTGTGTGTGGACTCAAATAACATGCAGAAAGGATTCTCTAAAATGCAGTCAATTTATGAGGTGTTTTTGGATACAAAGACACTTTACATTTGCTTTATTCACTCAGTCCATATTGCTCTGGTCAGAGCTGTAGCCACAGCTGCCCTGGGCAGACTGGCAGAAGCAAGGCTGCCAATCACTCACATGCACACGGCATTTATACTCGATAATGTGGGTGAAGTGTGTTGCCTAAGGACACAACAGCAGTTTGTACTAGAGCCTCTGCTGCATCAGCTCTGGACACATAAGGATCGAAGTTTAGAGACATTAATCCGCCGTAATTTATTCTGTGTATTTGATTTATTCTTCAATCAGTGCTGCAGGGGCAACCTGTCGGGGGCAACCTGTCAGGGACAGTGAGCTACTGCGGTCCAGCGCTCAGGGACCCATCCCCAGATCTGGAGCTGGTCTTGGTCACGAGGACTGCCTCATCTGGAGGGTTTGACCTGAAGTGCATGTTTTGAGTTGATGGGGGAGACCTGGGTGTCTGGAGTAAACCCTCCCAGACACAGGGAGAACATGCAAACTCTACACAGAAAGGCCTAAGAGTTAAACCCGCAACCTCTGATGAAGCATAAGTGAGAGCCACTTCTAAAATTCTTCCATCTTATTTTAAAGGTCCCATATTAAGTGAAATTGACTTGTGAGCTTTTAGAAAGTGTTGTTACAACAAACAATGTTGTTGAAAGACAACACAACTCCAGGTATTTGTGATGAGGAAACATTATAACATACAGTATGTCTGTGACCTGAAACAGCTGAATCATCGATGAACCCAACAGAAGCCCCTCCTGATCTGATCTATGTGGTTTATTTTAAAGCTAAATGAGAGGAACTTTATCTCTGTGGCCAGTTGTTCTTGGCCACTCTGTGATGGTTTGGAATAATGTTGCAGTGAAAACTCTGATGAAAAACTAGTGATGGTAAAGAGTGTCATACTGAAACTTAAAGGGAATTCCCATCAGCAGCTGTGTCATAGTGAAAGAACAGCGGTCTATCACAGGGACACATTTAAAGTACAATACGTCTAAGTAAGGGGAAACAACTTCTCATCCTCCTGTGCTTCCTCATCCTCTTTGCTATATTCATTTACCTATAAATTTTCTGCTTGCATACTCAAATTCTAGGCTATTTTTTCATTTCATTTTCCATTTGCTTTAACCTTCCTATAGTATGTGAAATGACTTGTGAGCTTTAAATCATGTTATAATGTCGTTCCCTCATTAGAAACAAACAGGAGCTGTGTTTGTTTCATTCACACATGTTTGAGTAATTCTAAATGATCAGTCTGTCTACATTTCCAAAGCTCAAAATACTCCACCTTGTGATGTCATGAAGTGGTAGTTGTCGAGTTAACATCTACCTTTTACTTTTAGTTGGGTAGAAATCGTTAATTCCAGGGCTAAAATTATCCAAATGATTCTAGTGAAGATGTATGGCGTTCAAAAGCACAGTATGCTAATTTAAAGGTGCACTGTGTAACTTTTAGATTGCTTGTTTCTATGGAGATATCATTGCTCTGCCTGGAATGTTCCACAGTATGACATTAAACAGCTCTACTTTAAATGTATTCAATTATAAGTGGTTTTATAACTCAAAAATACCTTGAAAAACTGACATTCTGACTGTGAGCGGGGTCGCCTCTCCGCAGATCTGACTGTAACTGTAACTCGGTCTGGTTTGGTGTCCATGAAGATAGAAAGGTTTAAAGCCACACTGTGAAACATTCCAATAACATCAATGCAGGAGTCCATGGTTTTTTTTTTCAACGACTTAAACCGAAAATAAAGAAATGTGGAAAAATATTCAAACAGCGATTTTTATGCACTTTCATGTTTCCGGCGCATTCTCTAATTTCAAACACAACAACCGTCTGTATTTCGTTAAAGATTTTTACAGATTTAAGAATTTCAAGGCTTGGTTTAAAGGTGAAAATGTGTAAATTTTATATTGAAAGGTCTAACGCCTGCTTGTCTCCAAGGAGATGTCATTGATGTCTTTAGAATGTCCCAGAGTATGCCATTAAACATAGCTATATATGTACAGAGACAAACAGGTGTTGCCTCTAGGGTCAAGTTATGGGTCAGATCTGTGGAAAGGCGACCCCGCTCCCAGTAAGAATGCATGTTTTTTTGTTTTGTTTTTCAGCAATAAAAACATATACTGTACATTTAAGATAAAGATGTGTTTAATATCACTGTGGAGCATTGGCACAGCAGTAACATCTCCATGGAAACAAGCACGTGATGGGCTTAATACCAGCTAAAGCTACATAATGCAGTTTTAAACTAGAACAAAGCCAGATATGGTACTAAAAATGACCATGAAACAAACATAAAGCAGGTTAGACTTGTCACTATAACCAATTTTGAAGTTTAAAATATTGCTGAGGTAAATATAGATGATAAAATAAATAATAATGGAACTAATTTAGGTGAATGACACAATGAATAAGAGATTTAAACCACAAAAACTCTTCTAAATCTGCAGTATTGTTTAAAAATCATGAGCTACAATGAATAAACAACAGTTGTTGGTTGTTATTAGTGATAGAAGTGATTAATTCAGCCTTTTACCAGCTCTCCCTTTGTCCCTCCTTACCCATCTTTCATTCTCTATCTTCTCCTTCTGTCTCTTTTCCTCTCGATTTCCTTTCTTTTCTCTCCTCTCTTTGTCTTTCCCTCTCCGTTTGCTCTTTTTGCTCTCTTTGCTTTTTATCTAACTCCTCCCGTCCTCGCTCTTATTCCCTCTATCTCAATCTTGGTCTCCACATCCCCTATCCTCTCTCTTTTTCTCTTTCCTTCTCTGCTTCTCTCCTTCCTTTTTACAAGTCAGATCTTGTCACTTTGCCTAAAAACAAGAAAAGAAAACGTACACACCATAAACACTGACCCAAAAAATCATATACTGAACGATACGTGGATAAAAACAGGCCTAAAGCAGGTGTAAAACCAGGAATAAAACCTAAACTAAACTAAATATACCGTAGTGCTGCAAAGATACTTATAGTTTTATCACCATGTACAGATATAAGTAACAAATATATAATAATATCTCCTGTTCTGAAACTCTGTGGTTCTTTTATTTATAGCACCAAAACAGCCACACGCTCTTCACATGTGGAAATAACAAGAACATCAGAAAGACATCGTCATAACCCTTAACAGCAAATGTGTGAATCTTCAGCTCTGATTTAAAGGTCTACGGTGTCATTTTTATAGCACTGGATCTACAACTTGACTATTTATGCTGGTAGATGGGGGTGCGATGCTAACTGAAAGCACTGCTCTGTTAGAAGAAAAAATCAGATATACGCTGGATGGTTTTGAACAGAATTTCTTTAAGGTGTGGAAATCTTTTTTGATCTTCTTCCATAAATCATTAATGTCTGCAAACCCTTGACGGCTTTATTTATTTTCTATTCTGTGTATATTTCAATCTTTGTGCGTCGATCTGTTTTATGGGCTTTGTGTATTTTAATTTGCAGTGGAATTATTCTGTACGCTACAGTTCTTTTTTTCTGCATTATATTGTGAAATCAATGAATATATTTAAGCACGCGGCGACCGGGGTCCAACTTAACGTGCAAAAAGTTAGACTGAAGTTAGACTTAATTTGATCTTTATTTTAACACACTCTGACACGTAAAAGTACTGTCACGGGCTAGCTAAGTGTGTTGTTTGTGTTTAAAGCCGCACTGTGTAGCTTTTTGGTTGGGGGTCCGTCACCTGCGTGTTTCCATGGATATGTCATTGCTGTGCCAGGAATGTTCCACAGTGTGAGATTAAAACAGCTCTTACATTTCTACAATTTTATTGCTCAAAAATACCTAGAAAAACAGGCATTCTGACTGTGAGCGGGGTCGCCTCTCCACAGATCTGACCTGTAACTTGGTCTGGTTTGGTCTCCATGAAGATAGAAGGGTTTAATGCCGTACTGTGAAACAATCCAGACAAACCAGTAACATTTCCATGGATAGTGTCCAAGTGTCACAGGAAAGTTACACAATGCACCTTAAAATCAATTTTGTTTTGTTTTCTTCTTGACTTATTGTGCTCATTGTGTCGCCATGGTAACTGCTGAACATTCTTGATTATAGAGATACATTTAAAACACCCCTAGCATGAGACCACTGCCAAATATCAATATGAAAATGTTGTTTTGGCTGACATGTTCCGCAATATGACATTAGACGATATTATGGCATTTAGTGATTTAAACACACATACTATGGATTATCGTGAATGAGTCTCTCTATAGATTTGACTTGAGTTGATATCGTCACCAGCTCGTCTGCATGGAAAGACACCAGTTTAATGATATAGTGTGGAACATTTAAGACAATCAGTATCTCCATGGAGACAAGGCGCCCGAACTGACAGCTGAATGCGGATTTTACGTGTCCTTGTATCTGTGTAATCCTTCAGTTGCTTAACTTGACCTGATATCGTCACCTGCTCGTCTCCATGGAAAGAGATCAGTTTAATGCCATGGTGCGGAACATTCGAGGCAATCAGCATCTCCATGGAGACAAGGCGCCCAGTTCTGTTATGGTTCATGGGCGTATACTCGTCTATGTGCTCTTATACAGCTCCAGATCATTGTAAAGCTTCAGGAAAGGTTCATTTGTGTCCTGTAAATGTGGCTTTTTTAGTGTCGATACCCACGCAAACAAGTGTATAGCTTCAATTCTAGTTTTAGCATCCATTGGTATTTGATTTTCGATATTTGATCATCCTTGTTTGTGGTAAAAATGACTACGCTTCAAAAATTGCAGCATCTTTGAGTGGCTATTTTATTTTGAACAGTCTTAATCTCAGAATATTCTCAAATCTAACCTGACGACCTCAACCTTTCACAAGCACAAAACCTGCGCCAGATCAAATGGAAGTGTCCGCGGTCTTTTGTTAGGTGTGAGGGGCTTTTTATTTGTTGTTGGCCAGTTATCGCCGCGGGGACAGGAAGATGACGTGAGGTCCTTTTTCACAGCGCTGTAGGAGTCCGGGTCCCCAGGGCTCTAGTCCAGGCTTCTGTTCACACAATCTTATTAACACCAGCAGACCTGAGACTCAGAACTCAACCAGGACTGAACCATCATTGAACCAGGACTAAACCTTCTGTCCACAATCATATTAACACCAGCAGACCTGAGACTCACAACTCAACCAGGACTGAACCATCATTGAACCAGGACTAAACCTTCTGTCCACAATCATATTAACACCAACAGACCTGAGACTCACAACTCAACCAGGACTGAAGCAGGATTGGTCCAGGCCTGAACCAGAAATTAGCTGAGACTAAACCAGGACTAAACCTTCTGTCCACAATCATATTAACGCCAGCAGACCTGAGACGCAGACGTGAGACTCAGGACTCAACCAGGACTCAGCCAAGACTGAGCCAGGGCTGAACCAGAACTAAACCAGGACTGTATCAGGACTTAGCCTGGACTAAACCAGGACTAAAGCAGGACTAAACCTTCTGTCCACACTCGCATTTACACACTCACACAGCATCAGAGGACAGAGGATTAAACCAGGGCTAAACAGGGCCCAACCTGGACTAAACCAGGATTTAGCCAGGACTCGTCTCTTTGTTGTGATGAAGTTTAGGGCAATGCCAGCTCCCGTTGGGCATCACAGTTTTCCAGTGCAGAATTATACAAACTTATAAAGTTAACTATATCTGTAAACTGAGATATTCTGGACTTTTTTCAGTCTCCAGGCCAATATTTTGCTTTGACGATGCATTAACTTCCTGGATGACTGCAGATTATAGCGGTTGTCACTTATCTGTCTGTATCTGTGTGTGTGTCTGTGTCTGTATCTGTGTGCCTCTGTCAGCTTTATTGACAATTTCTTCACATGTACTAGACACACAAAGGACCCGAAATTACGTTTCTCACTGTCCCTTGAGTAAACAAGACATGACAAACATTACAAGTGCAAGACAGGACAACATTTATGTGCACAACAAATAACATCATACCGAACCACTACAGTAACCATAAATAAATAAACTGAGGTAAACAGTAGTGTGCAGTGCAGTGCAGTGCCGTCAGATCAGGTATTAGCAGCAGTAATAAAAGCAGCAGATGGTATGTGTGTGTCTGTATTAGTATCTGTGTGTGTATTAGTATCTGTGTGTGTATTAGTATTTGTGTGTGTGTTTATATTAGTATATGTGTGTGTCTGTCTGTATCTGTGTGTGTCTGTCTGTATCTGAGTGTGTTTGTATTAGGGTCCGAACGATATGGATTTTGTTGCAGCCGATATTATACCGATAAAATGGGAGTTGGAGCTATGTATATATAGCATTTAGCGGTAATGTGTGTGCGCCGCGATAATTAATGATCTGCTAAATGCCGATAATTAACACTTCTATTCACAGCTCATTTACATATCAATACGTGTTCAGTAACATATGTGCGGCCACTATAGTCACTTTACAGTCGACTAATAGAAGAGAAAACAGCCTGTTTATGTGTGCGAGCTACAGCAGCTAATCGCTAACCAATGAGAAAGAACCAAAACGAGCTTCAAAACCGACGCATTTCCAACACTCAGCCTCACACAGGCTCCTCTCAGATCACAAGTCTACACTAAGAACTGTCCTTTTAATCAACAAACACACATGGCAATGCGTTCAGGGGCGGAATGGACACAGACAAATAACTCTGCAGATAAATACTGATGCTGAGCCACATATTAGGACATTTATCTGTCTGTAAATTGGATTAAACTGACTCAATATGGAGAGACTAAACTGTATAACAAGGTAAAACATGTCCACGTGGAATATCGGCCCATATCTGCAAGATTTTGGCCAATAGCTATGTTTCCAAGAGCCAACATCGGCTGATAATACCGGCCAACCGATATATCGGTCGGGCCCTAGTTTGTATTAGTATCTGTGTGTATCTGTATGTATCTGTGTGTGTTTATATTAGTATCATGTGCATGTTTGTATTAGTATCTGTTTGTGTTTGGTGCATTTTCTTTCCGCTATCTTTCCCCTGCTTCCCGGGGCGCATCACATGATGGTCATGAAGAGACTCGTAAATGTGGAGAAAATCAAGAGCCGAAGCATAACCACATTATCTTAAGCTGTGTCCGATGTGACCAGTCTCTTTGGCTCCGTTGCCCTCCCTCTCTTTCTCCGTCCCTCTCTATTTGTGCTTGTGTCTTTTCCCTCTATCATCTCTTTCTGCCCTCTCTTTGCTCCCTTTTTCTCTCTCTCTCAACTGCCCCCTTTTCTTATTCTACTCACCACTCACCTTATCCTTTCTTTTCTCTCCTCCCTTTGAGTTTCTTTCTCTACTCTCCTTCCCCCTCTCTCTTCCTGTCTCCTGAACAGTGCATCGGAAACAATAATCCAATATAAATGAATAACCACTCGTTTACCCACGGTCTTTCAGAATGATGGGAGCCTTGGACTGTTGCCATAGCGATTAACCTCAAATTTCAAACAAAACATTAGATCTGTCGTACGGTGAAATTTCTCAAAATGTTGCTTATAACAGGACTATGAAACCCATATCTGGCCCTGATGGATAAAAATTGTGGTTAAAGGTCAATGCACTATTCTCACATTCTCCAAGGTCCAATTAAACAAAACCTACTTTTCTCTTTTTTGAAAATATCCTCCTCCTCTGCATGAGTATTTTTTTTGGCATTTTTAAATATTGAATTACAAAACCAGTCGAAGGTTTGAACACTTTTTAATGAATGTTTTTTTCTTTATTACTTGTTTATTTGCATTGTAGATTCTCTCTGAAGACATCAGAACTATTAATGGATACACAAGGACTCTTAATTAACAAAAATAAACTCAAAATTACTTAAAACTTATTTTAGATTTGAAAAAAATAAAAATGGCCATCATTTTCTATGATCACTACTTTCCACTTTTTGCATTTTTTGATCCTGAGACAAAGCTGTGGAGGGAGGTGTCTCATTTCAGGAGACAAAGTAAACAAAGGGTGGAGACTTAGAGGATTTGAATCCAAAATAATAAAAAATATATTTAGTTGAATTATTTAAAGGTACTTTTCTGATGTAAGGGTCTGTCAAATGCTTTTACTGTGTCATCTGGAATGTTCCACAGTACAGCATTAAACAGATAGCTTGTTTTTATTCAAGTACAGGTGTTTTTATTACTCAAAACTATCACCAAACACGCATTATTTCTGTGAGCGAGCCCACTTCTCCACAGATCTGACCTTTAACTTGGCCTAGCGATGAGGCATGCTTGTCTCCATGGAGATAAATACATACACAGAACATTTCAGAAAAAAAAAACAAGGAGGTAAAAAGATGGTGGACCCTTGACCAGAAAATCTAGCCAAGTTAAGATGACTTGAATTAAGAAAGTTTTATCATGATTTCAGTCAATTTCACAAGTAAAAGTATCTACCAGTAAGACTTTTTGATCCTAAAATCTGAAAATACATCTGGCTATACTTAAGATAAGAAAAACAACAACTCTTTGCACTTAAAATAAGAAACAAAATCAATTGCTGCTTGAAGGAAAACATGCATATTCCATTAGTAGATCATTTTACTTGTCAAGTGAAATTAACTGAAATAAAGTGCAATGTTGTTCATTTCAACTATCTTAACGTACCTACATAATGCTTTTTGCAGCGTTTATTTCTTCACTACATGATCACATCTTGCTTCTTATAATTGATGTCTTCAGTATAGGGATGTAACAATAACCGAAATATGATGATATCGTATCAAAGGTCTCACAATAATATCGTGGACCATCACAATATATCGAATCCCAAGTCTCTTTACTTAAATGAATAGTTCTGATGTTCAGAAATAGCTAAAAAAAAACAAAAAAAAAAACAGAGGGAACTACATAGACCATGATCCTTTGCTCCGTTTCAGTGCAGACGACATGAAGAAATAACTGTTATAAGCACTTTTACATCTTAATTTTTTGGATTAAGTCTTGCAAAGGCAATTTTAGAGGAAAAAGTAGCAGATTCACAGTTTTGTGAGCCTCCACAAAATATTGCAATAAATATCGTACCGTGAGATGTTTATGGTGAAAATATCGTTACAGCCCTAATGACAATAAATGTTGCACCAAATGACTGGTCAAAGCATTTTATAATGTCAGTCTTGTTAGTATGTATAATATCGTAATATCGTGAGCTTTCCTATGATATTGCAATAAATATCGTACCGTGAGGTTCATACCGTGACGATTTTGTGTCGTGAGACTTGGATATTGTTACACTCGTACTTCTGTATACACCTAAAATCTGTAAGTAAAAGTAACAAACATGAAGAAAACTCCACTGAAGTGTTCAAGCTTTGACTGGTTATGTAAGAGGTAAGGTTACATAATTGGTTTTATTATAGCTTATGATCAATAGTTTTTTATATTGTTGGAAATTTACATTATAATTCCTCTCACGATGGGAGACAGACAGAAAGTGCAGTTAATTGCTACTTGGCTAATTGCGTGCACCTATAGCGTCTTAAACCCAGACTGTGGAGGCTCTGCTGATGCTAAAAACATTAACAATGGCCACGTTTACATGGTGTTTTTAATTCTGAATTAATTGTTCTGAATTAAATAGTTTGGAATTAAAATATTCTCCTTTGAGTTGACATGGAAATCATGTTAAATCGCCTTTATTTAATTCCGCTCAACGTCTGGGGGTCACACTTCAGCTGCTACCGGCTTTTCCGTCATCTCGGTTTGTCGTTACGCCGCGGACACAAACACGACCCAAACTTTTTCCGCAGTCGTTCCGATGATAATGAAGCAGCAGCTGGAGAATTCTATCCTCACGCTTTACCTCTGTGAGCTGAGGAGGAGAAGGGAAGAGTGTCGGAGAAGGAGGAAGAAGACAAACAGCTGCTCCTCTGCCCACTCCCGCATCTCGCTCAGGAAAGTCTGAGCCAGATTGACGAGCATGTGCTGAATGACCGGGATTATTTTTATGAAGAATAAACATTTACATGATCAAGGAATGCATTCATTTGGCTTTAAAATCGGAATAAACCACTCATTTACTTCGGAAGTCACTGATTTTGAATAATCATTTTTATTAGGAATTAAGTGTTTACATGCTCTTTTTAAAGCAGAATTAATTTTGTTCTGACTTAAATTATTTTTATTCGGAATTCAACCTCTCGTAAACGTGGCAAACGACTGTAAAGAAGCACTGTGTAATCTATCACCTGCTCGTTTCCATGGGGAAGTTATTGCGTTACCTATATTGTTTCACAGTATGGTGTTAAACTTGTCTATGTGCATGCAGACAACCAAGTGAAAACAATAGGCAAGGTTACAGGTCAGATCTGTGCAGTGGTGACCCTTCCCACAGTAAGAATACAGGTTTTTCAGCATTATTTAAGAGTTGATTAAATGCAAATACAGTCAGATAGGTGAAATGACATGGCAGGAAAAGCAACTCTCCACCAAAAATGTTACATAATACACCTTTATAGCCTGATACAAATATTTCAAATGCCATTATTTACTATTCTGTCTGTTATCGTTATATCGGACAGTGTAATAATAAAGTGTTACTCAAACATGTGTGAATGAAACAAAACACAAATCCAGGTCTGTTTTGGAGGAGGTAATAACATTATAACATGTTTTAAAGATGCACTGTGCAACTTTTCAGGAATTTTCCATCAAGAATTTCGTCGTCATGGGTGTTTGTATTGCTCAAAAATACAATAATTCCTTTAGTGAATATGGGCAACTCTCCACAGATCTGAACTGTAACATAGCGTAGTGCTGTAACCTGCCAGTCTCCAGTAGTTTTAGTGAACACTGGGGAATAGGGATGGGCAGGATTAGTTGTTAAGAATTTTGTCAATCACGTTCATTTTAATCGACAATCCGAATGTAGGTTTCTGTGCATAGCGTAAGGAGACGAAGCACAAACACTGGATTTGTGGCCCCACAGTCCCACGTCTCGGCTCTGGCTCCTTGGCGATCACTTTATCCCTCAGTGAGTGCGTTTACCTGCACATCAGTATCCCGGGAATGATCGGGTTTTTTGAGTATCCCGGTTTGGACATGGTGCATGTGTACGCAGTGTCCCGGTTACTGCAACAGCTGAGTGCGCATGCGTCCAAAAGACAAACACTTTTCAGTCTTTTCATCACAACAGTCACCAAATAAAGTGACCAACATAAATAAAGTGAGTGAAATGTTAAATGTTAAATAAAGAGCTGCACTAAACCTGCACACGTATGATTTCTGAAAACATGAACCATCTCCAACGCCACATACGCACAGAACAGACTCACCATCAGCAGAACATCCCTGTGTCACAGAGAGAACACTCATATTCCACTGTATCGTGTCCTTTAGTCCGACTGAAGCTGACAGCATCAGGGCACAAGGAAAGAGCTGCTTTTTTTGTTTACACTTTATGCAAATGAGTCATGCGGTTTTAAGTTTTCGTTTCTGTAAGACGTAAACAAATGTGCTCAAAGCTGCATTAAACACATTCTAATCTCACACGGCCTGATGTGGCTCTACAGTGATTATGGTTTATATGTTGTAAAGTTGAGTTTATTTATACAGATTAGTAATAGTAATAATAATGATGATAATTTTAATATAAAAAACGAAAATTTCATCGAATGCCCATCCCTACTATGGAAAATTCTAGACAAAGCAATAACATTTCGACCGAGAATGTTACGCAGTGTACCTTTAAAGCTCACAAGAGTCAATTTTGCGTAATATAGGATCATTAAAACATTGCAATAATAGCGATATCACAGTTCTTAAAACCCTCACACCATGACATTTTTCCAGTATTGTGCCACCCTGGTACTAAGCTAGAATTTATACTGCCCGGAAAGTTATACGGATACTTCCTTTGATCATGTGTATTTGTACTTTATTTATACTTTTTCTTCTCCTCCTGCCTCTCCCTCACAGCTTCTATTCCTGCTTATATTTGCCAGTCAAACGCCAAGGCAAATCCTCGTTGAATGAAGTGTGAAGTTTAGCAGAGGCTTCCGGGTGTGGTCAGATGCAGTCTGCTGATGCAGTAATTGTACATATAGTGTTTATTCATTGGAAGTGCTGTATTTGTCTGTTGCTCGCGCCATTACTCACTGTTCACCGCTGTTTCCTCGTAATGTGGGTAAACTTGAGCTTCTTGAAGAGTCTCTGTTAAAAGCGTGTGGTTTGGAGGTGAGATTTCAGAGGAAGAAATTTGGCTTTTAAATGAATGGTGATATATGTCTCTAAATTTGCATATAATTGAATCAGAAATGGTGATTGGTCACAAAAAAATAAATAAATCCAGTCTTTTTTTCCCCTGGGGGTGTGATGCTGCTGTTGGTTTAAACTGAGCTTTGTTGTTGCAAAAAACACAAAAAGAACTGAAAATCTCGAAACATAAACATCCAAACACAACCACGAACACTCGTTTCGATCACAGGCTAGTAAAAATGTGTTACTTAAATGCATTTTACACATTTCTTACCTTTAACTTCACTTTTTTTGGCAGCTTTTACTAATATGTGTGTTGCGTTGCCGTGGTAACTGCTGTACATTCAGCCGTAGACATGCATGCGGAACCCTTTTCGTTATCTTGGATGTGTTCAGAACATACCTTGTGAGCTGAAGCCTGTTTTGAAATACTAAATTGTAAATAAAAACTAAAATACTTTCTTTTTTTTTGTTGGCTTTTTACCCTTGGAGTGTGATGCTAACTGAAGCACTGCTCTGTCTGAACCTCTGTTACTTTAAACTGAGCTTTGTTTTAATGCAAGAAACACAGAAAGAACTGAAAATTTTGAAACTCAAATGCGTTATTTAAATGCATTTTATATGTTTCTTAGCTTTAACTTAACTTGTTTTGGCAGATTTTTCTAATATGTGCCTTGTGTCTCCGTGGTAACTGCTGAAAATTCCACCATAGACATGCATGCAGAACCCTTTTCGGTATCTCGGATGTGTTCAGGACATGCCTTGTGAGCCGAAGCCCGTTTTGAAATATTAAATCGTAAATCTAATTTAAAAAAAAAAACAGATAATACAGTCAAACTTTTCAGTACAATTGTAGTTATAGAAGTGGGATAAAGGGGTCTCTGTCTTGGTCCAGGGCTGATCTCAGTCCCGGCTCCGTCATGTGCTCTTTGCAAACCAACGCCTGTAGTAATGTGTTTGATTTGTAACTTCCTCCTCCCGTCTCTATATATTTAGAATAAAGAGCCTTTTCTCTTCACACCGCTCTCATAATGTCTCATAATCAGTGGTGATTTTCGAGTCATGATAGAGGTGGTTCTCAATGTTTTTTTTTGTTTTTTCTTTCCGTGACCTCATTGTGTCTTCGGTGACCTCTCATGAACCAACTTCCTTACCCTGTTTAGCGCCGTATTGTTTTTTTTTACTGTACTGCTCTGCCTGGAATCTTCCACAGTATGACATTAAACAGCTCTGCCTTACATTTACAGGTGGTTTTACAGCTCAAAAATACTGACCTGACCTATAATTTGGTCTGGTTTGGTCTCCATAAAGATAGAAAGGTTTAATACCAGACTGCGAAACCATTCCAGACAAAGAAAGTCATCTGATGGACACTCCACTAGAAAAGTTACACAATGCGCCGTTTAAAACAGAACTTGTTCATTGTGAAACAGTTTGCGTTGGGCTAATGTTATTTCTCATGATACAAGCATCCTAATTGTGCATAGTGTTGAGTTTCAAAGCGCTTTTTACAACTTTTAGAGATCAGAGCGGAGAGAGTTTGACTTAGTTTTGACAAAACCAGGGCTATTAAGCCAGTACTATCAAAATGAAAATGAGCCAAAATGTCTTGATTGCAAATAATTTTTAAAAAGTTATCAATAACAAACATTGAATAAACACAAGTAGAACAAACGTCGGACAAATGTGCTACAAATTTACATTACATGCCAAATAATATCGAACAGTAGCTCAGTTTGTAGAGCTAATCCGAAGGTTGGTGGTTCTTGACATTAAACTTGGTCGAGCGGACAGATCCACTGACCCTTGTCCCTTCATTTTTGTGTTGTTGGGCAGGACACTTAACCCCCCTCGCCCCCAGTGTTTGTGCAGACGGATGTGTGAATGGGTGTGTGAAGTGGGTGAGTAGTGGTTCCTTAATCTAAAGTGCTTTGAAGTTGAAAAAGCACCATTTTGTGACCATGTACTGCAGAAAAATGTGGTTTTGTAATGTTATGTAGGATCTATAAATAACAGCTGAACTGACTGAGATGAAGGGGCTCTGAATAAATATATGCAAATCAATTCTAACAAAAGTTGACTGTAAAAAGCTCTTGTGAAACTGCAGAGGGTCTTGTTCTCTGACAATGTTCAGAGATACACTGGCCCATGATGCACTGCTCTCACATTACCTCATGTTCTGTGGTCCAGACAGGTCCAAGTGTCAACAAACTCCAGCTCACAGTGACCAAGGTCCAACTATCTGCAAACTGGGCAACTTTCGCAGACTGTAGTAGACTGTTTTTGTACAGATATTGATTTCAGTATTCCTTTTTCACAATTTCACTTCTTGTCTTTCCTATTTTAGTTATTAAAGTTGCTATATCGCACAAACTTGACAACTGTGAGCTTTTAGCCGTGGTGTTACCTCATCAAAAACACACCTGGAAATTAGTTTTGTTTCATTCACAATAGTGCTCAAAAATGTATGTATATTGCATCATTAATGAGTCATTAACGCAAACAATTTTTTTCATAAGCGCTGGCCAGAGGGAAGCAAAAAGCACAGTTTGTGTGTTAAATTTGAATGAATGAAACAAAACACAACTCCAGGTCTGTTTTTGACGAGGAAACGTTTTATTTATTACAGCATAGATCAGAAAACAGTAATACAGGTCCTGGCACTTGTTTGTCTTCTATTAGTTATTGCTTTGTCTAGGTAGAATGTTCCACAGTATGGCATTAATCTTGTTTATCACTGTGAAAACAAGCGGGTCAAATTACAGGTCAGATATGGGGAAAGGCAAGCTAAGCCACAGTAAAAGTGCTTGTGTATTTTAGCAATGAAAACACCTGAAATTGTATGAATGCAGAATGGTTTAACGCCATACCGTGGGACATTCAAGACAAAGCAGTGATGCCACCATGGAGACATGCAGGTGGCAGAAAAGTTACACAGTGTATCTTTAAATCCAATGTCTAAGTGTGGAGCAAAGCTGGCGGTCCATTTAGATTCACAGGAACAATGGAAAAGGTCACCGAAAAGGCCAAAGCGATCACTGAACCCATCACTGCTAAATTGGTTTTAGTTCTTGGTGTTACCGGAGTCCATCTACAGAAATGGAGTGACGAAAAAATTAAAAATGTCCAAACAATAATGAGATATAAAAGGTGTAACTCTCTTCTTGGACACTGGATGTTCTTGCAGATTTTCCTCATTATGGTCGCTGCATTAATAAAGGAAAAAAGTGTGTGACTGTATTAAATATTGCAGTATAATGAAAGCAAAAAGCTGACGGAAAGTTCTGGATTATATTTGAGATGTTTTTTCAGACTCTTTTAGACTTGCCTCGTCATAAATCAATAATGTCTCACCAAACTACTAAGTCATTGTGATGTTTTCAACAGCAGTAGATCCTAATTTGCTGGGAAAATGTGTTTGTGCCACAAAGCTGTTGTCTAGACGTTTTGTGTTGGCCCTCTCTTGAGTATTGTTAGAATTTATTGATGAAAAGTGTGGACGTGATTTCGTGTTTAAGTTTGTCCTTTTGTGTTGCCATAATCGCATCAGGATAATTTAAATCTTGTGGATTAGGCTAATTTTGTTCATTTACACTTTTAGGATTTATGTTTCTGTGATACTATATGTGATACTGAAAAAAACACAACTATGGCTGCTGTTGCCACTACGACTACTACTACTACTACTACTACTACTACTACTACTACTACTACTACTACTACTACTACTGTTCTTCTTCTACTACTACTACTACTACTACTACTACTACTTCTACTACTACTTCTACTACTACTACTACTGTTACTGTTCTTCTACTACTGCTACTACTACTACTACTTCTACTACTACTACTACTACTGTTACTGATCTACTTCTACTACTACTGCTACTACTACTACTACTACTACTACTACTACTACTACTAAAACTACTACTGTTACTGTTACTACTACGATTACTCCTACTGGAACTATTACTTCTACTGCTACTCCTACTGTTACTCCTACTGTTACTGTTCTTACTACTGCTACTACTGCTGCTACGACTACTACCACTATTACTACTACTACTACAACAATAACTACTACTACTGCTACTACTAGTATTACTCCTACTGAAACTGTTACTACTACTGCTACTATTATTTTTACTATTACTGCGGTTATTGTTACTACTACTGCTACTACTATACTACTGCTACTGATACTACTGGTGCTACTGGTGCTACTACTACCATGAGTACTACTGCTGCTGTTGCTCCTACTGCTACTATTACTTCTGTTACTGCTGCTGAATGTAAACAGTCTGTTCACTGTGTTCCTCTCGTGTGTTATTGCTGCATAACACACAAGTAGTCCCGGCATCAGCCAAATCACTGCTCTGTATCACTGCTCTGCGGCCATGGCTTTGTCTGAACGTCCACACTGCTCCCTACTTAGGACACTATTTTAGGGCCTCGCCGTTTTTAGGGCTGTTCGAATGTCTAGTGATTGAAAAAGTAGTGCACTCAAAAATTTGAACCTCAGTACGATATGGTACGAACCTCACAGTACGATATTTATTGCGATATGGTGTGGAGGCTCATGATATTACGTTATTCTACATAATAACAAGACTGACATTATAAAATGCTTTGACCAGTCATTTGGTGCAACATTTATTGTCATTAGGGATGTAACGATATCCAAATCTCTGTATGATATTTTCACCATATACATCTCATGGTACGATATTTATTGCAATATTTTGTGGAGGCTTACAAAAAAAAAGTGAATATGCCACTTTTTCCTCTAAAAATGCCTTCACAAGACTTAAGATGTACAAGTGCTTAGAACAGTTATTACTTCATGTGGTCTGCACTGAAACATAGCAAAGGATCATGGTCTATGTATTTTCCCTCTGTTTTTTTCGCCATTTCTGCATCAGAACTATTCATTTAAGCAAAGACACTTGTGATTCGATATATTGTGATGGTCCACGATATTATTATGAGACCTTTGATGATACAGTATCACCATATTTTACTTATTGTTACACCTCTAGCAACCATCCAAACCCAGGTATGTCCCAGTTTAGAATTTTGAAAATCTAGATTAGTTTTACCTGTGGACCTTTGGTGATTGTAATAATTGTGGATGATGCCTGAGAACTTAACCCATGCAAATGTGCCATGTCTGTAATTTGTAAAGTAAATATTCTACCGGAAATTACCTACTATATTTCACCAAACACAGACATCCGTTGATAGTACTAGTGACGTGCGAATCTGCGTCTCAATGTTTGTTGTTGTAATTGTGTGCCTTTTCGATCTCTTTCTTCTTTTTCCACCTTCTTTTCTGTAAAATAGAGTAATTTACTTTGCTCATCCCATACAAATTCAACTAACGCAGAGGTGGGACGGTAATTTGCAAATCCCCAGATGTCCCCAGGTTGTACAGTACGTATCCTGTGCAACTAAGGCTGCAGACAGAGTTCATTTATTACAGTTTTCTTAGGTCCAAAGTTACTCGCCTCTGACCTTATACATTCCAGACTTCCTACTTATTCAACACAATTTATAACCCCGGAGTTTATAATCCCTTTTCACAACTGTCAGAGACCTTTTACAAGTTTTGCCATAAACCTTTGACTGTAAAGCCAACACTTTGCATGCTAACGTACACTTCCGGATTACCGGACCATAAACGACTTTCGAATTGGGGGCAGATGGTTCACAGTGGACTTCTGTTGACCCCAAGAGCTTCTAATGGGAAAAAAATCAGATCCATCTTTGCTTTTTTGAGTTTAGTTGTATTTGAAACATTTCTGTCACCAAATTTTACAGAATATCATAAACTGAAATTGCTAAGTTCAGTATCACTTCTGCGAAACGGAGGAAGAAGTGACAGTTTATGAAAGCTTGTAAACGTCTGTGGTTTGCTCAAAGGATTTAAACTCTAAACCACAGTTTGAAATATAAAAGTGTGATATTTAAAGGAAGCTTTGTAATGGACTTTGCAATTTCTGCCACTCCTACTACTACTACTACAACAACTACTACTACTACTACTACTACTGCTGCTGCTGCTGCTGATACTACTACTACTACTACTCCTAGTACTACTACTGCTGATACTGCTATTACTACTGCTACTACTTCTTCTACTACTACTGCTGCTGATATTACTGTTACGACTGCTACTACTTTTTCCACTACTACTGCTGCTACTACTGCTACTACTACTCCTACTACTACTGATACTACTGTTACTGCTGCTACTACTGCTTCTACTACTCCTACTACTACTGCTACTACTTCTTCTACTACTACTGCTGCTGCTGATATTACTTTTACGACTGCTACTACTTTTTCTACTACTACTGCTGCTACTACTGCTACTACTACTCCTACTACTACTCCTACTACTACTACTACTACTTTTGATACTACTGTTACTGCTGCTACTACTGCTTCTACTACTCCTACTACTACTGCTACTACTACTACTACTGCTGATACTATTATTACTACTGCTACTTCTTCTACTACTGCAGCTACTACTACTTCTGCTGCTACTACTACTGCTGCTACTACTTCTTCTTCTACTACTACTGCCACTACTACTCCTACTACTACTCTACTACTACTGCTGATACTACTAGTACTACTGCTGCCACTTCTGCTACTGCTACCACTACTACTATGACTACTACGATTACTACTACTACTAATGTTACTATTACTAGAACTACCAATTCTGCTGCTATTGCTACTACTTCTACTGTTAACTACTACTAGAAGTGCTAATTGAGTTAAACCGTAAACCAGAATTTGAAATATGAAAATATGACATTTGTTGAGACAGTTTTTGTATCACGCACAGAAGGAAGCCCTGCTGTGTACTATGCAACTTCTCTTTCCCCAGTACATCTTGTGCTTTGGGCTAAAACCAATACATCTGTAACATTTTTAGTAGGTCCATTTTATGAAGCCAAGAGAAGCCAATGTACCTCAAAATACTTTCTCAAAACCTTGAAGAACTGTCTGAACTGAGACTGAACAATGTGGAGTATTTATCTGCGAGAATACAACATGGTACATCTTCGTACAGACGTAAACTGCCATTTCTAAGAGTGAAGGTCAAGCATAAGGAATGTTCACTTTGTTGGCTGTGGAAAAAAAGTATTGTAGTAGTTTAAAGGTGCAGCTGATGGAAAGTCCGTGTCCATCAAATGCTTTTCTCCGTAGAGATGTTATTGCTTTGTCTGGAATGTTTCATGATGTGGTATTAAACCTTTTTATCTTCATACAGTCCAAACCAGACCAAGTTAAGCCCAATTTATGGTCCTGTGTCAAAATGTCTACACAAAGTGTCTGAGTCGACCGGCGTGAACCTGCGAAATTTCCTAACTACGCATCAAAACAATGCAGACAATAAGGGCTGAGATTGGACCTCTCTAGCACCGCTCTACGTAGTTACATAGTTACTCTGCTCAACATATACATTGATTAATAATGTTTTTAATGCAGCTTTGCACACATTTATTTACATTTTACAGAAACAAAACTTAAAACCGCATGTCTAATTTGCATTGTTACAAACCAGTGCTAGGGACAAAGGAAAGTAACACAAACAAGTTAAGATAAGATAAGATAAGATAAGATATCCTTTAGATGTATTTTAAAGTGGCTTTATAAAGTAAATGTAAGGACATACAATAACGTAACAGAGGGTTTTTACATAAAAGAAATCAACTAATTCAAAGAAAATACAAATGCCCAAAGGCCGAGCCGAGTTGGCAATACTTAAGTCAAAGCGACCTCTAGTGTCTCTGGTTTGAATTAACACACAAAAGTCCAGACCGGGGAGCGCAGGGCGAGGCGGAGCCAGAACGCGGGGCGTAACATGCATACATTATAAGCGCTGAAAAAAGCTTCTGTCAGACTAAAGGACACGACTCGGTGGATTATTTGTGTTCTTTCCATGACAGAGGGATGTTCTGCTGATGGCGAGTCTGTTCTGTGCGTAAATCACGTTGGAGAAAAGTTCATGTTAAACTTTTCAGAGATCATACGTCTGCAGTAGCATCGGCCGGTTTAAATCCTCACCCCCTAGTGTTGTGGCGGTGAATTACTTCGTGGTGCAAAGACCTCGACGCAGATCCATAAATCAAAAACGACGGCGATGGCAACGCAGAACTATTATTCAGCCTTTACAAGTCAGAATGCCTGTTTTTTATATTTTTGAGCAGTAACACCAAACAACCAAACAGGAAACATCAACTTTTTGAGCACCTGTAATTGAAGAAATATAAAGTAGAGCTGTTTAATGTCACACTGTGGAACATTCCTGGCATAGCAATGACATATCCCTAGAAACAAGCAGGTAATGGACCCTCAAACAAAAAGTTATCGTGCATCGTCAAGTTTACACTTCTCCTCAAGTTTGCTTTTGGATAGACTATTGGTTTGGTGTTTCCCAATCCCAATCTTCTTTTCAGTTTTCCTCTGGCTTATAGATTGCTTCTCTCACATTTCTTTCTCTCTATCTATC
Organism: Odontamblyopus rebecca; assembly: GCA_030686955.1. Lineage (NCBI taxonomy): Eukaryota > Metazoa > Chordata > Actinopteri > Gobiiformes > Gobiidae > Odontamblyopus > Odontamblyopus rebecca. The sequence goes on from CM060667.1 coordinate 11,418,005, forward strand.
CCTTTGTGCTCTCGTTTAATGCCAGAAACCTCCTCTTCTCTCTCTCTCAGGGTTATATGCCTTGGAATTCCTGGAAAACCTGGAAAGTAATTGGCCAGGTTTGCAGACATGGACAAATGGAAATTATGAAAATGTCCAAATGTCCAGTAAAAATATCTCTTTTGGGATCATCTTCCCCTTTGCTTTGCTGGATTATTGGACAGCAAGTAGTAGAGGCAGTAAAAAAAAAGACCATCTGGGATTTTGAAATACCTCCTCTAAAACCTACTAAAACTCAAGAAATTACAGCGCCTTTCTACAAAATTTCCTGCTTTAGCCCTGATCCTGTCATCACATATAAGCTTCCCAAATGTGTGTAAAGTCCCTCGGTAGTCCAGGTAGAATTCATGGCAAAGTAGAGAGTTCAATTTGTCAGCTGGACAAGAGTTTATTTGGCTGAAGACGTTTCGCTGGACACTGTCACTGAGGTCCAGATATTAGCCAGAGAGGAGAATTGGTTTGAGAGGAGACTTAAAGAGGCTAAAAAAAAGAGAGAACCCTTCTTTAAACAGAAATGGAGGACTCAGGCACCATCTGTCTCAAATCTATAACTCCATTCTCAAACCTAAATCAAATTAAGAAAACAATAGGTGTAGCCAGGTCAGGCCCAGACGTGTAAAAACACTCATGATGGCCCTGTAAGATTCTGCTAATATGACCCCACACTCAATTTCAATAGGCCGAGCTAACAACAGAAACTGTAAACAAGTAGGGTGTTAGTTTCAGAGTAATTTCGTAGTATTTACCTCCTTCTTACAAGCAGATTTAAGGCAGTGTCCACCAAAATTCTGACCAGAACTGAAGAAGCAGCTTGGATGAGCGGCGGAACATATTCAGCCAAATAAACTCTTGTCCAGTTGACAAATTGAACTCTCTCCTTTGCCATAAACATCCATAATTTTCTGAGAGCAAAAGTCAACACTAAAAACAGTTGGACTACAGCTTCAGAAAACGAAAGAGAGGTGATGTATTTGTTGATGGGGGATTGCATAATATTTAAAAAATGTCATGGAAAAGTCTTGGAAAATAATGTCAGGCAAAGTGTGGAAACCCAGCACCTGTTTGCTTGATCTCACTCACATCATATCTCTCTCTCTCATTCTGTTTTTCTCTCTCATTCTGTCTTTCTCTCTCTCTGTCATGCTTTCTCACACACCATCTCTCTCTGTCTCCTTATGTTTTTCTCTCTCGTTCACACACCATCTCTCTGTCTCTTTCTCTCTCTCAGTCTCTATTTTTCTCTCTCTCTCTATTTCGCTCTGTCTCTCTTTCTCTCCCTGTGTCTCTCTCTATAATTTTCTCTCTCTCTTTCTTTCTCCTGTCTCTGTTTCTCTCTCTGTCTCTCTCTCTTACCGTCTCTTTCTCTCTGTCACCCTCTCTCTCTATACATCTCTCTTATTCTCTCTCTCCCTCTTTCTCTATACATCTCTCTCTTTCTCTCTCCTGTCTCTGTTTCTCTTTCTCTCTCCCCTCACTCGCTATACGTCTCTTTCTGTCTCTCTTCTTTCTTTGTCTCTCTTTTTCTCTCACACACCATCCCTCTTTTTCCCTCTCTGTCTTTTTCTCTCTGCCTCTCTCTCACACCATCTCTCTCTCTTTCTCTCGGTCTCTCTCTCACACATCTCTCTCTCTTTATTTCTCTCTCCTCTCTGTCTCTTTTTCTCTCTCACACACACCATCTCTCTCTGTCTTTGTCTCTTTCTGTCTCTCTCTCACACCATCTCTCTTTCTCTCTCTCTCTCTCTCTCTCCCGCTCTCTGTGCGTCTCTCGTTCTCTTTCTTTCTCTCTCCTCTCTCTGTCTCTCTCACACACTCACCATCTTGGTCTCTCTGTTTTGTCTTCTGTATATTGTCCTCTCTCTATTAGCCCCCTCTCCCTCTCTCTTCTCCACCTCATCCCCGTTTCCTCTCTCTCTCTCTCTCTCTCTCTCTCTCTCTTCCTCCCGTCACTCTTTACGGTCCTGATTCTCCGCTGACCTTTCAACCTGCCTCACTCCAGTCTTCATTGTTCTTCTTTCTTCCATCTCCATTTGGCCTTTGACCTTCAGAGTTTATTACTTTACTTCTGAACTATGGGGATTATTTCTGTTTGTCTGAGAACATCAGCTTTAAACTTGACATGTCTGAACAATTACAATGCTTCTCTTTTGTCGTACAGTTTCATGCACACCAAAATCTCATTATCTGATTACCAAATGTCATCTACTAAAACGTAATCATAATCATAATAGCTGTATGGACTGACACTAAAACGCAAATCATAAACACTTTTTATGCCTTTATATGATCCAAAGTTAATTTTTTTTTGGAGCTTTCTACCATGTTCTAACGTTTCCTCATCCAAAACACGCCTGAATAGGTTTTAGACGTCATCCATGCGTGTCTGAGTAATATAGGGATCTCTCTTGGGCCCTGTTTGCACTTAGCTGAAAGATTCTGCATCATAATTATACAAAAACATGATACAGAACTGTAGATTATAAACCTGATTCGATGTGCAGGAGTTTCATTAGACGCTGATTTTGGTGTGATAGCGCTCTGAAGGGGGAGTGACTTAAGGCTGGGAGCAAAGAGAGGGGAGACTTAGCGTGAAACTTAGCATTAGAAGTAAAATACACCCTCTTTAAATCAAAATGTCAAAGAATACACACTAATACACATTTTATTCATAAGTATTCTCTGTAGAAGTCAACATATTTTTATTTTATAGTTTTATTTGGTCATTTTTTACATTTAAAAAGTCTTAGAAATAATGGTTAACTGGTTGAACATGTAAATATACCCACAGATTGTATGTAGCTTATAGTTGTAGGCCTGTAGTTGACTAAAGAAATTAAAAGTTAAAATGTCCTGCCCACTGTTTGTTCGATTAAAAAGGGGGTGAGGTAAAAGCTCTCAAAACTATTGCGCAGTAGTCACGAGACTATACCTGCAGGGGGAGTTCATGCAAAAACAACTTTTTATGGAGAAAAAAATATTAGGAAACCATGTATTTATATAAAGACCAATTAAACTGGTGAATCATGACTGCCTTTGTACATATAAATATCAGAAAATATTAAATATCCAGCCAGCTCACTCACTTCTCCTTTCTCCTGTCGTCGTATGTATCCTACAACCTTATACATAGGTTCAAGAGTAATTCAAAAGTATTAAAAAACCTGTTGCCATAGTGATTAACAATTCAAAACACATTATCATATCTTTTGCATGGTTAAACATCCTTAAAGGGCTGATATTTCTGTTTTCTTATCCATGTTTTGTTTCATTCACACTTGTTTAACACACAAACCCTACATATGTAGGCCGCGTTCATCTCTCACATCAAATTGAAAACACTTCCACCTTGTGATGTCATGTGGTAATACAGGAAGTGCTGCACCGTGTTTTTAAACTCCATGCACTTTCACATAAAATCATTTGATTGATTTCAGCCCTGGAATTGCCGATCTCTGCTGAACAAAAGGTAAAAAGGAGCTGTTGATCTTTGGGGATGTACACAGACTAATAATAATAATGAATGAGTCAAACATGTGTGAATGAAACAAAACACAACTCCGGGTGGTTTTTTGATGAAGTAACCGTATTGTAACACTGCTTAAAGCTCACAATAGTCCATTCTGTGTAATATAGGACCTTTTAAAATGGCACCACAACACAGGAAGCTGAAACCAATGAATATAGATTTTGTTTGTCATACTTTTTCCACTATGCTAATTCTATAACGATCCCGTAGATGTTTGTGGAACAAGATTGCATTTTCTGTGACCACTTTGAATCCTATTTGCTGTTTTCTTGTTTCGCCTTCAAACAGTGAATTGCAGAGTGAGTGGAAATCCAGTGCAACACAAACCCGGGTGTGTGGTTTATGGCTGGAGGCTAATTAAACAGTAGATCTTGATGTCAGGGGTGTCTACGCCAAAGCAAAGAGGCCATATGCAATTTCACTAGCAGCCATTTTGTTATATTGATACTTGGCAGTGTTATCACTCTGGAGTGGTTCTACATTTATCTCTATGGCGGAATGTTCAGTGACATATTAGCAATTGCAACCAAATTTTATTTATTTTTTTAATTTAAGATACGTAATACAATACAAAGTGGATTTGAATTTTCAGACTAAAAGACGCTCTTAAAATCGACAGTGCGCCTTATGTATTAATTCTGGTTGTGTTTACTGACCTCGAACTGCTTTTATGTAGTCCACGCTGCTCAAAAATCTGTCAAAATGTTTTAGTACAACTTCATTAAGCTACAAAGCCACAGCGCTGGATGGTTGTCGGAGAATTATGGCGACCGTAGTCAGGAGCCTCGTGGAGTAATACTTTCGGTGCTTCAATACCATATCATAAATGACCCCTGTTCAGAGACATGCCGACTTAAGGCCGCCTCACACTACAGGAGAATTTGCCTGATTTTGGATGCGATTTTCTTCTCCCCGAGTTCAAGGAGGCGTGACCCGACTTTTGGTCTCTGTGTGCGATTTTGAAGTCACTGCTCCTCATGTGTGGAGTCAGTGTCAGATCATAACCACCAAACATCAACAAAGTGACAGTAATGGTTGATAAAACAGAGCATCAGGGCCAGAGGAGCGACGGACACAGAGACGCAACAAACAAACTCAGGATATAGTGAAAATAAAGACTTTATTACTCACCTAATGTAAAGTGCTAAATTTAAACTGCAGCATCTGATCCACATTATCCATAGAAATCGTCCTCCACCAATAATGACATCCAGTCCACAAAACCATGCTGTGAATCCATTTTGAAGCGTTTTTTTAAACTAAAAAGGCAAAAGTTGTTCCTCGCATGTGTTTGTTTATGTCCACAGAGCGTAAAGCTGCAGATTAGCGATACTAACTCTACTTCTTGTGGACTTTAACGCCTCTTTTATGCTTTAAAAATCCTGTATCTGAAATATTGCAACACATTTCGCAAATAATAACGACACAGTTTTGACTTGTATCTAAACTCAAAGTGCAGAGAGTCTCAGTGTGACTCGTTTTACTGTCGACAGGAAACAGCGAACGTGATCTCACTCACAACTTTATATCCTGCAGCCATATCCTGCTGGAGTCTTTGCGATTAGAGATTTTAAGTCTCATAAGTTTCTCCTCATGTCTGTGGTGTGCACATTTTGTCGCACGTTTAAAAATCGTTTAAGACCAAAATATCCTCTAGTGTGTAGCGGCATTTACGCTCCCAAGTGAAGCAAACTAATTCAATGCTGCCTTCATTCCGGGTGGATTAACCAAAGAACTCCATCCACTAGATATCGGTGTCAACAGGTTGTTCAAAGTTAAATTGCAGCTGTGTGGGAGCGTTGGACAACAGAAGGTGAACACACATTCACCAAGACAGAGAGGCAATGCCGGGCGAGTTATGCCGCGATCTGCCAATGGATCGTGGATGCCTGGACTAAAGTATCAGTCTCACTTAATGCTCCTTGGGTTATCCGATGCGCTTTATAGTATACATGAGGCATTTTCAGGAGCTGTTTAGGGGACAGATTTTCAACAAAAAAGCAACTGAGAGTGGCTAACTGTAAAACCGTTGTGGGTGTAATGTTACTTGAGATGGACTTTTTTACCAGCACAAATCAGCTCATGTGTTGCAGTTTCAGCGAAGTCAAGCCTTTATGGTCAGGTTGTGTTAAAATAAAACTCAAGTAACAGAACTTCCAACAGAGCAGTGCCTACAGATAGCATCACACCTCCGCAGAATGTTGATGACGAAGGATCGATGATCACAAATCTGCGGCTGACACTATCTTTTTGAAAGCAGCCAGGAAAAGAAAAGAAGAAAAGTCTGTTTATCTTTTAAGTACGAGAGGATTAGAAAGATGAAAAGCGCTTAGAGTCGCTGCGGTAAATAAACTGACCACATGTGATTTGTCTAAATTTCCCCAACATCATCACAGACAAACAGATGAACTTTTTTTTTCCATTTTTTCATGTTTTGTTTAATTCAAAGTTCTTTTTTTTATAGTTTTCATGTGTTTTTTTTAGACACGCTTTGACGTTTAAAAATGTAAGTTGGGAGTGAAACATGAAGTGATAAACGAATACAAGAATCACATTTCAGAACATGTTTGTACAGATTTAAAGGTGCATTGTGTAACTTTTCTGGTGGAGGGTCCAATGCAGACCAAACCAGACCAAGTTACAGGTTAGATCTGTGGAGAGGCGACCCTGCTCACAGTCAGAACACCTGTTTTTCTGGGTATTTTTGAGCTATAAAACCAGCTGTGATTGAGTAATTGTAAGGTAGAGCTGTTTTTTACAGAATAAAACAGGAGATTTCATTGTTTGTGTAAGAAAAAAAAAAGAAAAATGGCAGCCATTGCAATCCAAATTATAATTTTAAAGCTCGTTTGAAATCAAAACAGTCTAATGAACAGCTTGGCTCCTTTTAATGGAGACTTTCACTGGCAATCCTCAGTCCATGAAAGCATCTGGTGTGGAGCAGAGTTCAGACTTTGGAAGAACAAATTTGACAATTTTTGTTTCAAACGGCAATAATTAAATCAAGACTGTGCTGCTTTTTTGTTCTCAAAGTCAAAACTGACTAGAGAAAATCTAATCAAAATCAACATTCAGGATTAATACGAGTGGAAATCTTCATTCGTTTTATTTTGGACATCGCCGAGCACTTCCAGAGTTATAATTAGAATGTAATTTTCAACACACGATGATCGGGCGACAGTAACTCACTTGGTAAGAACATTTGTCTACTGATCAGAAGGTTGGCACTCTCAACATAAACATCATTATTTGAGTGGGCAGATCCACTGACCCACAGGTTGGTGATGTGATTCCAGCTCCCACAAGACACTTAACCCACGTCATCCTCTGCATACACTGGTGTATGAGTGTGTGTGTGTGAATGGGTGAGTGGTTCCTTGTTGTAAAGCACTTTGAGAGTCTTGAAGGTGGAAACAATATATAAAAGTGTGTCCATTTACCCATTTACTTTAGAGTATTATTAAAGAGACTTGGATTAGTTCTGATTAGGCAGACCTGAGCATTTTTCAGCTCCCGGGCCACATACGACCCTTCTGTTGACTCTGTTCGGCCCCTTTAAGATCATTTGGAATTACAAAATACTGTATTTTTCAGACTATAAGTCACACTTTTTTCAGGTTTGGGTGGTTCCTGCGACTTATGTATTACATTTTTCACACTAACAGTCCATAGACCATACATCCATTCATCCATCTTCTCCCGCTTAATCCAGCTGGGTCGCGGGGGCAGCTTGCTGCCCAATACTCATAGCACCTGACCCCCCCTATGAACCCCTCTGCAGGTGGTGAGCCCACAGGAGGGTGGACATCATGGTCCTTGATGTTAGTTCATAGGGGTGCGGGCATGTTTTAGGTTGATGGGGGAAACCGGAGTACCCGGAGGAAACCCATCCAGACACGGGGAGGAACATGCAAACTCCACACAGAAAGGCCCAGGTGACCCGGGGATCAAACCCGCAACCTTCTTGCTGTGAGGCCTGAGTGTTGCCACTCAGCCACCGTGCCGCCAGTCCATAGACCATTTGTTCTCTTTTTATACAGAAATTGCACAATACTGACAGTACATCACAAACAGTAAAACAAAATGAAAAGGCATTCTGCTCAGTCTTGTTTTATATCAAGATAACACGTCACACAAAACAAATAGAAAAGGAAAAAAAAAACACTCTCCTTCTAGTTGATTAAAAAATCTATATTAGGGTATCTAATATAGATTTTTTAATCAACTAGATGGACAATCCTGACAATCCTTAAACATCACATGCCCAAATAAGAAAAAAGAATATTGACCTGAAAGCCCATGAAACAAAATAAAGTAGCAAATTGTCAATTAAGTAAATAACTAGATCGAAGTGAGGAAAGAAAGGACCTCCTGAAAAGAATTGATCGGGAATAGAGGAGAAGCTCATTTCTTATAAAACACAGGTAACTTTCTACAAAATTTATCTAATCATATTTTATCCAGCAAGTAACTTCTCAACAGCTTTGGATGAATAAAAGTTTATAGGTTATGAAATGTTCTAGACATACACTGTTTATATAAATGGACATTGCTAACCCGCTAGCAGCCACGCTCCAAATAGGAAGTGAGCATGGAGGCTCTTCCGGGTCTATCGACTCTGGCTCCAGTTGTGTTTGTATTAACTCACTCTACATGATCATGAGGGTTTTATTTTGCTATCGATATCCTAATATCGAACTTGCCCCTATTCGGCTTCTAAGTCTGACGTCACACACGACTTCTGGGTCCAACAAAACATTTCTTCAATATGGTCGATATTGAAGAAATGTTTTGGTGAAAACGTTCTCTGGTTTTGCCATTTTAAACTTTAAAATGACAAAATCAGAGAACGTTTTCACCATCACCTCCTTTTTTAGTGAGGTTCCAACCAGAGCAAGGAAACCCGACAAGAACTCGACATGTTTGAACGGGTAGAACATATGTTGGGACTTGGGTCGGATTCGGACACATCAACACTTCAGCTGTTTCCTGTCTACAGTAAAACCACTCACTCTGAGACTCTGAAGTGTTCAAAGAGAACAATGTACTTCTAGTTTAGGCACACGTCAAAACTGTGTTAATATTATTTGTGAAATGTGATGCAATATTTCAGATATGCGAAACACAAGAAGTAGAGTCAATATCGCGAATCTGCAGCTTCACTTCAGTCTGTGCATTGTGTGGATGTAAACAGACGCGTGAGGAACTACTCTCGCCTTTTTACTTTTAAAGAACAACTCAAACAGGATTAATAGTGCGACTTTGTGGACTGGGGTCATTATTTGCAAAGGACAATTTCGGTGAGTATCTTATAATGGCTTCTCATTATTTTCGCTATTTCCCAAGTGTATTTTGCGTCTCTGTGTGGGAGCCTAGCCAGAAATTAAAAATTAGCAAGTAATTTCTAAATTAATCCAGCTTTAGGGTTTTGATATTTCTCTCTGTTGTGGACATAAATAGCGATGGGAGAACGTGTAATGTGGCGATTTGGAAGAATAGCTACGGTAGATATCCCTCAACTGGAAAACAAAAGAATGACAGTTTCTCCTTGTATTTGTGTTGGTTTCTGATCTGTTCAAATAGTGGGGACACAACATTGTGGCATTCTTGCACGTAGATCAGTCGGGCCAAATTTGACATGGCTGCGGCTTGGACCCAGAAATAGAATGATGACATAGCGACTTACAAGACCTATAACCTCGATGAGCTTCATTTGACTGGAGCTGTACGCTACGGGCGACATCACACTCCCTTAGTCCACTTTTTCATACAGTCCATTGTTCTAAACCAATATTTGTCAGTAAATAGTCTTTATTAAATCTAATAAAAGGCCCAACCAGAATCTCAGCTGAACTGAAATTCGATACCGGTCTCTGTGTCAGCGCATCCCTAGTACAAATACGGATCAGCATGGTTCTAAAATTATTCAGGAAGTGCCCATTTACGTCCTATTTAATGTTATTTTCTCAGCATTGACACCAGCGTGTTTATTATTAGTATCTGGTTTAGTGTTTTTAGCTCTGTATTTGCAGTGTCATCTGAAACCCACCCCTAAACCAGTTGTTCTGCTTGTGTCTGTTTTGGTTTCAGGGGAGCTCTGATGATGCAGGTGAATGTTTGAATAGAAAACGCTCTTGTCATCGATTGAAGTCTCATGTGTTAAAGTCCCTTAGGAAAATGCTTGTAGTTGGTGACATATTTGGGGAATACAAGCTTGTTGCAATACTAAACATAGGGGAGGACTGTCTGTGCAAACACTCCGCTTTGGTCAGGGTACAGTGTGTTATAAAATGGGTGAGACGCTGTAGTTAAAGCCCCGGCGTTGAACTTTGCCATAAAACAGACTAAAATAAAATCATATCTTTTATTATAGCGGAGGATTATGGAGTTTTTATTGTACTCGTAACCTTTGGCAAAGGCGCCATTGTGATCTCCACAAACCTGACTCAGACACTTGCTCATTGGCATAGAAATTGTAATACTTTGGTTAAAATGTACAGCCGTATGAAATAACGTGTATATATATATATCCACGGAGAGATGTTCTGAAGTATGAGCTGAACTTTTTAATTTGCATTTTTATTTTTATACGTAGCTACACAGTGTTGCTTTAAGAAAATAGGTCAGAAATGACAAGCAAATGCATATTATTTGTGAACATGTTATTTTCTGCAGCTTATCGTAAAGCGTCAGAGAGTTAGGAAGTGTGCTGTTAGCATGCTAGTTTTTGTTAGGTTCTATATTACACCAAATTATATTCTTGTGAGCTTTAAACCATGTTATAATGCTGTCGCCTCATCAAAAACATATCTGGAGTTGTGTTTTGTTTTGTTTCAGTCACACGTGTTTGAGTAATCCTTTATTATCTGATTTATATATCTGCATTTCCAAACCTCAAAATGATCAGTTCCAACTTGTGATGTCATGCAGTGGTAGTATTTGGGTTTTGTTTTTTCCAAGTTGTTGTGGAAAAAATTATTTTGATCTTGAAGTTTTTGGAACACAGACACAAGTTTGTTGTTGTTACAGCAGTTATGGACAGAGCCTAGACCTGCCCTGGCCACAGACCAACAGCCGAGTCTCTACCCCAGAGCATTTCCTCCAGAGCATCTGAACTCTACTGTATTTTTCAGACTATAAGTGGCACTTTTTTCAGGGTTTATGTGGCCTTGCGATTTATACTCAGGCGCGACTTATATATTACATTTTTCACACTGACAGTCCATAGACCAAATATATGAATCCTATATATGAATCAAAAATGAAAAGAAAAAAAAATAAATTGTTATTCGTTTTTTCATTTTGGTTTTTGAGACAAATAATAAAGAAAAGAGTTGTTTTTTCATTTTCTTATTTTTGGTTCTATATTGAAAAAACGAACGAACGAGTGAATGATGCACAGATTCTTCTCTATTTGGTTGTTTTTATTCCTATAACTTCTATAATTTGCCTTTCAAGATGAAATGTTGGTTCTTGGTCAGTAAATTTCCCCCAAAAAGTGCGATTTATACTCCGGAGCGACTTATAGTCCGAAAAATATGGTATTTATACAGAAATACAAGTTACATACATATCAAAGCAGAGTGACTTTCATTCACAGACTAGTGCTAACCTAATCAGTCAACTTAACTTACATTTGAGGACAACAAGATGACAAAAGGCTTCCTGAGGGTGGAGACAGTTGTGTCTACTGAGCTTTTACACATGTTAATGACTGGTCTGGTCTCAGGTACAAATCACAAATCATTTACACAAAGACAAATTGAGAGAAATCTTTCCACAATATACATTTCTATCACAAAGTACAGCTTCATTTTACCTTTCGTTTAATAGAAATGGGCAATTCCAGGTCTGAAATCAACCAAATGACTCCAGTGGACGTGTATGGGCTTTAAAACACAGTGGAGCACTTCCTGTATTATCACATGATGTGACAGAGTGTGTTCTGAATGAAGAACTCAGCCTAAATCAGTCTAAATCTGCAGCACATGTGTGAATGAAACAAAACACAACTCAAGGCTTGTTTTTTATGAGGAAACAACATTATAACATAGATCAGCAAACAGCGTAACATGGGCCCTTTAATTAAAACAGTAAATATTAGTACTCGGGTTACTTGACAATGAGGAAGGTCTTTACCTCTGTTTTAATGGTAAACACTGTAAGTTGACCTCCTTTGACTCACGGGCACTTTGTCTCCGGGCAGCAGCAGCTAAAACGACTGTCAAATTTAAAGATGGCTGCATATTTGTCTGCGTGCCTCGTGTGCATGTGGTTTCCTGATGGCCTGGCCTCATCTCGTTCCCGCAGCGACGAATGAATCCTTTCAATAACAATATTAAGCGCCCTCGCACTCACTCCATCAACCTGTTTTTTATGAGCATGGTGACAGGGTAATTGAGCTAGTTCAAATCCACACAGTGATGTTTCCCAGCAGCCCGGTGTCTCCAAACCGCACCACCAGAATAAAATTGTTTTTGTTTTCGGACTGAAGCTGTGAACACTAAAACTCAATCATTAATACTTCAAACGCAGAAATGACACATGGATAAGTGAAACCATCAAATCCAAGGAAAAGAATTTGACTTTGAATCGACATATTTCGAAATCGTAACTGGCTCCGAAATGTTTTGATGCTTTGCCTGGAATGTGACCCAGTAAGAATGCATGTTTTTCGGGGTATTTTTGAGATATAAAAACTGTTATTTAATTAACGTGACATTGATTGTGTACAAGGTAACTTTTTTGTTGGGCGTCTGTCACCTACTTGTTTCTATGGATATGACATTGTTTGAGTTTAGTCAACTGTATTTTACATTTATTTAATTACAGATGGTTTTATAGCTCAAAAATACCAAGAAAAGCAGGCATTCTGACTTGCCTCTCCACAGATCTGACCTGTAGCTTGGTCTGGTTTGATCTCCATGAAGACAGAAAGGTTTAATGCCATACTGTGAGACATTCCAGACAAAGTAATAACATCTCCACAGAGAAAAGCATTTGACAGACCCTCCACCAGAAAAATTACACAATGCACGTTTAAGGTTTTTCCCTTCCAATTACCATATTTTTTTCATGGTTTGGGTGGTTCCTGCGACTTATACTCAGGTGTGACTTATATATAAAATACATCATTTTGCATGTTTATTTTCACACTGCCACAAGGGGGCGCTCTAAGCTTGTGTGCCAGTATCTGGTACACCTCACGCTTCTGCACCATTGTCACTTCTCGCTCTACTGCACGTCTCCTGCAGAAAGAGCTGCTGTCCTGCTGCAAGTCGTGAAATCTGCAGCTAAAAACTGTAATCGAGCAAGAAAGTTTGGAGTGAGCGAGAAACTTGTGTTTGACTGGGGAAAAGCAGAGGAAACTGGGTAAAAGCTGGATTTAGTTCGAGTTGGTGGAGTTGCTCAGAAGTGACACTGAGGGTGAAGAATTCAATGGATTTAGTGATTTGGAGTGAGATGGAGAGTTTGATAAACTTGTTCTGTTGTTTCTGCTCTAGTTTTCTGAATAACTGTTCATATGTGATGTGAACACAACAGACACATGTTCATAAATTTCCCCCAAAAAATCTGACTTATAGACTGGTGCCTTATATGTGTTTTTTTCTTCTTCATTATGCATTTTTTGGCTGATGCGACTTATACTCCGGAAAATACGGTACATTAACTAATTATTCATCTGATGTTATGCCCAGTTACTCATTAAGTTGTTTTTCCAAGTACATTTTTACTCCAGTACTTGAGTAACTTCTTGGACCACTACTCAGTACTTCTACTTGAGTACTATGAAGTAGCATTATTCTTACTTAAAGGTGCATTGTGTAACTTTTCTGGTGGAGGGTCCGTCAAATGCCTTTTCTGGAATGCCACAATACAGCGTTAATCATCATTTCTATCTTCATGGAGACTAAACCAGACCAAGTTACAGGTCAGATCTGTGGAGAGGCGACCCCACTGCCTGTTTTTCTAGGTATTTTGAACTATAAAACCACCTGTAATTAAATGTAAAGTAGAGCACCTTTAAAAGTACAAGACTTTTGGTTCACCCACCTGGCTGCAGCAGTGACATATTATCACAGAGAGTGTAGAGTGATTTATGCTCAAAACTGGAAACAACTTTTAGCGTCTGGAAAAGCGCTCCACAAGAAAAACGAAACACCAAGTCTGTAAAATACTAGATACACAATATGACATACCATTGTTGACGACTATGGCCACAGATCGCTCAAGTATTCACCAGCTGCAAATCAATGTCTTGGCTCAATGTGTGTGAGACTGTTTGTGTGTGTGTACTGTGAGTTCACTCGAGGTTAGACGTGAATTATTGGACTCGATACAGTGGTGGCTTTACAAAAATCTGCAGCCATCTTGTCTTCACTACAAGATGTGGCATTTATATGTGTGAAAATGCAGTTAAAATCCACTTATGTCACTGGGAGAAATTTCACAACCCACAACTGTAAACTTTGTGAATCCAAGAGAAGGATGTCGAGATGGTTCTGTGGTTATAAAACAGGTCAAACTATCTGTGAGATGAAACCGGTGATAATAGTGAAAGCAAAAGTCAGTATTTGTACTTCTCCAAATGTGTTTTTTTTTTTTGTCACTATTAACTTCATTCAGAAAGTTTTATTTTCATAAAAGTGTTGCACCGGGTCTGTCATCTGCTTCTTTCCATGGAGATTTTCCACAGTATGGCTTTAAACTTATTTCAGTCTACGGAGATAACAGAGGACACTACAGAGCCAAGTTACATGCCAGATCTGTGGAGAGACAAGCCCACTCCCGGTAACAATGCAACTTTTTAGGTGAATTAAAGCTTGTGCTGTTGAGTAAATGCGAGATGGATACGTTTAATGCCATACCGGGACATTCCAGGCGAAACAATAGCATCTCCATGGAGACGAGCAGTTGGCAGAACCTCTATCAGAAAAGTTACACAGTGAATAATTATAAAATCGCAATGTTTCGTGATGTAACCATGACTCATCCCATAACATTCCACATAAAGAGTGCATTTGTGTGGAGTGTTTCTGAGCTGGCATCGCTTTGCATTTCTCTGGCAGTAACAGACTGTACTGTATAAATCAGACCAGGGCATTGTACAGCCCCGGGGCCACATACAGCCCTTGGGTCGACTCTGACTGGCCCATTTAAGCCACTTTGGAATTACAAAATAAACATATTTCATAATTTTACCTCATGCATGAACTAAAGCTGCATTGATTTATGTTATAGATGTTTTTTGAAATGATATTTTTTGCAAGGGAACCTCACTTTTTCATTGCTTAGTCATTACATAAACTCTGACCAATCTTACCAGTGTGTCAAAACAATGCTATTTACTGCTTTTTATAAAGAAATATAATTTTCAGTCCGGGCGCTTCGGCTTTGGAAGGACCTGCCTAAGAAAATAAGGCTGCACCATCAGTATCATCTTTTAAATCACTTCTTAAAACCTATTTTTATCGGTTTTAGCTTTGATTTTATTCCTTATTTCTTTTTATTCATTTTATGTATTAAAATTAACTGATTTGTTTGCATCATTAGCTGTTTTTGTAAGCTTTCTATATGCTATATTTTATGCTTTTGGTATTCTTCATTGCTGCTTTTACAGCTTGTTTTTAAAAGTGCTTTATGAATACAGATGTTTTATTATTATTATTATTCTTATGAGTGACACAACAATGCACAATGTTACACACTCTTTTCACACTTTTATTTATACCAACCCGGGTATAAAAATCTGGTCACCCTCTACTGGCCTTCATAGTCTCCCCACACTTGCTTTATAAACCTCCACCTTTGGAAACGTAGTAAAGGAGCTCGAACACTCAAAGATTATGCTATGTTCACTTTTCAATTCCTTCAACTCCTTCTTCTGCTTAAGACATCCCTTTTTTCCTCCAGCCTTTCTTGGACAAGCATTAAACATCTACAAGGATGAGGCGCTAAGTAGTTCCTTCGAGGTCTGGTTCCTATTGACGTCTGTTGAAAAATCGTGGCCTCTCTCTGTAACTGCTGCTGTCAGACTTGTCTATTTGATCTTAACATGTTCATATTAGCCAACTTTACTTTATTTCACAATTCCGTATGTTTGTTATTATGTTATGTCCGCTGTCTTCATTATTGTCTATTTAACACGAAAAATATTTATTTATTGCAGTCGACGCTGGCAAAACTTTAAAAAGTACTAACTTACTCCCATCCTCATATTAGTATTCCAGTTTTCTGCCACGATAACATTTGAAATACAATCTGTTGCTGAAATAAATAATAAGAAGAAGATAAAACAATAATATGGAAACTAATTTATACCACTGACGCAAAAAAAAAAAACAAGAGCAGATTTAAACCACAAAAACAATTCTAAAACTACAGTATTATTACAAAATAACAAGAACTGCAGTAAATAAACAGCAGGATGAGACTTTTTAGTGCTTTGCATCTGTATTTTCCATCTGTAATGAGTCAAAGAAGTGACTCAACCTTCTATTGCTCAAATCTTATTTAGCTAAAAAATAACCAGTATACAAAGAGAAACCTAACATTTATCTCTGCAAATGTAACTAATTTAATTGCTTATTTAATTTCATATGAACATTATTTACCCTTTTCTATTTAAAATGTTTAATTTTGTTATTTTACTAATCTAATTCCTCATTGGGCTCTTAAGGGAGAAAAGCGTACAATGGAACAGTGGTGCAGGAGTCGGGTAAGAAGGACTCTACTTCTGACTGACGCACTTTTGTTTCTCATATTCGGCGTTTTACATCAAAGGCAGCGCTTGACACAGGCTGTTTTTTTGATGAATAACTTTATGCTTTTACTATGCGGTTACGTGGATGGAGGAGAATTATGGAGAGCTTTTCGCAGGGAAAGGAAATGAGGAGCACGATTTTGGCAGAGTTTTGGTTCATATTATCTGTTTGGATTAGATTTTACGCGGACAATGCAACTGTGACTGGATGTGGATTTATTATCACCGTATTTTTCGGACACCCAAGGTCACCGTACAACAAATAAACAAGTGCATACAGTTAAAACAGTTAAAGTGGGACAGTATTGAATTGATTGATTGTGTTTAATATTCTGTTTAGTTTGTGGAATTTATTAATATTTAGCATTTAATAGTGTATAGATCAAAATATATTATAAATATTTTAATCTTATATATGAATCAAAAATGAAAAACAAATCATGAAAAAATGAAAAAAAAAAACAAATCCTTATCCATTTTTTCATTTTGGTTTTAGAGACAAATAATAAAGAAAAGAGTTGTTTTCTTATCTCTTATTTTTGGTTCTATATTGAAAAACGAACAAACAAATGATACACGGATTCTTCTCCATTGGGTTGTTTTTATTATTATTGTAACTTCTATAACTTGCCTTTCAAGATGAAATGTCGATTCTTGGTCTAAAATAAATTTCCCCCCAAAAAGTGCGACTTATCCATGCTTTTTTGTTCTTCATTGTGGATTTTTTGGTTGGTGCGACATATAGTCAGAAAAATATGGTACGCACTTTGGCTTTGAGACACTATAAACGCCCCACACTGGAGACTGGATGTTTTTGGGTGGATATAAATTTCATGCTTAATGCCGTTTCTTCTGCTCTTCTGTTTTACCGCTAAGATGACACTCTGTGCTTTGTTTGGACACGTAGAACATGTTATATCAATATTAAACATGAGCGGTGTTTGTGCAATACATACAGTCGTGACTCGTGAGCACCTGAACTTGGGTCAACACCTCATGGCTCTGGCAAGAGTTAGTTCAGATATATGTGTGATTTAATTTACAAAGTTTTTAGGTTAACTCGGCGCACAGAAGATCAGTGTGTGTTTCTTTACTTAGACAAACTTCATTGATCCACAGGGGAAATTATTTGGACACAGGAGCTCACACTTCACACTATAATATAATAACAAAGAGAGTGGCTTTTATTTATTTTACTTATTTGTTGCTATTTTCTGATTTTGACTGGTTTTGCTTTTATTTGAGTTGTTTTTTCAGGAATGGTAAGGTCCAATTTTTAGCCATTTAGCTTTTGTTGTCTTCATATTATGTTTCTCTGTGCAGCACTTTGGAAACTGCTTTGTATGTGAACTGTGCTATATAAATGAAGTGGATTTGGAGGAAAAATATAAATGTTAGTAGTAATAAAGAGAAAAAAATTAATACCCCCTTCCTCTTTCTCCCTTTTTCTTCCCTTTAGGGTTGGTGGCGCTCCTCGCTCGAGTCTCCTGCCTCTTCATGTTACTGAGCTGAAGCCACTGGTGAGTCCAAGTTCTCCTTTATTTTTGTTCTGCTGGTTTACACACAGGATGGTGAATTACAGATGTATTTTTATAATAATATTACATAATACTGTATAATAATTAGGGATGGTACAAGATCTCGTGAGACAAAACGGCCACGAGAAAAATTATCGTGAGATTTTGTTGTTTCAACTGTTTACATTTGCATTGGACCAAAAAGGGTTAAGTACTGGCGAGTTACATCTCTTACAGTTCCAAAAAGTATCAGAATGGAAACAAAAATATGAAATAAAAGAAATAAAAATATTGTCAGACAAAAATAGGACACTGAATCGTGAAATTTATAGATTAGGAATTATGTTCAAACCTCATTTTGTCGCGATCTCGTGTCTCGTTTCGTAAAAATTTAGTCTCATTCCATCCTGAATAATAATGCTTAAAGGTGCACTGTGTAACTTTTTGGTCTGCTTGTTTCTATGGCTCTGTCAGAGCTCTGCCTGGAATGTTCCACAGTACGACTTTACACAGCTATACCTCTGGAATTTAATCATTTACATGTGGTTTTATAGCTCAAAAATACCTGGAGCGGGGTCGCCTCTTCAAAGATCTGACCTGTAACTTGGTCTGGCCTCTGTGAAGATAAAAAAATTTAATACCATACTGTAAACATTCCAGACAAAGCAATAACGTTGACACCTTTTACAGGCGCTCCACCAGAAAAGTTACGCAATGCGCCTTTATACGAATCTTGTGGAAAATCATTATACGACTCTTCGCAAAAGGAGACAGTTTGTCCTTGAGTCGGTGTAGTTGTTTTGCTAGCATTTGCGTTGTGTCTCCATGGTAACCGATGAGCGTTCCGTCTATAGAGATACACGTAGAGCACCCCCAGCATGTTGCCACTGCAGGATCAAGTGTCGATTGACCCCCACAGACCAGGGACTCTGACAAGGATCACATTACTGGAGCTTTACTATGCCAACTGTTGAGCAACTTCCCCTAAAATACGATGTGGCAATATCTTCACTGGGTATATGTAGTTATGTATTCTGGGTTCTCAAACTTTCTGCAGTAGTGGATAAAGTACTCAAGTTTTGTTACTAAAGTAAAAGTACAAATACGGAGGGAAAAAGTTACTAGAGTAAAAGTATCACATGAAAAAATCTGCTTCAATGTGCACCGTGTAACTTTTCTAGTAGAGGGTTTATCGTCTGCTTTTCTCCATGGAGATAGTGCCTGGAATGTTCCACAGTATTGACTTGCACTTGTTTATCTCCATGGAGACACAACAGGACAGCACACTACAGGGTCGAGCTACAGATCTGTGGAGAGGCGAGTTCACTCATAGTAAGAATGTAAGTTTTTAGGTCTGTAACAACTCATGTTATTGAGTAAATGCAAAATGGATACGTTTAATGCCACACTGGGACATTCCAGACAAAACAATAACATCTCCATAGAGACGAGCAGGTCCAGAAAAGTTACACAATGCGCCTTTAAGTAAAAGTACAGATACAGAGGCAAAAAGGTACTGAAGTAAAATATGACATGAAAAAATCTACCTAAGTAAAAGCATTGAGGTGCTGTTTAAGAATGTACTTTAAGAGTGAAAAGTAAAAGTATTTCACATACAGTAGATTTCAATAGTGTTTGTTCATTTGTTTAAGTATTAAATGTAGTGATATTGATTAAAAAATTATACAGATTTTGGTAAACAGTTTCAATATGAATCAATTTTGTATTTTTCCTCATGAATTTGTGTATTTTCTTATGGTTTGTTTAAAGCCAAAGCTTGAACTCAAAACCTTTCATCAGGATGTTACCATTGGACATGTTAAAATATCCTTAAACGTTTTGGTTGGGGGTCCGTCACCTGTTCGTTTCTATGGATATTTCATCGCTCTGCCTGGAATGTTCCACAGTACGACATTAAGCAGCTCTACCTTACATTTATTCAATTACAGGTGGTTTTATAGCTCAAAAATACTTACAAAAACACTCCACAGATCTGACCTGCAACTTGGTCTGGTCTTCATGAAAAAGAAAGGTTTAATGCCATACTGTGGAGCATTCCAGACAAAGCAATAACATCTCCATGTTGAGAAGCATTTGATGGCATTTTCTCCACCAGATAAGTTACACAACGCACCTTTAAAATCATATGAAAAGTACTTTTTACATTTCAGACCAGTTAAAAAATGTAGTGGAGTATAAAGTACAGATACCTGCTCTAAAAATACCCACTGTAAAATGTACTTAAGTAAACTACAGATACATAAACACTCTTTAATACGTACTTTAATACGTGTACTTCATTACTTTCCACCACTGAACTCCACACTATTGTACACTGCAGACACAGGGACAGAAACCAAGAAAACCAAAAAGTACCTACTGTGAAATGTGCTTAAGTACTTTAATACTTGTACTTCATTACCTTCCACCACTAAACTCCACTCATTGCCACACTGTTGTACACTGTAGACACAGGGACAGAAACCAAGAAAACCAAAAAGTACCTGCTCTAAAATGTGCTCAAGTAGTAGTAGAGTTTTTAAGTATCTGTACTTTACTTAAGTACTTTAATACATGTATTTCATTACTTTCCACCACTGAACTTCACTCACTCATTGCCACACTGCAGACACAGGGACAGAAACCAAGAAAACCAAAAAGTACCTACTGTGAAATGTGCTCAAGTACTTTAATACTTGTACTTCATTGTCTTCCACCACTAAACTCCACTCATTCATTGACTCACTACTGTACACTGCAGACACAGAGACCAAGAAAACTAAAAAGTACCTACTGTAAAACGCACTTAAGTAGAGTTTTTAGGTATCTGTACTTTACTTAAGTACTTTAATACATGTATTTCATTACTTTCCACCACTGAACCACTGTAAAATGCACTTAAGTAAACTACAGATACTTAAAAACTCTACTTAAATACAGTACTTTAATATCACTGAACTCCACTCACTCATTGACTCACTATTGTGCACTGCAGACACAGGGACAGAAACCAAGAAAACTAAAAAGTACCTACTGTAAAACGTGCTTAAGTAGAGTTTTTATGTATCTGTACTTTACTTAAGTGTGTTTTACAGTTGGTACTTTTTGGTTTTCTTGGTTTCTGTCCCTCTGTCTGCAGTGTACAATAGTGTGGCCATGACTGAGTGGAGTTCAGTGGTGGAAGGTAATGAAATACAAGTATTAAAATACTTAAGTCGACTTTTTAGGCATTTGTACTTTACTTAAGTACATTTTACAGTTGGTACCTTTTGGTTTTCTTAGTTTTTGTCCCTCTGTCTACAGTGTACAATAGTGTGACAGTGAGTAAGTGGAGTTTAATGGTGGAAGGCAATGACGTACAAGTATTCAAGTACTTATGTAAAGTACAAATACCTAAAACCTCTACTTAAGTACATTTTACAATAGGTACTTTTTGGTTTTCTTGGTTTCTGTCCCTATGTCTGCAGTGTACAATAATGTGGCCATGACTGAGTGGAGTTCAATGGTCAATGGTAATGAAATACATGTATTAAAGTACTTGGGTAGAGTTTTTAGGCATCTGTACTTTACTTTACTTCACCTTCCACCACTGAACTCCACTCACTCTTTGCCACACTATTGTACACTGCAGACACAGGGGCAGAAACCAAGAAAACCTCAATTTTAGCAGTGCAACTGTATACAGCACTTCCTGTCTCTCTTCCTCCAATCAGCTGTCAGCTCAGGGCCACAGCTGCTTGCTACAGATGCCCCGCCTGATAAAACTAAAGCTCTGCACTGGCTCATATAGATAAACTCTTACATGCGATATGTGTGACCTACAACCGCTCCCGAAATCAGGCGAAGACGGCAGCTTTTTCATGTTCCTGTTTCTAATTACGACTCGGTTTGGTGGGAGAGTACCTGTGGTCAATATTAATCATAGGTTTGTGTCAGTGAAGTGGCAGTTTGTGGGGAAAATAGTCGAAGAAAAGTACAAAAACACAGCAAGTAGCGGTGAGTTATAAAACAGGATACCTCTGCCTACGGAAAAGTTCGCCCAACGTGCAAGCGATTATTTACACACGAGGAAGCCATTATTCTGACAGTTTAAACATTAATTTAACAAAATAAAAGTCTCATTATTTGCATTATCTTTTGTTATTTTTATTTGTATTTGTCTAATCATAACTATTGGATAAGTTTCTTTAGTTTTGTTTCTTTTTAGCTCTTGGGAACAGTGTGGTTGCCAGGTAACAGTTACATAATTATCACCATATGTATTTAAAATCTGCTGTTCGTGTCCAACCAGGAAGTGAAATTATAAACCACAATTTTACAGCTAAGAAAAGTAAACAAGATTTTAGTGCAATTTTAAATATAATCGTGTTAATGTTTTAGTGAAATACGTAGTGGTAGTAGGAGTAGTAGTAGTAGTAGTAGTAGTAATAGCAGTAGTAGTAGTAGTAGCAGCAGTAGTAGTAGTAGTAGCAGCAGTAGTAGTAGTAGCAGCAGTAGTAGTAGTAGCAGCAGTAGTAGTATAAATAATCATTTAGGAGATATTATTGTGTAAAATATGATAATGCTGTTCTATGGAGAAAAAAATGTAATATTTAAGCAGTTTTTCTTAAATATTTATCTGTTAAAATGCATAAAATGTGCCCTGTGGCCTGAATCAGCATGCTAACCTGAAGGTGCATTGTGTAACTTTTCAGGTTTCTGGCACTTTAAACCGTGATGTAGGCACTCCTGTTCCCTCAACTCAAAATCACAATAAAAAAATAAAACTTAATGAATTAATTAATAAAAACATAAAAATAAAATAAATACATAAATAAATACATAAAAATTAAATAAAAATAAATTACACTAAATACGATAAAATAAAATTAATTAATTAATAAATACATAAAAATAAAATTAAAATAAATTACACTAAATACATTAAAATAAAATAAATTACATTAAATAAACGACACAATAAAATACAATAAACTAAAATAAGGCCAAACGTAGAGTCTATCACTAGGCTACACATATCAGGTTCACCATGTTAACAGCCCCCTGCCCGTTGCTGTGGGGATGTTATTGCCGTGCCTGGAATGTTTTAAAACACTGAACATACGGTCATCTGTCGCCACGGAGACGAGCAAACCCACAGGCTTGTTTCTATGGATATGTAATTTCTTTGCCTGGAATGTTCCACAGTAAGACATTAAACAGCTTTACCTTATATTTATTCAATTATAATTACAGGTTTTATAGCTCAAAAACACCAACAAAAACAGGCATTCGGACTGTGAGCGGGGTCGCCTCTCCACAGATCTGACCTGTAACTTGGTCTGGTTTGGTCTCCATGAAAATAGAAAGATTTAATGCCATACTGTGAGACATTCCAGACAAAGCAATAACATCTCCATGTCCTTTTCCACCACAAAAGTTACACAACGCATCTTTAAGAAATGAAGCTAAAACACTATATAGGCTAATATAGATTGATGGTTTGATGCTTTCTTAGTTTAATAATGATTTTATTTCAATTTTAAGGATATATATGGGACAACAGCAAAAAGGAGAAGTTCGAGAGTGAGTGAGATGAATTTTATTTAAATTTTTAGTATTTATATGTAAACAGTAACTCATAATTCACCAGTTTACTTACTTAGTTGTCTTTATATAAATACTGTGTTTCCTTGTACTTTTTTCTACATAAATAGTTTTTTATGAGCTCCCCCTGCAGGTGTAGTCTTGTACGTGCAGTTTAAGTCAGATACGGCGATTTTTGAGCGCTTTTGCCACACCCCATTTTTTGTCAACAAACCAATCAGCGTTTATAAAAATGTACACGTTATGCTGCTATGTTTAAACCAGCTCTCTTAAAGGTGCACTGTGGAACTTTTCTGGTTGCTTGTCTCCATGGAGATGTTATTGCCTTCCCTGGAATGTTCTATGATATGACTTAAAACATATCCATTTAGCATTTATTCATTGCGGGTGTTTCTGTTGCTAAAAACTACACATATTCTTTCTGTAAATAGGGGCAACTCTCCACAGATCTGACCTGTAATGTAACGCAGTGTAGTGATAGACGGGTTTAATGTTTACTGTGGAACATTCTAGACAAAGCAATAACATTTCCATGGCAGATCCTCCAGTAGAAATGTCTCCTCGGTTCATTCGTCTGTCCTGACAGCTCCTGGACGGGTCAAATGGTCAGTGCGGGTCAGTTTAAGCAGCATTAGCTTCAGCAGCATTAGCACATAACTGGATTATCTCCCACAGCCTTATCTTCTCCTCATGCACCAGAGCTGCAGCGTCTGCTTCTTTAAAGGGTCCGTACTGCACTATTCTCTGGTTTCCTCACCACAAACATACCTGGAGTTGTGTTTTGTTTCATTCACACGTTTAAACTCACAAATCCTGCATATTTAGGCTAAGTTCTTCTCTCAAACTGAAAATACTGTTCCACCTGGTGATGCAGGAAGTTTTGAACTCCACACACCTTCACTCGATTCATTTGGCAGGTTTCAGCTCTGGAAGGTGGAGTATTTTGAGCTTTGGAGATGGAGACAGACTAATAATACAGGCTTACTTAGACATTTTGCTGTATCTTCAGTCTAAATGGAAATTCGATTAGGGACCAGCATTGATTAGTATCCGATTTTCAATATTTTTGAAGCCCATTTGCTGTATCTTCACTGTAATTGTAAATTCGATTAGGGACCAGTATCGATTAGCATTTGAGTTTCGATACTTTTGAAACCCCTTTTTCTGTATCTTCAGTCTAATTGTAAATACTTAAGGCTGATATGGGACCATTATCGATTTGCATCAGATTTGCCATACTTTTGAAACCCTTTTTGCTGTATCTTGAGTCTAATTGTAAATTCGATTAGGGACAAGCATCAATCAGTATCCGATTTTCGATATTTTTGAAACCCCTTTGCTGCATCTTCACTGTAATTGTAAATTTGATTAAGGACCAGCATCGATTAGTGTAAAATTTTTGATATTTTTGACAGCCCTTTGTTCTATCTTCAGTCTAATTGTAAATACATAAGAGTGATTAGTGATTCATATTGATTAGTATCTGATTTTTTATATTTTTGAAACCGCTTTGCTGTATCTTCAGTCTAATGGCATTTGTGTGGATGGTCATGTTGTTGATGAACTGTATTTTAGAGGATAAATAAATAATTTGGTAAATGTACATTTTAGAGGATATTGACAACAATGAAATTTTTAGAAGATAATGATGAATTTGAAATCTTGTACTTATGGAAATTAGAGTGAATGAATTTTGATTTGATTTGTTTTGAATGTTTAATGATGAATTGGATGTTCATGATGAAATGCTGTTGCTAGAGTTGGTCTAATGTAAATCTTTTTTTTTTAATGTATTTTGTATCTGACTGAGGACTGCACATGGAAAGCAGCTTGTAGCTAAATCTGGCGCAGAGCATTTTTTTTCACTGAGATTTAGGTTGTCTGTGCACTTTCCTTGTATTAAATAAATAGAAATTAATTAAATTGAAAATTCGATTAGGGACCAGTATCGATTAGTATCAGATTTTTGATTTTTTGTGTCTTCAGTCTAATTGTAAATGGATCAGTGATATGACGCCTACATTTTCTGTCCAATTGCATTTTCCTCAATTAAAAGGGTTGAAATTTTATAATAATTCACTACATTTCTGTCATACCTCTGACCTCCATGAAAACAATTAATTTATTTAGAAATCATGAGTTATTCTGCATGTTTTTGTACTTAAAGTGTTAAAATGTCATGTGGTGCGACTGTGTATCATGTGGTGCGACTAATAACAGCAGGAATTTTAATAACAGACCAAGTAGACTTGGGTGAATGGTTCTTTAGGCATTTTTCTTCATTTGATGCATTTTACAGGGCAGTAGTTTGTTCATTAAACACAAGCAGGTGACTGTCATATTGGACAGCAACAGAAAATATAAATAGGCATTAAAAATCTAAAGAAATGCAACAGTTTGTTTCTATACACTTCATATGACTCAGAACGTTTTAGAAAGTAAAACAATTTTAAGGTTATTCTCAGTTGCACCACATGACATTTTATAATAATAATGCATCAGTTTTATATAGCGCTTTTCAGGACACTCAAAGATGCTTTACAGAGCATTATTCATTCACTCCAGACCTGGTGGTGGTAAACTACTATTGTAGCCGCAGCTGCCCTGGGGCAGACTGACAGAAGCGAGGCTGCCATCTGTGCCATCGGCCCCTCCGACCACCACCACCATTCACACACACACCACATTCATACTAGGCAATGTGGGTGATGTGCCTTGCCTAAGGACACTAAGACAGTTTTTGCCACTGGCGCCCCCCTGTGGCACCTGGAATTCCCAGTGGTCTCCCATCCAAGTACTAACCAGGCCCAGCCCTGCTGAGCTTCTGAGATCTGATGGGATCAGGCTTTGACAAGTCGGTATGGCCACATTTTACACTAAAACTGCTTCATATAAATGTTAAACACTGTAAATATTTGAAAAAGTTCAATAGAAACTAATATTTTTATGTGTTAAAATTTGCCTGTTGAAAATCCTTTTTCATCATAAGTGTGATTAGTGATTCGTATCGATTAGTATCTGATTTTCTACACTTTTAAAACCCCTTTTGCTTTCTTCAGTCTGGTTGTAAAAAAGTGTCATCGTGAGTTTCGCTGCTTTTCGCGTGCGGTTGCTGAACAGGCTGATCTGGCCGCACATTTCCCTCAAACTCAGATGTGTGTCACTTTACGGACAGACACGACACAGTTTTTCTGAAGAGAACTCTGTGGTCACGATGACTGGAACAAGAACCAAAGTACGGTGGCCCTGAGATACCAAATAAATACCACAACACACAAGAGAGAAGAGAGGAGAGGGGGAAAGAGGGAGGATGGGAGAGAAAGAGAGAAGGGGGAGGGGTCAAAGTGAAAGAAAGAGAGAGAGAGAAGGGGGATGGACAGGGAAGGTGAGAGGAAAGAGAGAGAAAGGGTGGAAGGAGCAAAGTGGAAGCGAGAGGAGGTAGAGAGAAAGAGAGGGGAGGGGGCAAAGTGAACGGGAGACAAGGGGAGAGAGAGATAGACAGAGAGAGAGGGGCAAAGCGAAAGAGAGCGGGAGGGAGAGGGAAGAGAGAGAGGGAGGGGGCAAACTGAAGGAGAGAGAGGGGGTGGGAGAGGCAAAGTGAAAGAGAGAAGGGAGAGAGAAAGAGAGAAGTGAAGGGGGCAAATTGAAATGTAGAGAGAGGAAAGAGAGACGGAAGGTAAGAGGGGAGAGAGAGAAGGGGGAAGAAAGAGGGAAGGCGAGAGAGAGGGGGCAAAGTGCAAGAGAAAAAAGGAGAGAGAGATAGTGAGGGAGGAAGTGGGAGAGACAAAGTGAAAGAGAGAGGAAGGGAGAGGAAAGAGAGAAAGAGAAAGGGAAGGGGGCTAAGTGAAAGGTATAGAGAGAGGGGGAAGAGAGAGATGGGAGAGAGATGGGAGAGGGCAAAGTGAAAGATAGAGAGAGAGAGAGAGAGAGAGGAAGAGGCAAAGTGAAAGAGAGAGGAAGGGAAAGAGAGTGGAAGGGGGCTAACGGAAAGGGAAAGAGAGAGAGGTGGATGAGGAAAGGAGACAAAATGAAAGAAAGAGGGGAGAGAGAGAAAGAAAGGGGTGGGAAAGGGGGAGAAACAGTAAAAAAGAGGGTGAGAAAAGAGGAAACAAAGCGATCATAACCACCTTAGATGCAGAAAAAGCATTTAAACATCTGAATGGGTAAACTGGACATTTCTCTTCACAACACCACACAAATTTGTCTTTGGGGATTTATTTATCACCTGGATTAAACTTTTGAACACTTCCCCTTGAGCCGCCGTCGTCACTAAAGCTCAAACATTACAACGTTTCAACTGCACAGGGGGAACCAGGCAAGGATACCCACTAACCCCCTCTCTATTCCCCATTTTCACTAAGCCACATGCAACATACAGTTCATCTCTTTGCTGATGACAATGATGATCCAGAAACCACAATCATCCCTTCAGGAAACAATAACCCTCCCTGAATCCTTCTCGAAGATCTCGGAGTACTCGATAAACCGGACTAAACCCTCCATCCTCCCACTGCACAACAGCAAATGGGATGCGACAGCCCACACATCACATCTTCCTTTATGGACCAAACATTTCCTTCAGGCTGTCAGAGCTGAGCTCAACTTAATCTCACTCCA
This sequence comes from Odontamblyopus rebecca, assembly GCA_030686955.1. NCBI lineage: Eukaryota > Metazoa > Chordata > Actinopteri > Gobiiformes > Gobiidae > Odontamblyopus > Odontamblyopus rebecca. The sequence goes on from CM060667.1 coordinate 11,446,053, forward strand.
CTACTCAAAACTAAAGTCGACCTACACCGCTGCATGAATCTACCACGATCCCTTCTGGGCAGAATAGCAATAATCAAAATTAAAATAGTTGCTGAAATAAATTATCTCTTTTCAGCGATTCCAACCCAACCCGTGAACTCCTGGTGCAGCTTCGTTGACTCAATAGTCTTAAAGTTTTATTGGAAAAAAGCCACCAAGACTCAAACTGACCACACTTTAAAAACCCAAAGCAACAGGCGGATTAGATGCACCACATTTCTACCATTTCTCTCTAGTGAATCAGTTGCAGTACAGATACAAGTGGACACACCCCAGTCACTCAGATTACACCAGGCTAGACAGAAAAAAAAAAACACTCTAAAGACATCCAGGTTTCAGATATCCTCTTTAATCTGTGCATCATTCTTTTATTCATTCATTTTCAATATAAAGCTACAAATAAGAAAATGAAAAAACAAACTCTTTTCTTCATTATTTGTCTCCAAAACCAAAATGAAATAACGGATAATGATTTGTTTTTTCAGTTTTCAATTTGTGTTTAAATGAGTAATAGAGACAAAAACGGATAATGGCCTTTTCCCATTTCCCAAACCAAACTCCTGGTCCTAATAATTAGTGTGGAGCGTTTGTGTACAGAGGGTCATTAACGGACTAGACCAGGATTAAACCAGGACTGAATCGGGACTGAACCAGGTCTAAACCAGGACTTGATTAGGACTCAGTGTTTCCTGCAGAAAATTGGTTAGTAAATGCGGTGACCCAGGAGGGGGGTATAGTCCTGAGTCCATCCTAGTTCAGTCCTGGTTCAGTCCTCCATCTTGGTTCGGTCCTGGTTTAGACCTGGTTTAAACCTGGTTCAGTCCTGGTTTTGTCCTTGTTTAAACCTGGTCTAGTCCGTTAATGACCCTCTGTACACAAACGCTCCACACTAATTATTAGGACCAGGAGTTTGGTTTGGGAAATGGGAAACGGCCGTTATCCGTTTTTGTCTCTATTACTCATTTAAACACAAATCGAAAACTGAAAAAAAAAATAGTCATTATCTGTTTTTTCATTATGGTTTTGGAGACAGATAATGAAGAAAAGAGTTGTTTTTTCATTTTCTTATTTTTGGCTTTATCTTGCAAAACGAATGAATGAATGACACGGATTTTCTCAGTCGATGTCCATGTTTCAATGCAACAACTGTAACATCTGCTCCGACAACCTCGCGTAAATTCCACAAAATCACATATTGGACGATTTCACTATCTAACTTCAGCCCCATTTGGAATAACCCTGACTTTCTTAGTAACAAAAAAACACTCAGCATTCACTCCTGGGTGCAAAAGGGCATCACACATCTTCCATCATAACACCTGCTCCCGGAGTACGGCATCACGAGGGATCAGTTTCTGGAATATTTACAACTCAAATCCTCTGTACAATCAAAAATGAATACTAGTTCTACTAATTTATGCCTCCCCCCTGCAATCTCAGAAGTAATTAATGTCCCCAATCCCTAAAAAAGTCCTCGTTTTGAATAATATTCCATTCCGGCCAGACTACAAGATCTCTTCCTCACTTGTGACGCCGATTTCTGGATCCAGATCTGTAAAAACATCTATCTTTCAACAAAAAATGCAAATCTACGACTCAATATAAGGTAGTCCACGCCTTCACGCCATTTGGTACTGCGCACACATCAGACACTTCTGGAAACAAATCACAGACTCGCTATCCCACTCTATGGGTCACCGCGTCCCTCCGTCCCCCTCACTCCGCCTTCTAGAGACCTTTCAATATCACAATAGATACACAAACCATAAACTTGTCCTCGTAGGCCACATATCACAAAGAAAACTGTCCTTGTGAACTGGAAATCAAGGTATAATTTACATCTAGCGCGTTGGAAAAAAGTAAAACATATGCCGCCCCCGTCAGCACAACACCACCTCAGTCACCCTGGTCCACCTTCCTCGGTTTTCTACAAATTCCTTCAAAACAATCCTAACCTCTTTCTTTGTCTGGTGGCCGACCACTTCCTCCTCGAAATTTAAAATACATGACACACACAACACACACTCGCACAGTTCACTAAACAATGACCAAAGGAACGGATGAAAAAAAAGTAAATAGTAGTTTACTTTTTTTCATCCTTTCCTTTGCTTAAATAAAAAAAACTGCATAAATAAATAAATTACAGAAAACATATATAAGATAACAAATAATTAAAGTCAGTCAATCAACAAATAAAAACAATATTAAATCGATGAAAAATCAAATCAAATCAAATTTGGCAAAACAATGACCTACTCCACTTCTTATTCGCCCAAATCTCTCCTATTTTTAAAATGCACCACACAGTCTTTTAACACTTTATGGCCTCCGACATCGTATACGATTCCAAGGAATATTTTTTATATAACCATAAAAGATAGAAACTTACTCTTTTTTTCCTCTGAACGTGCAGCTATAGCGGTTTCCATACATTTCTGCGGCTTTATCCTATGTCACACTCACACTGCCTGATGACGTGCACAAAACGAGTGTCCAATAGGAACTTTGTTTTCTGCCAAACTCATGCGCTCCGTCCATTTTGATTGACCAAAACTTTGCCAAAGAGTGAAGTGAGTCAAGATGGTCAACTCCTCTCAAGCGTGTATGTTTATAACAACTGAAAAAACCACTCTAAGTGGAGTTTTTTCTCAAATAAATGGAAAATTACGCATCTTGGTGTGCGTAATTGCGCATCCTTTGCTATTTTTATTTGAAAGGTTGATTTTACTCAAAATGAACAAATACAAATGTAATAAACACCCTGGAAATGCAGAAGTGCTGTGGCTCTGGCCCTGGATCTGACAGGAGCTGTTTCCAGTTTCCAAAAGTAATGGAGCGATTGCACTTTTGTTTTGTTTTAAGGGCAATAAGGATATTTTTACTTTACTTACAGACTTGATATTTTGCATTTTTGTAGCTAAGGCCCTAAATTAAGCATTTTTTTATGTTGTTTAAACATGTTTGCTGTGTGTTTTGTATAAAAGAGTGTGAATTTTATTTTCTGTTTCTTTTTTTTTCATCTCTATTTCTGGTCCTGTAGCTTTTATCACCACATGACACAACTACAGCAGCAGCCACTTAATCCGGCTGGGTCGCGGGGGCAGTTTGCTGCCCAATACTCATAGCACCTGATTCCCCCTATGAACCCCTCTGCAGGTGGTGAGCCCACAGGAGGGTGGACAACATGGTCCTTGATGTTAGTTCATAGGGGTGCTGCATGTTTTGGGTTGATGGGGGAAACCGGAGTACCCGGAGGAAACCCATCCAGACATGGGGAGAACATGCAAACTCCATACAGAAAGGTCCGGGCGACCCAGGGATCGAACCCGCAACCTTCTTGCTTGCACCGTGCCGCCAGACTGAAAAACTCATTAACAACCTAAACTCTGTTCCCTCACCTCTTCCTCTTCCCACTTGTAATGGCACAGACCGGCACATGTACTGGTTTTATTTCCTTAGTTGTCATTATTCTCCACATTGAGTTTATCTCTTCAATACCCTTAAGAATCTCTACATAACTTTACACAATAAACATTTATATTTACTGATGCTGAAACCTTTACTTTTACTCACACACACACACATGCTTTACACTCGTCTGCTGTGGTGGTGTATGCATCCGTTTTGTATGGGGACAGAAAGCAAAGAAAGAAAGAAATCGAAGTGAAAGGTGGAAAGAGGGAGAGCGAAAACAAGGGAGGCGGAGAAGGCAACAGAGAGGAAATGGAGAGGTAGAATTAGAGAGGAAGTGAGAAAGGGAAGAGCGACTGAGAGAGAACAAGGGATCGAGAGCAAGAAGCGAGACAGGGAAACAATATGGAGAGATTGCGGGTAGAAAGTGAGCAAGAGATAGAGAGATACACTGAGAGAAAGTTAGTGAGAAAACGAGAGTGAGGGGTGTAAATGAAAGTGAAAGTACGAATTGTGACGTTCGAGTTTCTCTTGGAAATTCTCGTAAAATGAGTTGGTCTGTTGGTGAAATGAAACTTTAGATTTCCTTTTCTCTCTCTCTGCCACTCTTTCTTTCTCTCTTTCTGTCTCGTTTTCTCTCATTTTCTCCTCCTTCACATAAGATGGCTGTATTGACTGATTGCATTGATCAGCTCTGAAGTTGCTTTTACTCGTTTTATTAGAGAGGTTAATAAGGCGAGACTCTGCAGGTGAATAGGAAGAAAAGGCTTAAATTTAGAGAAATCAATTTAAACGTCTCCTGTCGTTTACGTAAATGCAAGAACAAATGTATTACAAGTTTTTTTTTAAAGTTTTGTAATGTTTTCATATAAAAAATAAGGCATTTTATGTGTAAAAACTGCCAGAATTTATATTTTTTGCGACATACAAAACAGAAACATGAAAAGAGTCAGGTTTAATTTTTTTGTTGACAATAGATACAAAAAACATACAAAGGAGATTTTGGATTTCTTATTTAGTACTTACATAAATTCAATCTGACTGAAAATGTACGTAAAAATTCAACTTTCACCCAGACAAATTTGCAGGATGAGTCAATAAAATATTAAAACGTCTTTCTGTGCAGAGTGGATTTTGTGGTTTCCACATGGAAGCTTGTATGCTACAAGGCCAAAGTGAACAAAAAAAAAAAGGTTTTGCCTTAAATTCAGCATTTTTTTTTTTTTTTTTAAATTGTGGTTTTGATTTTGTTTTTACATGCAAAAATACGTGCTAAAATGTTCCAGTAAAAAGCAGATGTAGCGTGGAGCTGCATGATTTTGGATGTTTTTCTTTTTTTTTTTTTTTTTTTGCAATAGTGCATCTGATTATATGTTTAAAGACCCTATATTTTGCTGATTTTTGTTGTTTCTTCATCACAAACAGGCCTGGAGTTATGTTTTGTTTCTTTCACACGTGTTTAACACACAAATCCTGCATATTTAGGCTCTTAATTCTTCTCTTAAACCACTACATGACATCACAAGGTGGTACAGAGCATTTTGAGCTAATGCAGGATTATTCAAACATGTGAATGAAACCAAACACAATTCTGGGTGTGTTTTTAAGGAGGTAGCCACATTATTATAACATGACTTAAAGCTCTCAAGAGTCAATTGTGTGTAATGGAATACAAATTAGAATTATGTTTAGTGCATATAGAACAACCCCCAGAGCAAGGACGTTTCCCGCGAACTGCCACTAAAGGGACTAAATATAAAACTATGATAAATATTTCCATTGAATCAATAGGTGCACGTCAGAGCCTAGCAACCACACTGCGTCACTACTTCCTGTCCAACTGTATTTATATATCCGTTATGAGTCATGCCAAAAAGAATAAAGATTTAAAGATCAGGCAGTGGACGGGCAGCTGCAGGTGGATGTGACTGGTGGATGTTAAAAAGTGCACTTATAAAATGAAATTGCTTCTTTGCCCGAGGACTCTGTGGCTTGTAAAAAGGAGAGGTTTGTGTCTCAATGCTAATGCGGCTAATGCTAATTTTGAGGCATAATAGATTTTAAAACAGCACCACAAAATAAAGTATTCTATATATAAAAATACTTGTGTAGGCTTTACGCTAATTTATTTCAATTTTAATGGGTGCTTTATTTTCATCACCCACACGTCCAGTCAAAAAAAGCTTGCGATGCTAACGGTTACGGGGCAAATTTGGAGCCGAGAGCCACATTAGGAATAGGGTTTTTACTAATGGTGAAATAAAAACACCAAACCAGCCCTCAACCAGCCCGTGAATGCCAAAAGTTGGTGCCAACCAAAGCTTGTAGTGCCACGAACCTTTTCCACCATTTACAGACTCAACATCAGCAGCACATTCTCTGTCACAGAAAGAACACTCATATTCCACCCCCAGAAGCTGACCACATCAGAGCACAAGGAGTGAGCTGCTTTTTTTCAGCTATGCAAATGAGCCATGTGGTGTTAAATTGTATTTCTGTAAGACGTAAACAAATGTGCGTAAAGCTGCATTAAACACATTATAATCTCAAACAGGCTGATGTGGCTCTATAGTCCTTATGTTTTATATGCTGTAAAGTTTATTTATGCAGAAGATTTTAATGAATAATCTGCTGTAGTGTTGAATTTGTACAATAGTGTTTGGAAACGTTCTGTTTGATCTGTGCAGTGGATTGTGGGATAGCTCAGAGCTCCTCATCACTGGGTAGGAACATGGGTCTGTGAAAATAAGGAACCTCCAGAGCTTCCTCAGCTAAAGGAGCTCAGGATTCTGGTTATTGTGTGGATAACAGAATTAATGCAAATATGAGCTTGAGTTGTTTTACTTTTGAATGAACAGAACGCAATATGTCTGTCCTTTATTTTACAGTTAAATGATTATTTTTGTATACAGGGATATATATTTTTTATGTCACAGCAGCACTTTGTTCCTACATGAGCTGCCTGCCTCTTTGCACATCAATAAAAAAAGACCTTGTGGAATCTGGCATACTTGTTTTTGCAGATATGGAGATACATATTGTATATTAAGATATATGTTTTGCTCCATATCGCCCAGCCCCATCATTCTGCTGTACACAGAGCCAATTAGAAAAACATGAGAGGCTGTTCCCCTCTCCTCATGTTGTGTTCCTGTTTATTTTATGTGTTTATGTACGTGTTATGTGTGTGTTTATGTGTGTGTACATGTGTGTATACATGTGGTTATGTTTGTTTATGTTTGTGTGTGATACAGGGAGCAGAAGATGGCCATGTGGATCCAGGCGCAGCAGCTGCAGGGCGACGCTCTGCACCAGATGCAGTCTCTGTACGGCCACCACTTCCCCATCGAGGTGCGCCACTACCTGTCCCAGTGGATCGAGGGACAGCTATGGTCAGTGCACACACACACCTATACACACACACACACCTATACACACACACACATATATACACACACACACACATATATATACACACACATATATACACACACACAAAGGGAGGAACCATTGAGGAAAGTTACAGTTTTCAAAGGAAGTCATCTGGACAATGTTTTACAAATCAAGACTGAAAATCATTTTTCAATCAAAAAATAACAAAGATCGAGATGTGTTGATGGTGTTGAATATTGTCAGAGGACCACAGACCACACTGGTCCAATGAGGCATTACACCGAACTGGGGAAAGTCAGTCAACACATGTCAGATCTATGTATAGATCTCATTAAGTTTGATAAAGTGCTGCGTATGTGGTCACACTGTGGTGCGCAGGCTCCTTCTGCTGTTTACTTAGTTGCTGGTTTCAGATGACATGACATTAATTATCATGATTTTTAAAGACACATTTTGTACATTTTGTTAATGGTTTTAAATTGTCCACAGTACAGTTGTATTTATTTAACTACAGGTGTTATTTATTGCTGAAAAATATCTTACATACATGAATTCTTACTGCACTGCACAAACGCTTAAGATATAAACACTTCTGTCGACTTAAAAGTAGTGAAATGATCTTGCTGCATGGACAGATCATTTTTACTTGACAAGTTTTCTTAAAATAAATGACCTCTAGAGTAGAATGAAGCAGTCTCAGAAGCAGTAAATAGAAAATTAATCTGAAAACAAGATGAATAACCTGATATAAGTTTTAAAATCTTGGCCAGATCAGAGAAATTTGCAGTGTGGCAGTGGGGTCGCCTCTCCACAAATCTAACCTGTAATTTGGCTTGCGAGTCTCCATGGGGAATTGTGAGTTCACGGCCATTATGGAACATTATAGGCACGAAACGAGCATGTGACGGACTCTCTACCAGACAAGTTACACGGCGCACCTTTAATACAGATGAGAGGAAGTTAAACTGAATACAGTTAAAATGCAGATTTCTGTTGTAATACAGTGAGTTCTTGGGTCTGGTCAAGAATAAAAATTAAAAAGTTCAACATTTGTGCATTACCTTTTAAATATTTATCATGAAAATACAACATAATCCCCTCCATCCAGTAGTAAGACCTCCCCACATTTTAGAATCTGAAACCCGCCCATTTAGAATCCATTTTATCCACATTTTGGAAAGTCATATTTTTTATGGTTCATTGCATTTTACTGATTTAAATGCACTGTATCTTTGTAAACAAAATCTACTCTTGCCTTCTCTGTGGTCACATTTACATGAGAACTTTGATTCCGAATAAAAATGATTTAATTCTGAATAAAAATTTCACTTTCAAAAGATCATGTGAACACTTAATTCCTAATGAAAATGATGATGAGTAAGTGGGTGGTTTATTCCAATTTTAAAGCCAAATTAATGTATTTCTTGATCATGTAAATGTTTCTTCTTCTTAAAAATAATTCCGGTTGTTCAGCACATGCTCAATCCGGCTCCTCCAGTCGTCTCTTCGGACTTTCCTCCACGTCTCTTTGGATTTGTGAGCGGGATGTGGGAGTGGGCTGAGGTGTGGCAGCCTCAGACTCAGTTTGTCTTCTTCCTCCTTCTTCTTCTTCTTCCTCTGTCCGATCAGAATGATTCCCGACCCCATTGACATTGAGCGGAATTAATTAAAGGCGACTTAACGTGTTTTCCATGTAAACCTCAATTCGGAATTATTATTTCCATGTAAACTCGAAGGAGAATATTTTAATTCTGAACTATTTCATTCAGAACAGTTCATTTGGAATTAAAAAACACCATGTAGATGTGGAGATTGTTTAGCTTAATATTTAAATATGTGTTTTTTTCCAGGGATGCGGTGGACCTGGAAAACCCCCAGGATGAGTTTAAGGCCAAGAGGCTTTTGGACGGTCTGATCCAGGAGCTCCAGAACAAAGCCGAGCACCAGGTCGGAGAGGACGGGTTCCTGCTCAAAATCAAACTGGGACACTACGCCAATCAGCTCAAGGTAAAACTCACCGAGTAATTGTCATCGACATTACCTTTAGGTGTAAAGCTAACCGTAGGCACTGCTCTGTCTGAAGCTCTGTCAAGACTTTAATCTGATCTTTGTTTTAACACAACCTGACTAGAAAGAACTGACTTGGCTGGAACTACAACAGGTAATCTGATTTGTGCTGAAGAAGAAGACTGAAAAGAATGAAAGAGAAAGGAAGAGGGGCCCGACAGAGAAATAAAGGGAGAGATTTTTCAGATTTTTATTTAAAACGTGAAACATTTTAAACAGTTTACAGTGGTCCAAAGCTATTCCTCACTTACCTTATGCATTTAGAGCATCCTCATTATTCACCACGATGAGTTTATAAGCACGTTTCATTATTTTTAGAGAGTGGAGTTTACCGTGATGGTAAAGTTAGTGATGACAATTTTTATTTTTTTGTTTCTCGGACCATGAAATGCTTTATAATTAGATACAGACAGTACACAGCAGACTTATTTTAATCTCAAGAGCTGCTTAAATCTACCGGGGGCAAGACAGATTTTGCTCAAATACATGGAAATAAATTGGGTTAGGCCCTTTAAGAGAGAGCCAGAATTAAAAAGAAAAAGAAAGACTGAGTACAAAAGATAGAGGGCAGAGATATAAAGTCAACGGTGCAGTGGGTTCGAGCGTTCGCCTGCCAACCAGAGCATAGTCAGTTCTAACCTCAAAATAACCCAAATACAGTATTTGGGTCAATTGGCAAAACATTTCTCATATTATATTTCGATTTGTGGCTGATTTCAACAGGAAAGACGTCATGAGATTCAGCATGATGATAAATTTGGACCGTTGCCATAGAAAATAACAATACGAAACAAAATAAAACAGAAAAGAACAGATAAGCTAGGAAACTGGTTACTTTGGACTAATATAACAACTTGTACTAAAAAAGCATGACATCAAAGTTAAAAGTTAGCAACAAAATACAGATTTAATTCAGATATAGCCCTATTCGCTCTGGATAATTTGATAATTTGCAAATTAGCAAATTACCACCCCATCACTGTGCAGCACATTCGCACAGGATAAGCAAATAAATTTATTTGACTGATATTGATGAAAGAGAAAAGGACGCGGAAAGAAAAGAAAGAGATAGAAAAGGCGCACAATTACAGCAACAAATATGGGGACGCAGATTGGCACGGGGCTAGTATTATCACTAGACGTCTGTGTTTGGCGATTTGGCAATTTTCGGTGGAATTTTTACTTTACAAATACAAACATGGCGCATTCACACAGAATCAGAATCAGAATGTTTTTTATTGCCATATGAGTGAACAGGTTCACAACATTAGGAAATTGCTGCGGTACTTGGAGCAGATGTAGACAAACACTGACATGCAACAAATAAAATAGAATAAAATAAAGTAGAAAAAAACAAGCTATAATATAACAACAAAATTTACAAATTTACAGGAATATAATAATATAGAGTATAAGAGTATAACAGTGCAGGTAATGATCAGTGCAAAACAGGCAGGTGTGAAAACACAGGGTCATGTGACAGAAGCAGAGTGGGGGGTGGGAACAGTCCTAGTGTTATTATTTATGAGTCCAACAGCAGAGGGGAAGAAACTGTTTTTGTGGTGAGATGTTCTGGTCCGAATGGACCGTAGCCTCCTGCCTGAGGGGAGTAGGTCAAAAAGTCTGTGTCCAGGGTGAGAAGGGTCAGCTGCAATTGGACCTGCACATGTCTGAGTCCTGGAAGTGTACAGGTCCTGAAGAGATGGAAGGCTGCAACCAATCACCTTCTCAGCAGAGCGCACAACATGCTGCGGTCTCTGTTTGTCCCTGGTGGAGGCTCCAGCATACCACACGGTGATGGAGGAGGTGAGGATGGACTCGATGATGGCAGTGTAGAACTGCACCATTGTCCGTGCTGGCAGGTTGAATTTCTTCAGCTGCCTCAGGAAGTACATCCTCTGCTGGGCCTTCTTTATGATGGAGGTGATGGTGGGCTCCCATTTGAGGTCCTGGGTGATGGTGATCCCCAGGAAGCGGAATGAGTCCACAGTGGTGATGGGGGTGTCGGTCAGGATGATGGAGGGGAGTGGGGCTGTGTGCTTCCTAAAGTCCACAATCATCTCCACTGTCTTCTGGGCATTAAGCACCAGGTTGTTCTGGCTGCACCAGGACACCAGACGATCGACCTCCATCCTGTAGGCAGACTCATCCCCGTCCGAGATGAGTCCGATGACCGTGGTGTCGTCTGCAAACTTGATGAGCTTGACAGACTGATGGGAGGAGGTGCAGCAGTTGGTGTACAGGAAGAAGAGCAGAGGAGAAAGAACACAGCCTTGGGGAGAGCCAGTGCTGATGGTCCGGGAGTCCGAGACATTCTTCCCCAGCCTCACGTGCTGCTTCCTGTTCATCAGGAAGTCAGTGATCCACCTGCAGAGAGGATCAGGCACGTTCATCTGGGACAGCTTGCCTTGGAGGAGGTCTGGGCGGATGGTGTTGAAGGCAGAGCTGAAGTCCACAAACAGGATCCTGGCGTAGGTTCCCGGGGAGTCCAGATGCCGCAGGGTGAAGTGTAGAGCCATGTTGATGGCGTCGTCTACAGACCTGTTGGTTCTGTAGGCAAACTGCAGGGGGTCCAGGAGGGGGGCCGTGAGGGTCTTGAGGTGGGGCAGAACCAGGCGCTCCAATGACTTCATGACCACAGATGTCAGAGCCACAGGTCTGTAGTCATTGAGTCCGGTGATCCTTGGCTTCTTGGGGACAGGAACAATGGTGGAGGTTTTGAAGCAGGCAGGCACATGACAAGCCTGCAGTGAAGAGTTGAAGATGCCCGTAAACACTGGGGCCAGCTCGTTAGCACAGTGTCTCAGGGTGGCAGGAGAGACACCGTCTGGGCCCGACACCTTCCGGGCATGCATCTTTTTGAACTGCTTCTTCACATCTGCCTCATGAATGTGAAAGGGTGGAGATGGCTCTGGTGAGGGGGAAACGGTGGGGGGATGAGTGTCTGGGTTGTCTCTATTGTTGGGACAGTTGGAGGTGTAAGAGCTGCTTGATGGCTCATCAAGACGACAGCAGAAGTCGTTAAGACTGTTGGCTAGGGGCAGGTCATCCGTGGAGTGTGGAGTTTTAGGTTTGTAGTTGGTGATTTTCCTAAAACTTCTCCACACAGAAGCCGAGTCGTCCTCTGAAATCTGCTGCTGCATATTCTCAGAGAACTGGTGTCTAGCAGTGCCCACTTCTCTGCTAAACCGATACCTGGCGTCCTTGTACAGGTCTTTATCCCCACTTCTGAAAGCCTCCCTTTTTTCTAGCCACAACCGTTTGAGTTTGGGAGTAAACCAGGGTTTGTCATTGTTATAACTCACCCTGGTGCGTGATGGCACAATGCTGTCCTCGCAGAAGTGGATATACGAGGTGACAGTGTCCGTGTACTCATCCAAACTGTCAGAGGCAGCCCTCATAGCGTCCCAGTCTGTGGTTTCCAAACACGTGCGCAGCTCCTCCATAGCCTCGCTACTCCACCTTTTCGTAGTCCTCACGACAGGTTTAGAGTGTTTCAGTCTCTGTCTGTACGCGGGGATAAGGTGGATCATTACGTGGTCAGAAAGTCCGAGTGCAGCGCGGGGCACTGCGTGATAAGCCCCACTTATCGTGCTGTAACAGTGATCCAGCGTCCTCTCCTCTCTGGTTGGGCATTTGATGTACTGTTTGTATTTGGGAAGTTCCTGGCTTAAATTGGCTTTGTTAAAGTCCCCAAGAACAATGACGAGAGAGTCCGGGTATGTCCGCTCCATACGCAGTGTCTGCTCTGCGAGCGCGCACTGAGCCGCGTGCACATCCGCGTCTGGCGGGATGTAAACAGCAGCCAGAATGAATGAAGCGAACTCCCGCGGAGAGTAAAACAGTTTGCAGTGAATGAAATATTCCAGAGAGGGAGAGCAGTGCTGCGCAATCACTGTCACATCTGTACACCAGCCGCAGTTGATGAAGAAACAGACGCCTCCACCTGTGGTCTTGCCGGAGAGAGCCGCTTGTCGGTCAACGCGGTAGAGATGAAACCCCTCCAAGTGGAGCGCGCAGTCCGGGATGTCCTCACCAAGCCACGATTCCGTAAAACATAAGACACAGGATGAGGAAAAGTCTCTGTTAATGCTTCTCATCAGGGCCAGCTCGTCTATTTTATTCTGGAGTGAGCGAACATTGAAAAGGAATATCCCAGGTAGGGGATATTCATATCTGATATTCATATCAGGATTCATATCTGAGGAATCCTCCGCAATTATTACAAATCACCAAAGGTCCACAGGTAACACTAACACTGCGCGAATAGGTTTTATGTCTCTACGGTTCTATCGGTAATATCATACTTTTAAAGGGCTCAAATTATGCTATTTTCTGATCTCTTATAATGTTGTTTCCTCATCACAAACATACCTGGAACTGTGTTTTGTTTCATTCATTTGTTTAACACGCAAACCCTGCATATTTAGGCTTTAAAAGTTTTTTTCTCTCTGTTTTACCTCTGTTCTGCTCATTTGGTAAAACAGGAAGTGCTCCGTTGAGTTTTTAAACTCCATACACCTTCACTAGAATTTGTATTTGTATTTATTTATTAAAGGGACAATGCTTATTAAAAGAAAAGACAATGCAAAAGAAAAATACTTACTTCTAAATATGCAGGATTGTATCCAAACCATTGTCCCTCAGGAGTTCTAGTCCCTGTAAGGAGTTTGGAGCTTGGAATTTGGGACTTTTCCTATTGGAAAGTGTGTGAATCTCCTAGAATTTTTTCTGAAATGGTCATGCGGGGGCATTCAGAGATTTGGCGTGGAATAGTAGAATGATTTAGATCGTTTCAGCCCTGGAATTGCAGATCTCAGCAACTACCTAATACACCAGGATTACTCAAACATGTGAATGAAACAAAAGACAGCTCCAGGTATGTTTTTTCTAGGTAGCAGCATTAAAACATAGCTTAAAGCTGAGTCAGTGTTATGTAAGAAAGGACTTTTATGTGCATGCGGTTTTCATGCTTTGTTTTTCTAATTATTACTTGGCTTAATGGGATAGTGCATTATGAGGCCTAAAACTGCTTACCTCTATCTACATGTCATCAGCACCCAAAATTCAATCTAAATGCTGAGTCAGACATACAAGGAAGTTTAAGCCTAATTTTAACCACATAAAGGCGTGGTCATAGTAAATTCATCCATCCATCCATCCATCATCTCCCGCTTAATCCGGCTGGGTCGCGGGGACAGCGTGCTGCCCAATACTCATAGCACCTGACCCCCCCTATGAACCCCTCCGCAGGTGGTGAGCCCACAGGAGGGTGGACAACATGGTCCTTGATGTTAGTTCATAGGGGTATAGTAAATTCAAAACCTCAAAATAACCCAAATACAGTATTTGGGTCAATTGGCAAAACATTTCTCATATTATATTTCGATTTGTGGCTGATTTCAGCAGGAAAGACGTCATGAGATTCAGCATGATGATAAATTTGGACCGTTGCCATAGCAAATAACAATACTAAACAAAATAAAACAAAAGAACAGATAAGCTAGGAAACTGGTTACTTTGGACTAATATAATAACTTGTACTAAAAAAGCATGACATCAAAGTTAAAAGTTAGCAACAAAATACAGATTTAATTCAGATATAGCCCTATTCGCTCTGGATAATTTGATAATTTGCAAATTAGCAAATTACCACCCCATCACTGTGTTACTGTGCAGCACATTCGCACAGGATAAGCAAATAAATTTATTTGACTGATATTGATGCAGAGATTGAAAGAGAAAAGGACGCGGAAAGAAAAGAAAGAGACATTTAGGTTGAGTTCTTCACTCGCTGGTCCACTTTGTGATGTCATATGGTAATACAGGAAGTGCTCCACTGCAGCTTTGTTTTTTATTATTTGGATGATTTCAGCCCTGGAAATGCCCATTTTTACTGAATTTTTTTAAAAAACGTAGATGCTAACTTTGAAAAATATCGCTTCACAAGGTTCAGCAGAGCATTTTAAGATTTGTAAATGTATGTATCTAGGTATGTTTTTTGTGATCAAATTTTTTTAATTAAGTGCCATTTACAGGTAATTTAACAGGTTTCAGTAAACATAACATTTCTTTTTAGCTTCCTTTTAACCTCACACCTTCCACTTCGCACCTTAAAATTCTCTATTAATGGGCGTTTACAGAACAAATATACACACACATAAATACATTTACTGAATACACATAAACATACATGCAGGTACAGTATATATGGACACACACAGTACATACACACACACACTGGGTACGTTTTTGATGAGGAAACAGCATTCTAACATGACTTAAACGCCACAGGAATCCGTTTAGCGTAATATGGGGCTTTTAACAATTAGCTACGTGGGTGTCAGTACTACCGATCCCTATTGGAAACACTGTGATGATGATAGCGAATAAATCCAGCCTCTCCCTCTGTTGTTCCTAGAAAGTGTTTGTGTAACTGAAATGCCTCAGAACAGGTTTTGTGTGATGGTAAACCACACAATCCTTTGTCTCCCTCCACACCACTATTTATGGTCCTGACTCCACGCCCTGCACAGTGGACCCATCACAGCCCGCATACAGCAGATGGGGGTTACACATTACCAGCTGTACTCAGAAAGAATGAGCAAGAGCAGAGGAAAGGGTTTTTTAAACGCCCCACATTACGCAAAAATGCCGCTTGAGAGCTTTAAACCGTGTTAGAATGCTGTTGCCTCACCACAAACATACCTGGGGTTGTGTTTTGTTTCATTCACACATGTTTGAGTAATCCTTTATTATTAGTCTGTTTACACTTCCGAAGCTCGAAATGCTCTGTTAAGCTTTGTGATGTCATTATGGCTGTAGTTTTTAAGTTTACAACTGCCTTTTTTTCTTTTTTTACCTTTTACTAGAGACCCAAAGTCCCAGGGCTGAAATTATCCAAATGATTATAACGTTTTAGAGAAAAATAATATAATAAATTAGCCTAAATATGCAGGATTTGTGTTAAACATGTGTGATTGAAACAAAACACAACTCCAGGTTTGTTTGTGATGAGGAAACAACATTATAAATAACATAGATCAGAAAATATGGTAATATGGGCCCCTACATATGAATGAAAACATAAAATAAAAGTTTGCGAGTGCTTTGGATTCTTGGCCTTTGCTTTTGTATCTCATGTTTTATCTCATGTCCAGATCAGATAGTCAAGACATAGTTTCCAGATTCAGTTAGTCATAACAAAGATAGTTATGGGAGGGTGAGACTGTTCTTTTAATCACTGTAAAGCGTTTGTGTTGCATTTTTTTATGAAAAGCGCTCTATAAATAAAGTTTTGATTGATTGAGTTTGAAATCATGTATCTTCCTTATCTTACCTTGTTCCTATAGATGCGCTCTGCACTCCCTCTACTGACAGCAGAGGGAAGTACTATTAAGAAAACAAAAAACAGGGTGAGCAACTTTTCTGACATGGTACCACAGGCTTATGGATGCTATTTTACAGCATAAATACTGAGAAGGGGTCAGGTAATGATTTATGGACTTAAAAACAGCACGGGAGACCTCTGGACTTTTACCTGTGACATAAGAATCCTGGGAATTTTTAAAAGGTGGTTTCTGAGTGCTCAGAGGGAGAGGGCCTCGTAAACAGGATTAATAAAACAGACATGAATGAAGCAATATCATGAGGGAGCAGTGTTATAACGTGGTTAAAAGGTTTTTTTATTACCCATGTAACGTAAAGCTTAAACACTGTCAGATATCAAAACGCGACACTGGGAAGCTGTATTATAAATAAGTAGTTCAAGATGCATGTGTTTGCATTTAAAGGTGCATTATGTAGCTTTTTTAGAGGAGAGTTCTCCACCTGCTTGTCTCCATTGAGATGTTATTGCTTTGTCTGAGATGTTCCACATTATGGCATTAAGCTAAAACTTGAAAAATTTGAACCACTAATACAAGAATCCCAGCATGATTTTCACAGCCCGTTTGCAGGGGTCTAAACTGCTTTTAGTTGTCTGCGGGAGATTACACCAGGGGTTCTTAAAGGGGTCGCCAAAAACTTTCGTAGGGTCGCCTAGGCTGTCGCGGTTAGGGAATTTCTCCTGCGGTGTGGTTTAGCGGCTCAACAGCGCAGTAAGTGGTGATACAGAAACCCCAAACTGTTTACCATTCGCAGATCAACCCGCAACCGTTTTTCCCGCGTGGGTTCAGGCGAGTCGTGTAACAAAGCAATGAAATAAAGCGGGGGCAGGTGAAGCGGGTCCCATCATAGCCTCATCTAAAGTATGTTCTGTAGCTCTGATTAACAAACAAGAGTGCAGGACTTTTGTATTTATATATGTTACTAAATGAAAACAGCGAGAGATGAGAAAAGCCACATGGTGTCCTGTGTGCACGGAGCAGACACATGAATACCGTAGTTTCACAGTTATGTATCGAAACCACACAAACGATGCTGTGTGAACGAGACAGGTCACGAATCACACATGCAAAGACAAAGCTTCTCACCTGGACAGAGACCCATCCGGGGCACATACGAGCTGCATCAGGTGCTGCATCAGGTGCTCCTCGCTCCATGATCCAGGAGCTTTAGTCCAAAACTCCACTGAAAGCTTCTGTGTGCATGGGTCATTTCAGACAGGTCCCAAACAGTCCACTTGAGTGTAAATAGCAAAAGGGGGATTCGTTACGCAAACAAAACCGCATGTGCTCAAGGCGCACCCCGCAGATACTACAGCCAGCTCTAGTGGAGCGCAACATGAGTTTTAATGTGCGTGGGTTCAGGTCGGGTCCCTGGTGTGATTAGTGAAAAGTAAAATATAATGAAATCCATTAAATAAATTAAACATATTGTTCTTATTCCTACATGCTGAGAAGGGAGAGGAAATGTTTTCTAGCTTTAAATCACTGTCGTTTAGTCTCTGGTTGTTACATGGGTTTGCTACAGGTTTTGGGACAATGGCCAAACCAATCTAATTGTTTTTGTAGGGTCACCAGACAAAATGTTTAAGAACCACTGGATTACACAGCTCATTTTGCAATCCATCACCTGCTTGTTTCTATGGATATGACAGTGACCTGCCTGGAATGTTCCACGGTATGACATTAAACAGCTCTACATTACATTTATTTAATTACAGGTGGTTTTCTAGCTCAAAAATACCTGGGAAACAGGCATTGATGCATGTGTTTGCCATTTAAAGGTGCATTATGTAGATTTTTTTAGACCTGCTTGTCTCCATTGAGATGTTACTGCTTTGCCTGAGGTGTTCTGCATTATGGCATTAAGCAAACTCAACTGAGATGAGCAGGGTTTGCCACCGGGCCGGGTTAATGGGCAGATATTTGGAGAGATAAGTCGAGTTAGAATGCAGGTTATTGAAGGTATTCTCTTTTAGCTGTGCAAACTCCTGCAATTGAATAAATACAAGATAGATTTTTAATGTCATACATAGAGCACTTTTAAATGTCAAACCATAAATATGCAAATTCACCTGTCCTCCACAAAGCCCCGTAAAGGCGTGGTAAGTTGAACCGAATAATTCGTTGTCCGTTAAAAGGCTTCTCTATCATGTTATTTCCGCGGCGTGTGTATGTCGGTGATTAAGGCCTTATATAAAGCAGGCCGGCTCTCCACATGTGCTCCATTAGCTTCCCGCGTTTCCTGGACTTGGAAATTGGACAGAGCCTCGTCCGCAGACACGCTGATCTCCAGGCGTAAGGGGGCTAAATGGGCACATCACCACCTTCGCTTTCTGGGCACGTTTTGACCGCTCGCCCATCCCGATGTTCCATAAACTGAGTGAGGGCTGAGATGATGAGGCTGATGAAGGGGCAGTTACCAGTTCAAGCTAAAATAAACCCTCAGGCAGAATTTACAGGTTTGAAAACATAAAATTTTTGAAGCCCCAGACGCCAGATTGTTTGCTTGTTCTGCAGTATGGCATTAAACTTGTGTATCTCCATGGAGACGAGCAGGTAACAATGTTGATGAAGTGGCAGGTACTAGATATTTATAGAAAATAAATAAATAAAAATGCTGTATTCCTCTAACAGCTACATCTATGCAGAATTAGGGCTTGTGAAAAAAGTAGTCATT
This sequence comes from Odontamblyopus rebecca, assembly GCA_030686955.1. NCBI lineage: Eukaryota > Metazoa > Chordata > Actinopteri > Gobiiformes > Gobiidae > Odontamblyopus > Odontamblyopus rebecca. Next base: position 11,465,028 of record CM060667.1, read on the forward strand.
GTATAATTTCTGCAATTTTTGTTAGATAGCCTATTCTTGGAGGTAATGTTCCGCAGTGTGGCATTAAACTTGTGTATCTCCATGGAGATAAGCTGATGACAATGTTGACAAAGTGGCAGATACTAGATATTTATGAATTAAAAAAAAAAAAATTCTGTATTCCTGTAACAATTTTGCAGAATTAAGGCTTGTGAAAGAAGTAGTCATTGTATAATTTCTGCGATTTTCATTAGATCGCCTGTTCTTGGAAGTAATGTTCCACAGTGTGGCATTAAACTATAAACCCAAGTACAACAAGCAGGCGATGGTGATGTTGAGGAAGTGGCTGTTACCAGTTAAAACAAAATAAAAATAAAAATGTATTCGTGTAGCAGTTCTGCAAAATTAGAGTAGATTGTTTCCTTGTTCTGCAGTGTGGCATTAAACTCGTCTATCTCCGTGGCGACAAGCAGGTGATGAATGATGATGAAATGGCCGTCACCAATATTTCTGTGACATTAGAATAAGGGTTTATGGAAAAAGAAGTCTTTCTCTAACTGGCAATTTTTTGTTATACTTTTGTTATTCATGGAGGTAATGTTCCACAGTATGGCATTAAACTAATCTATCTCCATGGAGACAAGCAGGCGATGATGTTGATGAAGTGATAGTTACAAGTTTTAAAAATGCTGTCCAATATTCCTGTAACTGTAGAATGAGGGTTTATGGAAAAATAGTCTTTCTATAACTTGCAACTTTGGTTATTCTTACTCTTGGAGGTAATGTTCCGCAGTGTTGCTTTAAACTGTAAACTACATCATTGCCTGTTTGTCTCCATGGAGATAAAGTTGCAGTTACCAGTTTCAAATTCCTGTTTTACCAGTATTCCCGTAACAGCTATGCAGAATTAGGGCTATCAACCATCAGATTGTTTTTTTGTTCCGCAGTGTGGCATTAAACTATAAACCCAAGTACAACAAGCAGGCGATGGTGATGCTGAGGAAGTGGCTGTTACCAATTAAAACAAAATAAAAATAAAAATGTATTCATGTAGCAGTTCTGCAAAATTAGAGTAGATTGTTTCCTTGTTCCGCAGTGTGGCATTAAACTCGTCTATCTCCGTGGCAACAAGCAGGTGATGAATGTTGATGAAATGGCCGTCACCAGTATTTCTGTAACAGTAGAGTTAGGATTTATGGAAAAAGTATCTTTCTGTAACTTGCAATTTTTGGTTATTCTTATTCTTGGCGTTAATGTTCCGCAGTGTGGCATTAAACTGCTGCTTTATCTCCATGGAGACAAGCAGGCGATGCTGTTGATGAAGAGATAGTTACAAGTTTAAAAATGCTGTCCAGTATTCCTGTAACGGTAGAATTCAGGTTTACAGAAAAAGTAATCTTTCTATAACTTGCAATTTTGATTATTCTTGGAGGTAATGTTCCGCAGTATGGCTTTAAAATATAAACTCCATCAACATCATCGCCTGCTTGTCTCCATGGAGATAAAATCGCAGTTTTCAGCTTCAAATCCCTGTTTTACCAGTATTCCCGTAACAGTTATGCAGAGTTATGGCTTTGAAAACATTTCTTGGAGTATCAACCACCTTGTTCCGCAGTGTGGCATTAATCTCATCTATCTCTATGGAGACAAGCAAGCGATGAAGTGGCAGTTATACCGTTATCCCTGTAACGGTTATATTCAATTATATGGGTTGGGAAAACATTTCTCGGGAGTGTCAACCACCAGACTGTTGTTGTTCCGCAGTGTGGCATTAAACTTACTTATCTCCATGGAGACAAGCAGGCGATGATGTTGATGAAGAGGCGGTTATCAGTGTTCCTGTAACAATTATGTAGAGCTAGAGTTTACTTTAAAAAGTTGTATTTCTAGAATTATAATTGCAATTTTGATGAGATATTCTTGGAGATAATGTTCCGCAGTATGGCATTAAACGTATCTACCTCCAGAAAAGTTACACAATGCATCTTTAAGCCTTGTTATAATGCTGTTACATCCTTTTGTATCATTCCCACATTTGAGTAACCCTGTATTATTATTTATTATTTATTTGTTTGTTTGTTTATTTATTTATTGTTTGTCTTCATCTCCAAAGCTCAAAATTGTCTGTTCCACCTTGTGATGTCATGCAGTGGTGCCCTTTTACATTCCTGCACACCTGCTCTATAAACGCATTTTCTGATAAGTGGGACCCATTTTTACTCACCTTGAAGGAAATTTTTTTATCAGAACTTTATTCAGGTCTCCGTGACTTTCTTACCACTCTGTACTTTTATTTATCTTTTTCAGAATATCCAAGTCTAACTGACAAAAATATTTGAGGCATGTTTGTAATATTGAAAAATCAGCAGCAATTTGAACCACTAATACAAGAGTGATCTTGAGGGGTCTAAACTACACAGATTACACAGTTCATTCTACAATCGTAAAGGTGCACTGTGTAACTTTTTGGTTGGGGGTCCGTCACCTGCTTATTTCTATGGATATGACAGTGCTTTGCCTGGAATGTTCCACAGTACGACATTAAACAGCTCTACATTACATTTATTCAACTACAGGTGGTTTTAAAGCTCAAAAACGCCTAGAAAAACAGACATTCTGACTGTGAGCGGAGTTGCCACAGTCTCCACAGATCTGACCTGTAACTTGGTCTGGTTTGGGGTCCATGAAGATACAAAGGTTTAATGCCATACTGTGAAACATTCCAGACAAACCAATGACTTTTCCTCCTCCAGAAAAGTTACACAATGCAGCTTTAAGTCATATTTTCAGCAGAAACTTCACTAATTATTGTCCACAAATGTTGAACTGTAGTGATTACACGACTCGTAAAAGGGTTGGACACACTTTCATGTAGGTTTCTTCTTTATTTCCATGATTATTTCCATTGTAGATTCTCACTGAAGACATCAAAACTATAAATGCAAAAAAATATAAAAATGGCCACTGTTTGCCTTGAACCCTGACATGCCACAGCTGTGAAGTGAAAACTGTTTCCAGTGATGTATGGTGCTAGGGGCGAGGTTATAGTGACGCATTTCCATAAGAAGTCACTCGTAATGGTACGTGATGCCTGAATCCAGACGCCTCGACACCCATCTTGGACGCCGTCTTTCCCCGATTGAGAGAGTGATTTTAGTGTATTTATTACATTAAACACATCAGCAGAGCAACGGCCCGCTTTGCTCCGGCCCCACATTGCTCCGGCCCACTTAGCTTCGGCCCCACTCTGCTCCGGCCCCACATTGCTCCGGCCCACTTAGCTCCGGCCCCACTCTGCTCCGGCCCCACATTGCTCCGGCCCACTTAGCTTCGGCCCCACTCTGCTCCGGCCCCACATTGCTCCGGCCCACTTAGCTTCGGCCCCACTCTGCTCCGGCCCCACATTGCTCCGGCCCACTTAGCTTCGGCCCCACTCTGCTCCGGCCCCACATTGCTCCGGCCCACTTAGCTCCGGCCCCACTTAGCTTCGGCCCACAGAGCAACGGACCACTTAGCACCAGGCCCGCGGTGCTCCGGGCCTGGTGCTAAGTGGTCCAATTACTTTTCTTTGGGAACGCATCCTTTGGCGATGACAATGACGAAGAGCTGTATGTTTCGTCTTTGGATTGACAAGAACGTTTGTAAAATGAATAACAACAGCATAGTTCTGTAGCAATAATCCTCCGGTGTTGTTATTATCGGAGCTGACAGTTGTTGCGTTGCTAGGACAACAGTCGAGTGTGCAGGGACGTAGCGACGCAGCACTTCTCCGGCTCTCAGCTGGTGGAAAAATGAGCCGGTTCTTGGATGATCGGCAGGAAGCACCAGCCCAGAACCAGCACTTGGTTCATTCTGGTGGAAAATGAGAGAAGGCCAAGGGTTTGCAGAGATGTCGACAAAGCAAAGGGCCGACACTGTGAGGATTTGAATCTAAAATATGATATAAAAGAAAATATTTAGTCGAGATATTTAAAGATGCATTGTGTAAGTCAGCACCTTCTTTCAGTGGAGAGTTTGCCTGGTATGTTCCACAGGATGACATTACACTCATCTCTCATCATCTCTCATCTGTCTGAATGCAAGCTTTCAGTAAAAGTCCATGTATTTTAAAGGCATACCTGGACATTCCAGACAAAACAAACCCATGATGGACCAGAAAAGTTACACAGTGCCCCTTTAACTTTCTTTATACTACATAATTCGTTATATCTTGCATCATATATTTGATTCTTCTTCTTCTATGTGTGTCTAAAATGTAGAAAGAACATAAATAAATAAAAAAGAACACTGAATGAGAAGAAACATCGGCTGGAAGTGTGTGATAATATTTTCCTTCATGAAGCTTTTCTGCTCACCAAGACGTGTTCATATGTTTTGAATAAAGTATTATATCTCCCCTATTGTATTACCCGCTGTTTGAGGTATATTTACAGTATTTTTTCTCTCTTTTTCCAGGGCATATATGATCGCAGTCCTTTGGAGCTGGTGCGATGTATAAAGCATATTCTGTACACGGAGCAGAGACTGGTGAGAGAGGCTACAAATGTGAGTCCAACTACTCTCACATATTGTATAGACCTATATTTTTTTATGTTTTCATTTACTTTTTTTTAATATTCAGCTCATAACCTTTTAAAAATACAGTACTGTCTGAAATTAGCATCTTAATATAAGAAAAACAACAACTAAATTCAATTTAGAACAGGTTTTTTGCAGGTTTTATACTTATACCCCTTTAAAACATCATCTTGGAAGCAGAAACCCAACATTTTAACTCATCTATATGTTTAAACCAGTGCTAAACCTGGACTAAAACCTATAATTAAATCATGTATTATGCGAAACGGACTCTTGAGAGTTTTAAGCCATGTTATGAAGCTGTTACCTCATCAAAAACATACCTAGTTGTCACACATGCTTGAGTGATCCTGAATTATTAGTCTGTCTACATCTCTAAAGGTCAAAATGTTTCTGTGTCAAGTTAACAGCTTACACTTAAAAAATACAAAATACACTTGAAACGGAAATAAAGTCCAGATAATTTACTTATTCCAATATTAGAAACCCACACTTGTACAAGGAGTCTGTGCCGACATTCCCATGCAGAGGCTCAATATTTACACTAATAGAATGACTTTTATACACAGACTATAAGGGGAGGTGACTTGGCGCCTCTTCGTTGGTGCACAGGCCAGAGCTCTTTTGGCACGTCACACAGTCCAGTCACACTCCATCCGTAATGTTATCTGGCCAACAAGTCATGACATCATCCCTATCGTAGTTCTTGTCCTATTTAGTTAGTTTGCTCTTAGATAAATTGGAATATCGTGCATTTGTCTTCACATATATGTACAAGTCTCACATCTGTGATCGCAAAACTCTTATTTTCAAATGACCTCGGTACAATAATGAACTATAAAAGTGGTTATGCAAAATAGCTAAGCCTCGTTATTTCTCCTAACACTGTGTTTTACCTTTAGATCAGTAGATATGGGCATTTCCTGGGCTGAAACGTTCCAAATGATGACGATACATATCGTGATATATCCCGATACTAAAGCAATGAATGATATATTGCTGGTTTATCAGTAATTATTTCTAATATTGTCAACTACACCTTCATGAGAACCGAATTGTATGAAATATAAGTTATTACTTTTTTTTAAATCATGAGAACTAATGAGAATGCAACTAATGAATTTTAGCGACCACTATCATTTAAAAAATCTATTTAGATGCATTTTGAATCGATTCGAGAATTGTGCAATGAAGTATCATGATATATCCCTGAATCAATTTTTTCCTTACACCCCCAGTGAAGGTGTATGGAGTTTAAACACACTTCCTATATTACAACATGACATCACAAGGTGGAACTGAGTGTTTTCAGTTTGAGAGAAGACCTAAATATGTAGGATTTGCGTGTTAAACATGTGTGAATGAAACAAAACACAACCCCACGTACGTTTTTGACAAGGAAACAGTATTATAACAGATCAGAATCCATTAAAATACTTAAACTTTATTTATGTAGAGCACATTTTATAAATCTGACAGTTTCCAAAGTCCTGCACAGACAAATTAGAAAATAGTCATTAAAACAAGAAGTAAAAAGCCTTAAAATATGTAAAGCTAAACATGGTTAAAAGATAGAATGAATAAAATGGAATAAATAGAAAACCACATAAGCGCTAGAGAATAAAAGTGGGTTTTATTTTAACACAATCTGAGCAGAATGAACTGACTCAGGCCATGTACACACGTAGCCAGGTATTTTTAAAACCGAACATTTCCCCCCCCCCTCCGTTTATAAAAATTGTTTTATCCACACCACCTCGTCTTCGAAAAAAATACCTTCCACACATAACCGAACATCTGCGTTTTCAACCACATTCATACACATTCCAAACCTGTAGATGGCGTTATTTCCATCACTTCACCGTCACTTCCACCTAAACTTAAACAACAGAAAACAGGGCGCCGAGCTGCTTTGTCTGGACAGACTCGGAGTCCTAAACTGTGTTTAGGAGCAATTCTGCTCTCAACACACACACAGCTCTCAAGAAACGACTCCGATCCATAGTCTGCTTTGGCTTTGGCTTTGGCTTTTGCAGTCGCCTAAACAAATGTCGCACGTTTGACGTCAGGGCAGATTCATATTTTTTGGCGCAGACAGTGACGTTTTAAAACGCAAAACCCCAGTTATCTCTGTCCACACAAACAGGCATAAACAGAGTTTTCAAAAATCTTCACTTTGGCCGGAGTTTTCCCTGAATACTCGTTTTTGATGCGTGTTCGTGTGGATGACAGGTCAAAACGCAGCAAAACATCTTCGGTTTATCAGATACCCGGCTACGTGTGGACAAGGCCTCAGCTGGAACTACAACAAGTGAGCTGCTTTGTGCTGTTAAATCAGTCCCAGAGTTTCTGCCAGCACTGAGTCCAGAGCAATACGGTCACAACACTTAAATACGGTTCAAGCTCCTCCCGAGAACAGTCTGGATTTAGGTCGGTCTGGCCATTTGGCTTTCTCAGCTCAGAAATGTAACACGTTCACACTAGCGTCTGAGCACTGGTCAGGACCATCAAACACTTAACATGAGAAATAAACAGTAAACATGTAAATGACAAACCCAAAGGTACCTAGAGCCTTCCTGTGAGAGGATTAGACAAGGAATAGTGTGGCTTTTAACACTTCTTACAGTCTGTCTTGGACAACGGAAAGAACAACACGCAATACTCAAATTTCACCTTTTTGGTTGAAATTCAAGCACTGAAAGAAGAACATGAACGCTCGACTTGATCACAGGCTCCTGAAAATTGCAGATGTGCCGTTTGATTTAGAGATGCCCCGATCAAAGTTTTTTGTGTCTTGATACGATCCGATTTTTTTAAGGAGTGCTCTTTCCGATACCAACCCAATATTCATCCGATACTCATCCGGAGTTTGTAAGTGACGAATCAAATTGGTTGTGTTAAAGTGAACTCTGCTGGTTCCTCCATGAGAAACTGTTTGTTTGCGACATGGCGTTTTGATTTACAGCTGCAGTAAAGCGCATCGATGCTGCAAAAACGTGAAACTGGATCGGTCCAATCACGTGACTGAATCCGATACTGTCTGATACTCATAAAAGAGCTGGACCGGGAGCCGATACCGATACTGAATATCATATCGGGACATAGTTTGAATCCATTTTTGCCAATATGTGCATTATGTAACTATGGAAACACCTGAACATTCCTCTGTAGAGATACATGTAAAACACTTCCATCCTGATTTGGGGCGACGGCAGCTCAGTTGGTGGAGCATTTGCCCACTGATCTGAAGGTTTCTGGTTCGAATCCCACTCGATCACTGGTCGAGCGGTTAGACCCACAGATTGGCTACACAATTTCAGCTGCCACAGGTGAATTCTGTTGTCGTGTCCTTGGGCAAGACACTTAATCCACCCTGTATGAGTGTGCGTGTGTGAATGGGTGAGTGTAAAACGCTTTGAAGGTGGAAAAGCGCTGTATAAACATGTGAGGATTTACCATTTACCATGTCAAATCAAAACATCAGTACGGCAACAAAACATAAATAACCGCTGATATAAGCTAAATAAAAATCGCAAATATATTCAAATTTCGCCCCAAATTTTCACCTATTTTACAAGGACTTGCTCTGAATGTGCCCTCTGCCTTTTCTCTCATGCATTATTCAGCTGTAATTCCACACCACAGACAACAGTTCTGCTACATAATGGGAGTAAATGGTATAACAACAAAATAATCCGGCAATTTCGATTTAATGGACACGCTATACTCCATCACACAATGGACTCTCAATACAGCAACGCGACTGGAGTTTGCAAACAGAATATTTGATAGTGTAGAAAAATGCAGGCGGTTTTACAATAAGACTGAAAAGCCGAGGAAGCGCGAGAGATTTGTCTTTGGCCGTCTCCTGCGGTGAATTGATTTGTACTTATTGGCTTCCCTGTTGCCAAGTTACATCACGTAGGTACGTACGTAGTCAAAAAGCTCACTGGTAAAAATTTGCAAATGAAATGATTTGGTTGGGAGTATAGCTGTCCAAATTCTGATTTTTAATTCATGTATTCAGCTGATTCCGAATTCATGTATTCAGAGCTGTTCATTATTTGCAACATTTGTGTTTTGGTTTTCGTGCCGTTAATGCCATAAAACACTTACCGCACAAAAAAAAGTTTGTAATTTGATTTTAAAGTAGGCGTATTATGTAAAGTCGGCTTTTCAGAGCTTTGTTTTTCCTTCTTATTTACTCCTATTACTCTGTTTTTATGTATGTGCATGTTTGAGGAGTCTTTAATGGCTTATTTTCAAGACGCCATTTTGCAGATCAAACTCTTCTTTCACCATTTTTCACCATTCCTTCTCTCAACTTCGTTGTCCAGTTTTATTTTCTTTTTCACGGGTACACATATGATTTGGCAGCGTCACATCGTCATTTTGGTGCAAATAAAAGCTGTGATAATAGTAAATAATGGCTGTGATGTGCATCCATCGAAGGTGCCAACAACACAGCAATGTTTTTTTTATTTATGCATTTGTTATTTTATTCCATTTGTAGTTTATATTTTCAGATGAATCTTGACATGAACCTTACCTCTTTCAATATAGAAATGCAATAGAAAGTCTGACACATTTTGATGATATACAGTTGTAAAATCTCTGTTCCAGTGCAGTTTTCGACACAGAATCAAAATAACACGGCACATTTTGCTAGGGATGTAAAAATAATCAATCAATCAGATTTTATTTACAAATCCCTTTTACCAGACTCAAGGTAACCAAAGTGCTTTCCATTAAAACCAACACAATATAAAATCATTAATAAAAACGTTAAAAATGGAAATATCGTGATATCTTGTTGTCAAAAGTCTCTTAATAATATCATGGACCAATAAATAAATTACAATAAGTTTAATCTCAAGTCCCTTTGCTTAAATTCATTGTTACAGTGCTGCAACAGCTAAAAGAAACAGAGGGAACTACATAGACCATGATCCTTTGCATCGTTTCAGTCCAATTCACTACGGATGTAACAATAAGTAAAATATCGTGATAACGTATCGTCAAAAATCTCTCAATAATACTGTGGACCATCACAATACATCAAATCTCAAGTCTCTTTGCTTAAATTTATTGTTATGATGCAGCAATAGCTAAAAGAAGCAAAGGGAACTACGTAGACCATGATCCTTTGCTCTGTTTTAATCCAATTTACGCAATGAAATACCTGTTTTAACCTCCTGAGACCCGAGCTTTTGTCTGGTGTCCATTTTTCATTTCTTCTTGCTATTTGGGATAAGTAGGACCTACTAAGTAAGTCTTCTGTATGACACCATTGGTTAAAAAATGTAAAAGCATTAAAATATATAAATAAATTACAAAAAAACAACCGCAATGAGCTGTTTATTTCAAGCCCTAAACCTGCCAAATGTGACGCAGGTCGACCGTGAGCGGGTTGGGGTTCAGTGAGTGAGGTTAAAAACACACAAAAAGGCCTGAAAATGTGGTCCACAGTTTTAATTTTTTCTGGTTTTCAATCGTTACAAAAAAAGTAGAGGTGCAAAAAGTGGAGACAGGCAGCAGTTTCCCTATAGCTGCTGAAACGTCCAGCAATTTATAACTGTAAACTCATCTAAATATTCCCAAGTTTACCTAACAACATGTACAATCAATAATATAACATAGTCCCAATGTCTTCAAACGAGGACATGACATTTCCTGATGCTCTCGTCTGCTGTGGTCAATAAAATGTGTCAAATTTTAATGCCAAATAAAGATACATTAAGATACATGAAGAGACTTTATTGTACATAAATACATTGGTTTTATTCATAAATTTTGCATCTAAACTTTACCATGCAGTTTTTTTACTTTCGGGAGCTGCTGTAGAGGTTTTTAGTTGATTACAGGTGAAAGTTTAAAATAATTGAAAATCATGGTGCTAAGAGGCAAAAATGTAATGTCCTCGTATGAGGCCACAGGGTCTCAGGAGGTTAAGCACTTTTAAATCTTAACTTGTTAGTTTATGATGGAGCCAAACTTCTCGAGGCATATTTAAAGGAAAAAAGTAGCATATACACAATTTTGTTAGCCTCTTTAATCTAAATAAATCTAAATAAATATCCTACCACGGGATGTACATTGTGAAAATATCATACTGAGAGATTTCGAAAGAAAGAAACGACTCCACACACTGCTCCACCCTCACATGAACCAAAGGGGAGCTCCCAAAAGGCCAGTGAGAGGAGGAGGTCGAATGAGTTTGGACGGAGTCTCGGCAAAAGCAGCTGCCAATCATCTCCACTGTGAGCTGTGATCGAGAGCGCTCTGTTCTCGCGTCAATCAGCGCAGCAGGATTTGATTTGTTTCTGCTCATTTTGGCAAGGCAAGTTTATTTGTACAGCACAATTCGTACACAGAGTCATTCAAAGTGCTTCACAGAATAAGAAATACATTAAAATCACAATACAAACAAATCAAAACCTATATAATCATCATAAAATTAAAAAAGAGACAGCCTTCCTCACCGTTTCTCAGTGCATAGTTCCACAATGCGCCTTTAAAACTCAGCCCGCTCTTTAAACCAAGCACACGTCTCCTGCAGTGAAGCGATTTCCTGTCTCACCACGTCATCCCTGTTAGTGGATTTCATATTTGGATTGATTGAGTTCCCCCGCGTTTGTCTGGACCCTGAACGCACCACAGGGCCGCTTTAACCGACCGTGCCGTCTGCGGCGCTCTGAAAATGGCTTCATTTCCTCTGGTCTCTCGAGTTGGTGAGATTCAACGTGAAAAGCCCGTGAAATATTTTTATTGTACGGATGTTTTTGAGCAGCTACAGTTCACAAATGCATCTCAGATCTGCAACAACAAAGGATACCTGTCTTTTTTTAATCAGTTCAGTTCAAGTGTGTGTTAAAGGTGCACTATGAAACTTTTCTCACTTGTTAGTATCCATGGAGACATCATTCCTTTGCCTGGATCATTTCACAGTATGGCATTAAAGGTCCTATATTACACAAAATTGACTCTTGAGCACTTTAAGCCATGTTATAATGCTGTTACCTCATCAAAAACACACCGGGAGTTTCGAGCAATCATTTGGTATTTGTCTGTCTACATCTCCAAACCTCATAAACGCGCTGTTGCACCTTGTGATGTCATGAAGCAGTAGTTTCCAAGTTAACGTTTTACCTTTAGTTCAGCGGAAATGGGCAATTCCATGGCTGAAATCACCCAAATGATTCTAGTGAAAGTGCGTGGAGTTTAAAGTTTAAACAGTGGAGCACTTCCTGTATTGCCGCATGACATCACAAGGTGGGACAGAATGTTTTCTATTTGAGCTCAGCCTAAATACACAAAACAAGCGAAGTGGTGAAATCAGAAGGAAATATAATCATGATATCAATATATATATATACGGTATGTCAAAATCCATATTGAGTTTTTAAAATATCTCGATATATTTTAAATATCACCACCCCTATCTCAAAGCTAAATTGACAAATGCTGAACCTGATCATTTCTATAAGCGACGCCCCGAGAACTTACAATATTACAACAAAAATCTGCATTTTAATAATATACGTTTTAGCTACTATCCATCTATATACAAGGTCCTATATTATGCAAAATCACCTCTTGGGAGCTCAAAAACAGACATGGAGTTGTGTTTTGTTTCACTCACACATGTTTGAGTAACTCTTTATTATTAGTCTGTCTACATCTCCAAAGCTTTAATGTGCTGCTCCACCTTGTGATGTCATGAAGTGGTAGTTTTCTAGTTAGCAGCTACCGTTTATCTTAAGTTCAATAGAGATGGCTAAATCCAGGGCTGAAATTATGCAGATCGTTGAAGTGAAAGTGGATGCAGTTTAAAAGCACAGTGGAGCACTTCCTGTATCACCATATGACATCACAAGTTGGAACAGAGTGTTTTCTGCTTGAGCTCAGCCTAAATATGCAGCGTTTGTGTGTTAAACATGTGTGAATGAAACAAAAACTCAACTCCAGGTCTGTTTTGGGATGTGGAAACAACATTATAACATAGATCAGGAAAATAAAAGCCCTTTAAACTGGAACAAGCAAGTGTCAACGCAAAAATTCAACTACTAAATTACAAGTCTGATCCGTGGAGAGGCAAGTCCACTCACTGTAAGAATGCATGGTTTTAACTGTGTTTTTAAAAGCATAAACACCTGTGAATAAATGCGGCATGGATAATTTTAATGCCCATCCCAAAGTTACATAATTTATTAGTTTATTTAACCCGTGCAGATCAGGTTCATGAAAAAAGTTTAGACGCATGCTTTTCATATTTGTTGTGAGGTATTCCATTCATGCTTACAGTATCATTCACACACCTGTTTTCGCTGGCAGAGGCGGCTGCGTCTTGCCCAAGGGCACAGCACAAATATGCGCCGACTGAAGCAGGGTTTGAGCTGTGCGTTGGTGAATGAGAGTGAAATGTGATCTTGAAACTCAGTATGATTTGTTTTTTTGTCAGGATTTTCAAGATCACAACGTACTTGAAACCTTGAAACCTCATACTTTGCCAAGTGACGTCACGCTGGAAGGAGAGGCGAGGGTTACCCTGGAGACGCAAATGCACATGTCAGCGAAAGAAAAAGCTAAAATAGTTTTCAGCTTGTCCAGAAAACTTAAGAAAAAATACAAAAATGCCTGTATTTTTATTGTGATCAATATGAGCGTTCATGGTGAACGGTGAGAGTGACAAACTGTTGGTTGGTTAAAATAAAGCCCAGATTAAAGTCTAACTTAAGTCACAGATCTTCAGACAGAGTAGTGCCGACAGTTAGCATCACACCCCCAGAGAAACAGCAAAGTAAACAGACTGCGGCTAACATTGTCTTTTCAGATCTAGGGTTGATTTTTGAAGTAATTTCCATGGTTTCCAATTCCCATAAAAAAAGAAAAAACAACTAAAAAAACAAAACTATAACAGCTATACAAATAAACTTAAAGGTGCACTGTGTAACTTCGTCACCTCCTTGTCTCCATGGAGATGTGCACAGAATGTTCAATAGTATAACCATAAACTTACAAAAGCTTACTAATGTGTTTCTTCATGGACATATTACTGCTTTATCTGGAATATTTCACAGTATAACAGTATGAAACCTTTCTATCGTCATGGAGACCAAACCGGACCAAGTTACAGGCCAGATCTGTGGAGAGGCGACCCCACTCACAGTCAGAATGCCGGTTTTTCTAGGCATTTTTGAGCTATAAAACCATCTGTAATTAGATAAAGGAAAGGAAGAGCTGTTTAACGCCATACTGTGGAACATTCCAGGCAGTGCAACAACATATCCATAGTAACAATAGGTGAGGGACGCTCCACCAGAAAAGTGACAGAATGCACCTTTAAATCAGGATGTAATTAGTTATCTCAAACCCATGAAAATACGTTAAGATGCTCAATAAAATACATTGATTTTTATAATATTTGGCAAGAAATCAGCTAAGATGTCATGTTTTATAAGCCTTTTGATCATATTTTTGTTATGAAAATAAAACTGTACAAAATTCCCGGGGTTTTTCATAAATTCTCCACTCACATGAAGCGCTACGCAGAACCACATTTCTTTTATACATAATTTGAAGTTCAGTGTTGTGGGTTGGACATCTGCCCCGCTCTATTGTTTCCTTGATCCTTCTGACACAGCCTTCACTCATCTTCACTCTTGTTCATTGTTCCTCTGCAGTCGGCCTCTCCTTTGGGCGCCATGATGGACAGCATGTCACAGAAGTACCAGCAGATCAACCAGGTGTTTGAGGAGCTGCGAATGTTCAGCCAGGACACGGAAAACGACCTGCGCAAACTCCAACACAACCAGGAGTACTTCATCATCCAGTACCAGGAGAGTCTGCGCATCCAGGGTGAGAACTGCCACTGCAAGGTCCTAAATGACACTAAACTGACTCTCATGAGCTTTATGACATGTTATAATGCTGTTACGTTATCAAAAATATACCTGGAGTTGTGTTTTGTTTCATTCACACGTTTGAGTCACACTTTATTAGTCTGTCTACATATCCAAAGCTCAAAATGCTCTGTTCCACCTTGAGATGTTGTGAAGGGTTGTGTGTTAAACATGTGTGAATGAAACAAAATGCAGGTATGTGTGTGGTGAGGAAACAACAATATAACATCAATCTGAAAATAGCATAATATGGGTCCTTTAAAAAGAGTAACACTTACTTAGTCCACTCATATATATGATCTAACATAGACATCAGCAAACACATTGTCCCATCCTCAGGCTCTCAATGAACACACAATCCTTTAAAGACGCCAGAAACACTCAAAGCTCCATCATTTGGGGTTCAGAAAAGAAAAAGAAAGACAGAAACGAAGTGGTTTGCAAGGCCAAATGGAGGTGAAGTACAGCGGAAACACAACCAACCTCAGGGACCACGTGTAACAGCTCAAAAATGGTTCTAATAACACTAACCCAAATAAAGATGGGATCGGATCAGATCAGATCGAATTATGATAATCGATTCTGAATCTTGAGAATGTGAATCAATTCTTGGACTTTGAATCCATACCCAGCCTAGTGAGATGCACATCGTGATAATATCGTACCAAGAGATTTGGATATGGTTACATCCCTAAGTTAATCGCTATGGAAACTGTCCTAATGGCTTATCATTGTGAAACCCATGAAAAGCTTCTATAAAATGTGATGGTTGGTGTTAAACGGTATGCTCCGCAGGGACGGTCTGCTGATGGGTCTTTATGAATAAGTATTTTAATGTTTTTTTAGGTTAAGGTCAGACAAATGTTTAACACATCATCTACATAATTTCACAGAAACAGAGAATTAAAACCCAGAATTATAGCCAAAGGAACATTTCTACGGGGACACGTGGGAGGAGGTCTGTCACAGTCAGGACACATATATTTTCTGTAAACATTTTTCTGTGAGGATGAACAAACATACTCTCAACTGAAGCATTTAAAAGAAAAAAGTGAAACAGTCCAAAGAACAGTTTAGATCCATTCATAACCACAGAAGTTTACACAAACAGCACGACCCCATCACTGCTGCCCCTCTCGAACCGATTATATAGAACTATATGTAACAGAGATGGGGGAAGGGGAAATTTCTTTGTGAAATTACACCGTTAGATCTTAAAGGGCCCATATTACGCTATTTTCTGATCTATGTTATAATGTTGTTTCCACATCACAAACATACCTGGAGTTGTGTTTTGTTTCACACAAATCCTGCATATTTAGGCTGAGTTCTTCCCTGAAAACGCCCTGTTCCTCCTTGTGATGTCATGTGGTAATACAGGAAGTGCTCCACTGTGTTTTTAAACTCCACACACCTTCACTTTCAGCTCCTGGAATTGCCAATCTCTACTGAACTAAAGGTAAAACGTAGCTGTTAACATGAAATCACAAGGTGGAGCAGAGCATTTTGAGCTTTGGAGATGCACACAATGTACACAGACTAATAATAAAAGGTTATCTCATCAAACGCTTTTGTTGAGGTAACAATATTATAACATCGTTTAAAGCTCAGAAGACTAAATGTTGCATAATATAGAACTTTAATGTTGCTGGAATCGAATAAGACAATACTGATGGAAACAAGGGTTAATATTGGGTGTTTTGGTGTTCGTGTAATGAAACGTTACTCACCACTCTTCCCTCTGATGTCGTGTCTCTGCAGCCCAACTGTCCAGTCTGGCCACACTGCCCCCTGCTGACCGCCAGCTGCGAGAGCCCGGACTGCTCAGCAAAAGAGCCACTGTGGAGGCGTGGCTCACCAGAGAGGCCAACACACTACAGAAATACAGACTGGTACGCACTCTTGGATTAGGAACAGTAGAAGGTGTAATTAGTAACTGTCACTGAAACACTGTTGACAGCGATCACATATACAGGAGGAGGATAAATTCACTTTATTTTATTTTGTATTTTATTTGTTTTTGTTTTTTTACTATTACTATTTTATTTATTTATTAAAATGTGATGATGCAGGGGCCAGGGTCAGTTTCCCCGACTGATTACATTGCTTCACTTCAGTGTGGAACCTGATCATTTCTACAAGTGATTCCCCTAGAACTTAGAATATTACAACAAAAATCTGCATTTTAACAATATACATTTTAGCTCATTATTCCATTATTCCATCCACCAGTGATGGGAATAACGGCTTTTAAAATAAATGCAGTTACTAATGACGTTACTTTTTTCAGTAATGGGTAATCTAACTAATTACTTTTTCTATTGCTATTACACTGTTACTGTTACCAACACGCTGTGACTGTGCATTACTGAAGCTACTCGTTTGTTGTGAGATGTGTGTCTAGCTCCTATGTGCACAGAGAAGTGTGTGGTGTGAGCGAGGGACTGCTTTTAAATGAGCCCGCGGAGCGTATGGGTGTCTGTGTGTGTATCTGTATCTGTGAGTGTGTGTGGTGAAGTGAATGAGAGTACAGCAATCGGGGCGAGTCAGGGATCAAGTGCCTTGTTATTTAAATGCATTGTGGCAAATGAAGCCACAGAAGCCTCGAGCTACATCCTGGAGTGATTATTAGACTCGCGCACTACGACAACAGTGCGGTTCAGAACAGGGAGTTAAACCCCGAGGGGCGAGCAGCTGCTGCGACCCTCCGGCGCTGGAGAAGAAGACCACAGTCCGAGGACTGAGACAGAAACACATTGAAGCTGTCATCCTACTTGGCTGTTTCTCATATGAAAAGACTGTGAAGGACTGTGCACGCAATAATGCAATTGTTACTTTCCCTGGCAATTAGTTGCTTTTATAGGGCAAGGGCAGGTAGGACGACAAGGGCAGGCAGGACGAGGACGTGGACGTGAACAAGCAGGACGAGGACGTAGACAAGGGATAGAGGAGGAATGAACTGACACAGAACAAAGGACAAGGACAGAACTAAGTAGAGGAGCTGATTAGCCAATGAGCCATTAGCCCAGCCACACCCCCGAGAGGAGCAGACAGATGCAGAAGGGAGGGGGAACACATAAACACCAAACCCTGACAATAACACAGGTCTTATATTATGCTAAATCAACTCTTGAGAGCTTAAAAACAGACCTGGAGTTCTGTTTTGTTTCATTCATATATATTTGAGCAACCCTTTATTTTTAGTCTGTCTACATCTCCAAAGTGCTAAATGCTCTGCTCTAGCTTGTGATGTCATGAAGTGATAGTTTTCTAGTTAAACAGCGACCTTTTACCTTTAATTCAATAGAGACAGCTAAATCCAGATGATTGAAGTGAAAGTGAAGGCTGTTTAAAAACACAGTGGAGCACTTCCTGTATTACCACATGACATCACAAGGTGGAACAGAGCAGTGTTTTCAGTTTGAGAGAAGAACTCTAAATCTGCAGGGTTTGTGCGTTAAACATGTGAATGAAACAAAACTCAGCTTCAGCTATGTTTGTGATGAGGAAAAAACATTATAACATAGATCAGAAAACAACATCACAGGGGCCCTTGAAAGATCATAGGTCTTGAGAAAGTTATGAAGAAGTGATTGTTTCTTCAGGTGGTCGACTGAGGACAAATTCTTATTTACAAAGCTGGTTTACAGCAGCAGCATAAAGAGATCAGACACTGCTAGAATCTGTGTCCCTTTCTCAGATTTCTCAGACTTGTGGTGTTATGTGACCTGTGCGAAACTGTCAAAGGTGATGTGGCTTTGGCATTTATTTTAGGAAAGTCATTTATTTTTAAAGGTCTATGTCACGCACAATTGACTCTTGATATATAAAGCCGTTACCTCCTGAAAAACAAACCTGGAGTTGTGTTTTGTTTCATTCACACATGTTTAAGAAATCCTGGAATATTAGTCTGTCTGTTTCCACAAAACAAAACAAAAAACTCCACTTTATGATTTAGTAGTAGTTTTTGTCAAGTAAAGAATGACAATCCCAACTCTGAAATCATCCAAGTGATTCTAGTGAAGGTGTATGGAGTTAAAAAACACAGTGGCGCACTTCCTGTATTACCACATGACATCACAAGGTGGAACAGACTGTTTATCTGTTTGAGGGAAGAACTAAGCCTAAATCTGCAGGGTTTGTGTGTTAAACGTTTGTGATGAGGAAACAACATTATAACATTTGTAAATAGTGTAAAAAGCAAAGTGAAAAAATCAGAACGAAGGTTTATTTTTGAGAACATAAGGTTGCTCAAATAAAATGTCTTGAGAGGAGAGGCAGTTTATTTGTTTTGTTTTACTTAAAATAACAAAGAGACCATCATTTTCTTGGACAAAAATGAAAAATGAAAAAAAAATGAACTTGAAATAAGAAAGAAAAGGCTTGTTCCAATGAGAAATCTTATTCAAGAGGGTCAAGATCAAATCAAATTAATCAGCCAATCCAAGTCCAATCTACTTTATTTATCATATTACATATTTCATAAACAGACAGACAGACACAAAGGAACAAGAATAACATTAATACAAAACAAATAATTAAAAAGTTCCGATTGATTTTTAGTAGTCTTAAAGGTGCACTGTGTAATTTTTTGGTTGGGCGTTCATTACCTGCTTGTTTCTACAGATATGCCATTGCTTTGCTTAAAATGTTCCACAGTATGGCATTAAACAGCTCTACCTTACATTTACGCAATTACAGGTGGTTTTATAGCTCACAAATACCTAGAAAAACAGACATTCTGACTGTGAGCGGGGTCGCCTCTCCACAGATCTGACCAGTTACTTTGTCTGGTTTGGTCTCCATGAAGATAGAAAGGTTTAATACCAAACATGAAACAGTCCAGACAAAACACGTATTAACTTGAACTTAACAATGAAATCTTACGTATTCCATAATGCTTTGAATATGGGGCAGGTAGTGGTGCGATTGAAGGTTCCACAGATGAACGCTGGTGTGTCCTTGGGCAAGACACTTAAAGGGACAGTTGGGAATTTTGGACATAGGGCCTCATTTCTTCATGAGCCAGAGTGTGGGAGACGTGTGGAGACACTTTTTTAAATCTTCCATCCAGTCCTTGTATTTGGAGCAGATGCTGGTGCTAGGCTAGTGCGTGTCAATGGCCATAGTTTTCCTGCCAATAAAAACAGTCTTACCCACTCCACAGAGCACCCGAGGCAAAACTATTAGAATTCCAGACTGTTGATATGAATATCTGTATCAATAG
Organism: Odontamblyopus rebecca; assembly: GCA_030686955.1. NCBI lineage: Eukaryota > Metazoa > Chordata > Actinopteri > Gobiiformes > Gobiidae > Odontamblyopus > Odontamblyopus rebecca. The sequence goes on from CM060667.1 coordinate 11,484,714, forward strand.
AATAATTTTAGAAGTAAAACCAACCTTGTGTTTGAAGGATTTATGTCTGAGCAGCAGCAGCGAGTTGTACTTCCTGATAGAAAGCTCGGCAGCGGCGGACTGATATCAGAGAATATAGTCCCTCAGCATGATTCATGCCATGCAAGGTTAGTTTTATTTCAAATGTTATTCTGTTGACACAGACATTTGGGTCAATGACATATAAGGATTTTCAACAGGCAAATTTTAAAATATAAAAACAATTAGTTTCTGTTATACTTTTTCAAATATTTACAGTGTCAGATATGTATAAATCTATGTTTAACATTATATACATTTTATATTAAGCATTTTTCGTGTGAAATGTCATGTGGTGCGACCGAGAATAACCTTAAAAATTGTTTTATTTTCTAAAGCATGGTTGGATAATCTAAGTTCTGAATAATATGAAGTGTATAGAAACAAACTGCATTTCTTTGGATTTTTAATGCATTTTGATGTTTTCTTTTGACGTCCAATATGACAGTCACCTGCTTGTGAATAAACTGTCCCTTAACCCACCTCGCTCCTAGTGTCTGTGTGCTGATGTATGAATGTGTTCCTTGATGTAAAGCGCCTTGAGCCTTGAAGGTGGAACAGGGTTGCATAAAAAGGAGACCATCTACCAAAATATTCCATTATGCATTGAATTTATGTCAGCAGTGGCTTTACCGGTGGTTGTCGTAAATCCTCGTAACTGCATGAAATTGAGCCTAGATATTAAAGGTGCACTGTATAACTTTTCTGGTGGAGTGTTTGCCGTCTGCTTGTCCCCATAGAGTTGTCTTTCTGTGGCATTACACATATCCATCTTACTCAATAACACAGGCTTTTATTGACCAAATAACATTCTTACTGTGAGTGGGCCTCTCCACAGATCAGGCATGTAACTTGGCCCTGCGTTGTCACCTGCTGTTTCTATAGAGATAAATAAGTGTTATGTCTTACTGTGGAACATTCCAGGCAGTAGCTCCACAAAGAGAAGAAGGTGATGGCCATTCACCAGAAAAGTTATACACTGCACCTTTGATGAATGAAAGCAGATTATGTGTAATGTTTTGAAATAAAAGTAAAACAAAATCTTTATATTTCCCATAATGCACTGAGTAGGTTTCATCGATTATGTTGTTCTGTTGCTGTGCAGGACCTGGCAGAGAAGCACCAGAAGACCCTGCAGCTGTTGAGGAAGCAGCAGACCGTGATCCTGGACGATGAGCTGATCCAGTGGAAGAGACGGCAGCAGCTCGCCGGCAACGGGGGTCCTCCGGAGGGGGGTCTGGACATCCTGCAGTCCTGGTACAGCCCTTCACTCTCACACCCTCTGCCTCTCACTCTTCCTGTACATCCCCCCAGAATCACACCCCTCCTCTGCCCCTGGTACTGGTACATCTCCCCAGAATCACACCCCTCCTCTGCCCCTGGTACTGGTACATCTCCCCAGAATCTCACCCCTCCTGTGCCCATGGGCGGGGGTCAGGGCCTGGTACTCCCTCCACCATCACATCCTCTACCTTGGAGGTTTTCAACTGGGGGGCGCACCTCCACCAGGGGGTGTGAAGGAGCCACTGGGGAGGTGCAACGCACACGCAAAAAAAAAACAACCAAAAAACCCCACATCTGCAGCAGTATTGATATTGTGCATTTGTGTATTAGCTGTAAAATGCAAAAAGCGTAGGAAATATGATCCAGAGTATTTAAAAGTTTTGAAGTTCGGTTTCACCTGGTCGCGCTCTGAGACAGCATCATGTAACCAGTGGGAGCAGCTCTGGTTCAGGTCGGGCTCAAAGGAGCGGGGAGTGGTTCAGTGCCCCGGCCTGAGACGCGCTTTCCCCGGGAAGAAGCAGCGCGCAGAGGACGGCACGGAGCCACTCAGAACATGCCTCAGTCTACAGCTCTCGAGCACTGGAGCAACTCGCTTGGACCTATACTCTACTGCGAATTCTCGTTTTCCCCACACGGAACCAGTGCATAGAGGACCACATGGACCCAGTCCACTGTGCACAGGTCTCACTCGTCCCCCATCTGGAACTAGGACAGAGGACGGAGCCTCTGGACTGATCTGACCAACACGCTCGGAGGCTCAAGACCAAGGACCGGACCAATTCAGGTGTGGGGAACAGCGGTAGAGCTTAATATAAGGCCTAGACAGGTGCCAATTTCAGCATCAGGTGACGTCAGCGGGAGTTTTGGCACCGATTACAAATGTTAAACATGTTCTGTTGGGCCGACTGATGTTCAGTGATGTTAAAAGCCTCCTCGGTTAGGCCTGCATGAAGTTGGAAATTATTTGCTGTTGCAAAAATCGTTTATGAATGCAAAAAAATATGAAAATACAATATTTAAAATATATATAGTATAATATATTATCAGTGGTTATTGATTTCATCATTGCAGGAACACAAAAGCTGCATTTACCTCAAAGTCCTATGTGGGGCAGGCAGATGGGATTTTAGGGAAGGGGGAGGCTCGGCTCTCTTTACCTACTCTAAGGGGAGGCTCAGTCACCCGAGCTGAAAACTCCTGCTCTACCTCTCGCCCCTCCTGTGCCCATGGTCCTTGGTCCTGGCACATCTCCCCAGGACTAAGGACCAAGGAATCATACCCATAGACTGTATAAATGGACATAGTTAACATGCTAGATATCGTGTTCTAAATAAGGTGTGAAATGGTCCCTTCATCTTAAAATCAGCTACCTTTAGACTAGAATTAAGCAGTCTCAGGTTAGGTTAGGTTACTAGTTACTTATTTGTACCTGGAGGTAAATTTGCTTTGCAGATTTGAGAGGCTGAATTCATATTTAGTAGTTTATATTTATAGTTTTACAGTAAATGTAGCTCCTGTGGGCTCACCACCTGCAGAGGGGTTCATAGGGGGGGTCAGGTGCTATGAGTATTGGGCAGCAAGCTGCCCCCGCGACCCAGCTGGATTAAGCGGGAGAAGATGGATGGATGGATGGAAGGACAGTTAATGTAGGACCTTTAAACTATCATGGGTTATCCTTTTTGGGGAGCAAGTGAGACATTGATGTATCATACCAGTCGTACATTTCCCTTTTTTTTAGCTAGTTTGTCCCTAAATCAATATATGAACATTAAAAACAGACCTAAGTGGCCTTATCTTCAATACACTTGCTTCTGATTGGATCTTTGTTATTTGGTTGCTATGATACGGTCTCTCAATTGTCCAAATATGGTCAAACTTCCTCGGTCAACTTCTTTATACAGTCTTGGATCACCCCCTCCTCTGCCCACTGGTCCTGGTCAGATCCTGGTCAGATCCTGGTCATATCCAGCTCAGGTCCTGGTCAGATACTGGTTAGATACTCGTCAGATCCTGGCACAATCCTGCTCAGATCCTGTTCAGATCCTGGTCCATGCTTGGCATGTAATCAGCATTTTCCGGTTACTTCTTATCTTACTTTTCAATGGCATCCCTATGGGGGCTACTTCTGCAGTTGCCATGGTGACTGAATGAAACCACAGCCACGTACATTTTTACGCAATCTGAAAACTTATGAGAAACGTACAAAATGGATTTAAACCACTCATTTTCCGGAGCCTGTGCTGTGAGGATTGTTTAACAGCACAAATTCGCTTACCTCATTCCAGCCAAGTCCGTTCTCCAGCCGTGCTTCCAGTCACTGAGGCTTTTGACAAAATAAAAGACCCGCCTATGTAAAGCTTTATTTTTAGCAGAACGGCCATCAAAGTTTCATCATGGGTATTACAAAGAAATGCTGTAGAATGAAACAGTAGCTCTAATCACGTTTTTCTTGTAGAGAAATGCAGTAATTGAGAAGTGGCGCATGAAATCATTGCATAGCTACTTGGTCTGCTCTGGTTTATAGAAGATTAGCATAAAAAAAATATCTTAAGGAAATTATAACCCAAGGATATAAATTTAAACTTGTCAAAATTACTGGAAATGGTCAAGCTATAGTAGAATTACTCTGAAACCCTTTTATAGGACCTGTATTACGCCGTTTTGTGATCTATCCTGTTGTTTCCACATGACAAACATACCTCGAGTTGTGTTTTGTTTCATTCACACATTTTTTGATGACATAAAATACTAAATAATAACACATCAAACTTATATAGCGCTTTTTGGACACTCAAAGATGCTACAAAAATGCAAAAACAGCATAATAACATGACTTAAAGCTCACAAAAGTCAATTTTGCATAATATTGGACCTTTGAACTATGGTAGATTGCACTGGGGAACAATTTGAGTTAGATTTTTGTGCTGATTAAAACAAAAATTGGCACACTGATTCCAAAATTGCAGTTTTTTTCTCCACAGCTTACCCTCCAGATAAGCAAATTCCATTGATTCGCTCTAGTAAGATTTGCCAAATGATTACGATTGAGACCGAGCGGTGAGAAGTGTGTGCAGCTCCCCATAGGTCAGAACTATTACACTACAATTACAGACGCCATATCGTTTGTAAAAACAGAATAGTGTTAAATAAACATTAGTCATGCCTGTTTCTTTCATATTTCATTGTATGTCCATATTTGAGCATTTTGATAAAATCAATCAATCAAACTTTATTTATAGAGCGCTTTTCATACAAAAAATGCAACACAAAGCATAAAAAACAAGCGCATATCTGTTAAGTACAGTATTTTTCATAGTTTTAAGAAAACGGAGATCCTATAGTTCAAAAATTTGACATGACTGAGAAAAACTGAGTTAAAAAACCATTAAAAAACAGCTGTCAGATCTCAACAAAAATTGTGTTATCCCGTTTTCGTTGGAAACTATACAGTATGTCATATTTGTTGTACATTTGATTTTTTTTTATTTCAAAGAGATTTTTTGGGTGCTTGCACTCTGCTTTTATGTTCAGGAGTATTCGTGACAAAATAATTGCATTTTTATTTAGCTAATTTATCCCTAAATGAAGATATGAGCATTAATAACAGACCAATCAGGTGTCTTCTTTCTCTAGCAACGGGTTTGATTGACAGCGTTGCTAAGTGTTCTTACCTTAAATACACTTCTGATTGGCTCTTTAGTTGCTATGGTATGCACGCTTTATAACATGCCTGGATAACTTGAATTCTTGACGTTTCTTCTGCTTTGGCCCTGATTTCACTTTTAACTGTATTTCCAGGTGTGAGAAGTTGGCGGAGACCATTTGGCAGAACAGGCAGCAGATCCGGAGAGCCGAGCATCTCCGTCAGCAGCTGCCCATCCCCGGCCCCATAGAAGACATGCTCAGTGAACTCAACAGCACCATCACAGACATCATCTCCACACTCGTCACCAGGTCTGTATACACATGGAACAATATCTATATTTCTGTACGATATTTTCACGATATGCATCTCACGGTACGATATTTATTCTGATATTTTGTAGAGGCTAAGAAAATTGTGAGTATACAACTTTTTGCTTTTAAAAGGCCTTGACATGGCTTTGGTTCTGTTATAAACCAAAGAGTTAAGTGGTTAATAAGTTATAAGTCTGCACTGGCAAACACTGTCACACTATTAAACTATTACTTACTTAGTTTATTGCTTTCATCTATTTGTACTACTCTGTGGTTTGACAGTTGTTGTTTTAGGACTAGTATGATTGGGTCTGAGCGTATGGTTCTTGCTTTATTTTGCTGCTTTTACTGTGTGTGATTAAATCTGAGTGTTTATCCTTATTTTATTACTGTTGTCCTTGCATTGGATCTGTGCAGCACTTTGGAAACTGTTTATGAAATGTGCTATAGAAATAAAGTGGATTGGATTGGATATTACATTATCACTCTATTACACTGTTAATCTGTGGCAACTGGTTTAATAATAATAATAATGCAGTTTTATACAGAGCTTTTCTGGACACTCAAAGATGCTTTACAGCTCATTATTCATTCAGTCCACACTCAGTGGTGTAAGCTGCTATTGGGGGCAGACTGACAGAAGCGAGGCTGCCAATCTGCACCATCAGCCCCTCTGACCAACACCAACACTCAGGCGCACACCACTTTCATACTAGGCAATGTGGGTGAAGTGTCTTGCTTAAGGACATAACGACAGTTTATGCGACTGGCGCCTCCCAATGACACCTGATTTTCCCAGTGGATTTTCCCAAGTACTGACCAGGCGGGGCCCTGCTGCCTCTGAGACCTGACGAGATCAGGCTTTGACAAACTGGTATATCCACATACCACACCAGTTTATTCAGGGACAATTTACAGTGCTGCATTTTAGCTGTTGCTAGATAGCAGCATGAATGTTAAAATACTCTACCTTACATTTATTCAGTTACAAGTGATTGTATAGGTCAAAAGTACCTAAACGTACAGGCATTCTGACTGTGAGCGGGGTCGCCTCTCCACAAATCTGACCTGCAACTTGGTCTGGTTTGGTCTCCATGAACATAGAAAGGTGAACTTCCTGATAAAGCAATAACATCTCCATGGAGAAAAGTATTTGACGGGCCCTCCACAGGAAACGTTACACAATGTAAAAGCCCCACTACAAGCATGTTTTTGTCATCTGGTTGTTTTTATCACACTGAAAAACATGTGCAAAATCTGTGTCCTTGCTGTGAGTGGCCTGGAGGAGGGATTTCATCTGCTGTTTCCAAGGAAATATTTTTCCTTTGGCGAAAATATTCCACAGTATGGCATAAACGTTAATTATCACTATGGAGAGTATTTCAAAGTAAGATTTTAACTTTCTATTTTCGTGGGTTCGTTCAGATGACGCATCTCCACAAAGTTGCATAGTGTTGCTTTGAAGAGAGGGTCCTTCACCTGCTTTTCTACATGGATATGTTATTGTTTTGTGTGAAATATTTCACAGTATGGCTTTAAATCTTTCTATCAACATGGAGACAAGTTACTGGTCAGGTCTGTGGCAAGGCAACCCCGCTCAAAGTCAGAATGCCTTTTTCTCAAGGTAATTTTGAGCTATAAAATCACTTGTAATTGAGTACATGTAAGGTAGAGCTGTTTAATGTCATACTGTGGAACATTTAAAGTAGAGCAATGACATATCCATAGAAACAAGCAGGTGACGGACTCCTAACTTTAAAGTTACCGTATGTTCAACAGGCTAAACATGTGTCTGGTGTGTTCACGTCACATATGAACAGTTACTCAGAAAACTAGAGCAGAAACAACAGAACAGAATAAGTTTACCGAACTTTCCATCTCGCTCCAAATCACAAAATCCACTGAATTCTTCATCCTCCATGTCACTTCTGAGCAACTCCACCTAGAGGTAAGATCTTAAGCCCGAGCCCGACCCGACCCGAAATTCGGGTCGGGCCTAAAATGTCAATCATTGCTTCGGGTCGGGTCGGGCCGGGCTTCTTTCTCGCTGACTTTTTAAAAATAAATAAACAGTTAAATTCGTGCGCAGAGCATGAGCCAGAGCCAGAGCGGCTCCTGTAACAGGAGCCGCAGAGCCAGCGCATGCTCTGCGCACGTGAACGACGGCCTCTTAATAATTTTCCCCTCCGCAGGTCCGCATGAAATTTCGGGTTTGCTTCGGGCTCGGGCCTGCAAATCAAGTTAATTGGTCGGGCTCGGGTCGGGTCGGGTTTTAATACCCGCGGGTCGGGTCGGGCTGGATTTTTTAGGTCCGATCTTAACTCCACCAACTCTAACTAAATCCAGCTTTTACCCGGCGATTAGCTTTTTTGTTTTCTTCATTGCAGTTCGAGTTTCCTCCGCTTTTCTCTAGTCAAACACAAATTTCTCGCTCACTCTAAACTTTGTTTCTGGTGGATGCTGGCACACAAGCCTAGAGCGCCCTCTTGTGGCTGTCAGTGTGAGAATAACCAATATATGAAATTATATCTTGCTGGTTGAAACGTGTTGGGGTCCTTCGGTGCAATAAATATATTCAGTTGGTGCCTCAGGTTTGTACCTTGCCCATGTTTACATTTAGATGTGAACTGAAATATTTAATATATAAATCACACCTGAGTCGCAGGACCACCCAAACCATAGAAAAAAGTGCAACATAGTCCAAAAAATACGGTTCATAGTGGACCTTTAGCAAATCAAGTGAGGTTTTCAAGATGAGCCTTTAATTTCTCATCTTTATTTCGAAAGGGAGACTGCACATTAACCAATGGTGACATTTAATAACAAACCCATATCATGTCACCGGAGGGCTGTTCCACAAAAAAAAGATTAGTCCAAATGAAAGAGTAACTCAACACTCAGACCCCCTCGTTTCAAACAGAGCTGCGAAACTGGGCTGTACCTGGAGGCCTTACGAAGAGACTGGAGGAAGGGCAGATCAGAGGAACATGTGAAAAACAGAGTGACAGATCTAACATGTCAAACGCCACCCCTCCAGATAGGCGTTTGTAATGGGAAACGCCTGTCTGTAATCCGAGAAGTCTTTTGTGATGTCACCAAGTGCTTAAAATGGAGCCAGGACACATATATACACATACATTTACATATACATTTTTTGCCACAAAGCTGTAAATGTAATTACTCTGCAAAACATTATATTTAGGTGAGTTTAAATGACTCAAATCCAGAACGTTTAACTTGATTTGAGCATTTCTGACTTAAATGGTGTAAATTGTGTAACTTTTCTGATGGAGATGTTATTGCTTTGTCTGGAATGTGGCTTTAAACCTTTCGATCTTCACGGGGACCAAACCAAGTTACAGGTCAGATCTGTGGAGAGGCGACCCTGCTCACAGGCAGAATACCTGTTTTTCTAGGTATTTTTGAGCTATAAAACCATCTGTAATTGAATAAACGTAAGGTAGAGCTGTTCAATGTTGTACTGTGGAACATTTGAAGCAGAGCAATGCACAGAAGGTGAAGGTGATAGACCCCCAACTGAAAAGTTACATAATGCACCTTTAAATTACTTAAATTAAGAACATTTGACTTACCAAATAACATTATCTACCAATGGAATAAGTATTTCTTTCTTTATTCAAACAACATAAGATTTAGTTTCGTATTTCAAGTGCAAAGAGTTGTTCTTTCTTATCTGTAATGTAGCAAGATGCATTTTCATATTTTAAGTGCAAAGACTTACTTACCCATAATGTTTGGCGCCGGTTACAGGGGCCAATTTGGAGACAGGCTGTGTTAAGAATTGGATTTCTTTGAAGGACAAAATAGCAAAAACGAAAAAAAAAAACAACCTCACAGCAAAGACTCACAGCAGCAGTAACAGAGGGGCCACAGTATTCCAATAGAAGTCAATGGGAACCAGGGTCAGTAGGAGCCAGAAGAGCCGCATGCGAACGCTATGTCCATTTATATATATAGTCTGTGTTTAAACCTGAGCTAAAATGTCCCAAAAAACACAAATAATGGCAGACAGTGCGATTAAAACGCCATATTTGCAGTTTAGTGGCAACAAAAAGCTAATTTAGTGTTTAGTTCCGCTCTCATAGTTTCCCATTGAATATTACAGTCTCTGGTTTGTGTAGTATTTCATGTATATCCTCATGTTCCCACATACAATCACACAGCAGTCTGTATGTCCCATTATACTTCATTTTCCTCATATAAAGGACACACTGTACTACAATAATCTTTGACAACATAATGACTTCCATTATTTCAGAGGAGAAAAGTGAGGCTCTCTACGTCTTTTACTGTCATTTCTATCTTGTTTGTGTCTGGCTCAGGTCATGGTCAGATTCAGGGCTGCAGCTGCTCTAAGAATGACTTCACAAATCAATTTATCTGGTCATTATTTTTATTATTCGATTAACTCGTTAGTTAAGCGAGCACTGTGTAACTTGTCTACTGGAGGGTCCATCACGTGCTTGTGTCTGTGGAGATGTGCCTAGAATGTTCCACAGTATGGCCATGAACGTACGAATCTCCATGGAGACTCGCAAACCAAATTACAGGTTAGATTTGTGGAGAGGCGACCACACTCACAGTCAGAATGAATGTTTTTAAAGATATTTTTGAGCGATAAATGATACCTGTAGTGGAATAAATGCAGATGCCGTATTGTGGACAATTTCAACCAAAGCATTCACATCTCCATGAAGACAGACAGATTGCTGGCCCCCTCCAGAAAAGTTACACAGTGTGCCTCGCATAATGTAACGAAGATAAAGTGAGTGTTCTGGTTATGTTGATCTTGTTGTCATCAATGTTCTCTGGGGGTGTGACGCCAACTATAAGCTCTAGGGTTGGGCGGTATCCAAATTTTGATACCGTTAAACGCCAGCATTTTACCAGGTATATTACTGTGACTAATTAAATTATTATTTTGTAGTTTGCACCTAAACCATTCAGAAACAGAACAACAGCATTATATTTGAAGATGAGGCACAAGTTCTGATCAAACCAAACTTCACCAGCGCGTATCTCCCTCCATTTAATGATCTACCAAGACAAGAAAAGCGCAGAAGAGGCAGATTCATGAATAAAAAGTAAAAGGCGACAGTCCACGGCGTGTGATATTTCCCACTGCAGCATGTTGTATCTGACAGACCTGCGCTCTCGCCACTCAGAGAAGTTACCGTCTCCTCCGTGAAAGTCTGACTTCTCCATCAAGCGGGAACTTTCTCCTCTTCAGCTCGTCCCCTCTCGCCGTTCAATAAACATCTCCATCGCAAACTTTTCAGCTCAGCATCACACCTGAAGCCTCAGTCAGGTTTTTTTCTTCTTCCTCGCTGCGTGTGGATGGAAATCTCCGTGCGTAACGACATTTGAAAAACGTTCGCACTGTGCCCCGTGTCTGAAGTGACTGTGGTGGATCTCTGGTAGGGTGGGCGATATCTCGATATTTAAAATATATCGAGATATTTTGAAACTCGATATGAATTCTGACATATCGATATATCGCTATAATGCTTATGTTTACTTCTGGTTTCGCCGCTTCGCTTGTTTTGCCTTCTCTGTGCCGCGCTCGCCTCCGCCTCCTGCTTTTGTCCCCCGAGCTCCTCCGCGGAGCACGGAGCTGGCCGCGGACTAAACCAGGACTAGGACAAAACCAGGACTAGGACTAAACCAGGACTAGGACAAAACCAGGACTAGGACTAAACCAGGACTAGGACTAAACCAGGACTAAACGCGGCCGCAAATCCCGGGGCTCGGCCGCGGACTAAACCAGGACTAGGACCAGGGCTCTGCAGTGCGCCCATTTCACTTGCATTTGCGAGCAAATATTTCGTAGTGCGAACGTGGAAAACGAAACAGGCGCATCTGTGCGAGTGTTTCTGCAGCCACAATAAGGAGCTGCGCACAGACGTAACAACGTGATGAGTTAAACTTTCTAAATGCACGTTTCCCAGCGCGAGCGCAACCACATGACACCTCCGACCGCGCACGAGCCCAGCGTACGAGCTCCGCGTGCGCAGATATCACTATACGAACAAACTCCGCTTCAAAACACCCCCACGCCCCCTTAACCGAGGAGCGCCCCGCAGCAGGACCTACACCTGTCCCACCCACTCACAGACACCCGCGTGCCGCTGGACAAAGCGAGAGCTTTGGCTTTTGTCTTGGTCTTGTCTCGGACTCGAGCGCATTTGGACTCGGTCTTGTCATGGACTCAAGGTCTGAATACTGAGTGCGGTCATTTTTCATTAAAGCCGCTGCTGTCGCCAATAAACTCATACCGGTGTGCGGGAGCGTGCGGGACTTCTCTCTGCAGCCTGTGCAAAATGCCAAATAAATCCGTTTGTCACAATGTGCGTTTGATTTGGTAAATGTGCAGAGGCTAAATTCCACTTTAAAACAAGAGAATGTAACTCCAGTTTGGAATTTGAAAATACAGGTTTAAAAATCCTGCACTTTATTCACTTTGAAGCAGTTTTGTGTCAGTGGAAGTTCTCTTAAAGAAGAGGTTCTTAAACTGTGGGTGAGGGTCCAAAAAGGGGCACAGAGTGTTTAAGTGCAGTACTAAATGAATATTAATCAGATAAAATTTGTTTTTTTGTTTTTGCAGTAGTTTGGAGGGGCTGTATTTTTTCCTGTAAAGATATCGAGATATATATCGTATATCGAGATATAGCAAAATATATCGAGATATATTTTTTGGTCCATATCGCCCAGCCCTAATCTCTGGCCTGACGCAGGGTCGTAGCTCCGTCAACATTTGCTGGGTCTCCCCTGAAGCCAAAATGCTCCTAATATTATATCAGGTCCTTATGCGCTGCAGATTTTTTTAATGACGGTAATGAAACTGATACTGCTGCTACTTTTCAATACTTCAGGATACTGTATTACTGTTCTACTGCTCAAACCTAGTAAGCTCTGCTCTGTTACTCAAATTAGATTTCAACCTGAGCTTTATTTTAACACAATCTGACCAGAAAGAGCTGATTATAGAGATACCATATTGAGAAATACACCCCATCCGCAAAGTGTCACTAATCCTTTCTTTTACGTAGACATCTTGTTGACATATTGACCTTGAGAAGCTTGTGTTTCTTTATTTAAAGGTAAGGTCAACATGTAACAGTAAAGTTGCACACAGACTGACCGGACTCAGTTCAAGAACTGTTTTTCAGCCGGTTCCTATTACAAAATGACATGACTACGAACACACACAAGTACTTTGAATGCACAGGCAATTATAAAGTGAATATTTAACAAGATACGAGTGCATGAGATGATAAAATTCAACAATAAAGTGCATCATGGACAATAATGGGTGCAGGTTTGATTTGTTTTTAGATAATATGTGTAAAGCCGTTTAAATTGTGTGATGGAGGTATCCGATCTTATTTGGAGGGGGTTCTTGTCAACGTCCGCTTTATCTGAAACGTGTACAACTTGCGAACATGCTAAGAAATTGTATTGTTGTACGTTGTTGTGTGCATAAAAGAATACAAGAGAGATGAGAATTGGACACGATATCAAAGGCTTACCATCTACTGTTGGTCAAACGGTATTTTCAAAAGCCAAATCTATTTTAGTGCAAGAAAAGTGTTATTCAGTCCCTTCTTGAGCAAGACTCTCAACTGTACCGTTATCTCTAATATGTGTCGAAGATGTTATCTAAAAGAAAAAAAAGACAGACTTTCTAAACTCATACAGTTTTCTGCAAATGGTGGCTCCATGTTCTTTCTCTCAAAGAACACATCGTGCTTGAGCCAACTATATAATTATAATCTATGACACCCGTGGATCATTCTGTTATAATTTGGACATTTTAAATATGCATCTAAAACAAGTCCGCTGAGTTCTGCCTTACAAAATTGTGGTGTCCGGTGGGAGCTGACGTTACCGTAAACATCATCACAACAAAGACTCAGCGTCTCCTACGGACGGCTGCAGATCAAACTCCCAAGAAGCAGATTTTTAAAAAGTTGTATCAAAATGGCTACGTGACTCTGACAAACCCTATAAATATCACGGATTAAAAATGAAGATAGAACAGCGCAGTGGGCATGTACGTCTTGAAAATAAGTGATTACAGATTACTCCAACATGCACAAATTACTCCAAATACAACTTCGAGAGGGTGAATGACAAGGGGAGACTATAACATGGGTAAAAGCTGTGTAAAATCGATTTTGCATAGTAGGTCTGCTTTAATGCCGGTTAATGAAGCATTGATTTCCAATACAATCCACTTTATTTGCAAGTACATATGGTGTAAGTGCTCACAAACGGTTATTAAAACAATAAAACCAGCCAAATCAAATAAGAGTAGACCACAACTTATCAGTAAATAAATAAAAAGATTACTCACCCACTTGAAGAGAATAAAAGTGAGTCTTAAAGGTGCACTGTGTAACTTTTCGGGGGTCCGTCACCTGCTTGTTTCTATGGATATGTCATTCTATAAATCGTTACTCTGCCTCGAATGTTCCACAGTGTGACATTAAACAGCTCCACTTTACATTTATTCAATTACAGGTGGTTTTATAGCTCAAAAATACCTGAAAAAACAGGCATTCTGACTGTGAGCGGGATCGCCTCTCCACAGATCTGAGCTGTAACTTGGTCTGGTTTGGTCTCCATGATGATTGAAAGTTTTAATACCATATTGTGAAACATTCCAGACAAAGCAATAATATCTCAGAGCTGTAGAGTAGGCCTTATTTTGATGAGCCAAGACTAAACCAGGTCTAACAAACACTAAACCAGGTCTCAATTAGGTCTGAACCAGGTCTAAACTAGGACTGAACTAGGTCTAAGTCAGGTCTAACACAGCTCTAACCCAGGAACAAACCTATACTATACCAGGTCTAAACCAGGTCTAAACAAGGACTAAACCAGGTCTAAACTAGGACGAAACAAGGTCTAAACCAGGACTAAACCAGGTCTAACCCAGCCCTAATCCAGGAACAAACCTATATTATACCAGGTCTAAACTAGGACTGAACCAGGTCTAAACCAGGTCTAACCCAGCTCTAACCCAGGAACAAAGCTATATTATACCAGGTCTAAACCAGGTCTAAACAAGGACTAAACCAGGTCTAAACAAGGACTAAACCAGGTCTAAACTAGGACTAAACCAGGTCTAAACTAGGTCTAAACTAAACCAGGTCTAACCCAGCTCTAACCCAGGAACAAACCTATATTATACCAGGTCTAAACCAGGTCTAAACTAGGACTAAACTAGGTCTGAACAAGGACTAAACCAGCTCTAAACTAGGACTAAACCAGGTCTAAACTAGGTCTAAACTAAACCAGGTCTAACCCAGCTCTAATCCAGGAACAAACCTATATTATACCAGGTCTAAACCAGGTCTAAACTAAGACTAAACCAGGCCTTACTTATTATTATTTCATTTTTTTTAGCTGCAGTTCACTAATTAACTTGTTTCAGCCCTAATCAGATTGTTCGCCCACAAACCCATTCATTTCTTACTTACTTCATGTATGTTTTTGCCTCTCTGTAGCTTTCGCCTTGAGTTTCTATGGCAACTGCTTGATTCTTTATTGAAAATAGTTATTAATTTAAACCCATATTGAATACCTGATGCTTGTTCACCCATAGACAATGTCCCAGTTTGCTAAAATAGGTCCCGTGACCTGATACTCACTGGAATCTGCATAGTTACCTTACCGGCTTTCTCAGAACCGGCACATAATACGTCAACGTCACTGCCACCGCCTTCTCCGATTGGCCAGGAGCGGTGGAGCTGTCCGCGTCTGTTTGCAGTGGGTTTTCTCTCAATTACCCAGTTTGTGTTTCGCTTTAGGGCTTTAGGCACTTTGTACCACATGATCCAAACCGGGGACAGGCCAAGGTGGTATTAGGACTGAACCAAGATAAAAACCAGACTATAGCACAACAGAAACAACTGATATAATAGAAGGATGGATGAATAGGTGAATAAATAATAACGTATATTTAGTATTGGACTGTAAATGTGGTCTTGAATCATGAACTTGAACTCAAGTGTGATTATTTTTAAGATAATGTGTGATTTTTGCAATGAGATTTAGATCGATTTAATGAATATACTGTATTTTTCGGTCTATAAGTCACTTTTTTCATGGTTTGGGTGGTCTTGCGATTTATACTCGGCTGTTATTTTCACACTGACAGCCAAGAGGGGGCGCTCTAGGCTTGTGTGCCAGTATCTGCTACTCCTGTTACTCCTGTGCTACTGAAAATTTAAAGAACTGCAATGAAGAAAACAAAAAAAGCTGTTCCTGCTTCATGCAACACCTCTCAACGCCTCTATCAGAGCACTGGAGAAATAACTGCTGCAGATTTCCAAGATGAAGTCGACAGTTTGAAGTGCTGAAATGTCTGTTCTTGCAACTTATAAAAAATGCAACTTATAGTCCATTGCGACTTATATATGTTTTTTTCTTATTCATTATGCATTTTTTGGCTCCATATAAATAAACAAATAAATACTACCTCAATACTTTACATATTACGTCATTTTCTGAGGTTATAATGTTTTCTCTTCAAAACATACCTGGGGTTGTGTTTCGTTTCATTCACACATGTTTAACACACAAATCCTGCATATTTAGGATGAGTTCTTGTCTCAAACAGAAAACACTCTCACACTCCACCTTGTCATGTCACGTGGTAATACAGGAAGTGCTCCACTGTGTTTTTAAACTCCATACACCTTCACTAGAATGGATGATTTCAGTGCTGGGATTGCCAATCTCTGCTAAACAAACTGTAAAAGGAGCCGTTAACTTGAAAACTGCTGCTTCATGACATCAAAAGTTGGACCGGAGGGTTTAGAGATTAGGAGATGTTGACAGACTAATATTGCAGGATTAGTCGAGCGTGTCTGACAGAAACCAAACCCAACTCCAGGTATGTTTCTGATGAGGTTATATTATAATATGGCTTAAGGTCATAAGAGTCAATAGTGCGTAAAATAGGACCTTTAAAACTGGACCAGTGATTTATTTTGCAGGATTTAACCAGATCTAAACCCACACTGGAAAACCAATGGAACAAGACTTTTTGTACTTAAAATAAGAAAGTAAATCTTGTGCTGCTTGAATTAAGAAGAAACAAACTTATTCCACTGGTAGATATTTGTACTTGTGAAATTTGAAATTGAAGTGAAATTTACTGAAATCACGATAAAACTTTCTTAATTCAGTATTTCCACCAAGACGATAACATTATTATTCAGATTCTGCGAACCAGGTCTAAATCAGGACTAACCCAAATTTAATCCAGGTCTAACTCAAATCTAATTCAAGTCGAAAACAGGTCTATCCCAGGACCTAACCAGATTTAAACCAGGTCGAAACTAGAACCAACCCAGGACTAAAGCAGTGATAAACTTAAAAACTATTTTCTCTTTTTGGAGCCTGGAGGGCAGTTTAATCATTGTGAACAGGAGGTGGAGAGAGGGGGATGTGGTAGTTGGTAGCTGTAGAGTAGGTCTTATTTTGATGAGCCAAGACTAAACCAGATCTAAATAAACACTAAACCAGGTCTCAGTTAGGTCTAAACCAGGTCTAAACTAAGACTAAACCAGGTCTAATCCAGGAACAAACCTATATTATACCAGGTCTAAACCAGATCTAAACCAGGACAAAACCTGTAACCCAGGAACAACCACATCTAAACCAGGTCTAAACTATGACTAAACCAATACTAAACCAGGACTAAGCCAGGTCTAAGCCAGGTCTAAACCAGGTCTAACTGAGGTCCAACCCAGCTCTAACCCAGGAACAAACCTATATTATACCAGGTCTAAACCAGGTCTAAACTAGGACTAAACCAGGTCTAAATCAGGCCTAACTCAGGAACAAACCTATATTATACCAGGTCTAAACCAGGTCTAAACTAGGACTAAACCAGGTCTAAATCAGGGCTAACTCAGGAACAAACCTATATTATACCAGGTCTAAACCAGGACAAAACCAGCTGTAACCCAGGAACAACCACATCTAAACTACAACTAAACCAAGACTATACCAGGACTAAGCCAGGTCTAAACTAGGACTAAACCAGGTCTAAGTCAGGTCTAACCCAGCTCTAACCTAGGAACAAACTATATTATACCAGGTCTAAACCAGGTCTAAACCAGGACAAAACCTGTAACCCAGGAACAACCACATCTAAACCAGGAATAATCTACGACTAAACCAGGACTAAATCAGGACTAAACCAGGTCTAAACTACAACTAAATCAGGACTAAGCATGTCTAAACCCAGTCTAAACAAGATTTAAGCCAGGACAAAACCAGCTCTAACCCAGGAACAACCACATCTAAACCAGGTCTAAACTGTGACTAAACCAAGACTAAACCAGGACTAAGCCAGGTCTAAACCAGGTCCAAATCTGGATCAACTCTAACCCAGGACTAAACCATTTTTAACCAGGATAAAACTAGGTCTAGCTCAGGTCCAGTCCAGACCAAAACAGGTTCAAACCAGAACTACCCCAGCTGTAAACTCAAACACCAGATCAATTCTAAACCACATCCCCTGAGCCGCTGTGGCCCATGTTCCGAGTCCCCGTCCCCGTCTGGAGCCCGGAGGCCGGTTTAATCATTCTAAACAGTAGACGGAGAGCGAGACGGAGGCAGTAGTTGGTAGGTAGCGGCCGAGTACTTTGATGCACTCCTGTTAATATGAAACATGAGGAAAATGCAGCTAATGGAAAAACCAACAGTGATTGAGGTCCTTAGCGGTTGAATGGGCACAAATTGTTTTTATGTCCTCTTTATTATGGTGCAGTTACGGGTTAAGGTTATCCCCAAAGCCTAATGTACTGCTCCTATTATAATGGCTGTTATTTTTCATGTGGTATTTTTAAGCAACCTTTTATTCACTGTGTCGATTCAGTGAAGTGTATTCATGGACTTTGTGTGTAAGAAACGCAGGAAGTAAGAAGATAGAAGGACTTTTCATTTGTTTTGTGTTACTTAAAGCTTTGACAATTAGACAGTGAATTGATACTTTGCAGCATTCCTCAGGGCTGCGATGCTAACTGGAGGCATTGCTCTGTCAGACTTTCAGCTCTCTTTCAGTAATACTGCACTAAAGTACTTTCTGTGATGCATAATACGTGTACTGCTGCTGCACGATATGAATGTATCATGTATGTGCAATAACCTGCTCCACAACCCACGTGCAGTACTATATTACGTGCAATACTCTACTTACACCTTATTTATTAATCCTACCTGCACCTGCATTGTTTGCTTATTTCCCTTGTATTTGCAAACACTTTTTTACCAGTACCGTATTTTTCGGACTATAAGTCGCTCCGGAGAATAAGTCAGCCAAAAAAATGTGTAATGAAGAAGAAAAAAACATGTATAATTTGCACTTTTTGGGGGAAATTTATTTCATAAAATCAGAGACCAAGAACCAACATTTCATCTTGAAAAGCAAATTATAGAAGTTACCAATAGAGAACAATCCGTGTATCATTTAATTCGTTTTTCAAAATAGAACCAAAAATAAGAAAACAAAAACAAAACAAAAAAAACTCCTTTCTTTATTATTTGTCTCTAAAACCAAAATGAAAAAATGGATAGCGATTTGTTTTTTCATTTTTGATTCATTTTTGATTCATATATTTGGTCTATGGACTGTCAGTGTGAAAAATTCAATATATAAGTCTAAGTATAAGTCACAGGAACCACCCAAACCCTGAAAAAAGTGCAACTTATAGTCCAAAAAAATACAATGCTATTTACTGCATGCTACTAGTACTTCTTGAATATCTTAGTGAGTCAAACAGTTCTTCTCACCCTAAGCATGTTATTGCACTGCTGACCTGGTGTTGAACCTGCATATGACAAATAAACAATCTTTAATCTTTAATCTTATCTTTGTTTTAAGTCTGGCCAGAAAGAGCCGACTTAGTTGGAGCTACAAGTGATCAGACTTTTGCTGTTAAACAAGTCTCTCCACCAGGAAAGTTGCACAACACAACTTAAAGATGTTATTAAGTTATTGACTCATTATAGTTATTACATTATTGGCTAATTATATTTAAGCTTAAAATATGAGAATGGTCAATTATCACAAAGCAAAGTGGATATAAATAGTTATTTATATCCACTTTGTTATAGTTATAGCTATAGTTCTGACAGTTATTTCACTTTTTTCTTGACTACATAATTCCATTTATTTTGCTTTGTATATGTGAAGTCTTCTGTATAACCAGCTCTAAAGACCACTGCAAAATGATGAGATTCTCTCCTTTTACTACTTATAGGTTTGTGTTTGAGTAAAATGAACATTTTTGTTGCATTCTATAAACTACTGACAACATTTCTCCCAAATTCCAAATAAAAATATTGTCATTTAGAGCATTTATTTTCAGAAAATGACAAATGGTCAAAATAACAAAAAAGATTAAATGTTTTCAGACCCCAAATAATGCAAAGAAAACAAGATCATATTAATTTTAAAACAACACAGTACTAATGTTTTAACTTAGGAAGACTTCAGAAATCAATATTTGGTGGAATAATTGCAGTGGTTTTTCTCCCTTTCCTCCTTAAATCAGGTTTGGTTCAGGTGATCTCCTCATCAGTGCCTCATGAAGCAGAATGAGGTGTCTTTGTGTTGAATTCAACAGACGCTGGAACGGCTGTCACACTTGTACAGATGCTGATTTCTGAGGGGAAAAAATGCAGTGATCTCCTATTTTATTTTATTTTTTTTCCATATAAAATGTAGAAAGTTCTAAACGAAGAAAACAACACTGAATGAGATGGTCTGTCCAAACTTGACTGGCAGTGCGCTCTAGGTCAAAACTAAACACCCCAAAAACCATGAGATGCTCTTCTCGCCAAGAAGCTCTTCTCGTCTTTCATTGACTTATTCATTTATTTATTTTTTCTTCTTGTTTTGCAGCACCTTCATCATTGAGAAGCAGCCTCCACAGGTGTTGAAAACGCAGACCAAGTTTGCAGCCACAGTGCGCCTCCTGGTGGGCGGGAAGCTGAACGTGCACATGAACCCTCCGCAGGTCAAGGCCACCATCATCAGTGAACAGCAAGCCAAGGCCCTGCTGAAGAACGAGAACACCAGGAAGTAAGTGGAAACATACTGAATATATATGAAATTGTTAAAGTACAATACGACTTTTAAGTATCTGTACTTCACTTAAACGTGTATTGTGCAACTTTTTTGGTGGATCGTCCATCAAATGCTTTTCTCCTTTGCCTGTAATGCTTCACCTTATGGGATTAAACCTTGCTATATTCATGGAGACCGAACCAGACCAAGTTCCAGGTCAGATCTGCGGAGAGGCGACCCCGCTCACAGTCAGAATGCCTGTTTTTCTTTTTGAGCTATAAAACCACCTATAATTGAATAAATGTAAGGTAGAGCTGCTTAATGTTATACTGCGGAACATTCCAGGCAGCGCAATGGCATCTCCATAGAAACAAGCAGGTGATGGACCCCCAACCAAAAAGTTACACAGTGCAGCTTTGAGGTTTTGGTGAACGTGGCATAAAATCATTTCAATATTATCTTTTATCATGATATTTTCAGATTCAGATTCACTTTGGGTTGGGGGGGGTTCTACATTTATGTATATGATAGTTAATCAGTTACCATGGTGACACAATGTACACAAATACAGCCAAAATAAGTTTTAAGATTGTCTGAAAACTAAAGAAAAAAAAAATCTACCGCTGTCATTTGTTATGGCAGCGGTTTCTAATTTTTGAGATGTCACATTGTGTCATTTCTCCTTGTGGTTTTACCTTCTTGTCTCCATGGAGATAAAACCAATAAATAAAAAAATAATGACAGCGTTGAGTTATTATTTGAGTTCGACAAGGTAACCAGTTTCTTGTGGTCATATCTGGAAATAAGAAATAGTTTTCAAATATTTTATCTGGTTAAATAAAGATGAAATAAAACAAACAAATTAAATAAAATGCAGGATTACATTTTATAGTCCATTATTATTAAAGGTCCTATTTGGAGCTGAACTGTACCACCCAAAGAACACTGTGGTTTTGGAAGTAAATTTCTTTAATTCTTTCCCCAGACTGGAAAAAAACAATATCTAGGTAAGTTTAAATGACTTAAATTAAGAACATTTGACTTTATTTGAGGAGATTCAACTTGACAAGTCAAATTTTCTGCCAGTAAAATAAGTGTTTTTTTTCTTAATTCAAGCAACATTCGATTTTTATTTTAAGTGCTAAAGTTGTTGTTTTTCTTATTTTAAGTGTTGAAAGATGTATTTTCATTTACTTGTCAAGTGAAATGTACTCAAATCATGGTAAAACTTTCTTAATCCAAGTCATTTTAGCTTGACTAGATTTTGTTTTTTGTAGTGCATAGACTTTTTGTTTAATCAGATGTTAAGATTTAAAAGGCTCTGTGCAAACCCATACACATAACACAATAATGCTATAATTTTCAATCCAAAAACGCATTTAAACAATAGGTAATTGATAGTATTTTTGAATATAACATTTACGCAATTGGACAGTACAATGTAACCCAATAATCCAGTTAGAGCAGTAACTGAAACTGCTTCAGAGCGTCATTACCGTCAAACAAAAGGCTCTTTTTGCTATCTCAACTTTTGCGTGTTTGTTTTTTGGTAAGTGCAATGTCCTAACCTTAACACCATTATTTTGTGTCTGAAAAGGGAAAAAGGCAATCACAGTTAGCAATTATACAGACTAAAAGTGAATGTGATTTTCTTGTATTATTGGAGTCCTCTTTGTTCCCAGTTCAAATGCTGTTCCATGCCGTCCTCATGTGTCTTGAATAGGGGCCTATGGGAGATTTAGTGTTTTTGAAAGAATTATCCAAACTTAGGAGCCACAAATGTTGAATTTTGTCATCGTTAGCTCCACAAACTTCTTATACGAGCAAAGAAGACGTTTAACTTTAAACCAGTTTTTGTTTCGCGTTGATAGTCCCAGTAATTACAGAGATAATAACCGTAAACCGGGTCAGCAAATCTGCAATCTGACATTTAAAGATGCATTGTGTAACTTTTCTGGGTCCGTCGATTGCTTTTCTCTATGGTGAAATTGCTTTGTGTGGAATGTTTCACAATAAGGTGTAGAAAACTACGCGGGGCTGTTTTTTCATCCCACTCCCGCTGAATTTCTGACCATTACCGCCCGCACGCCCAATCCTGCGACGTGTGCCCCCACTCCCACCCGTAACCCGCGAAACTCTGAGAATTATGTCTAAACATTAGGGTTGTGCGGTAATACGGTATCCTGTGGTATCAAAAAGTAGCCACAGTAACAGTTTCATTTAAAAAAATCTGCATAAGGACCTAAAACCACAGAGCCGACTTTCTCCCCTCCGCTCTCTCTCCTCTTCAAACGTCGTTACGTTCAGAGATTTCCATCCACACGCAGCGAGGAAGAAGAAAAAAACATGACTGACGCTTCGTGTGTTGTTGAGCCGAAAAGTTTGCGATGGAGACGTTTTATTGAACGCCGAGAGTCGAGAGGGGACGAGGTGCTGAAGAGGAGAAAGTTCTCGCTTGAGGGCGAAGTCAGACTTTCACAGAGGAGACGGTAACTTCTCCGAGGTCTGTCAGATACAACATGCTGCAGTGGGAAATATCACACGCCGTGGACTGTCGCCTTTTACTTTTTATTCCTGATTCTGCCTCTTCTGCACTTTTCTTATCTTGGCGTGTCCCAGATCATTAAATGGAGGGAGATACGCACTGGTGTTTTTGTGTCTTCTCCTTCCCGCAGTAGAAAACAAGCCATTTATTCCATTAATAAAGAGGTTCATGGGGTTTTCTGTTTCGTTTCCCTCCCTGCACGTTTTTTGAAGCACTAGGAAGCGTGCTGCTGCCTTGTTTGTTTTTTGTGCTGTATAACCCTTGTTTGATGCTCTTCTCTACTTCGTTGGTTGACGATAATTGAATAAATGTAAGGTAGACCTGCTTAATGTCATACTGTGGAACATTCCCAGTAGAGCAATGACATATCCATAGAAAGAAGCAGGTGACAGACCCCCAACGAAAAAGTTACACCTCTAAACCTCACCTTCCACCTCACACCTCCTTATTAAACTATAAAGACTCTGTAATATTGTGATGTCAAATGAGCACAACCTGTTTTCTTTTGTCCCACAGTGAAAGCAGTGGGGAGATTCTCAACAATAACTGTGTGATGGAATACCACCAGACGACGGGCACGCTCAGCGCCCACTTCAGGAGCATGGTGAGTTCAAACGGGCACGATTAGTAAAGTCAAGTTAAAGCCCCCATATTACACAACCTTCTGATCTATGTTATGTTTCCTCGTCACAAACATACCTGGAGTTTTGTTGTTTCCTTCACGCACGTTTAACTCGCAAACCCTGCACATTCTGCCTTCAAACAGGAAATACTGTTGCTTGTTCCGCCTTGTGATGTCATGTGGTGATACAAGGGAAGGAAGTGCTCCACTGTGTTTTTATACTCCACACACCTTCACTTGACTCAATTGGATGATTTCAGCTCTTGAACTGGCAATCTGTACTGAGCTGAAGATAAACAGTAGCCGCTTCATGACATCACAACGTGGAACAGAGCATTTTGAGCTTTGGACTAATACTAAAGAGTTGCTCAAATATGTGTGAATGAAGCAAAACACAACTCTGCGTATGTTTTTGATGAGGTAACAGCATTATAAGCTTATAAAGCTTAAAGAGTCATGCTTGTGTAATATAGGACCTTTAATGGCCCTTTTACATTTACACAGTGAACTGAATCCTGACTGTTAAATTAAATCAGATTATAATTGCAGAACTTGTCAGAAAATATATTACTAATGATCTCAAATTAAAGAACACATACTGTGCTTGAGCCTGCGGTTATGATCCATGACACCCGTGAATCATTGTGTTATAATCTGCCTATTTAAGTCGCTGTATTCTTCTCAAACAGCTTAATAAAAGATGCACGAGCACTGACTTCCTCATTGGAAACTGCGGTGCCTCGAGGGAGTTTATGTCGTCGAAACTGTCGTCACAAAGAGACAAAGACACGCAGCTGTCAGCACCTTTTATAGAAAGCTGCAGATTAAGGCTTCTATATTATGCTTGTGACCTTTAAGCCATGTTAGAATACAGTTACCTCTACAAAAACATTATAGTTGTGTTTTGTTTCATTCACATGTTTGAGTAATCTTTTATTATTAGTCTGTCTACACTTCCAAAGCTCAAAATGCTGTGTTCCACTTTGTAATGTCATCAAGTTGTAGTTTACTCCTACTCTTACCTTTTGTTCAGTGGAGATTGGCAATTCCAGGGCAGAAATCATCTAAATGATTCTAGTGAAGGTGTATGGAGTCTAAAAACACCAGTGGGGCATTTCCCGTGTTACCAGATGACATCACCAGGTGGAACAGTGTGTTTTCTGTTTGAGAGAAGAACTCACTAGAATAGAATAGAAAGCCTTTATTGTCATTATACACAGTGTAACGAGATGAGAAGCTGCTCCTTCAAAGTGCACACAAAAATTAATAAAACTACTACACATAAACTACTCTACAATCGTGGCCAAAAGTTTTGAGAATGACACAAATAGTACATTTTCACAGGCTCTGCTGCTTCAGGGTTTTTAGGTGTTTTCTCACATGTTTTTATGGTTTACTGAAATACAATTACAAGCATTTCATAAGTATCAAAAGCTTTTTTTGACAATTACACTGAGTTCATGCAACAAGTCAATATTTGCAGTGTTGACCCTTCTTTTTCAAGACCTCTGCAGTTCTCCCTGGCAGCTGTCAGTCAACTTCTGGACCAAATCCTGACTGAGGCCATTCATTCTTGCATAATCAGTGCTTTGAGTTTGTCAGAATTTGTGGGGGGTTTTGCCCACACGCCTCTTGAGGATTGACAACAAGTTCTCAATGGGATTAAGATCTGGGGAGTTTTCTGGCCATGGACCTAAAATCTTTATGTTTTGTTCCCCGAGCCATTTAGTTATTATGTTTGCTTTATGGAAAGGTGCTCCATCAGGCTGGAAAAGGCTTTGTTCATCACCAAACTGCTCTTGGATGGTTGGGAGAAGTTGCTCTCAGAGGACATTCTGGTACCAAAATTAATATTTGTGTCATTCTCAAAACTTTTGGCCACGACTGTACAATAAAACTTGTGCAAAACCCGCCAGGGGTGCACAGACAGACAGACACATAACAGTGAAACAGACTAAAGTGTTTAGCAGTGACAGTGCAAATGCTGCAGTTTTCAGTGCACAGACAGAGGGGGGCATTGACAGTGCAAATTGACAAAACAGATAAGAGCTACTTGGGTCCAAGTGGCTCGCAGCATTCGTTCTCAGTGCAAGCTTGAGTTTAGTTTGGTGACAGCTTTGGGAAAGAAGCTGTCCGTGACTCTGTTTGTTCTGGCTGGAATGGACCTGAAGCATCTACCAGAAGTCAACAGGTTGAAGAGGTAGAAGCCGGGATGGGTATTGTCCTTTATGAAGTTCAACGGGAGGTGTAGATGGTGGATATGGATGGCAGAGAACAGCCAGTGATTTTCTGGGCCATGTCGGTCACCCTCTGCAGTCTCTTCCTGTCCGCCTCTGTGCAGAGTGCCACACTGACACAGCAGAGGTCAGCAGGCTCCTGATGGTGAAACGGTAGAAGGTCACAGCAGGTTGTTCACTTGTTCCTTCCTGAGCCTAAATATGCAAGATTTGTGTGTTAAACGTACAAATGAAACAAAACACAACTCCAGGTATGTTTGTGCTGAGGAAACACCATTATAACACAGATCAGAAAACAGAGTAATATGGGTTATTTACGCACAGAGCAGTGGAAGTGAAAACAAGGGAGCAGTGAGAACTTGAATAAAGTATAAAGAGCACAGAGATTACTCAAACATGCATGAATGACTCTCCTCACATTTCACTTTTAGATGAATTCTGGCTGGACTTTTTTCCTAACAAGTCCCCAAGTTTCGTTTTTAGTGAGATGTACTTCAAATTTGTCCCAGAAATTGTCCAGAAAACAAAAAATGATCAATCTGCTGTCTGTCAGATCATCCCCAGGGACACCAGCTGTGCCTGTTCTTATATTTACCTCAAATAATTCAGGTTAAATTTGAAATCCTGCTTTCCTCTGTGTCATACTTGTTCCCACTTAAAGGTGCATTGTCTAACTTTTCCGGTAGGGGGTCTGTCAAATGCTTTTTCTCCATGGTGATGTTATTGCTTCATCTGGAATGTTTCACAGTATGGCATTAAACCTTTCGATCTTCATGGTTTGTTTTTCTAGGTATTTTCGAGCGATAAAACCACCTGTAATTGAGTAAATGTAAAGCAGAGATGTTTAATGTCATACTGCGGAACATTCCAGGCAGAGCAATGACATATCCATAGAAACAAGCATGTGACGGACGGACCCCCAACTAAAAAGTTACACAGTGCACCTTTAAGAGGCTAAATGAGAAGGAGAAACGGCTATAGCAGAATCTGATTTTGCATAATGAGTCTGCTGTAATTTGTCTTGTTCAGGAGACAGGCTGAGTTTACAACAACTGGAGCTAAAGACAGTCTTGTACACTAGAGATGTAACGATACGTAAATCACACGATACGATTACGATTTGCATTTCCTGATTCAACATGATCACGATATTGTGGAGATGCTAGCAGAATTGAAGAAATGCTACTTTTTCCTGTTAAAAAGCAATGGCATGGGTCTATATTAATGTCATAGTCCAGAGAATTGAGATAGAAAAGTTTTTTTTTATGTCTTCAATCTGAATCTCTTCATTAGTTATTTCTTTTTCTGCACTGAAAATCTGTGTCAGAGGTCTCCAACATGTTGCAGTAGCGCTCCACCCCCCTTACAAAAGATTTCTGAACTATACGTACTGTACTGGATAAGTCATATTTGATAAATTGCCTATGTAAATTAATTATTTTGAACTTTGTGCACTTGGATAATGATAATAATAAATGGATAATGGTTTTATGTTTTATAGGCGTTTAACTGTACAACATCTAAAGCTTGCCCACTTATATCGACTTCTTGCGACCGCTAACATGAGTAGCTCTCCAGTATTTTCATTTCGTAAAGGTTACTCATCGGACGCAAAAGGTTGGAGCTCCCTGATATGTGTACAGACGTGGCCAAAAGTTTTGAGAATATTCATTTTGGCACCAGAATGTCTTCCAAGAGCAACTTCTCCCAACCATCCAAGAGCAGTTTGGTGATGAACAAAGCCTTTTCCAGCCTGATGGAGCACCTCACCATAAAGCAAACGTAATAACTAAATGGGTCGGGGAACAAAACATAAAGATTTTAGGTCCATGGCCACGAAACTGCCCAGATCTTAATCCCATTGAGAACTTGTGGTCAATCCTCAAGAGGCAGGTGGACAAAAAAACCCACAAATTCTGACAAACTCAAAGCAATGATTATGCAAGAATGGACGGCCATGAGTCAAGATTTGGTCCAGAAATTGATTGACAGCTGCCAGGGAGAACTGCAGAGGTCTTGAAAAAGAAGGGTCAACACTGCAAATATTGACTTTGTTGCATGAACTCAGTGTAATTGTCAATAGCAGCTTTTGATAAACCATAAAAACGTGAGAAAACACCTAAAAACAATGAAGCAGCAGAGCCTGTGAAAATGTAATATTTGTGTCATTCTCAAAACTTTTGGCCATGACTGTAGTTTCCGAATTTTTTTAGCTGTTGCTGCAATAAAACAATAAATTTAAGCAAAGCAGCTTCTAATTCGATATATTGTGACAGCCCACGATTGTCTGCATCACGATATTTTAGTTATTTTTACATCCGATGCCAGTATAAGATCGGTGCATCCTTTGTTCACAGGAGTCTTAATCTATATTATCACTATGCAGTCATTTGCTTGTCCCCATCCTATGTTAACCACTCTCCCCTCAGGCTTTCCCATGGTTTAATCACATCACATCTGACACACTGAATAATAAAGAGTATGCAGCGCTCTTAAGGCTCCTCTTGTCTGTGCCGTAGTCCTTGAAGAGGATTAAGCGTTCAGATCGACGGGGGGCAGAGTCTGTGACAGAAGAGAAATTCACCATTTTGTTCGAGTCGCAGTTCAGCGTCGGCGGAAACGAGCTGGTGTTTCAGGTCAAGGTAACTGTTCACTGGAGATAACACACGATATCTGAGAATAATAACGTGGAATTTGAGTGTTTTTGTATTTGAAAGCAGCGTGAATTCTCTGTTGCATTCTCTACTTTGTTGTTTTATTGTTCGCTCGTTTTCAGGAATCGTACGCTGTCTTTTACTAATGTTGACCATAACATGCACTAACCAGTCAAAAGTTTGGACACATCTACTCAGTCTGTGTATTTTATCTTTAAAGCTGCACTGTGTAACATTTCTAGTGGAGGGTCCGCCACCTGCTTGTCTCCAATGATCCACAATATACTGTAGATTAAACCTATTCACAGAAGGAATCCGTGCATTTTTGAGCAAAAGAAACACCCCTAATCCATAAACAGATGTTTAACATTCCAGACAAAGCATTAACATCTCCATGGAGACAAGAAAGTGACAGAACCTCCACCAGAAAACTTGCGCAGTACACCTTAAAGTGTCCTACTTTCTACATTTTAGATCCACACAGAAGACATCAAATATATGACGCAAGATGTGTGGAATTATGTGGTTAAGAAAAAAAAATAAAAGCATGATTTTTTTCTTTTTACATTTAAAGTGCATATAATTTTGATTTAATTTGGTGGGATAAAAAGTTTTGTAAGTATAAATTATAGTTTAACAATAATTTATAATTTGATATTACAAGAAGTAGGGAGTTCAATTTTAGAGCGCACCATTGTTCTGCACAATATAAAAATAAAGATGCTTCATATTTTATTTATTTATTTATTCAATGACATGAGACAGAGAAACATTTGCAGGTTAAAGATATAAAAGTGTTAAAAGCACATGCACTGATCCTGTAAAATACTCCAATACTGGATGGAGGTTTTAACCCCTTAACGTCGACTGTCACAAATATGTCACAAACTGTTTTGGATCAAGATATAAGTCGAGACAGCGGCGGCTTTTTCCCCAAATGCACCTTCCTACGAACCTTCAGCAAGCACTTGTTTCTAGTTGGACCAAATTTGCAAATTTGTGGCGAAGCTGGAAATTTGGGGGCCCTGGGTGAACTTGAGGTTGGGGTCTTTCTTATAATGCTCTGTTTTTATTTAATATTTGTTTTAGTATTTTTTTAAATAGTATATTTATTGTCTGTTTTCCCCATTGTTCTTGACACATGCACATCTCTGTTTGAATTAGGGTAGATTGGAAACTTGTCTTATTAGTTAAGCAGCCGACTACATAACCAAGGGGGGGATGTTTTGACAGTTAAAATAGATTTGACAATCAGATACTATTTTGATGGTATTTTCCTTATTAGAAGTAAACTACTCTCACTTAATATTGAGAGAAAATTAAATTGCTACGAGACCTCGGCCGTTAGTGGCACTGAGGGGCAATTGTTTGGGGACCCCTCCAGGTTTGGGGGCCCTCGGCAGCCGCCTGTTGTTGCCTAATGGTAGCACCGCCTCTGTTTGCAACATACCCAAATTTCTATTTATTTTTTGTGCTATAGTCAAATTCATAATATTTAGCATCAACCTAAAGACAAAAACACACAAGACATTTTTTATAAACATCTATATAATTCATGCGTTAAGGGGTTAAAAGTGGTTTCATATAATTTTATCTGTAAAATATGAATTCCTGTGTACCTTAGAGGAGTTTTAGCCCCGTGTACTTCATGGCTGCTCTGTAAAAGTTATGGGATTTCTTGGTGCGATGTCATGATTTCCAACCGGGAAGTAAAATTTAAAACCTAAAAATTAACCAAACTGTGGAATTTTTGTTTCATCTTTAACACAATTTTAAATATAAGATAAATGAGAGGTCAAACCTGTCGTTTTAAGATTCAAAGTAGCTACTCTTTGCTTTCTCGACATCTCTACAAACCCTTGGCCTTCTCTCAGTGATCTTTAGGACGACGTTTCCTGTAATGGTTTTCACTTCACAGATCTACCATGTCAGAGTGAATCAGTGCCAAGTGTCTAAAGCAGCGATCAAAGCAAGTTTTTTTTCCGTATAGGTTGATTCATAGTTTTGATGCCTTTATTGGGAACTACTATGTAAATAATCATGGAAAGGCAAGGAACGTTTATTTGCATGGCACAAGTCGTACACAAAGCAATTCAAAGTGGTTTACAGAATGACATGTAGGTTAAAATCACAACACAGACAAATCAAAGCATAGATAAATATCAGGAAAACACCTTTAAAACAGAAGAGTGGAGAAGAATACAGAAATAAAGCAGATAAAAATGCAAACAAGTGTCCAAACGTTTGACTGGTAGTATATAAAGTCTTTCTTATCTATACTTAAATCCAAACACAATTTCCGTCCTTTATTTAATACGTAAAACGCGGACAATGGGGATTCTTGGGAGTTCAAATGAGCAATTTAAAGGTGCACTGTGTAACTTTTCAGTAGTGGGTCCATCACATTCTTTTTTCTATGTAAATGTAATTATTCTCAGCTTGGAATATTCCACAGTATGACATTAAACAGCTCTACCTTACATTTATTCAATTACAGGTGGTGGTGAAGATTATTCCAAAAATGTCCACGAATTACTGCTGGGGAACTTCAGAAATTAGACCAAAATTGCTAAATCAAATTATCTACAGCTTTATAAATTTCCAATATTAATTCAAGTCCTGCGTAGTGTAATTTTATACATCCGAAAGTAAGAAAAAATACATCGAATTGTCAAATTTGTAGGGATGGGACACGATCTTATGTCACAAGATCTTGTGAGACAAAATTACACATGAGTAAAATGAAGAGGAAGAAGAACTGAAGAAGAAGAAGAAGAAGAAGAACTGAAGAAGAACTGAAGAAGAAGAACTGAAGAAGAACTGAAGAAGAAGAAGAAGAACTGAAGAAGAAGAAGAAGAACTGAAGAAGAAGAAGAACCAGAAGAAGAAGAAGAAAAAGAAGAACTGAAGAAGAACAGAAGAAGAACTGAAGAAGAGAAGAACTGAAGAAGAAGAACTGAAGAAGCAACTGAAGAAGAAGAACCAAATGAAGAAGCAACTGAAGAAGAAGAAGAAAAAGAAGAAGAAAAAGAAGAAGAACTGAAGAAGAAACTGAAGAAGAACTGAAGAAGAAACTGAAGAAGAAGAAGAAACTGAAGAAGGAGAAGCAACTGAAGAAGAAAACAAAGACGAAGAAGAAATTTTATTTATTAGGCGCCTTTCTTCACCTTACAACAACATAAACAAACTAAGTACGATTTAAAACATACAGTTAAAGTGGGACAGTATTTAATTGAGTGGGTTTAGTATTGTATTTAGTGTTGTATTTTTTTAGTGTTTAGATCTTTACATTCAAAAAGCGGTGCTACAAGGACAACAAAATATGAAATAAAACACATAAAAAATTATTTATAACCAATTATCTCTCATTCTCGTGGACCCAGTCCCGCATCTCGTCTTGTCTCATGGAAATGGTCTCGTCCCAGCCCGTCCAATTGGGATCTTGTTTTTCATCGTGTTTTGCAGTTTGATCCATTTATACCATGTCCCTCTCCTTTACATCCTCCTCTTTTCTGTTCTTTTCCATAGACGCTCTCTCTGCCTGTGGTGGTGATAGTTCACGGTAGCCAAGACAACAACGCCACGGCAACAGTGCTCTGGGACAATGCCTTTGCCGAGCCGGTAAGATGCTGTTTGTTTATCTGCAACAGTGAAGAGAGCTTTAATATACAGCCATGTTTATTAGACGGATACCACAGGTTCACCTAACTTATACTAGAAATCTTTTACGTGCAGGTAGTGTTGTCTTAAAGGTGTATTCTGTAACTTTTCAGTTGGGGTCCGTCACCTACTTGGTTCTTTGTTGTTTCTCTGCCTGGAATGTTCCACAGTATGACATTAAACAGCTCTACCTTACATTTATTCAATTATAAGTGGTTTTAGAGCTCAAAAATACCTAGAAAAACAAGCATTCTGACTGTGAGCGTGGTCGCCTCTCCACATATCTGACCTGTAACTTGGTCTGGTTTGGTCTCCGTGAAGGAAGAAAGGCTTAATGCCAGCGATGCTAGCAAAAGTAAATAAATAACCTAAATATAACGTAAAACAAAATGAAATTCCGTCACTCCAGAAAAGTAAAACATATCTTTGAATAATTCAGCATTGTGTAATTTTTCTAGATGCTTTTCTCCATGGAGATGTTCTTGCTTTGTCTGGAATGTTTCACAGTGTGGCATTAAACCTTTCTATCTTCATGGAGACCAAACCAGACCAAGTTACAGGTCAGATCTGTGGAGAGGCGACCCCGCTCACAGCCAGAATGAATGTTTTTTCTAGGTATTTTTGAGCTATAAAACCACCTGTAATTGAATAAATATAAAGTAGAACAGTTTAAAGTCATACTGTGGGACATTCCATGCAAAGCAATGACGTATCCATAGAAACAAACAGGTGGCGGACCCTCTACCAGAAAAGTTACGCAATGCATCTTTAAGAAGCTGGACAAAACAACAGACATTAGTTTAACTTTCTTTTTACAACTTTTTTCTTTTCAATCTCAGAACCGAGAAAGTTCTGCACATCTCGTCAGTTTAGTCTATAATTTAGCCCACATGTGTCAAACATGCGGCCCGGGGGCCAGATCCGGCCCTCCAAGACCTTTAATCTGGCCCTCGCTGATTTTTCTATTAAAATACTTAAATTTTTCAGATTTTTCAGTTAATTTTCTGCACCGTTTAGCATAGCAGCGTCTCCGGCGTTTCTGTACGTTGCGACTCCCACCAGAGCAGCACAAATGAAGACTTTCCTCTTTCCAAACGCTCTTAAAGGACGATCGTTTTGACTGTCGACCGTGACCCTCATCAGCAAAATGTCAAAAAATGAGAAAAGCAGATGCTGAGTTCAGGATTTCCCAAGAAAAATAGTCTAATTCTTATTTGTTGACAGAGGTGAATGGGAAATCTGTGCTCAGTGTGTTTGGAACAAGTGGCGTTGCTCGAGGAATATAATCTTAAACACCACTACGAGACACGGAGAAAAATACAATAACTTGAAGAGAGAACTGAGTTTTCTGATCCGGCCCTTTTGGGATCAAAGTAGGTTGCATACGGCCCCCGGACCAAAATGAGTTTGACACCCCTGATTTAGCCTTTTTAGATTTGAGCCCTTTTCTCTTTTGTTGTTCTTTGCGCATTAGAATAGCGATCACTTTGAGAGAAAGACGGCTTTAGCGGACTCATTCTTCATTGTCGAAAAGATAAAAACAGGAACACACAAAAACTCGCTTCAGAACTTGCGTAACTAATATCAAGGAACTGAGTCAAGGACAGACCCTTTGTTTGAGAAGTTACAAGCGTTTTACAATAAAAAACTGGACAGAAATAATTGCAGTTACATAATTTGATTAAATAAAGAGATTAAAAACAAGCTTTTGAGATGAGCCAATGCAGAATGAACTAAACCAAAGAACAAATGTTGTGTAACGGAAAAGTATTTGGTTAGTATGAAATTAAAGGTCTCATATTAGGCTATTTGGCTTGTAAGTTGCTACATCATCATTCTATTTCCAGGTCCAAGCCACAGCCATGCCGAATTTGGCCCGACTGATGTACATGTAAAAATGCAGCAGTGTTGTGTCTTCGAAACCAACACAAATACGAAGAGAAACTGTCATTCTTTTGTTTTCCAGTTGATGGAAATCTGCCGTAGCTTTTCTCCAAAATCACCACATTACATGTTCTCCCATCGCTGTTTATGTCCACAACAGAGAGAAATATCTAAACCCTAACACTTCACAACTCATTTTTGGCCAGACTCCCACACAGAGACGCAAAATACAAACTCGGGATATAGCGAAAATAATGAGAAGACTTTATTAGCCGACTCACCTCTTGTAAAGTGGTAAATTTCTGGGCAGCGTCTCATCCACATTATCCACAGAAATTGTCCTCCGCAAATAAAGACATCCAGTCCACAAAACCATGCTATTAATCCAGTTTGAGGAGTTCTTTAAAAGTAAAAGGGCGAGAGTCGTTCCCCACGTGTGTCTGTTTACATTCACACGGTGCAAAGGTGGAGGTGAAGCTGCAGATTCGCGATACTGACTCTACTTCCTGTGTTTCACGTATCTGAAATATTGCATCACATTTCACAAATAATATTAACACGGTTTTGACGTGTGCCTAAAGTAGAAGTACATTGTTCTGATCTTTGAACACTTGAGTCTCAGAGCGAGTGGTTTTACTGTAGGCAGGAAACAGGAGAAACGCTGATGTCTCCGAGTCCGACCTGAGCCCAAATATAAGTTCTAAATATTCGGCCATACCGGTGCAAACACGTCCATGCTCTAGTTGAAGCCTCACTAAAAAAAGGTGGTGATTGTGAAAATGTTCTGTGGTTTTGTCATTTTCAACCATAAACTGTACTGAAGAAATGTTTCGTTAGACCTGGTAGTTGTATGTGACTTCAGACTTACAAGCCAAATTTTCTGATCTATGATGTTTCCTCTTCACAAACAGACCTGGAGTTGTGTTGTGTTTGGTTTCATTCACACATGAGTTCTTCTCAGACATTATAACATGTCTTTAAGTCCACAAGAATCCATTTTGTGTAATATAGGACCTTTAACAACAGAGATAATTTAGTCTTTTTTTACAAAGACACTTGTATAACACTAATGCAGTTTAAACAGATTGAACACACATGACCGAACTACACTAGGCAACTGCTCCAATATCATCGTTTTATCTATGTCTATAAATAGTTGTTCAGCCAATCAGAAATAAGTCATGCCGACCATAATATCATAACCAATAAATGAAATCACTGACCTCAAAGACCCACTGTGGCATGTGAACGATGTATTATGGAAATTACTTCTATTTTCTGCAGTAACTCAGTCCAGCTACTTTTAAAGGACCTGTATTACACAAAATGGATTCGTGTGAGCTCTAAGACGTTATAATGTTGTTACCTCAGCAAAAATCATTCACGCATATTTGAGTTTCTAGAGGGTTTTCAGTTTGAGAGAAGAAGTCGGCCTAAATATGCAGGATTTGTGTGTCAAACATGTATGAATTAACCAAAACTACAACCCCAGGAATGTTTTTGACAAGGAAACAGCATTATAACATATCAGAAAATAGTGTAACATGGGCCCTTTTCACCATCCTTACATGAACATTTTTATTACGCGTTTACTCGTCTTTGCACACGTTGTTTTTAAATAATCCACTGCATAAAGAAGCGGCGTCGCTGTCAATAAAACTTGGATTCTCATGAGTTTGTGAACACTTTTTTGCTGTACAAGGTTAGTCTTCAGTCGTCTAAGAATTCTGTTGATTACAGCCCTGAAAATATCACAATCGTTTAATTCAACCGTTTGGCCCTGTGCTTCTTTTGCACTACCAGATTAGAACAAGAGGTATTTAAAGATGCACTGTGTATCTTTTTAATGCCATAATCTGAGGCAAGTTACTCAAAGCATCTAAACGTACAATGTAATTTTATAGTCCTACCACTTTTGGAACAGATCTGAAAGTATAATTGTAAAGGATATTTTTTTCACATATCAGGTTCATTCTCAACTAAATGGACAACGCAGGCAAAGACCTCAAAAGCACAATACTCACTCTGAAGATGCATCCTCTGTCGTAGCCTTGTACAAATACAAGGACTTTTAATAATAACCTTGGGCTTCTTTGGTTGCATTTTCAGTCGAAGTGAAAATAGCTCCCTGCTTTATAAAGAATCATTCACCTCTCGCCACCAGGACAGAAGTCAGAAGTATTAAAAATGAGACACTTTTCGAGTCAAAAACTGGTATCAAAACTAGATATTTGTTTGACTGGGTAGTGATGCTTTAAACACTTTTTTTCAAGTTTAGTAGTATTACAGACATTCATTTTTCTGTAATGGACATTGAATTTTTAGCTATATCACTTACCTCTGGTTATCTGGATTATCCATATGGGCCAGTGGCACGTTGCCCAGGGGCCCCAAACATTCACAACCAGTGGGGGAGGCACCACATGACACAAACTTTACAAATATTTGCGATAAAATTTGGATGCTGTTCACTTGAAAATGTTAAATGGCCACACATAACTCGTCATTAACACTCATTTCATAATTACAACAATAATAATAATGATAATACTGAACAAATCAAAGGTTACATGGCCATAGTTGGATGCTGCAAGTTATTTTTGGTTTATTTGCTGGGCTGATGTAGTTAGTAAATTACATATAACAAACGCCCTTGTTTATTTTTAGTGTTTTTGACAGGAAGACAGGGGTAAGATGTGTGCGTGTGGGGAGGGGGGCTCCACATTGGCTTAACATGGCCCTGTTTTTAGTAGTTTTATTTTAAACATTCTGTATTACGCCAAATTGACTCCTTTTAGCTTTAAGTCATGCTAGAATGTTCATACCTGGAGTTGTATTTTGTTTTATTTGCACATTTCCTTTATTATTAGTTTACATCTCCAAAGCTCAAAATGCTCCTTGTGATGTCATGAAGAGGTAGTTTTCAAGCAACTTTTTACCTTTTGTTTAGTAGAGATTGGCAATTCCAGGGGTAAAATTATCCAATTCTAGTGAAGTTGTGTGGAGTTTAAAAACACAGTGGAGCACTTCCTGTATTGCAACACGACATCACAAGGTGGAACAGAGTGTTTTGTCTGTCTTTCTGTCCATCTGTCCATTCATCTTTTAACAAGGCCCGGTGAGATCCAGTAAGACCTTGATGGTTTTGTTTTGCAATTAAATTAAGTCAGGGTCGCCGCGGGGTCTTAAAAAGGTCTTAAATTTCACGTTCCTAAATTAAGGACCTAAAAAGTCTTTAGTCTTTGAGTTCTAAATGAGATTTTATAATGAAAGTATTTTTTGTTCTTTAAAGCGGTGAGTAATGGTCATTAGTAGAATTGGATCTGGTATTTTTCGACCTCATAATGGGTGCGATGTTGGTCTTAATTTTCATTTAAGTGGTCTTAAAAGGTCTGAAAAAAGTCTTAAATTTGGAGAAGTCAAACCTGGGGATACCCTAGAAGTAAATAATTAGAAAATGGTGTAATATGGATCCATTAAATCTTGTTCTCGTCTCTTTCCTCTCTCCATCTTCAGGGCCGTGTGCCATTCTTAGTCCCTGATAAAGTCCTGTGGCCGCAGTTGTGTGAAGCCATCAACATCAAGTACAAGTCGGATGTCCAGTCCAACCGCGGTCTGTCTGAGGAGAACCTGGTGTTTCTGGCCCAAAAAGCCTTCAGCAGCTCCAGCAACAACCCCGAGGACTACCGCAGCATGACTATCACCTGGTCCCAGTTCAACAGGGTCAGCGCACACACACACATACACACACACATATCCACCTTTAAACCTTCAAACAGACCAAACACCATCACAGAAATTTGACTTTTGGACCACGACACATGTGTAGCACTTATTTTCAATCTATATGTAAATCTGTGTTTCATGCAGGAGAGTTTACCAGGCAGAAACTTCACATTCTGGCAGTGGTTTGATGGAGTCATGGAGCTCACCAGAAAACATCTCAAGCCCCATTGGAACGACGGGTGAGATCAGACAGGGTTTATAACATCTCTATCTTCTAACATCTACCTTTTACCTTTTGTGTTTAGTAGAGATGGGCAATTCCAGGGCTTAAATTATACAAATGATTCTAGTGGTGGTGTGTGGAGTGTTTTCTGTTTGAGAGAAGAACTAAATTATATATGTTTTTAAGATAAGATAAGATAAGATAAGATATCCTTTATTTGTCCCACAATGGGGAAATTTCAGTGTTGCAACGCACAGTAAAGAGAACAGCAAGAAACAGTAGCAGCAATAGAAGTACAGTTAAGTTAAAAATAGACAAACACTATAAGGATCTATAAAGATAAGGATTATAAAACTATGTATCATATAAATTGCTATCTTAAAGATATATATACAATAGATTGCAATCTAAAAACTATATATACAATAAATTACTATCTTACATTATTGCACAGGGTCCCAGTATTGCACCGGCAGCAGAGTTAGCAGTGTTCATTGTAAAGTCTTTTATCTATGTAACTGTCCATCTCCTTCTTTTAACATGAGATGAGACCCAGGAAGACCTTGGTGGGTTTGTTTTGCATATTTAGTGATTACATCATTTCTATTGGCCTGATTTTTTTTTTCATTAAAATTGAACTCATTAACCGTGAAAAGGGTCAGGCTGTCTGACTATATCTGTATAGTCTGAACATATCTAATTACCATATACTTTTTTATTAGT
This sequence comes from Odontamblyopus rebecca, assembly GCA_030686955.1. Classification (NCBI taxonomy): domain Eukaryota; kingdom Metazoa; phylum Chordata; class Actinopteri; order Gobiiformes; family Gobiidae; genus Odontamblyopus; species Odontamblyopus rebecca. The sequence continues at coordinate 11,523,398 of CM060667.1, forward strand.
TCTATATTTGTTTTGCATTACAGTTTGTAAATTACATTTAAATTTGATAAGATTACAAGTAAATTGGATAAGATATAAAAAAATAAAAAAATAAAATAATAATAATAATAATAATATTGATGTTGAATATACTTTTCATGTTGGATGCGATTGTGTTTATGATGTTTATTATATTTAAAACATTAAATATTATAACGCTGCCATTAAAAACACTAAAATCCTGCCTGTGTGTCCTTTAGAGCGATTCTGGGCTTTGTGAACAAGCAGCAGGCTCAGGACATGCTCATGTCCAAACCCAACGGCACCTTCCTGCTGCGCTTCAGTGACTCTGAGATCGGAGGAATCACCATCGCCTGGCTCGCCGAAAAACCAGGTACACACTCAGTGCATCTGATCTAATGTAGGAACAACATTTTGTTTGTTTTTATCACTGAGTTTTATCTTGTTTTGACACATGTTCGTGCTCTTCATGTTGTTTACTTTATGATTCACCCCAAACATGCACCATGAGTCCGTCAGCTGATTGTCAAACTTATTTCTATGACAACGAGCATCAAGCAGATAGAGCGATTCCCTGATGCTTTCCACCAGTGGGGTGTTAGTTTGTTTCACAAGTGGCTGAATACACCGTGAGGACTGTACGACACGCAGACAGACCCGGATTTACCTGCACAGACAAACCCGGGCTCACCTGCGCAGACAGAGGCGGGCTTAGGCCGACCCAAGCTCACCAGATAGAGGCGGATTTAGCTGCGCTGACAGACCTAGATTCACCTGCGCAGATAGAGGCAGATTCAGCTGCGCTGACAGACCCAGACTCACCTGCACAGACAGACCGAGGCTGAGGCAGACCCGAATTTACCTGCGCATACAGACCCAGACTCACCTGTGCAGACAAACCCAGACTCACCTGTGTAGACAGAGACAGATTCACCTGCGCAGTCAAACCCAGGCTTAGGCAGACCCGAATTTACTTGCGCAGACAGACCTAGATTCACCTGTGCAGACAGACCCAGACTCACCTGCGCAGACAGACCCAGACTCACCTGCACAGACAGACCGAGGCTGAGGCAGACCCAATTTACTTGCGCAGACAGACCCAGATTTACTTGTGCAGACAGACCCAGACTCACCTGCGCAGACAAACCCAAATTGATCCAAATGATGCCAGATGAACGTCCCCATTCATACAAATATGTCATCCCACAACTTTTTATTTTATCCACTTCCAAACCCTTTAACTTTTACATAAAGTGCAAGTAGACCTGTTTAAGCTGTCTCGGAGCGGCTCTCAGAATGTGACTCAATGCTGCATACATTTTGTCCTTGGAGAAATCACTTTACCCACGTTGCCTTTGTATGACTCAGTTGTGTGTTGTGAGTGACTAGTGGTATTGTAGTCAAAGACGATGGTGGTGCAGTTTCAGAGAAAAACAGGCACACCACCAGAAAACTTACATAGTTCAACTTTAAATCCTGTATTGTTCTGACAGGAGAGAGGACAGTGTGGAACCTTATGCCGTTCACAACCAAAGATTTCACTATTCGATCTCTGGCCGACCGCATCAGCGACCTCAACCACCTGCTGTTCCTCTACCCAGACCGCTCCAAAGACGAGGTGTTCTCAAAGTACTACACCCCGCCCCACTGTAAGACCCCGATCACACGATAAACTACTGCGTATAACTTTCAAAATAGAAGCTTGAAGTGATTGTTGATTCATCTGTCTTTTTCCTCTAAAAGCCAAAGCGGTGGATGGCTACGTGAAACCACAAATCAAACAAGTTGTGCCAGAGTAAGTCACTTTTTTTTTCCACTTATGTTCTTTATTCAGATTTTCATTACACGATCCTCTATTCAGATCTTGATTTTCAAAAATGTGTGAACATTTAAACAAATCCAGACATTCAAAAAAGAATTTATTCAATATTAAACTGGGACTAAATCAGGACTAAATGTTGAATATTCTACTCAAAGCATCTCAATCTCATTATTTTGTGGCCCCGCTGTGCTCTGTGTGCTTAGCCTTTACTCATTATTACCTTTATATGAATTAATAGTAATGCCGCCTGAATTCGGATTACCCATTACATCTGGATTCAGCCAATTAGAGCTTCCCTGGTGGCGTTCCCCCTCTGCACACATCAGTGGAGTTAGCCCGGTTAGCGAGCGGGTCTATCCTCCAGCAGTTGGTCTACAGCAGGGGTGTCAAACTCATTTTGTTCCGGGGGCCGTATACAACCAATTTTGATTCCAAAGGGGCCGGATCAGAAAGCTCATGGCATATATACGTCAAAAATAGCAATAAGTCCAAATATTTGTGCAGAGAAACGCAAATCTATTACAGACATTTTTTTATTTTATTTTTTTTTATTTTACAAAATATTATAATATTATGCTAGGTTAGGTTGTTTTCACAGCAGCATCAGTAGCCTCTTGGCCCCTGGGTGAAAACAGACGGCTGTTTCTTCAGTCCCAGCAATAATTCGTTTATCTTCTGTCTTCTCAATTCTCCGTTCAAGTTATTGTATTTTTCGCAGTGTCTCGTAGTGGTGTTTAAGATTATATTCCTTGAGCGCCGCCACTTGTTGCAAACACACCAAGCGTACAGGTTTCCCATTCACCTCCGTGAACAAATAAGAATTAGTCAATTTTTCTTGGAAAATCCTGCACTCAGCTCCACTTTTCTTATTTTTGACATTTTGCTGATGAGGGTCATGGTCAACAGTCAAAACGATTGTCCTTTAAGAGCATTTGGAAAGAGGCAGGTCTTCATTTGTCTGGTGGAGGCGCCACGCACAGAAGCGCTGGAGACGCTGCTATGCTAAGCTGCGCAGAAAATTACCAGAAAAATCAGAATTTTTTTTATATTTTAATAGAAAATCAGCCGAGGGCCAGATTAAAGGTCTTGGAGGGCCGGATCTGGCCCCTGGGCCGCATGTTTGACACCTGTGGTCTACAGCCTCTATGAAGGAAGGCTTAAAGGCGCTGAACCTGATTTTACAGTCTTAAAGGGACAGTTCGAAATTTTGGACATAGGGCCTCATTTCCTTGTGAGCCAGAGTGTTGGAGACGTGTGGAGACACTTTTTTAAGTATTCCATCCAGTCCTTGTGTTTGGAGAGGTTGCTGATGTTAGGCTAGTGCATGTCAATGGCCATAGTTGTCCTGCCACTGTGACAAAAACAGTCTTACCCACTCCACAGAGCACCCGAGGCAAAACTATTATAACAGCAGAATGTCGATGTAAATGTCTGTGTCGATAGAATAATGTCTGAAATAAAACTAACCTTGCATCAGATGAATCATCGCATGTTGAGGGACTATTTTCTCAGCAGCAGCCAAGTATGCCGAGCTTTCTATCAGGAAGTACAACGCACTGCTGCTCAGACATAAATCCTTCAAATGCAATGTTGGGTTTTAATTCTAAAATTATTCTGTCGACACAAACATTCACATCGATAGTCTGAAGTTATAATTGTTTTGCCTTGGGTGCGTGGGACTATTTTTAGTGTCTCCACACGTCTCCAACACTCTGGCTCAATGGGAAATGAGTCTGAAAACTCCAAACTGTCCCTTCAAAAACAAGAAAAATTAAACCTGGACTAAACCTAGATTAAACCTGCACTAAACCTGGAATAAACCTGGACTAAATCAAGACTACAAGACTAAATCAGGTATAAACCTGGACTAAATTAGGATTAAACCAGGACTAAACCAATCTCTATGGAGCTAAAGGTAAACATCACCAGGTGGAACAGAGAATTTTGAGTTTTGGAGATGTAATAAAGCTCTAATCTAATAATAAAGAGTTACTCAAACATGTGAATGAAACAAAACACAACTCCAGGTCTGTTTTTGAAGCGGTAACAACATCACAACATGGTTTAGAGCTCACAAGAGTCCATTTTTGTGTAATATAGGAGCTTTAACTTATTACTTACTAATGTTTTTTCACTTGATTCATGCATGTTTGAGGAATCTTGACTTGTCCTGTTATCCATATGATAATGTTCAATTCTTAAAATTCTTAAAAATAAAAAATCATATGTCTCCTTTGAAATACATTATTTGGTGTTTTCACAGCTTTGCCACGGCTAATCCAGACCCATCCGGACTGAACCAGACTTACATGGACCACGGTGCGTCCCCGGCTCCTGTCAGTCACCAGCACGCCTATGGAATCTACCCACCTATGTGAGTCTTTTACTACCAGCACGCAACATTCACACTCATTTCACCGCTTTGGACCTGCTTTTTTCTCACACATGAGTAAAGAGGGATGAAATGTGAATGAAATGCACTTTAAGACCTGGTTTAGTCATACATTAGACCTGGTTTAGATCTGACAGTACTCTGAAAACCTCATCTTTTGTTTGGTGGTCGTACTTGGTGTGAAAAGCTTCATATTTGCTCCAAGTAACTTTTTCTCTTTGTTTGGAGATATTATTTGCTTGTAATGTTCCACAGTATGGCATTTAACTTATCTGTTTCCATGGATACAAACAGGCGACGAATCTGGGTCAAGGTACAGGTCATCTCTCCATCTGGTATAATAATAATAATAATAAGAATAAGAAGAAGAAGAAGAAGAAGAAGAAGAAGAAGAAATATAGCCGCAAGCTGCAATGAGCGGCCCTCGCGTGTGCCTACGCCACACCCCACAAACTCCGTGCCCTGCAAACGGCGTTCCGTACAAAATGACAGCACATCGTGCTGTGCAAACGCCGCGCCCCACACTAACTCTAAATACCGTAATCACACTTTTCATACGCTTTACAGTGTATTATATTCAGGCTGGGATCACATATTAGTGATTCAAATTTCCCAGGCCAACACATCCTCCATCAGAAAAATTACATAGTACACCTTTAAATGATTTTTGCGAGTCTTTGCGCCCCTGGTGTCCAACAGTGAAAAATTCACCATGTCCGTAATGTATTGTTTTTGCTCGTAGTCATGCATAGAATTTAATTCCCAAATTTGGTACAAATCCGATAATGTTGGCGTTTCATGTCTAGGGGGCGCTATAGTGTAATTTTCCATATACTTTTTTAGTGTATTATATTCAGGCCGAGATCAGCATCAGTGATTCAAATTTCAGCACGATCGGACTAAATCTGTGCTAACGGGAGCAAATCTTCACATTGAATATTGTCTAAATTTTCATTGAAATATGTGGCTTCGCCGCACGTAAACCATGACAGTTTTCAAAAAAAATGGAGAAAACTTTTAAAGCCGCACTTCTCTAGATGATGTACGGTGATTTTCAGCCCTGTGGGTGAAGCGCCTTCAGAGGAGTTCTTTCAAACGCAACAAGAGCCAAAATGCGAAATGCATGAAACCTTTATTTTCTTGAATGTCTCAACGTTTCAGAATTTTTGGCAAAGTTTGGTGAGTTTTTGAACGTTTTTCAACGTGTTTGCGGGGTCAGGTTTTATTTCAATCTATAGGGGGCGCTAACGCACCAAACTAAATTTTTTCACATTCAGTAGCTTTAGGGCAGAAAGTTTGTGAAATTTCATTGAAATCAGAGTTTGTTTGAGCAAATAGGAGCAATTTGTAAATTTCCAAAACTTGTGTTCATTATTTGTCTGCTCAGAGAGCCTGGACTAAACCTGGTCTAAACCTGGGCTTAGCCTGGTCTAAACCTGGTCTAACCCTGGTCTAAACCTGGTCTAAGCTTGGACTAAACCTGGTCTTAACCTGGTCTAAACTTGTTCTAAACCTTGGCTAAACCTGGGCTAAACCTGGGCTAAACCTGGGCTAAACCTGGACTAAACCTGGACTAAACCTGGGCTAAACCTGGTCTAAATTTGTTCTCAACTTGTTCTAAACCTGGTCTAAACTTGTTCTAAACCTGGGCTAAACCTGGACTAAACCTCGTTTAAGCCTGGACTAAACCTGGACTAAACCAGGAATAACCTGGACTAAAGCAAGACTAAACCAGGACTAATTCAAGATTAAACCTGGGCTAAACCTGGAATAAATCTGGCCTAAACCTGCACTAAACCAGGACAAAATCAAGACTAAACTGGGATTAAACCTGGACTAAACCTGGACTAAACCAGGAGTTTGACGTCTGGATGTATCTATGTATCTGTCTATATGTCGTTTGCCTGTAATGTTCCACCGTATTAGCTTTCCATATCTGTTTCCATGGATACAAGCAGGCGTCCACTTTAAAGTGCAGCCCATCTATCCATCTTGTATAATGATAATAACATATATATTTTTAAAACTTTGCAAATCCATCCATCCATCCATCTTCTCCCACTTAATCTGGCTGGGTTGCGGGGGCAGCGTGCTGCCCAATACTCATAGCACCTGACCCCCTACTTTGCAAATATGTAGGAAAACTTGTGAATGAAAAACAAACAATTTCAAGTAATCGTGTTGCAATTGTGGTATCCATTTTACCATACTTTTACCTTTTTTGCTAAACGTCAAGTCCTATAATTATGTATTTGGCACATCAGGGTAATTGTAGGTTAGGTATTATGAATCAGAAAACCTCCAAAACAAGACCATCATCATTTCCATAGATTTTAACTTATTATTATTTAAATGTTATTCTAATTTTTTGTCCCCAAGCTACGTCTAAAGCGCAGAATATGGCGCGTTATAGCTGAACTCTGACTATTCGAGATAATAACTAGGAGAGGTCGTACAAGCTCCCAATTATTTTTTATTCAGAAAAGTGTGTGGGCTGTTGTGTTAAAGGTGAATAAAACTTCTATGACTTGCAGGTATTTTTGTAGCTACACAAGTTGGACGGAAATGCTAACCTCTGGCCAATTATTTAGTTTTCTTCTGTGTAACTTGTTTTTGAGTTATGAAATGACAGAAGAAAACTTTGTTTATGGATATATCTGTAGCTGCTAGGCCTTTTCACATGACAAAAATTGGTACAGTGCTTTTTCATGACGAGCCTGAACCAGACGCTCTGAGAAAACTTCACAAAGATGAGTGGATCTGAAGCTGCAAGCAAGATGGAGGTGCTCCACTGGACAGTTCAAAGGGGAACTCCGGCATGTTTGAAGCTAAAGTCTGTTGCTAGAGGTGGTTGAATACTGTCAGAAGCCAAAAAAATGGCACAGATCAGTATTTTCTAGGCAGAGATCTCGCTGTGGCAGTGAGTCTGTCAAGGCAACAAACTAATGTAGTGATGGGGGCAAGTTCTTAACTTCCACGTAAAACACCAATTTGCTTCACACTGAAAAAAGCTTAACACCACTTTAACCCATCTTACAGCCACGAGTCTAACAAACAAAACACTCTGCCTGTTCACTCATTACAACTTTATAAGCCTTAGCCTTTCCTTTGTTGATTTCCCACTGCACATGCGAGAGGTGGAAGACTCAACTGTCAACTCGACAACGAGAGGCTTGAGCCACCAGAAGCAACAAGTGAGGATCAACTACTGACGCTGAAGAAGAAGAGAAACTGAAAGTTGTTGAAAGAAAATGGTTTGGGAATGTATTTTTTAACGTTTTTCAAAAAATACAATTCACTCATAAATAAATGGGGTTAGAAACGACATTGGCGATCTGGTCTTTTCGGCTTTCACATGTGCAGTGGGAAATCAACAATGGTAATGCTAAAGCTACTTATAAAGTTATTTTATAACGTTTCCAGACACTAATGAGTGAACCAGGCAGAGTGTTTTGTTTGTTAGACTCGTGGCTGTTGTAAGATGGGTTAAAGTGGTGTTAAGCTTCTTCAGGGTGAAGTAAATTTGCTCCATCACTACTCTAGTTTGTTGCCTTGACAGACTGGAGTTTCCCTTTAAACTCCACCTGAGCAGTGGTCGGCCCAATCACAGGGCTTCTATGGCAGGGGAGGAGTTTCAGACAACATGAAGACAACCCAAGCACCAGGCCATAGACTGTGGATATATTATATTTACTACACAGAGCAAAACAAACATGGGGCGCTGCCGGTCAGTTTGTATCGCAAAAACAGAAAAATCATCAACATCTTCCCTCTCCAGCCTGACACTTGCTTTGGTTTTATCTGGCACATCTTGGATACGTCATTTGGACAGGTTTGACGTGATTGGCTAAAGAAAAACTGGTGGGTGGGCCCTTCAGTGAGCTCGAGGCCTTCTGCTGCAAGTCCCTCCTTTTTCTAAACTATCAGCGAGCCGTTCCAGATGGATAATGTGTACAGCTGAGTCCAGAGTGATACAAACAGTAGATCCGTCTGGTGTGAGCCACGTTAGGAGCCATGTCCTGCCTCCCTGATTTCAGACAGTGTGACTGACAGGTGAAACAACCAATCAGAGAGAGGCATGCTCCATTCACGTCAAAAACAAACATGGCTGCCTACACTTAAAAAGAGAAAATTCTACATGTATGGACCCTGGAGATGGATAGGTTTAATGCCAAATTGTGTAACGTTCCCGGGAAAGCGATGATATCTCTATGGATTTGAGCAGATGTTACACACTGCACATCTGAAAAGTGATCTACACAGCCAGATAAAAAAAACACTTTACACAAAACTTCACCACTTTATTTATTAATTTGACTAGGACGATCGATATGAATTATCATTATGCTAATTTGTTGTCTCTAAGCAAATAACACAGAAGATAACTGTAAAACATTACAGAAGAGAACACAGAACAGTATCATTTCAGCTCCTGGTCTGTTATTATATTTCCTCATCACAAACACACATATTTACACTCACATATTTAACACTGCATTTTTAGACTAGACTAAGTTCCAAGGCTCCACCTTGTGATGTCATATGATGATACAGGAAGTGCTCCACTGTGTTTTTAAAATCCTTACACCTTCACGAGAATCATTTGGATACGTCCAGCCCTGACATGGCCAATTTCTGCTCAACTCAAGCTTTAAAAAACTACCACTTCATGACATCATAAGGTGGAACAGAGCATTTTGAGCTTTGGAGATGTAAACAGACTAATACAAAAGAGTTACTTAAACATATGAATGAAACAAAACACAACTCCAGGTCTGTTTTTGAAGAGGGAACAACATTATGACTTGTCTTAAAGCTCACAAGAGTCACTTTTGTGTAATATTTTTTTAATTTTTTTATTTTTTATTTTTTGCTTTGCTTTTAAAAATACCCACAATCATTTAATTTCTTACGATTCTTCTGTTATTTGTCAGAAATGACCCAGTCTTGGACGCAGACGGAGATTTCAACCTGGACGACACCATGGACGTCGCTCGCCACGTGGAGGAGTTGCTACGGCGACCGGTGGACAGCCAATGGGGCGGCCAGCAATCGTGACCTTTGACATCGTAACCCGCGGCAACCACACCGACCCCCCCAAACTCCGTCCTCACCCTTCCTCCCTTCCTTATTACCCCCCCTCCCCAGAAAAACCCCGTCCACCCTCCCACCCCACACTGTTTAATTGCAGTGTCCATTTTTATTTCGGATAGCTATAATGTGAAATGTTAATAATGGTTGTAATTTTTTTCAGTTTTTTTGACAACAATTTGTGGTCAGACCGACGCGGATAAAACTCAAAGATCCCGCAATGTTACAGACTATTAAACATCACACGTGCATGCATTTTGACTGGAAAATATGCAACTCTACAAGTCATTTAAAAACATGTATTCCCTCGATTGTTGTTTCACGAGCTTAAAGTTTCACTACGTAACTTTTCGGATGGACGCTCTGCCACTTGTTTGTTACCATGGAGACTTTAGCGCTTTCTCTGCCTGGCATTATATATATATATCTATCTCGCATGTGTTCGATTACAGTTGGTGTTATTGCAAAGAAACAAAAATAGAGAAAAACATGCATCCAGCGTGGTCGCCTCTCCACAAACATGACCTGTAACTCCGCTTGCTGGCATGGCAAGTTGAATGGAACATCTCGGGCAAAGCAATAACATCGAAACCATGGAAACAGGTGGTGGACCCTTCAGAAAAGTTACATAGCGCGACTTTAAAGGGCCCATATGACGCTGTTTTCTGATCTGTTATAATGTGGTTTCCTCGTCGCAGACAGACCTGGAGTTGTGTTTTGTTTCATGTTTAACTCACACAGATTTAGCTCTTCTCTCTTTTTTTCCATTTTATTTATACATTTTCATAATAAAATAAAACCTTGAAATGCCACAGTACAAAAAAAAATAATTCAAATAATAATAATAATAATAATAATAATAATAATAATAATAATAATAATAATAATAATAATAATAATAATTAATTTGTGTGTATACATACAGCTCTGGAAATGTTTTTTTCAAAATTGTCAGTTTCTCTGATTTTACTACTTACAGGTTTGTGTTTAAGTAAACTTTTTGTTTCATTCTATAAACTACTGATAACATTTCTCCCAAATTCCAAATAAAAATATGAATATATATATTACCTATATATTATATTTAAATAGTTGAGTTATTTCACTTTTTTCTTGACTACATAATTCCATATATTTTGCTTCATATATGTTGTGTCTTCTGTAGACATAAGTCTGTAAACAAATAAGAGTTTATCTGATTTTACTACTTATAGGTTTGTGTTTGAGTAAAATGAACATTTTTGTTTCATTCTATAAACTACTGACACCATTTCTTCCAAATTCCAAATAAAAATATTGTCATTTAGAGCATTTATTTGCAGAAAATGGCAAATGGTCAAAATAACAAAAAAGATTAAATGTTTTCAGAGCTCCAATAATGTGAAGAAAACAAGATCATATTCATTTTAAAACAACACAGTACTAATGTTTGAACTTAGGACGAGTTCAGAATCAATATTTGGTGGAATAAACCTTATGGTTTTTCTACTTTTCCTCTAAAAATCTGATTTGATTCAGAATCCCACAGACGCTGGATTGGAACGGCTGTCACACATGTAGAGATGCTGATTTCAGAAAAAAAAATACAGTGGTCTCTTGTTTTCCAGAGCTGTATATACACATATACATACACATATACATACACATATACATACACATATACATACACATATACATACACATATACATTTAGTTCTTCTCTCAAACAGAAAACACATGGTTCCACTTTGTGATGTCACGTGGTAGTACAGGAAGTGCTCCACTGTGTTTTTAAACTCCACACACCTTCACTAGAATCATTTGGATCATTTCAGTCCTGGTATTTCCCAGCTCTACTGAACTAACAGATAAAAACTTCTGCTTCATGATGTAGCCAGACGGGTCACTCAAACGTGTGAATGAACAAAACACAACTCCAGGTTCGTTTTTGCGGAAGTAGCAACATTATAACTGTAAGAGTCCGTTTGGCGTAATACGGGACTTTAACAGCGAACTTACCCACTGACATAAACGCGCTTTTGCTCTAAAATGGCCGTTATGAAGTACTGTTAATACTCTATGTACACTAACAAAGAAGTAAAAATACACATCTGTGCGTCATGTATCAGGGTCAGGAGAATTACAATTATGCAGATGTATTTTGAGAAGAAACGTAACTATTTTTGCAGCAATTCACCTTATTTTATACACATGGGTTCATGTTATACTATTGTGGTTAGGAGTTTTTACGCCGCCTTGATACTTGTAAATGGAGTCGGCTTCGTGGGTGAACAGAAGGTCATAAGAGCGTTTTAGGCGAGAGCTTAACCCACCGCGCCACAGTCTCTCCACGTAATGTTTGCTTTTTTACACATAACTGATCCTAACGACTATAAGTAAAGACAAAAGCGCCTTCCTATGCAACGACGTGTATTTTTTTAAGCCTTCTTCTCAAAATATAAGTCTTCATTCTTGCAACGCCGCCGTGTCCCTGTACAAAACCGTACTCTGCACATTTTTCTCATGCAGTGATTAACCAGCACCACCGGAGGGAGCCGATGCACCGTGCGTGTCTCCCTCATTGGGCTTTTTTCTGTCGACGTGCGGCAAAACAAGACCACTGCTCCTGTGTTTCTGTGAATTTCCAGATTTCCTCAAATTTATTTAAAGTTACAAAATGATGTCGTGTTCACGTGGGGTCTGGATTGTGAGAAAACAACTCGAATCCGATCGCTTTTTAAAGATGTATTGTGTGACTTTTCGGTTAAGGGTCCGTCACCTGCTTGTTGCTATGGATATGTCGTTGCTCTGCCTGGAATGTTCCACAGTGTGACATTAAACAGCTCAAACTTACATTTATTCAATTACAAGTGTCAAAAATACCTAAAAAAAACAAGCATTCTGACTGTGATCAGGGTCGCTTCTCCACAAATCTGACCTGTAACCTGGCCTGATTTGGTTTCCGTGAGGATAGAAAGGTTTAATGCCACACTGTGAAACATCCCAGACATAGAGATAACACCAGAGAAGTCACGCAACGCACCTTTAAAGATTTGCTTGTGTTCAAATTGATGTAAAAAGCTCAAACTCTGTTACTTTTAAACTGTGAAAATGACCGTTTTGAGCTGGTTTATGGTTAATTTCTCTGGAAATACTGGGTCTATCCACATGAAATGAAAAAGTTAAATAAGTGAGATCATTTTTTCTGCTATAAAGGCAAAAAAGAAAGGTATTATGGGCAGGATTTCTTAACAGATTCTAAACTATCTCTTTAATATTGTGAGTTTTGAATCTAACCACAAAACGAGGTATGACATTTGTGGGGTTTCCTTTTAAAGACTTTAACTTTCTACACTTTCTACTCACAATTTGATTTTTGTTATGTTATCATTTCAGATGGAGGGCAGGGATCTGTATAACTCTACGGGACGTTTACTATTTTTGTGTTTTTGGAAGAAATACCCAAACATTATTCATAACTTTATCGTAATTTGTTTGGGACGGGCTGTACAAACTTTCCATGTTATTTTTATGGGTTTTCAGCTGAACATAATTGCATCTTTGCACCATTTTCTGAAGCAAATGTGAAACTATAACCTCACTTTTGTTCATTTATATTGACACAGAAGATGTTGAGCTTTGAACGAGTTTTTGTTTCATGTGGATTTTTATTTTCTGGTCTGTTATAATGTTGTTTCCTCATCAAAAACAAACCTGGATTTTGTTTCATTCACACATGTTTAACACACAAAACCTGTGTATTTAGGCCTAATTTAGTTCTTCTCTCAAACCAAAAACACTCCGTTCCACTTTGTGATGTCATGTGGCGATACAGGAAGTGCTCCACTGCATTTTTAAACTCCATACTAGAAACGTTTGGCTAATTTCAGCTCCTGGGATTGCCGATTTCTCCTGAACTAAAGCTAAAAAGTAGATGTTAACTTGAAAACTACCGCTTCATGACATCACGAGGTGGAACAGAGCGTTTTTGAGCTTTGGAGACGTGTAAAGAATTGCTCAAACATGTGTGAATGAAAGAAACAACAGCTCCAGGTCTGTTTTTGAGGAGGTAAAAGCGTTATAACATGACTTAAAGCTCACAAGAGTCCATTTTGCGAAGTAAGGGACCTTTAACCATAAACCAGGGCAAGGATTTTAAACTGCAAGCACTTGAGAGTCTTTTATTGCCACGTGAACGCGACCTGTCAAGAAGCAGTGGTCGTCTTCTGCTTTGTGCACAGCTCGAAATGCTCCGTTTAGTTTTATTTTTGTACACAGACTCAACTGCACAGCCGCTCGCTTCTTCTCAGGTTCCACCGGGTCCCAGTCATTAACGCTACCTCTCATCTGTACGACAAAAGTTAAAATTACTGACCGTTTCGTAGCCTGGTTCTGTCTCTTATCGTCCGCTCTCCTCACAGTACGGTACGTCGCATCCAGATCCTTGTATTTTTGTGTAAAATAATACGCTTGCTACCTAATGTATAAAGTCGAAGGGGTTATTTTTAACGCTTGAAATGAAGTTCATTTTGACTCTAGGCGACCACTGGCCTATCCGTCCTTTGTAGCTCCACTTTATGTGAATGAGAAATGACCTTTAAATATAGAAAAAAGTGCTGGAACGAAACGAAAGGAAAAAAACGAAAGAAAAAAAAAGCTGAGATGATGACAGCGTCTCGCCTTGCTCTGGAAATATGCTGTGTAAAATGGAAAGTCCGTCAAATGCTTTTTTCCATGGAGACTGTCATTATTGCTTTGTCTGGGATGTTCCGCAGTATGGCATTAGACCTTTCTATCTCCATGGAGACTGAACCAGATCAAGTTAGAGGTCAGATCTGTGGAGAGGCGATGCCGCTCACAGTCAGAACGCTGTTTTTTAAGGTATTTTTGAGATATAAAACCACCTGGAATTGAATAGATCGGTCTTTTTAATGTCACATTGTGGAACATTCCAGGGAGAGGAATGACGTATCCATAGAAACATGCAAGTGACAGACCCCCCACCACACCAGGAAAGTTACATAATGCACCTTTATGGTTTTAAGTTCATTTTGAATGGGGAGAAAGTCACGACAAATACTAAGTTTTTGTTTCTTAATATATTTTCTGTATTTTTTTCTATATTTCTATATTTTCTTTACATTAAAAGGCTGGAAGACACAATGGCAAAGTCTACAGCCTCACAACCAGAAGGTTTCAGGTTCAATTCCCACTACAATAGGATTTTAGAGGTTGCATGTTCTTCTTTTGAGTCGATTTCTTTTAATATTGTTTTTAATCATTAACAATTTGCTCCTTCAGAGGTTTGTGTTTTAAAGGTGCACTGTGTAACTTTTCTGGCGCAACGTCCACTCCCTGCTCATCTCCATGGCGATGTTATTGCTTTGCCTGAAAGGTTACACCATCTGGATTTATGTTTTTCTGTCTTGCGTTGTTATTCAATTGCAGTTTTCATTGCTCAGATAGTTTTAACGCTGCGCTGATGTTCAAGGCAAAGTCATAACATCGCCATGGAAACGAGCAGTAGTCACACCACCAGAAAAGTTACGTAGTGCATCTTTAGCTCCAGACAAGTTAGAGTTGTTTCATGGATGAGAAAAAATGCCGGAAAAACAAAAAGTCTGAAAAACCTGGGGAAACCTTTTTTGAGTTTCAGAAGATTTTCAAGATTTTAAATTCAAATTCAAATAGCAGATAAAATAACTACAATTATTTAAGTAATAATAATAAGTTTAACAAAATATCCTGCCTCTATCGGGGTCGTATCATGTGCAAAAACCTGATAATTCTGTTGTTTTTCCTCTACAAACATGTTCAAATTCACAGTGTTTGCTTCGCCCCAGTTCAGACCACTTCAGTAATTCTCTCCTCATGTTTTCTTGTAATGAGACACTTACATTTTAAAAGCACGATTTTTAAAAACTAGAATGATTCAGGCTCAATAACGACTTAATGAAGGGGTTAAGAGTTAATTAAAGCAGACCAAAATGATGCTAAATTGACTTTTCAAAGCTTTTCCCAGTTTATAGTTGTTTCCTCTCACTGTTTACTCGCCCAAAGTCGTTTTTGGAGTGACTCGTGCACGTTTGAGTCGTCTTTAATCGCTTATTTTGCAGATCAACTTACTTTATTCTCCTGGTTTATTTTCTTCTTCTGTGATAGCCTGATTCGGCAGCGTCACATAGTCATTTTGGTACAACTTTTGCTTAAAATCTGCTTCTCGCTAGTTTGATCTGAGTCATTGTTTTCACTACGTTTACGGTGACGTCAGCTCCAGTTGGGCACCGCCGTTTTCTAACGCAAAAATCTGCAAACTGGTTTCTTTTATTAAGTCGTTTTAGATGAATATTGCGATTTAAACCCTTAACGCTTCACCTTTGGCGAGCACTTGTTTCTAGTTGTTGCAACATTCATACATTTCTATTACTTTTTTGCTATAGTCAAATTAATCATCTCAATTTACAATATACTTAAAGGCACAAACACACATTTTTTATATACGTCTATATAAATTTAGGCGTTTAAGGGTTTGAAATGTCCACATTATAACGTAAAGATCCACAGATTATAACTATAATGTAGACTCAAGCTCTATAGGTCGTCTTTAATGGACTAAACCAAGCCTGAATCATCCTTAATCAACCATTTCTTCATATGAATTAAACCTTTGTTCACAGTTTATTAAGGTTATTTTAAAGGTGCACTGTGTAACTTTTCGATTGGGGGTCCGTCACTTGCTTGTTTCTATGGATACGTCGTTGCTTTACCTGGAACACTCCACAGTACGACATTAAACCGCTCTACGTTACTCATATTTATTCAATTACTGGTGGTTTTATAGCTCAAAAATACAAAAAAAAAAACTGATTCTGACGTGAGCGGGGTCGCCTCTCCACAGATCCGACCCGTAACTCGGTCTGGTTCGGTTTCCGTGACGATAGAAAGGTTTAACGCCATACTGCGAAACATCCCAGACAAAGCCATAATAATAATGTCCATGGAGAAAAGCATTGGACGGACCTTCCAAGCGGAAAAGTTACACGAAGTTCAAATACTATTTCCATTTTACGCGGTATTTCGACGTTTTCTGCCAGGGCCTTCGTAGTACTTGTAATGTATGTGGTTTATATATTCACCAGCTTGAATTTGCCACAGATAAGCACAAAAAAGATACTATTATAACTGCCGTCTCGCATCTCAGGAACCAGCCGCTTTGCTTCGCTGCTGTACTTAAGAAGCCAAATAGGAAAAATATATCTAACGATCTATGTAAAGTATATGGAATTATTTTTGGCATCATAATTGTATTTTAATATTGCATCACTTGACACTGACTAATGCAAGTTTCCTCTTATAGCATGTTAGCGATTTTCGGGGATTGCCAGATAGAAGACGGCACTTGCGATTTCAAAATATTCTTTTCAAATGTTCTTTTTTTTTTTCGTGTTTTTCTTCGGATTCTTTGACAGATTTGACAGCCCTGCATTTCTTCTTTCTTTTTCTTTTTGTTTCTTTCTTTTTTTTCTTTTTTTTTTCCTGTGTCTTTCGGAGTTTGTCGCCGGCGGTTTCGTGATGTTACCTTCACAGAATATTTTGGTGTATTTTTTTCTGATGTAGTTGGTGCTGTGTGCTGTTCAGTGTATGTATTTCTTGTGCGTTGGAAAATTGTCACTTGGGATGAGTTTTTCCAAGAGAATTATTTTGTTGAGATGAAGGGTGAGAAATAAAGTTTTATAAATAACGAATGGATTTGTTTTTTTTATTTCATTATTGCTATTATTATTCCAGTTTTAAAAGACGCACTGTGGAACTTTTTGAGTGCGTAGTTCAGTAGAGCTGTAGAGATGTTCCACAGTGTGGGCCTAACCTTACCCATCTCCATGGAGACCAGCAGACGCCAACAGACCGTGTTACAGGGCAGATCTGTGGAGAGGCGAGCCCACTCACAGGTATTTTCAAGGAATTAAGGAATTACTTATCAACAAAAACATTTATAGTAGTAGTATTAGTATTAGTAGTAGCAGTAGCAGTAGCAGTAGTAGTAGTAGTAGTAGTTGGAAGTAGGAACTAGTAGTAGTAGTAGTAGTAGTTTGAAGTAGTAATAGCAGTAGTAGATAGTAACAGTAGGTAGTAGTAGTAGTAGGCAGTAAGTAGTAGTAGACAGTAAATAGTAGTAGGTAGTAACAGTAGGTAGTAGTTGGTAGCAGTAGTAGTAGTAGGTAGTCTTTGTAGTAGCATTAGTAGTTGGTAGTAACAGTTGGTAGTAATAGTTGGTAGTAGTTGGTAGTTACAGAAGGTTGTAGTCGGTAGTAGTAGAAGTAGTAATTTTTGTAGTAGTAATAGGTAGTGGTGGTAGTAGCAGTAGGTAGTAGTCAGTGGTAGTAGTAATAGTAGTAGAAGTAGTAGTTTGTAGTAGTAATGGGTGGTAGTAGTAGTTTGTTGGTAGTAGTTGGTAGTAACAGTAGGTGGTAGTAGTAGAAGTAGTAGTTTGTAGTAGTAATGTGTGGTAGTAACAGCAGTAGTAGTAGTAACAGCAGGTAGTAGTCGGTAGTAATAGTGGTAGTAGTAATAGTAGTAGTAGCAGTAGTTAGTAGTAATTTGATGTACTGTGGAACAATTATATATCCATAATAACATGTCGTCATCACAGAAAAAGTTACACAGTGCATCTTTAAAGTCAGATGCCCTCCCCACATATCGTTTTCTTTACTCTCGCCTGTTCCTGAGGAGTGACTTGGACATTTTAGAAAGAAACAACAAACTGTTCACAGATGATTCTAACTAAAGCTACAGAATCCACATTAGTGTTATTTTATAGCTATATTTGTTTTGTCTTTTCATTTTAAATTGTAATTCATCACATTTTTATCCAGCGCTCTTCCAGTTTCAAGGCAACTTCAAAGCGTTTTGCATCAAGGAACCACTCACACATTCGGGACGAGGTGGGTAAAGTGTTTTGCCCAAAGATACAACAACAGCGTTTAACTGTGGGAGCCGGAATCGCACCGTCAACCTGTGGGTCAGTGGGTTTGACGGCTCTGCCAACGATGCTTATGCCAAGAGTGGGATTCGAACCTGCAACCTTCACATCAGAGAACAAACGCGACCAACTGAGCCACTCATTTTATTTTTAGGCCCGAGCCCCTACAGGGCGTAGGGCCTAGTGCTTTCACAACGATGATAAGTAAGAGAGATTTAAAAGAGAGTTACTAAATGACTGCTAAATATATAAGATTATTTCAAGAAGATATTTCTTTTTTTTATTTCTCTTATTATTTTTTATGTCTATAAATTAGTTAAAATGCATAAAACAAGCAAAACAAGTGTTAAGATGATGCTTAAGACATTTTTTATGGATGTAAATTAGTCGATCTTGGACTGAAATGATCCAGTATCATCTCTGGACCTTCTGTTTCTCAGATGGAAAGATTAAAAGATTTAAAAGTTTTAGGAGAGAGATGTAATTTGTCAGTTTGTTACCAAGTGGTAATTCTTAAAATAATAAAGAATTTCATTAAGATTAATTAACTAAAATCAAGAATAAAACAGTCAATAACAAACTTTATGTTCTAGTTTTAAGATTTTTAGCTTAATTTATTTTTTATTAGTGTTTTATGCTTTATTTTAGATCACGTAAAACATAAATTATTGGTTAGAATCAGTGGTTTGATCTTATTTTGAGATTTATAAAGGCCTACATACATTTTCTTAGTTTAAGATTTATTGATAAGCAATTTTCACTTAAGATTCAAGATTGTTTATTTGTCTAATGCAGGTTCAACACAAAGTCAACAATGCAATGAAATATTTAGGATGAGAAGAACTGTTTGATTTGCTGAGATATTCAAGAAGTACTTAATGCACTGGCAAATTTCACCTGTTTCTACTCAATTTTAATGTTAAACAAGACTATTTTTCTAGTTTTAGGAGGAGTATTTCTTCAGCATGTGACTCATTCGGAGCATTGACTGAGCTCTATAGACTGGACCAGAGGGGCCCATATGACCCCAGTACTCGATTCAGTTAAGATAAGATAAGATATCCTTTATTTGTCCCACAATGGGGAAATTTCAGTGTTGCAACGCACAGTAAAGAGAACAGCAAGAAACAGTAGCAGCAATAGAAGTACAGTTAAGTTAAAAATAGACAAACACTATAAGGATCTATAAAGATAAGGATTATAAAACTATGTATCATATAAATTGCTGTCTTAAAACTATATATACACAATATATACAATAAATTGCAATCTAAAAACTATATATACAATAAATTACTATCTTACATTATTGCACTATTGCAGTTAAGGTGTTATATATCGCCCTGCGTATGTGACATAAAGGAGTCACTGGTTGAATGGGAGAAGTATATTTCCCTTTGGCTGTTGCCCGGATACAAGAAAAAGCTTTCCATCAATCAGCTCAGCCAATTTAAGCGTCTTACTTATTTACTGACATTTGCTATTGAAATAAGAACAGGAAATGTTGATACAGTCATGAACCACGGCGCTGTAATTATAACTCTGTGGAGGCAGCACAAGGCCAGATCTGCAGGCGGGTAATTTGTTTTACATGAATACATGGATGTTTACAAGGTTTTTCAGACCATTCAAAACACTTGTTGCAAAATAAATGGTAGATTTTTAAAGTTGTACTGTGGAATCTCCATAGAGACAACCAAGTGGCGAAACCCCCACATCCAAAAACTCACATTTAAACATTTTTTCACTTATTTTTTATTTACAGTAGTTTTCAGCACATTAAAACACTTGAAAAACACGTGAAATAAATGCAACATGAGTCGTACTGTAAAATGAAATAGCATCTCCATAGCGACGACGAAGTGGCCAACCTCAACCAAAAAGCTCCGTATTGCACCTTTAATTTTTTATTTTTTTAATTCAGATCCAACACAGATTATGTTTTGTAAATTAAACTGCGTTCAACATAATTCGGCATGTTCGGTTGTTACCGTGGTGACACAAAAGTAAAGCAAAAATCTGCTTAAAATTTTGAAAATGTACAGATAATTTTTGCCTAAAGTTGCTTTGTGTAACTTTTCTCCATGGAGATGTTATTGCTTAGTCTGGAATGTTTCACAGTGTGGCATTAAACCTTTCTATCTTCACGGAGACCAAACCAGACCAGGTTATAGGTCAGATCTGTGGAGAGGCGACCCCGCTCACAGCCAGAATGTCGTTTTTCAAGGTGTTTCTGAGCTATAAAACCACCTGTAGCTGAATAAATATATCGTAGAGCTGTTTAATGTCGCACTGTGGAACATTCTAGATATAGAGCAATGACGTATCCATAGAAACAAGGAGGTGACGGATCCCCAAACAAAAAGTTACACTGTGCATCTTTAACTACAATATTTTCTACTCTGGAATTAGTTCTACGTAGTACAACAATTTGACCACCAGAGGGCAGTATTATTACACAGATAGACTGAATGAATGGATGTTTGCGTGAACTGGAAAAACAACAATATCTAGGTAAGCCAAAATGACTTAAAATAAGAACATTTCACTTTATTTGAGTAGATTCAACTGGACAAGTGAAATTATCTGCCAGTGGAATAAGTGTTGTTTTCTTAATTTAAGCAACTTTGATTTTATTTCTTGTTTAAAGTGCAAAAACTTGTTATTTTAAGTGTAGCAAGATGTATTTTCATGGCAGATAATTTTACTTGTCAAGTGAAATTTACTCAAATCATGGCAAAACTTTCTTAATCCAAGTCGTTTTAGTTTGACTAGATTTTTTTTTGCAGTGTGTGATTTATGGTGCTCAACTCTCTCACCTCACAGCAAGAAGGTCCCCTCATCTTTTACCGTGAGATTTGTATGTTCTTCCTGTGTTTGGAGTTTGCTGTCATCAGCACACACACACACACAAAAAGAGAAAAAAATGTTTTGACTGGAAATAACCAAACTTTTACATGGATGTTTACAGGGTTTTTCAGAGCATTTGTGATTTTTAGATTAGGTAGATGTTTAAAGCCATATTGTGGAAACTTTCAGACAATGGACCAACATCTCCATAGAGACAAGTGGTGAACCCCCACATCCAAAAACTTGCATGGTGAATCTTTAATTTATTATTATTATTATTAGTAGTAGTAGTAGTAGCAGCAGCAGCAGCAGCAGCAGTAGTAGTAGTAGTAGTAGTAGTAGTAGCAGTAGTAGCAGTAGTAGTAGTAGTAGTAGCAGCAGCAGTAGTAGTAGTAGTAGTAGTAGTAGTAGTAGTAGTAGTAGCATTAGCAGTAGTAGCAGTAGTAGTAGTAGTAGTAGCAGCAGCAGTAGTAGTAGTAGTAGTAGTAGTAGTAGTAGTAGTAGTAGCATTAGCAGTAGTAGCACTGGTAGTAGTAGTAGTAGTCGTCGTCGTCGTCGTAGTAGTAGTAGCAGTAGTAGTATTTTTTTTCAATTTTATTTATTTATTTTTTATTTTTTTCTTTACAAGATTATTCAGCGCAATGAAAACACTTTTTTCTTAGATCCAACACAGATTATGGAGAAAAAAAAGTTTTGACTGGAAATAATAAAACTTTTACTTATTGTTTTACAGTTTCCTCTTCAAACTTACAGTATATCTGCATTTAAAAGTACAGTTTATGTGCAGGTTTGGAGGAGTGAGCAACGGGGAGGGCATCTGGTCTAATTAAGCTCGATATGCAAATGAAATCTAATTTAAATTTAAGGCACTGAATATTTACATCACTTTTAACCACATGAAAGTTTATTTAAGGTCATTTCCGTTCGTCACGAGGGTTTAAAAGGGACGACTTTTTCTGAATAATTTCTCAAGATGCATAAAACATGATGGAGGGAGGGTGGAGAGAGAGAGAAAGAGGGCGGGAGGGAAGAGGAGGAGAGAGCGGAGTGACAGAGATGGATGGAGGTGAGAGAGTGTGGGAGATGGAGGAGAAAGAGAGAAAGAAAGAGGTAAGGAGAGTGAAAAGAGGAAGGATAGAGAAAAAGAGAGAGATGATTGGAGTAAGAGAGAGATCAGAGGGAGAGGAAGAGGAGGCGGGCAGGAGAGAAACGAGGAAAAAGAGAAGAGGGATTCAGAAAGGGAGGACGGAAAGAAACAAATAAAGAAAGAGCGCAAAAAGAAGAGAGAGACATGCATTCATACATGGGATGGACGGTGGAGGGAGAGAGAAAAAGTAGAAATAGGGAGAAAGAGATAAGGAGAGAGATGAGAGATGGAGTAAGGGAGGAGAAAGAGAAAGAACGAAATAAGGAGAGTGGGAGAGATCACATGGACACACAGCATTTCCTAAGTCTCTTCTCTTTGTGCCTGAAAACTAAACGTTACATCTGGAGTTGCTCTGGTGGTTTTCAGAATCTAAAACGTGATGAGATCATCCTCTCAGACGGAGGGAAAGAGACAGATTTTTCCTATATCGAGAACTTTGTGCTTTGACGTGAAATATCCAAAAGTTGAATTCACAAATGTTCAACCTGATCACTTCTTTTAGTGACGAGACCCTTGAACTTAAAGGGTCCATATGACGTTATTTTCTGAGCTGTTTCCTCATCACAAATAAATCTGGAGTTGTTGTTTTTTGTTTTTTTTTCATTCACACACGTTTAACACGGAAATCCTGCATATTTAGATTGGGTTCTTCTCTTAAAACTGAAAACACTTTGTTCCACCTTGTGATGTCATGTGGTAATACAGGAAGTGCTCCACTGTGTTTTCAAACTCCAGGCCATAGGATGCATCAGTTGTTCTTACTTTGGAAAAAAACAACAACAAATGGCTATGGCCTGTTTTTTCCTTTTCAGATATATAGTTAAAAGCAAAAAAATAATGGAAAAAAATGACAAAAGAACCCAAAGAAAAACGTAATAAGTCACAGATTAGTTATACATTGACAATAGAGTGTCTCAGAATTTCCTAAAATGTTGTTTTACTGTTTTAAATTTTTTGTATTAAAATAAAACAGTACATCTTCTTCTATTGTTTCAGTGATTTTTTAAAGTAATTTAATATAATATAATATAATATAATATAATATAATATAATATAATATAATATAATATAATATAATATAATATAATATAATATAATATAATATAATATAATATAATATAATATAATATAATATAATATAATATAATATAATATAATATAATATAATATAATATAATATAATATAATATAATATAACCACGTTTAATTGGTTAGGAGGTATCTCAGGGCATCAAAATTACTCATTTGACGTTTGCATTACTAAAAGGAAAAAATTGCTTATAGTCCTTAAGGAAAAGAAGAAAAAAATTCCAAAGTGGGGCACAGGATGCACCACACACCTTCACTAGAATCAGTGATTAGAATGGATCATTTCACCTCCTGGAATTGCCTTTCTCTAATTAAACTATAGGTAAAAGGGGCTGTTAACATGAAAGCTACCACTTCATGACATCACAAGGTGGAACAGAGCATTTGGAGTTTTGGAGATGTAAAATAATAATAATGCATTAATCTTATAAAGCGCTTTTCCAAACGCTCAAAATCACTTTACGATTTGGTGCATTATTCATTCCTTCTGTTCCACCAACACATCATATGAGGCAATGTGGGTGAAGTGTCTTGCTTAAGGACACAACAACAGTTTTTTTTTTTTTTACCACTGGCGCCCCCCTGTGGCACCTGATCCTATCCAAGTACTAACCAGGCCCAGCTTTGCTTATCTTCTGAAATCTGAGGAGATCCGGCTTTGACGAGGAAGTTTGGAGACGTAGACAGACTAATAATTAAGGATTAGTCAAACATGAAATATAAGAATTATGAATAATGCAAAATGTGATTATGAACTGTAAACATGTGATATTTTCTATGTACTATCTGGTATTTAATGTGTTATTCTGAATGATACGTGCGTGTGATTATGTGTTTGGGCTCATGTCACTGCGTGTTTATTATGTATTTTATGTTGCGTTATGAGATGTGTGACCAAACGCTACATGGGCGATGCTGTGTGTGCTGTTTTAGTCATTATTATTATTATTATTTAGTAAGAGAGTGAAAGTTTGACTGTTTTTGTTGATGCAGACTGTTATTTCATCCATGTAACCAGGGACTGCAGATGGAAATAAGCTACAGTCTGGTGCAGAACATCTTTGCCTTAATGTCTCTGTGCATTGTCCCTTCAAATAAAGACTAAACTAAACACGTGTGAATGAAACAAAACACAACTCCAGGTCTGTTTGTGATGTGGAAACAACATTATAACATGACTTATAACACAGATCATGAAGTAGCCTAATCTGGGCCTTTTAAAGTTGATCTATGCAGCCGCCTGTGTCCCTGCGCAGCCTCATTCATATTAAGTTGTGCAAATCCAAAAACACTAAAGTTAACGCCTTTCTCTGCACTTTTCTACCACGGCAACAAATCACCTTGACAAAACAAGGACGCGCGCTCCCTGTTTCACCGGGCAAGCCCTGCGCACCCACAGTATGTCAGTGTTAAAGGCCCTGTGCCCCATTTTCCCCTGTTTGAGCAACAGATATATCGTATAAGCCGCTCTGGAGGTCAGACAATCCGCCGCTGTGTGCTGTCTGCGCCTAATTAGAAAGCATTTTATTTTCCGGTAATCAGGAATCTGTGTTAGCATGCTAGTTGTTGTGAGGTTTACTCTGCAAACTGGTTTCTGAACGCTGTGAAAAGCTCTGAATGCAAAGTGAGGAGTAACTTATACATAACCACTGCAAACTGTTTATTAACATGGACTAGTTCTGGTTTTCATGTTTTTAAGAGTGTAAAAATCAAGTATAGTGCATTTAAAGGGCTAATTTTACGTTATTTTCTTATCTATGCTATACAATATATATGCAAAACATGCGTGAATGAAACAAAACACAGAACCAGGTCTGTTTTTGAAGAGGAAATAACGTTATAACACGACTTAAAGCGTCTCAAGAGTCAATTTTGCATAATATAGGACCCTTAAAACATATCTACCTACATTTGACCCATAGTGAACCTTTCGACACAGACGGAAGAGAGATGGAGGAGAGATGGAGGAGAAATGGAGGAGAGATGTCGAGCTTAATGTATATAATGCATTTCTATGACACCTAGAAGCACTTAAAGTTCTTATAGCCGAGGTTCTCCATATCTGGCCCTGGTTTCTCTAATGGAGCACAATAACATTCGCCGGGTACATTTACTGTATATAGACCAGCGTAAAGCAGGTACCTGGAGCGATCGGCTGACCCCAGAACTGGATTATTGCTTATTTACTTATTTTAAACAAGGACAGTGCACGGAAAATATTAAATTCAGAGAGAAAAGATGCCAAATTTAGCAGATTTAACAAGCTCTTTTCGATCCGCAGTCCTCAGGCAGGTACAAAATACATTAAGGAAACTAGTTACACAACAATTCATCACTAACAGTGCCTCCTGAAAATAACCACCATCCAGTTCATCATTAAAAGTCATCATCTTCTAAAAATGTCTTTGTCAATATCCTCTATAACAGGGGTCTCCAGCCTTTTTCCTCCGTTGAGCTACTTTTCCAACACAAAAATGCCTGAGAGATTCTAGTTCTGGCAGACACAAGTCATTGAGTAAATAAAAGAGCCATGTCGAGCCTTAGATAGGGTACAGTGAGATGTCTAGAAAACATTAAACCATTATCCATTTATTAGTGTACAAAGTTCGGCATCAAGGTCATACATTCACAATGATAATAGGCGTTAATCAGATGGAAACTTCTGGAAACTTCTTCTCTAACATGTACCTTTACCAAATTTATCAGTGTTATTATCCTCTAAAATACAGTTCATCAACAACACGACCATCAAGACAAATGTCATAAGTCAAACACAACATATTTGCATCTACACGTGTACAATCAGTCAGAATGTTTAAATCTAGATCTGATTTTTTGTGTTTTTTGAGAAATTTGATCATGAAAAACACCAATCAAGACATTTCGATTGTATTTAAAGACAAAGTACGCTCTCTAATTCTCTCTAATTTAATGTGTCTCTCTATTTTTACATTTTATGATGATTATTTATAAGTCTAAAGTTTATATTTTGATTTGTTTGTATTTCTTATTCTGCAAAGCACTTTGAATTACTTTGTGTATGAATTGTGCTGTACAAATAAACTTTCCTTGCCTATGATCAAGTTTAAAATAATAATAATAATAACTTTATTTGTCATTGCACATAGTACAATTAAATGCAGATAAAATAAATAAAAACACACACATCCATTTCATAAGTTAAAAGACGTTAAAAGGTTAAAAATCACTCTTTCAATATTAAACGTCCTATATTACGGAAAATGAACTCATGTGATCTTTTTGGTCATATTATAATGTTTCCTCATCAAAAACATACCTGAAGTTGAGTAATCCTTTATTATTAGTCTGCCTACATCTCCAAAGCTCCAAATGCTCTGTTCCACCTTGTGATGTCATGAAGTGGTAGTTTTCAAGTTAACACCTACCCCTTTTACCTTTAGTTTTGTACCTTTAGTAGGCTGAAATCATCCAAATGTCTCTCGTGAAGGTGTGTGGAGTTTAAAAACACAGTGGAGCACTTCCTGTATTACCGCATGACATCACAAAGTGGAACAGAGTGTTTTCCGTTTGAGAGAACCTGGGAATTTTATCTTTTATTAATTCTTGTCTTGTTTTTCCCATAGTAGCTTGCCCTTTAACAGCATCATTTTCCTTGTCAAAATCTGCCCAAGTGTGAAAAATCAGAAAGAAATCAGATTAGGCCCATCAGATCTCACTACTGTTTGACATTTCAGTGATCTGATAACTCCAGGATTGAGATAATGATCAGATTTGTGGTGTGCTTGTCAGAAAGTGTGTTCCAGTGAATGTCAGATCAGAAGAAATGAATGAAAGAATATTTTAGTTTGAGAAAATGAGCCAGATATTATTGTACATCAGCATGTTACTGTGTTGTTTACTCCCAGTCATTCAAAAACGATATTTTTATTTAAAGAAAGACAAAATAGAAAATAAAATAAACAGAACTAGACCAAGATTAGGTTACACGGGTTTGACTACCCCAAATTTAAGACTTTGTTAAGACCTTTTTAAGACCACTTAAATGAAAATTAAGCCCAACATCACACCCATTATGAGGGCGAAAAACACCAGATCTAATTCTAATAATGACCATTACTCACTGCTTTAGAGAACAAAAATATCAAATCTCATTCAGAACTCATTCATAGTCATATGCAGTGCTTGTAAAATGGCCAAAAAACTAACAAACTGGCACGGTGGATGAGTGGCTAACATTCATGCCTCACAGCAAAATCCCTGGGTTTGATCCCCGGGTCGCCCGGGCCTTTCTGTGTGGAGTTTGCATGTTCTCCCCGTGTCTGGATGGGTTTCCTCCGGGCTCTGGTTTCCCCCATCAACTCAAAACATGCACTGTAGGTGTGAAAGTTGTGTGAGTGAGTGTTGGTGGTGGTCGGAGGGACCGTTGGCGCCGCTTGGCTTGGCAGCCGCGCCTCCGTCAGTCTGCCCCAGGGCAACTGTGGCTACAACAGTAGTTTACCACCACCGGGTATGGAGTGAATGAAGAATACTCTGTAAAATGCTGTGTAAAGCACTTTGGGGACATATGTCTGTGTAAAGCGCTATATAAATAAACCTTACCTTACCTAAACTAAGCTTCTACATTGTCTTGTCTACATTGCACTGCAGCCCGGTTGAGTTTACAACAAAATAGGCTCATGAAATTTAAGACCTTTGTGAAAAAATAAGACTTGGACAACATACTTTAAGACTTTTTACGGCCTTATTTTAGGAACATGAAATTTAAAACCTTTTTAAGACTTTTAAGACCCCGCGGATAAACTGTTAGAGCATTTAAAGCTAAGAATTGCTGCACAGAGGTTGAAAAATCCTGCAGTTTAGACCAGAGTGCACCAGAACACAGCGCAGTTCACTCTTTGGCCTCTAGGTGGCTTTTTCTTCCAACAGTTTGAAAATAACCAGATTGTTGATGTTTGTTTTCATCTATTTTCCAAATTTTGTTAGTGGCGGGAGCACAGCAGGACAGGCTGACCTAAGAGGATCCATATATAACTCAACTTGTGGTTTGTTAATTGTATTTTCTTATGTTTTGGTCTGTGATTATGTAAGAGTCACAGTATAAAGTTTGAGAGAGTCATGGTTCTGGATTGAATATTTGAATCGCAAAAACCCCCAAAGCCTCCCTAGTTATAATAGGCTTTTTAAAGATGCACTGTGTAACTTATGTTGTGGATGGTTTGGTACCTGCTTGTCTCCATGGAGATGTTTCTGCTTTGGTTGTAATGCTCCACAATATGTCATTAAATTCATTTCTCTCCACGATACAAGCAGGTGACTCCACAAGTTATGGGTCAGATCTGTGGAAAATTGGCACGAATGGGTGTTTTTAAGGTATTTTATAGAAACAAAAACATTGATGAATGTAAAATAATCGATCAATTTAATGCCATATTGTGAGACATTCCTTCCAATACACTAGAAATAACAATATCTAAGTAAGTTAAAATGACTTAAACTAAGAATATTTTAGTTTATTTAAGTGGATTCAACTTGACAAGCAAACTTTTCTTAATTCAAGCAACATTCGATTTTGTTTCTTATTTTAAGTGCAAAAAGTTGTTGTTTTGCTTATTTTACGTGTAGTGAGATGCATTTTCATATTTTAAGTACAAAATGTCTTGCTCCACTGGCTTTATAATTTGGCTAGATTTGTTTATTTGGAGTGACTACACAGTGCACCAGAGGCAAACTAACATTTTTAACCTACATTTTGGCGATTTCTGGCTTTAAACATCGACTAATTCCCATTTTTAAAAACACTTTGAAAACCTGTCAATAAAACGGAATCGTAAACGTGCAAATAGTGTTTTGCAGCACGAATAAGACCTCAAAGTGGATCTCGTTCGCCCACACACGAAGAGCCGATCCGGGATTGCGCGCGCGTCTTGTCCTATTGCTTTAATTAGGCGTGCGTGCTCGTGCGTGCGCGTGCGTGTGCTCCGACGTGACCGCGCACTCGCCTCGGTCTTGAATTTGTCCCGCGGATGCCTCTTCTCCGTGTGCAGAGCGAGAGGGGAACCACACGCAGGCGAACCGTGCCAAAAGTGTCCAGACAAAGCCACTCTCTCCGGATCTCCGTTTGCGCGCGGCTCAAAACGCAACAAAACGACTCAAACACGCGAAATCACCACGCAACAAGACGCGTTTCTCTCGTTTTTGTGTAGTTCCACGCCCCGGAGAAGTGTTTTGGGACGTGGTTCGTTTTTGAGATGGGCATTGGGTGCTTGAGCGCTGCAGAGTCCTACTTCTCCACGACCACCACCGCGCGTCGGCTTTGACAGAAATGCGAGGCTCGTTTTGTTTCCCTGTGTTGTAACGGGCTCGGCATGGCAGGGGTACACGCTTCGGACGCCTTATCAGCAGCGGGGCACGTTTCAGATCCTTTTGCTCAGGGTGCGACGAGTGGAGGGACTGCCACGGCGGCGATGGCAGCGGCGGAGACGGCCCCGATCCCGCACACCGGAGCCCGGGTTTATCTGGACGCTTCATCCGCTGCGCAAGGCTACGGAGCCGGGCAAGGAGTGTTCACCAACGGGCGCTACCGGGAGAGGGGCAGCCGAGAGAGCTCCGCCGAGAGAGGCACCTCCACCGCGGCTCCCGGGAACGTACCCTGCGGCATCATGAAGGTGGGTTTGACTGAGACGCTTCACCCCGAGCTCAAGGTGACACGGGGGGAAATGCTACTTTGAATGTGCGCTGCGTGCATCTGCAAACTCGCTGCACTGGAAAGAAGCAGTTTATAGGTGGTTTAAAGGACCTAGATTATGCTGAAATTGATTATTGTGAGCTTTAAGACATGTTACTGTGCTGGTGCCTCCTCAAATACAGACCTGGAGTTGTGTTTTGGTTCATTCACACATGTTTGAATGAGCCTTTATTATTATTAGTCTGTTTACATCTGCAAAGCTCAACACGCTCTGTTCCACCTTGTGATGTAATTTAGTGGTAGTTTTCAAGTTAACAGCTACATTTACCTTTAGATTGACTGATTTATTTATAGATTGATTCATTTTTAGTTCAAGTTTGTGCCAAGACAGAAGCAATAATCATACACATCTACATACACACTGTAAACAACAGAAAAGCACATTTCTCAAAAAGGAGCAGGAAGAAGAAAAACTTATATTAATCCACCCCTGTTCACGGCATAGTTTGAAAAATGATGTGGTTTCTTATGTACATTGATTTATTTTTTATTAATTAATTTATTTCATTCATTGAAACAAAAAAAGGAAGTGCAACATACTAGACAACTTTAACATAAATATGAATGAAAAGGCACAGAAAGAAGCAAAAACTTATAACATCTGCCCCTTATTAACTCGAAATGATCACGAAACTTTACAAATATTTCCATATAGCAAAATAAATGACATACTATCACTCAATCAGACTATTTAGAGAGCGCTTTTCATACAAAAAGAGCGCTTCATACAAAAAATACAACAAATCTAAGATAAACAGGTGAACACGACGATCTTTTTTTTTTTAACTAACTGAATCTGTCTTGAGTTTACTCCCTGTGACATAACTATCTTGTCGTACTATAGTCGTAGAAAGTATTAATCATGATAAAGAAGACGCAGAAGGCAATTCCTGGGCTGAAATGATCCCAAATGATTCTTGTAAAGGTGTGTGGAGTTTAAAAACACAGTGGAGCACCTCCTGTATGACCACATCACAAGGTGGAACAGCGTTTTTTAAGTTTGAGAGAAGAACTCGACTTGAGTTTTTGCATTTAAACGTGCGTGAACGAAAGAAAACACAACTCCAG
The DNA here is from genome assembly GCA_030686955.1 of Odontamblyopus rebecca. Lineage (NCBI taxonomy): Eukaryota > Metazoa > Chordata > Actinopteri > Gobiiformes > Gobiidae > Odontamblyopus > Odontamblyopus rebecca. The sequence continues at coordinate 11,554,543 of CM060667.1, forward strand.
GTCTGTTTGTGATGAGGAAATAACATAACAGCTCAGAAAATAGCGTAACACGGGCCCTTTAATACCATCGTAGGCTTTCAGTTCTGCTTTGTGGTTTTGAAGTTTCTCCCGACATAAATTTGATCTGGATCTGCATTTTCATGGCTTGTGTTTTGAATCGCCGCTGCTCGAAACCGGATGTTTAATATGAGAGGCTTTTGGGACTTCTTGACATTGGTTGAATTATAAAAGTTCTTGCGTTTTCGCACATTATAGATGAGCTGCTTCAGTGATCAGTCAACTTGCTATCCATGTAATATTAACAACACTATGACGTAAGACTCGGTGAAATGGTGAATTAAGCCTATTTTATCACAATTTTGTCTTCTGTAGCTTCCAGATACCTTGTCATTTACAGCAGTGGTTCCAAAATGGGTGTCACGAGGCAAAACCACTTCCAAATATGTATAAAAATGTATTCGAGATCGAGATATGGGCTTTTCCATGTCCAGTTCTGATATAGATTGTTTCGGACACAGAGAAACTGAAGGCCGTTGACGTCTGCCGATATTTTTTGGGGCAGATTTTGGTCGTTTTACCCATTTTATTTTATTTGAATTTGGTACAAACTCATCCTCGACCTTGTTTTACTACAAAGTGAATAAGAGATCAGTGTAGTCTCATTTTCACAGTGCCCTCTCTGGACGCTTATGTTTATTTATTAAATATGGGACAGTGCACATTAATCAACATGTGTTAGTGCAGCAGAGTTTGCCGTGCAGACTCATTTTTATCCGTAGTCCCGTTGGCAGGTTGATGGCAAGACAAAAAATGGGACATAGGTACAATAACATTCAGCCCATCACGCATGACAAAAACATTAAAGATCAGTGAATATTAATCGTAAACAGTAGTCAAATGGGAACACATAAACAAAAAGCACACACAGCACATAGATGAAAGACAATAGACACAAATCACAATCATACAACAAGACAGAGACAATTGCTGTGATGTTAAAACACATACAGATTAGTAATGTTCACATCTCCAGAAGCCGATGTTTCAAAGATCTACTAAAGCTCTGGTTGGAGGTTATGTTTCTTATTTCTATCGAACTGAAAAGGCCGACTGTCCAAAGGAAGTCTTTCTGAATTGGATTTCACAGTCTCCTCTATTCAATGCTCGATTATTTGTATGTAAAGTAAACTGTATGAGCTCTTTTAGGTACGTAAGTGGACGTAAATGTTCAAATAAAGCTTCATGCATCCACTCTTTATGCATATATGGAGGCAGCTGGTTGGCTTAAATGTAATATTGGCCTCTGTTGGAGATTTAAGACCATTCGCCGATAAGCCAAGTGTCTTTATCTCTAATTTTTTAAAAATTTGCTTTAATTTTGACTTGTCATTTAGTGCAGTCGTTCCCAATTTGAAGGTCATGAAGCAAGCAAATATGTATAAAAACGTATTTGAGATCAAGATTTGGGCTTTTCCATGGCTGATACTGATACTGATTGTTTAAGATACAGAGAAAATAATGGTTATTGACCTCTGACGATATTTTTGAACCAACTGAGGCAGATATAATTAAAAAACAAAACAAAACACGCTATATTATCCATTTTTAATCTAAAAACAGTTATTTGGTGAAATTGCATCCAGGTACACAAGAAACTATTCAATTTAACATGATTAAAACAGATTTTACATGATTTTTTTTCCATTCGAAGTGATTACCGGTAACAATTGTATTTTGCTCTTAGAGTCCCCGAGTTTGCATAGTTTGCTTTGGGGTCTGGCCTCAAAAGTTTGTTGCGGCCCTGACTTCGTGTAGACTTTGCAATGATGTCACGTTGGGGGTGTTTTTGCTTCAGACCCTCAGTAAATGTGGATGACATCAGCTGCAAAGGAGCTATTCATTCATGGCAACTTGAACCCAAACTCTGCTGTGTATAAAGAAGTCACTTGAAGTAAAGTTTGAAGGCCGCTGGTACAATAGGGAGTAAAGTCTGTGTCACTGAACCAACCGCGCATCAAGTGTCACTGAACTCCGCCATTCACTCTATGGACCATTGTTCAGGCATGTCCCTCATTATTGCTTTACTTTTGGAGGTCAAACATCACTGCAAATCAGTCTGAACACATAGAAGAAGCTATAATAATACTATGAAAGCCTTATATACACCCACTATAATACACGCACTTCATATTTCTGTATTACTTTAAAATAATAAGTGCAGTATAGAACTTTTTGAAGGTGGCATTTCTATGGAAGTAGGAAGTTAAAACCTGCAGAATATTGGAGATACATTTTATGCCATACTGTGGAATATTATAGCCATTTCCATTAAGAAACCACAGATCCAGCATTTTCTGTCCTGATACCAATGTCGATACTTTGCTTTAAGTATCTGCCAATACCTAATATTATCAATATTATCAACTGATATTAAGGACCTGACTGAAAATATTATTTATTTTTATTTATTACATAAGGCACACTGGATTATAGGGCGCACTGTCGAATTTTGAGAAAATTAAAGGATTTTAAGTGTGCCTTATAGTCCAAAAATACGGTATTGTAATATACTGACATTGAAAAACAGAATTTCCTTGTATTAACAAAGCATATTTATCTATAGAGCTGCATATAAATGATAACTACACTCATAGCAAAGACATACTGTACACGTTTAATGGCTAGAAAAGTGACAGCACAGCTTTGTCATTGAAAACAGAACTCGAAACAACAAAATAACATGTTGGCATTGAAATAAATATAATTGAACACAAATGGTTTATGGTTAAATATTACCAAAATATGTTTTTAAACTGTTATTTATCATTTAAAGTAAGTGCAGAACAGCTTTGAAAATGTACAAGTTCAATAATACAAGGGGTTTTGGGCAAACATTGGGCAGAAAATCATCTTATTACTTAAAGCTGAGTTATAGTTAAGCGTCAACTCAACGCACACTGATGACACGTTGTCGTTTTTGATTTATGGATCTGCATTGAGGTTTATGCACCGCGACACAACCCTAGATGTTTGTGTATACAAAATGAAGTGGGAAACGGAGTAAGAGAAATGTACAGTATGTAGAGCAGTTTTAAAGAGGACCAGTCACAGCCCTTATTGTCTGTGTCGGTTCAACACGTAGTTTTCTGAGGTGCACGTCGGTCGAGATGCTCTGTGGAGGGTTCAAGGCGACGCAGATGATTTGAGGCATGGCCATAAGTTGGGCTTTAAACTACCGTATTTTTCGGACTATAAGTTGCTCCGAAGTATAAGTCGCACCACCCAAAAAATGCACAATGAAGAAGAAAAAAACTTGTATAAGTCGCACTTTTGGGGGGAAATTTCTTTTATGAAATCAGAGACCAAGAACTGACATTTCATCTTGAAAGGCAAATTATAGAAGTTATAATAATAAAAACAACCCAATAGAGAAGAATCCATGTATCATTCGTTTTTCAATATAGAACCAAAAATAAGAAAATAAAAAAACAACTCTTTTCTTTATTATTTGTCTCTAAAACCAAAATGAAAAAACGGATAGGAATTTGTTTCTTCATTTTTTTATTTATATATACAATCCATATATATGATCTATGGATGTCAGTGTGAAAAATTCAATATATAAGTCGCACCTGAGTATAAGTCTGTAAGTTGGTAACCACCCAAACCCTGAAAAACTTGTAGTCCGAAAAACACAATACAACTACCGTAAATTCCGGACTACAGAGCGCACCCGATTAAGAACCGCATGCTCAGATTTATGAAGAAAAATCAATTTTGTAATTATATGAGCCGCACCATATTATAAACCGCTGGCCAAAGACTAGGCGGGGGGTTCGCTTCTGCGTCCCCGCCGCCTGGAGCGCCTCCGGGATGGGCCGCGGACGCGGTCCCCCGCTGAACTCTGGGGACGGACTCGCTCACTGGTGACACTTGGGACACACACGCGCCACAGGCACTTACACACCTTCACACACTTGGGACACACACATGCGACATGCACATACACACCTTGGCGCTCTGGGAATAAACCACAGTAGCGATCGCTTTAGCCTTCAGTCTGATTTGTACAGTGGAAACACCGCGGCCGGCTGCTCTTTGCGCGTTAACCCAGTCCTCCAGAAAGTTTTCAAGCTCAGGCCATCTGCTATGGTTACCTCTGAAAGCTTTGGTTGTCTTTACACTGGCTCAGTTCTTCTTGCTGGAGCCTCCACCTTCGCACTATCTACTCGTTTATGCCAATTTTACGGGCAGCAGCTCGATTTCCTTCTTTAACTGCCAGAGTGATCACTTTTAGTTTAAAAGCTGCATCATATGCTTTATGTCTGGTATTCTCCATGTTGATGAGGGTTAGCAGAAAGACTGTGATTAATCATACAATTTCATTGGACCCCCGTGAACTACTTATTCATTTTATTGGTCCATGTTTTTCCCGCGATGAAAAAAAAAATCAAAAAGCCGCTTCATATTACGAGCCGCAGTGTTGAAAGTGTAGAAAAAAAGTAGCGGCTTGTGATCCGGAATTTACGGTACTTATACTTACTAATATATTTTATGGACCAACATGAGATCTATCTTGGAACCAATATCAGATCCATCAAAATCAATATTGTTACCTATATCTGATACTAGTAGCATCCGTAATTTCCATGGAAACAAGCAGGAGGACCACGCTAACTAGTCAGGTTTGTGGAGAGGCAAGCCTGTTCACTGTAAAGACGCGTGTTTTCAGTGCAATAAACGCCACCAAACTGCTTTTATTTTCTATTTTTTTGGCAAAAATATTACATACTGTGACTTTAACTTGTACTATATAGAAAAAAATCCTTCACAAATTTCACATAACCGATATTTGCGCAACAATTGCCATGTGATCAGAGAGGCCGTGTATGTTCGGTGCATTATTTACTACATGTGGTGAATGGGCTTTGCTGCTACTGATCTGTCGATGTGAAGTTATTACACGATGGTCAGGGTGCACCTATTTTGAGAAGTCTCTTTTTGTGCACATTGAGTTTAAGTTGAACCTAACGTCTTCCACTTTGCCCTCGACAGATGCCTCGGTGCCTGTGATCGCGGCTTGTGCTCAGACTGTAAAACTTAATGAAGTGTGCAGTTCTCATCTGGTGGCTGAATGTAAACCTGTGGCATTCCCCCTTTACTTCACTATAGCAGCTGACACAGGTCGCCGGTGCGATTCAGGCTCCCACAGATGATTCCTGTCGTTGTGTCCTTGGGCAAGACACTTAACACACCTCGCCCCCACTGTCTGTTTACGTTGGTGTATGAATGTGTGTGTGAATAGGTGAGTTTAAAGTGCTCTGAGCGCCTTGAAGATGGAAAACCGCTGCATAAAAATGTGACGGTTCGCCATTTATTCTTCTTACTGTGGGCGGTTGGTAATTACAGCACGGGATAAAGTAAAGACCACTTTGTTGTCTAAATAAAAAGTGTTTAGAGATCCAGCTTTTTCAGTCCCGACACTGATTCTGAGCTTTACTGATCTGCCGATACCGATATATCAACTGGTACCAGTGCAAAGACTGAAAACAGCACTTATTTCTTAAAATAAATAAGACAGAACTGATCTAGATGTGTTATATAGCTTATTGTTATCTCTCAAGGAACAAATTTGTGTAAAAAAGATCGAACATTGAGACATTCTGGGGTAATTATGACCAATATTTTGTCATATTACATCAGTTTATTTGTCCAGGATATTGGCTGAACCAATATTTGGGAGCTGATATCTGATACCAGTATCGTATCGGTACATTTGTTGCATTGTATTTTATCTATATTTGTATCTATTGTAACTACTGGTATGAGATTAGTCAAAATGAAGTGATTCAACATGATTCAACAATGTTTTAATAAACTTTTAGACACAATAAGTTCAGTTATATTTAAAGCAATGTATGGTATATATAAGGTGATGAAAGCAAGATTTAATAAGGAAAAATGTCTCAAACCTATTAAAAAAACTGGAAATAAATAAATAAAAAGAAGTTTGTTTAAAAATCTTTACGATATGGATTTTTACAGTAACTGATATTGCTTTGTATTATTATATGAGCGCTTTGGGTTGCAGTTTTGTGTGAAAAACGCTCTATAAATAAAGTTAGATTGATGTTTTTGCTCTATGCTAAGCAGCCCTTGTACACGTTATACCGTGATCTCTCTTCCTCCTCCTCCTCTTCCTCCTCCTGTGTGCTCTTCATGTCTGGCAGGTTGTGGGGTCGCTGGGGCAGATACGAGCACCGCGTGGGCATTACTGGCTGCCAGTGCGTTCTGCCGGCTCCGACTCTTCCTGCTTAGCAACTGACACAAAATAACGCAAATTCTTTGTTTGCTAAAATAATTGGACTCCTGTGATGTGGACTCACTCACTCGAGCCACATTTTTATATCGTGCTCAGTGGTTGTCAGCTGGAAACAAAGCATATACACTTACCTGTTAATTTAGTCTTTTTTGTCCTTTTTAGACCTGTTTTAGACCTGGTTTGGTTCTTGTTTTTTTTTTTTTCTCCAGTTATGAGCCTAGGTGGTGACCTGGTGTAGTCCTGGTTTTGTTCTGATTTGGTCCTTATTTGGAGATTAGTGCTACAGTCCCAGGCCTCCAGTTCTTTGCCTTGTTTTGTGTGTTTTAATTTAGTTTTTCCCAGTGGATTCCTGTGTGTATCTGTGTCTCGTTCGTGTCAGTCACTTCTTTTGTTCTAGTATGTGTCTGATTTTGTTTGTTGAGACACAAGACGTTAGTTTAGTTCTGTTCTGTGCCTTTTTAGTTGTCACTTGATTCTGTTTGTAGGTTTATGTGACTTTTATTTAGGGACATGTGTGGTTTTGTTGTGTGTTATGTGTCCCTAAGTCTGTGTTACGTTTGAGCACCTTTTGCATTTCCCCTCCTGTTTTTTATGGTCTGTTTTTGCAGTATATTTTTGGGCACAATCCTTAACTTTGCTTTCTGTGTCCTTTGTAAATATGTTGTGATTAATTTTGGGTCATAACAGTCTGTCACTTGTTTTTTTTTTTTGTTTTTTTATATATAGACCTACATGGCCCATTTTATCACAAAACTCATTATATTTCAGTCCTGTTATTTTGTTTCTTAGTTTAGGTTATTTTACGCACATATTTGAACATGTTTTCTTCAATTTACCTTGTACATTCCTTTTAATTAAACTACTTTATTTATTCCTTTTTCCATCTTGTTTTTTTTTGTTACTTCCCCAATTAGTTTCTACCTGTTTTAGATTGGAAGATTCTGTTATAGCCCTAGTTTAGTCCAGTTTTATAGCAGGTTTAGTACTTTTGCTCAATTCGAACCCTCTATAAATATACAAAAACATGAGGCAAATATGTTAGTACGTTATTTTCAGTGAATATAACATTTTCAAAACAATAAAAAATAACATGTTGATCTAAATAGGTTATGTGTTAGTGGTAAATACCCCACAGAAGTAAAATATCCCCCTCTTTAATGATTTATAAAACAAAATAAAGACCATTTTCCCGTTATATTATGAAAATATTATACCTGTGTCCCAGTCCCACAGTCACGCACATGATGGTACAAAGTGTTTTTAGTTTTAGTTTAATCCCGGTTTAGTTCTGGCAACATTTTAGGAGAGTCCAGGTGGTTTTCATAAATAAATAACTTCAGGTCGTGCCTCTTGCTGTGTTTTCGTTGCTTTTCTGCTGCTCCCTCAAAGCAAATACTCTATGCGAAGTTCATACATATAGATGACATTTTCAGAAGCCCTAAATCCCTGCGTTGCCCCCTACAGTCCGGGCGCTGCCGCTGATGCGTACCTGATAACGCAAATATTGAAAAGATTCTCTTTGAGTAACATGAAAACAGGGAGGATTAGGTTTACAATGCGGTTCAATACGAGACAACGCAATGTCTGTAACATACAGCCGTACACAAAGCAGCATTAGGAAACATAGCTGGATCAGAGATAAGCTTAGAATCACACAGTGTTGCCATGTTTTAATGGTGAAAAAGCAATACACGTTACAGCTCTGTTTGGAGAAGACTTACTGTGTGTGTGTGTGTCTGCTTTATAGTTATAATCTATGACACATCTGGACCATTCTGTTGTAATTTGGACATTTTAAATCTCAATATTCATCTAAAACAACTCATTTCCACACAAAACCTGCATATTAGCGTTGGGCGGTATCCAAATTTTGATACTGCTAAATCATCTCAGCATTTTACTGGGGTCTACAGTATTACCGTGACTAAGAATTATTTTCTTGCTTGCACCTAAACCATTCAGAAACAGAATAGCAGCATTATATTTGAAGATGAGGTGCAAGTTTTGATCAAACCAAACTTCACCAGCGCAAATCTCCCTCCATTTAATGATCTGGGACACGCCAAGACAAGAAAAGCACAAAAGAGGCAGAATCAGGAATAAAAAGTAAAAGGCGACAGTCCACAGCGTGTGATATTTCCCACTGCAGCATGTTGTATCTGACAGACCTGCGCTCTCGGCACTCAGAGAACCGTCTCCTCTGTGAAAGTCTGACTTCGCCCTCAAATGGGAACTTTCTCCTCTTCAGCGCCTCGTCCCCTCTCGACTCTCGATGTTCAATAAAATGTCTCCATCGCAAACTTTTCAGCTCAACATCACACACAAAGCGATATCTCTATGCTTATTACTGTATTACTGCCCAAACCTATTGCATATTTAGTTCTTCTCTCAAACAGAAAACACTCTGTTCCACCTTGTGATGTCATGTGGTAATACAGGAAGCGCTCTGCTGTCTTTTAAACCTAGAATCATTTGGATATTTCAGCAACATTCTAGGCAAAGCTATAGAAAAGTTGCATAGTAAATCTTTGAGCAGTGCAGCTCCCTTCTGTAGCTCATGATTCCAGATTTTGGGCCGTAGTGCATAGCTGGAGGAATGGCCTACTTTTTAACAAACTCTGGAAATGGCACGTTACCTGAGTGCATGGAAATAAAAAGTTAAAAGCATACTTCAGAATATTCTCCATGGACATAGATACATTTTATGCCATAGTGTGGAAGATTATCGCCAAAGGAAAGGAAGAGACAGGTTTGTGGAGATGCAAGCCCCCTCAGAGTAAGGATACATGTCTTTTCAGCCACTATGAACAAACAGGCTTTTTTTTAGTCTGTTTTTGGCTGGAAAAGTTACATACTGTGGCTTTAACGTATCCGTGTTGAGCCCAGTTCTTGCTTGCATAAGGTTTGCATCTTATTATGACTAAAACATACCTGGAGTTGTGTTTGTTTCATTCACACTTGTTTAAGTAATCCTTTTTTTCAAATTTACTTTTCATTGAAAAAAAGCAGATTACACTTTGCAATGTGCAGAATGAAATCACAAGTTCCTGCTTTTGTTCTTAAAACAAGTACAAACTCAGAACAGGTTGGGGAGTCAGGGAACCTCTTTCACAAATGAACAAAACATTGCAAATATGAACATTTTACATGAAGTTTGATCTCACCGGCTTTACATACTTTGTCCATTTAAACCACGTTTTGTAAAATAAGTCCAGCTGCACTTGATAAATGAAACCTTTTCCATTGTGTAGATCTCTTGCACAATATCAATTCAGTGCTCAATTGTTGGTTGTTCATGTTTAAACCACTTCTGTCTACATCTCCAAAGCTCTAAACGCTCTTCCAATGTCACGAAGCGGCAATTTTCACGACTCCTTTTACCTTTTGTTCAGTAGAGATCGGCAACTCCACTGCTGAAATTATCCAAATGATTCTAGTGAAGGTGAGTGGAAACACAGCGGAGCACTTCCTGTATTACCATATGATATCGCAAGGTGGAACAGAGTGTTTTCTGTTTGATGAAGAAACAATATTACAACAGGTCTGAAAACTGTGTAGTAACCTTGCAGGACGTGTTTCTATTTCCAGTTAATAATGAATAGTCCTTGTGGAGGAGCAGGTGTGAAGGTGTCCCATATATTCTGTACCTCGGTCTGTCTTCACACCGGCACGAGCAGGGACGGGGCGTTCAAGAGCTCCAATCTGGGTCAGTATTCACAGTTCTGCCGTGTGTCTTCTTGAGTGACTCTCCACATGTGTCGGTGAGGAGCAGGTGAAAAGAGGCAAATGAGCAATTACAGACCCCATGTTCTCCATTAAAACAGCCCCGACCAGAGGGTTTCGAGAGAGACGCCGTGTTCTCTGTTGCAGAGATAATTCTGTCCTTCTTCTTTTCTTCCAAGTTATAAAAAGTGATTTTTCTTGACACACAAATGTATTTTAGTTGCAACTTTGGTTATTTACTCTTATCTATGTTACATTAAAGGTCCTATATTACACAAAAGTGACTCTTCTGAGCTTTAAGCCATGTTAGAATGTTGTTCCCTCATCAAAAACGTACAGTACCTGGAGTTGTGTTGTGTCTGTTTCTGTCTGTCTCAAAGCTCAAAATGCTCTATTCCACTTTATGACATCATGGCGTGGTAGTTTTCAAGTTAGCAGCTGCCTTTTACCTTTTATTTAGTAGAGATTAGAAATTGCAGGTCTGAAATAACCCAAATGATTCTAGTGAAGGTGTGTGGACTTTTAAAACACACTGGAGCACTTCCTGTATCACCACATGACATCACAAGGTGGAACAGAGTAAATAAATATATAATTAAGGCCGTTATCATCAAAATCTCATCTGTCAGGAGCAGTGGGCGGCTGGGAACCATCTCCAGATTTTGAGCGAGGTTTGAGTTGATGGAGGAAATGACTTAAAAACCCATCCAGACAGAGGGAGAACATGCAAACTCTGCACAGAAACAACTAGATAACCAGGGAGTCGAACCCAGAACCTTCTTACTGTGTTTTGAGAGAGCTAGCCATTCATCCATATGTCTTATCTTGTAGAAATTTGGTCTTGATTCTTACCCCACCTAAATGTCAGTATGCACTTTCTACAGACCGGGATTTAAACTGGCAATCCTCTGTTCCTTTTACACATTGTCCTGTCCTTTTGTAAATCATGATCTTTGTCCCATCTCTGTGTTTTTTGTAGTTTCTGTGTAGTATCTTGTCCTGTGATGGGGTACGTACTGTAGAGCTGGAGGGCTTTTGTTATGTAATGGTCGTGGGACAGCTGTGAGGCCGGCCCCAGCATCTCTCGCCCACCGCTCGCTGCATTTCTGGACCTGTTTTTGACCCGGTTTTTGGTCAAAGGGCATGTTTAAACCCAGGAGATGTCACGAGCGGTTATTTATTCTATATCTGTTGTTTTTGTGCGTGTGTGGACAGACTGAGGGTCGTATGAAAACTATTGTCAGGCAAAGTCAACATGTGCAAAGTCAAGAGAATCACGTTGTTTTGTAGAGATGGATTTTGTAAATGCTCGTACCTTTTTTGAATGCAGAGCCAGGCCTGTCAGCAGAACACATTTTGAAGTAGAGGTCTGTGCAGGACAGGATTTTCAGTCCCGCACCCGCAAAGAACTGTAATTTTCATTCCCGCTCGCGCCCGCATCTTTGATATTTTGTCCCGCTCCCACCCGCAAATCCCACACAATGAGGCGTTCTCTTTCTTCCTTAAGTATAAGAGTTTGAGGAAATGTTTGCTATTTCATGATAATGTTTGATAATCTTTCAATTGTGGATGTTTCATTGAGTTTTAATCCATGTTTGAATCAAATGTATTTAATCAAAGGTGTGCAAATCATTTTTTTTTATTAATGCGCAGCTATAATGTTCAATTTTAATGCATTCATAAAGTGGAGGCTTTAATAGAATGGCTGAAACAGAATATCGGCTAATATTGGTGGTTTTCAGATTGTATAATGTGATGACGGGGCGCAGAAACCAGATTTCCCTATTGATTATTATACTTTCATGACAAATGTCTAAACATTTACTAAAAAAATGTTGAACCTGATCATTTCTATTAGTGACTAGAGCAAATAATTTACCGTATTATAACAAAAAAACAAAAAAATAGCAGTTTAATCATAATCATTTTAGCTGCTCCATCTATATTAAGTATGATTGGCCCATAAAATGTTGTAATGTCATGTAAAACCAACCTGGACTTTACAAACTGATAACCGATACAGTAAAAAGTGCAAATATTCACTAAACCATGTTAAGGTCAGGTAAGGTTCAGATACACTTGTGCACTTCCCCAGTAGCGAAAGCAGAAGTTTTGTCTCAGTGTACATTATAATTATGATTACATTATAATTTCCAACCAGGAAGTAAACTTTTAACCTTAAAAAAAGTGTTGCCAAATTGAGAAAACGTAGTCTTAACCTGCCGTAGACTCTTGAAATGAGTAATACTGAACTCTTCGTCCTGATTTGTTGACGGGCGTTTGAGAGGCTGATATAAAAATAAACAAAACCACAAAAATTCATATTCCGTGCCAACTAATAGTAAAGTTTGGGGAGTTATTTTTGGCTTTAAGGCGTCACGATCCAACTCGGTCAGTTTTGAAATTGTAATGGAACCCCGGATCGATATAAATGCGTTTTGCCTCCTCCTCCTCACACTCTCTCTGCTCTGAACATCGATACAGACTCATTCACGACCCGCTGAAGATCTGAGCTGAACGACCTCGTGCTCCACCGGGTTTAATAAGGTTACCAAATATATGAGGAACACACGGGGTCAGGTCAGCTCAAATCCAAAACATCCCTCTGCGCTGGAAACCGAGCACAGATTCAGTGCTGTTTTAAGAGTTTTGCAACGTCAGCTGATGTGTTAAGGTCACCAATAATAGTTTTACTCTAAGCTTTTTCCTGGTTTTACTACATATGCCCTTCCTCTAGGGGTAGGCAATAGAGAGACAGACAGAAACTTTCAATAATTATCCTTTTTAAAACTAAAAATAGTGAAATTAAGGTCACCTCGAACTGCTGCTTTACTCTGTCATGGTTTTACTTCAGATGTCCTTCCTCTAGGGGTAGGCAATAGATACACTGCAAATTTCTTTGATCTGGTCAAGATTTTATAACTTATCAGGTTATTCAGCTTGTTTTCAGATTTATTATCGACTTACTAGTTCTCAGACGGCTTCATTCTAGTCTAGAGTTGGTTTATTTTAAGATAACATGTCAAATAAAATTATCTTGCTGCATGGACACATAATTTCACTACATTTTAAGTCATTTTCTATTAGATTTAAGTGTTTATATCTTAAATTTTGGCCAAGCTTTATTAGATGGATAGATGCATGGACAGATACTTAATATTTGTTCTTTTTAAAACTAATAAAAATGGTGAAACTATTTGGTGATGTTTTCATGGTTTTACTCCAGATGCCCATCCTCTAGGGGTTGGCAATAGATGGATAGTTAGGTAGGTAGATAGATAGACAGGTAGATACTTTGAATAATTGTTCTTTTTAAAACTAAACATAGTCAAATTAAGGTCACCCCCAATAGTTGTTTTAATCTGTTTGTCATGGTTTTAGTCCAGATGTCCTTCCTCTGTAGGATTAGGCAGTAGATAAGTAGATAGATAGATCAGTATTTTGAATAATTGCCCTTTTAAACCTAAAAATAGTCCAATTAAAGTCACCCTGAACACGTGTTTACCTCTCAGTTTTCATGCTTCGTCTAATGTCTAATTCTTCTTGACAAATGTTCCTCTGAGAAAACACATCTCCGCCCGTATGCTGCACTTTGCAAAACACTGAGTCGATTTTGTATTTGAACTGAAGCAGCACTTGAAGCCGGGCATATAGGTCAGTTTTGGGGCTGTATTTGTCACACGGCTCTTATCTGACATTTGCTTTGGGAGTTTGACTTTCTGCTTGACATTTGAAAAGTTTACCTTCACCTGTCTTTAGTGTCACTGTGGCGGATACATCCTCCTGCACCTGTGTTTGGGCTGCTTTTGTGTCCAGATACATCCGCTTCCTTCTGTTATTTTCTGTTATTTTTTATGTCACCTTTGTCCAAGTGTTGATACTTTGCAGCTGATGTCATCAATGTTCCCCGGGGATGTGACGCTAAACTGATGCACTGCTCTGTCTGAAACGTTGGCTTTAATCAGAGCATTAATTGAGCACAATCTGACCAGAACTAACTGTCTTAGCTGGAATTACAACAGGAGAGCTGTTTTGTGCAGTTAAACTTTCTCAAATAGATCCTTTTAGAGTGGGAGTGATTTAAAAAAAAGTTGCGCGCGCATTTTGTCAACAGAAGTGACGTTGTTCCCCATTGATTCTGATTCATTCAGACTGAAAACAGACAGAAGAAGATGGAGATAAAAACATTTCCAGGACCAAAATGTCTGGTTGTTATGTGTGTGGTTGTCAGAATCGATATTCTACCGTCGACTAAAGTTTTGAAGTTTTACTCACTGATCAGAATTAGAATCAGAAAGGTTTTATTGCCATATGAGTGAACAGGTTCACAACATTAGGAAATTGCTGCGGTACTTGGAGCGAAATGTAGACAAACACTAAACATGTATTAAATAAAATAGAATAAAATAAAGTAGAAAACAATAAACTATAATGTAACACAAAAATTTGCAAATTTACCAGAATATAACAGGCAGGTAATGATCAGGGCAAAACAGACAGGTGCAAAAATAATCGCACAAGGATCTGGCAGTGACACCATTTGTCAAAGTCGCTTGTTGAGGAAAGATTCTCGATCTTTTGATGTTAATCCTTTCGCAGAGCTTGACAAACTGCTGAGTTCTGCCGTATTTCTGTTGGCAAAATATTTGCGCAACCGAGCCTACGTCATCACCGTTTACGGACACTAAAACATCACAGTCACAAGCTAGCAAGCATTACCCAACAGTTTTTCAATTTCAGTTTTCACCTCTCCACAGATATGACTTGTAATTTGACCAGCTGATGTTTCACTGGAGTTGGCAAAGTGGGACCTCCACCAGAAAAGTGACCTAGTGCAGCTTTAAATCAGGGCTGGACAATATGGTGAGACAAATTGTGTCAGGCTCTTTGGAGAAAATTATAATTCTTAAACTGTCTCTTGAACGTAAACTCTATGCTTAACTTGAAAACTACGGCTTCATGACATCACAAGGTGGAACAGAGCATTTTGAGCTTTGGAGATGTGGACAGACTAATAATAAAGAGTTACTCAAACATGTGGATGACACAAAACACAACTCCAGGTCTGTTTTTGATGAGGTAACATTATAACATGGCTTAGAGCTCACAGGAGTCAATTTGGTGTAATATAGGACCTTTAAATGCTCTAAAAACACTAGTAGTTTCCATAGCGATGGGAGCAGCACACATACAGGTATACGTGCCTGTATTTGTGGCTGGAAGTGCAGTGCGTTGAGACTCAGAGATGATTCAGCATCATGAAATGTCTCATCAGCATTGCCTCCTGTTTGAGTCGTGTTCAAGCGATATTACTACAAATAACACCTCAGATGCTGTGTTGGAGTAGTGCCACAGCAGAGGCTTCACCGTCTCAAAACAGACACTGGGGAAGGCAGAGTTGGGATGATAAAGGTGCATTGTGTAACTTTTCTGGTGGAGTGTCCGTCAAATGCTTCTTTCCATGGAGATGTCATTGCTATCCCTGGAATGTTTCACAGTATGGTATGAACCCAACCCCGCTCACAGTCAGAAGAAGTCTGTTTTTCTAGGTATTTTTGATCTATAAAACCACCTGTAATTGAATAAATGTAAGACAGAGCTGTTTAATGTCATACTGTGGAACATTCCAGGCAGAGCAATGACACATCCGAAGAAACAAGCAGGTGTCGGACCCCCTTTAATGTGGGGGTTAAGTTATAATTTGATTGCTAAAGTTGGAAAGGACTTGTCACTTATTTTCGTGGGTTTCAACGTCCTGTTTTATGCAATATTTTGATGATTATTTCCCATTCAAAAGATTTTCATTTAAACTGTATTTCACTATGGCAATGGTCCTAATTTCTCATCACTCTGAAACCCATA
Source organism: Odontamblyopus rebecca (assembly GCA_030686955.1). Lineage (NCBI taxonomy): Eukaryota > Metazoa > Chordata > Actinopteri > Gobiiformes > Gobiidae > Odontamblyopus > Odontamblyopus rebecca. The sequence continues at coordinate 11,570,450 of CM060667.1, forward strand.
AATTAAATAGCTGAATATTGAAAATGTTGTGGATATTATGTATAGTAAGTCCATAAAGAGATAGTTGAAAATGAGTTGAACATTTTCCCCCCCAAAAAATATAAAGACTGGAAGTACAAAACAGGATTTTGATGATGCCTACTGGACTATCTCCACCTCCCTGACTCCTCCTCCCAGTTGCAATGTCGTGTCATAATTTAATGTGTGTCATAATGTATCGGTATATACATATATACATGTTCTGTTTGTTGTTCTTCCTCTGTTTTCCTTTTTTTCTGTAGTAGTTAGTTATAATTATTATAGTTACTATAGAGAGTTATGAAAGATAGTATAGAGATAGATAGAAAGAGTTATGAAAGATTGTATGTCACAGTAGTAATCTCATAGTTTCCCGTTTCAGTTAGTAGTAAATAAAGATAGTTATGTCACAGTTAGACTTATTTAGTTTAGTTTTATGTAGGATTGTCACAGATGGTAATCTCCAGACTCACCTGTTTAGCTTCGCTTTGTGGGAGGGTGGAAGGGAAATGTGGGACTGTTCTTTTTTAAATCACTGTACAGCACTTTTTGTATGGAAACCCCTCTATAAATGAAGTTTGATTGATTGTTTGATTGGTTAGGAGCTTGCATCTCTTAAATTATACTACCAACCCTTTCAAACTGCGATAATGTAAATATCGTGAGCTGCACAGGCCTATTCTCATGACATGCACAACCTCTATGTTATATGATCTACAACAAGTGTCTCCAAACTTTTTCTTCTGGTGAGCTACATTTACGAAACAAAAAAGGCCAGAGAGCTACTGATTTTCACAAGAATTTGAGTAAATATAAGAGCCTGTATATGTGGTACAGTTTGACGCCTATAAAACATTTACACAATTATCATCCATTTATTATTACACAAAGATAGGCCTAAAAAATAGACATTTACATTGATAATAGGCATTTAATTAAATCAAATTATAGTTATATATATGCTCAATATGTATGATTCAGAAAGGTTGGAGACCCCTGATCTACAATAATCTCTTTTATTTCATTTAAGTTCAGGAAAAAATGACCTTTTCTGCATATAATGTGTTGTAAAACATGAGCGCAGACTATTGCTTATGCATCTTAACCGGCAGTTTAAGCAGCTGAGTGCCATTATTATTAACATCTTGTTTTTTGTCAAGTTAGACAAGGTGTAGATGAGGACCATCTGGAAGCCTGTGCCTGGGACGATCACAGGCGGCAGTTCTTCTCTCATCGTATAACGTTAGAAAATAAGGCGGGATTTAGTAGAGGGAGAAATCCGTTTATGTTTTTCCTCACCCATGGGTCAAAATCTATAGGGCCTTTTATTAAATCTGGTTTTGAGAGGGTTTTTTCTATTATAAATTCTCTCCTAACTGCATATTTACAGAGCAAACATGAATGCGGTTGGAGTCAGTTTGAGGTCATTTATCCCTGAGCGTACAGCCGAGCCCAGAGGTGCAGTTTAAACATGAGCGCTGTGTCTCATTATGGAAGTACAGAGGACAGAGAAGTGGGTCAGTGGCTGACTGTTCATCACCGCTGTCACAGGAGGTCAGGGGCGACTGAAGCCTACATTCAACAGAGGGTGGCCCCTTTTCAGAGACCAGGAGCCACTTACAAAACAGAAACAGGCCAATGGAAAACTGCTATTCAGGTTTTAGCTATTTATACATTTTTGTGTGTGAAAATGATGCTGACAAATGGTGGAAAAATTGGCACAGATTTTGTAGTTTTTAGCACTACCATAACTTAGGGATTGGACTTTGGTATGGTCCTGTGGCAATAATAAATTTAACAGTTTTAAATTAGATTTTTTAAGGTTAATATATATTTTACTGTCCCTATAATGTGATTTGACCTTTGCATTTGACCCATCCCTCAGTGGGTTAAACCTGTCAGAAGCAAGAGACCCATCTCCAGATATCGTTGCTGATTTTGGGTTTATGGGGAAAACTGAAGTGCTCAGAGGAAAAAACCAGACACGGGGAGAACATGCAAAGTCTGCACAGAAAGGCCTGGGGATTGAACCCAGAACCTTCTTTAACTTTGTAGGTTCTTTTTTTAAGGCGGTGTAGTCAAGTGAATTTATCTTGCTGACATGTTTCGGCTGCTGCTGCGAGCCATTTTCAGAACTGGACAGTTCTGAAGGCTTGTTAAGTTAAAGTACTAAGAAAACATAATGAATATTATAATGAATATTATGCGTAACCAGAACCTTCTTTTTGTGAAGTGTTCATGCTTGCCATTCACGATAACAATAATCATAATAATAATACTAATAATATATAATTGTTACATACAGTTTTTTGCTTTTGTGCAGCCCTTTAGAAACCTTATTTTTAAAAGTTCTTTGTAAATAAAGATAATAATAATAATACCACCACCACCCTTGTATAGCGCTTTTCTTGACATTCAAAGACGCTTCATAAACAACAGATAAAAATGAGATGCAGTTATTCGAAGGCAGTTTTCAGGGTTTTTTGTTGATGGGAATTGTGGTTGAGTCTTTGAGGTGTTTGGGGAGGGACTTCCAGAGGGTGGGGGCAGTGAAGAAGGTGGTGAAGTGGCCTCTCTCCACACCCGCAGACAAACCCACTGTTATCATTCATTTACAAATGTTTAATTGGAAAACTCCGTCTGCACATTCACAGCTCCAGCCGCACACTGTGCTCGAGCAGATATATGACCCTGTTCGTTCCTAAACCCTGCACAGCTTTAGGCTGCTCCTTATTTCAGTTTTCTGCAGCAAGTGACTGAAAACCCTTCAATGCCTCTAAAGCTTAGTTCATTTTTACCTCTGTCGACTTTTAAAAGCTCCATCCACAGTATTCTGCAGGATCATTGCACATGCTTTTAACACTTTTATATCTTTAATCTGCAAATGTTTCGCTGTCTCATGTTTCTATTCGCTGTTTCATGTTACGATGGATGTGTGAGTGTGTTCTGCTTGTGCTGTTTTACACCGCCTCTTGGCAAGGTCATCACTGCAAATGAGAAAGTACTTACCTGGGAAAATATTGAATAAATAAACATTTCTAAAAAGGCCGTCAGCCCGTTTACCAACACATTTAGACACATTCTGGCTATTAGACTAAATTGTCTTCATTTCTGATTTCCAACATTGATAATAAAGATACGACTGGGCAACATGGCTTTAGTAATGATATTAATACACATATTTGGTGATATTGTCAAATCATGATTCACAAATTGTCTGTTTAATGTAACTCATTCTCTGACTGAGTGAAACATTTGACAAATTACAGCAGAGTGTGAACTTCTTAAAGCCACTACAAAGAAGTGCATATCAATAAAAGTAAATCAAAATCATGATCTGGCTCCAAGACAATCGTTATTTTTGGGTTTTTTTTTTACTTATAGCTCACCCCTAAACTCAAATGTTATGTTCTCCTTAATACTGCACATTTGTTGTCATCTGTCATATGTTTAATAATCCATTTGTTTTCCGTTATGTAAATGTGTAGTCAGATATTTTCTTTTCTTGCTTCAGTTCTTCTCATTTCTTGTCTTGACTTGCTGCAACAAACGCTGTCATATTTCATTACCGAAACATGTTAACACAATGTGCTCTCCCAGCTTTGTATTTACTCACATTTAACTAAACATACATGGCACAAATATGACTCTTCTGGCTTTGCAACCTTTTCAAAACTCTGCTGCTTGTTTCCTTGGAGATTATATTGTTTTTCCTAAAATGTTCCCCAGTATGGCACTAAACTTCACAATCTTATAGGTGTTTTTATTGCTCAGAAATACCTCGAAAATCCAAAAACTGCTTGTCTACATGGAGATAGACACGTTTAATGCGTAAATACTGTGAAACATCTGCATGAAACAAGAAAGTGGAAAAACCCTCCACCAGAAAAGTTGCTCAGTGGAACTTTAAAGATGCATTGTGTAACTTTTCTGGTGGAGGGTCAGTCAAATTGATGCTTTTCTGAGCATTTTTGAGCTATAAAACCACCTGTAATCTAAAAGAAATGTCAGGTAGAGCTGTTTAATGTCATACTGTGCAACATTCTGAGGGAAGCAATGGCGTAGCTATGGAAACGAGAAAGTGACGGACAGTATGGAAACTTCCTAAACGACTGAGGGATTGCACAGATATAAGGCCACATGGGAATATAAAAGAAAGTACAATGATTTAACATTAAAAATTATATTCTATTGTCTAAAGAAAGAGTGTTTTTATTATCATTTTGGTTTCAGAATCGGTATTGAGTATTGAGTCTATTCCTTAGTATGGAAATTGAGTTTAAAATACACTTTACCCTTTAGCGCTTGTCCAAAACTGTTGATTAATCTAAGCTCCATCTTCATTTCATTATCAGACCACTATTTAATCCTTAGTTGGCCATAATCCTAAATTAGACCTCTGCTATTAAGAGGATTCCCAAACAAGGACAATGGATGTGATCGGACACCACGCTGACACTTTTTGGCTGTTTGCCTTGTCTCCATACCGACCCAGCTGTTGCACGAAGGCGGATTCCTCATCTATCCGGACCTGCAAAGAACAGGAAGTCAGGAAATTGGTTTTGATTTGAAGTATCGATAAAAAATATATTAACAAGGGCACAAAATGTCTGCCCACGACAGCTTTAGTCACTGGAGTTGTGAAGTACGGTGGGCACCTCAAATCTAGTAAAAGTGGAAGAAATAATGCAGTATGGTCGGGTATGGTCCTATATTACGCAAAATTCAAAACAAATCGTGAGCTTTTAGCCATGTTATAATGTTGTTACCTCATCAAAAACATACCTGGAGTTGTGTTTTGTTAAATTTTGTTAAACCCTGAGCTCCTTTAACAGACCCATGTTCCTCCCCAGGGGTCAGGAGCTCTGAGGTTCCCCACAATCCACTGTGCAGATCAAACCGAACATTTCCAAACACTATTGTACAAATTCAACAAACTCAACTTTACAACATGTAAATCATAACTACGATCGAGCCACATCAGCCCCTTTGAAATAGTGATGTGTTTAATGCAGCTTCGACACGTTTGTTTACGTTTTACAGAAACAAAACTTTAAAAAATACCAAAAAACGATATCTGATGATTTTTACCCTGTACCACCTTTACTAACTGTTTTTTTCAAAATTGTGCTACAATCTGAGTCCGTCTTGACCACTCATCCTTCAGTGTATTTCTCTAGTCACGTCTGTATTGTCTGTGCTGTGTGCTGGTGAGCCTGAGCTGTAGATCAGAGGAACAGAAGGCTATTAGTGAAATGAGAGGGTCCCATGGGTGGTCTTCATCAGCGCTGTCCCGCTTATGCAAAGTGACAGTGGGGAAGGAGGCGTTACATTTGAAAACATGTACAGGTGTAGTCTATAATAATAATCTAAGGTAGAGCTGTGCAATTTATTATTGAGATTCAGTCACTTATAATCATCAGTGATGCTTGCGTCTCTATTACAGCATTTTTTGATCTGTTCTAATGTTTCCTCATCATAACATGTGAAAGGCAACACAACTCCAGGTATGTTTCTGATGAGGAACCAACATTATAACCACAAAATACCATAATACAGGCTCTGGTCCATATGCACTATCGTTGTGTACTTGGGCAAGACACTTCAACCACCTTTTATACATGAATGTGGTGCATCATTGCTTGTGGTCAAAGGGGCTGATAGTACACATTGGCCTTGCACTTTTAAATAAATAATTTTGCTCTTTTAATTGCAAATACATCGTCAGTCCCTTACAGCTAAACCCGGGTGTACACTGAGTGATTTTTGCCCCTTTTTGAGATGTCTTTTCACTTGTGCGACTGTTTTTTGATCGGGTTTTGCTTTAATCAAGTGTTGTAAACATGGGGTAACGAGAACCGATTATACCTCATGACCGGCTCCCAATTGGCAGTCGTAGGTCACAAGAATATCAAACCTGTGTGAGATTCATTCGCCTCTCGTGAGGGTTTCACTGTTGAAGTCGTTCGTATAGTGTGAGAACATGAATCATGAGCTGTGAACTTTTAAACCCTGAGATTTGGTCGTACAGTTTGAGCTGAGGCCGAGAGAAACTGTTGAAAATATTATACACAGTGTACGCCTGGCTTAACACAGGACTCAGCTCTGAGCTTAAAGTGCATATGGGAGATTTTTATGATTTTCTCATTTTTACTTAATTTGTCAGGAAGCAGTTTATCTGAGAGAATGAGGATGTAGAATTGTTATGAAGCTCTGCTCATTATAAAGACATTCTCGTGTTTGAGTTTATGAACTATAACATTAACCTGCCCAGGAAGTACAGGTTACATTTATTAGTACCGGCGCTACAACCTGGTACAATGCATCTCTCCTGTTAAAGTTAATGTATATTGTGCACTGTCCCTGTCTCATTAAATAAATTAAACTAAACTAAAGCAAACTATCAGGAAAGGCTGAAAAATCTGTAGAAGATTACAAGAAGTAGAGAGTTCTAAACATAGTTCTTACACTGAAACATATTGTTCTGATGCTTTGAACCTTAATTCAACAAAATAAAGGTATTTTTGTCTTATATTTGTATTTGTCAGATAATAATTTTTCTAGGGAACAGTTATGGACTTCCCTAGTGTCACAATTTCCAACCAGGACGAACAATTTGAAGCCTAAAAACAGTCAAATTGCGAACACAATTGCAAAAATCCTAAATCTTAAGCGTGTTTTAGTAAAATGCGTAGTGTAACCTGCCATAGGAGCTTTAAGAGCAGAGAAAGTCCAGACAGGTGAGTTGTGCATAAACTTGTTTGAGAAGAGCAGTTGGTGCACGGTTTATGGAGGAGGCTCAGAACATCGTAAAATCTGTTCCGGCAAACTTCAGCTTGTTTCTGGCCCTGTGAAGAATTTATATAGCCTTTTGAGACTTCTCCTGAATTTCAATTGAGATCCATCGATATACAGAGGCATTTGGTAAAGGTTTTGGCCTCATAAAAACTCGTAAGGTAACAACGCACGCTTGTTATATGTTGTGAGATTAAAGGTCTTATATGACGCAAAATGGACTCTTATGAGTTTTAAGTCATGTTAGAATGTTATCGCGTCAAAAACTTACCTGGAGTTGTGTTTTTTTTAGTTTATTAGTCTTCATATCCAAAGCTCAACATGCTCCGTTCCACCTTGTGATGTCACGAAGTGGTAGTTTTTAAGCTAACATCTACTTTTTACCTTTAGTTCAATAAAGATCAGCAATTTCAGGTCTGAAATGATCCAAATGATTCTAGTGAAGATGTATGGAGTTTAATAACGCAGTGGAGCACTTCCTGTATCACCACGTGACATCACAAGGTGGAACAGAGTGTTTTCTGTTTGAGAGAAGAACTCCGTCTGAATAAACTCAAGAATTAGATCAGATTTTTTTGTGTTTTTTGAGAATTCTGATCAGGAAAATGTCTTGAGATCCGTTAATCAATACGTTTTAAGAGTATTTTAAAGACAAAGTACAATGAAATTTAAAATAACTCTTAATATTTCAAGGTTTTATATTGATTCATTTTTTAATATTACATTTTAAGAGAAGAACTCAGTCTAAATATGCAGGATTTGTGTGTTAAATGTATGTGAATGAAACAAAAACACAACTCCAGGTTTGTTTGTGACGAGGAAACATTATAACATAGAAAACAGTGTAATATGGGCCCTTTTAAAATGAACGGTTTTAAGGTTTCTGAATTTTTTCATGAACATAAACTGTTAATCTTCACCATTTAACACAAAAATAGTTCAACTTATTCCTCCAAAGTGTTAATTTGCCTCCTAACCACATGCTTTTTATTTGCTTCTCAATTAAACAGACCCAAGCTAATTATTTTCAATTTGAAACAACGAAATGTCGGCTCAATAAAAATGTTATTAATTACCCAGCGTAATGGACGACAGACTGGATTTCAATTACAGCTTCTGCAATACTGTGGTTTACGACAATAGCATCTCTATAATTATGGAGCGAAAATATAATAATAAAGATGGGACAACTTTTACGATCTTCTGTCAAAACAACTGAAAAATGCCATTAAAAAACAAAGGATTGCAGTTTTTTCTTTTTATGACACATCAGACCTTTCCTTGTAGGTCATTTCTGCTCAGTTTTAGTTTTACTGATATTTTCTGTTATAAAAAGGCAAAAAAATCTACTCTTGCACAAATCACAGGGCCTGACCAATATGGATTTTTTGCAGCCGATATGACACTGATAAAATAGGCGTTGGAGCTGCTGATATAGTCGCCGATATAGTGATGTAAAAATTCAGTGTAAAACTTCAGTTGATTATAAAACTTAGGTTTGGCTTAATTGGATTTTCAGTTGGGTTTGTTTAGGTGACATTTATTGTTATTCTGCTTCTTTACAGTTTAATGTGTTTCTCCGAGACATGGCTGCATGAAGATGTGCCTGATGACTACGTTTCTATCGCGGGCTTCTCCACTGTACGGGCCGACAGAGAGCGCGCCAGCTGCGGGAAGAGCAGGGGCGGCGGGCTATCGGTGCTCGTGAACCAGCGCTGGTGCCATCCATCGCACATCACCGTCAAGGAACGGATCTGCAGCCATGATGTGGAACTATGTACTGTCGGACTACGGCCTTATTATCTACCGAGGGAGTTCTCGCATGTTGTGTTTGTTGCTGTCTACGTGCCTCCGTCAGCCAACGCACACAGCGCCTGTGACTCTATCCACGCTGCTGTAGCCCGGATTCAGAACGCTCACCCTACAGCCTTCATCGCCATCTCCGGGGACTTCAATCATGTCAGTTTGGCCAAAACTCTCCCCACTTTCTCCCAGTTTGTGAACTGCCCCACCAGGGAGGGAAAAACATTAGACCATCTCTATGCTAATGTTCGTGGCGCATACCTGGCGGCCCCCCTGCCCCCACTTGGCCGTTCAGACCACACCCTGGTGCTCCTCAGGACATCTTACACACCTCTGGTGAAGCGCCTTCCCCTCCCCCGGTCTGTGAGGAGGTGGACAGATGAGTCTCTGGAGGTGTTACAGAGCTGCTTTGAGGTGACAGACTGGGCTGCACTCACTGAGCCCCATGGAGAAGACCTCGACGGGCTGACTGACTGCATCTCCAGCTACATAAACTTCTGTGTGGACTCAGTTGTCCCAACAAAGACTGTGAGCTGTTATCCAAACAACAAGCCATGGATAACCAAGGACATTAAAGCCACACTCATTGGGAAGAGGAAGGCCTGCAGCTCGGGAAACAAGGAGGGAGGCCCGGGCTGCTCAGAAGAAACTGAAGGTGCAGCTGAGCCAGGCCAGACAGAGACATGGGAGGAAGCTGGAGTGGAAACTTCAGCAGAACAACATGAGGGAAGTGTGGAGCGGCATGAGGACCATCACGGGACACAAGCCGACCCGAGGGGGAAAGCGTTGAGGGAGACGTGAACACAGCCAATGAGTTCAACATCTTCTTCAATCGCTTTGACACTGCAGGAACTGTGCAGTTCCAGCCAGCAGCAGTCAGCCCCCTCCCCCTCCCTCCCCCGGCTCCGGTGGAAGACCCAGCTCACACCTCAGACGACACCACCCCTCCCCCTCCTGACACCTCCACACTGACTGTCACTGAGGAGCAGGTGAGGTGTCAACTGCTGAGACTGAAGGCCGGGAAAGCACCAGGACCTGATGGAGTGAGCCCCAGAGTCCTGAAGGGCTGTGCTCCCCAGCTCAGTGGTGTTCTGCACCAGATCTTCAGCCTGAGCCTGAGTCTTCAGAGAGTCCCCTGCTGTGGAAGACATCGTGCCTCGTCCCTGTCCCCGAAGACGCCGCGCCCCCAGCGACCCTAAGGACTACAGGCCCGTGGCACTGACCTCCCCACATCATGAAGACTCTGGAACGACTCGTCCTGCAGCAGCTGAGGCCTATGGTCCAACATCTGCAAGACCCTCTCCAGTTTGCCTACCAGCCCCACCTTGGAGTAGATGACGCCATCCTGACCCTACTCCACAGAGTCTACTCCCACCTGGACAAGCCGGCCGCCACTGTGAGGATCATGTTTTTGACTTCTCCAGTGCGTTCAACACCATCAGGCCGGCTCTGCTGGCTGAGAAGCTGGCAGTGATGCAGGTGGATGCCTCCTTGGTGTCCTGGATTGTGGATTACCTCACTGGAAGACCACAGTATGTGCGTTTGCAGAGCTGTGTGTGTCGGACAGAGTGGTCAGCAACACCGGGGCTCCACAGGGGACAGTCCTGTCTCCCTTCCTCTTCACCCTCTACACCACAGACTTCAACTACTGCAGCCAGTCTTGCCACCTTCAGAAGTTTTCTGACGACTCTGCAGTGGTGGGATGCATCAGCGGTGGTGACGAGGAGGAGTACAGGACTGTAGTGGACAACTTTGTCACTTGGAGTGAGGAGAACCACCTCCAGCTCAACGTGATGAAGACAAAGGAACTGGTGGTGGACCTTAGGAGGACCAAAGCTGCTGTGACCCCCATCTCCATCCGGGGGGTCAGTGTGGACGTGGTGGAGGAGTACAAGTACCTGGGGGTGTACTTGGACAATAAACTGGACTGGAGCAGGAACGTGGACGCGGTCTACAAGAAGGGCCAGAGCCGCCTCTATTTCCTGAGGAGGCTGAGGTCCTTTGACATCTGCAGGACGATGCTCAGGATGTTCTACGAGTCTATGGTGGCCAGTGCCATCATGTACGCTGTAGTCTGCTGGGGCAGCAGTCTGCGCGTGAGGGACACTAATAGACTCGAGAAGATCATTAGGAAGGCTGGACATGTTGTGGGGGAGGAGCTGGACTCTCTGGCGGTGGTGTTGGACAGGAGAATGCTGGACAAAATCTGGACTATCCTGGACTCTCCCTCCCACCCCCTCCACAAGGTGCTGGACAATCAGAGGAGCTCTTTCAGCCATAGACTGCGGCTGCCGCGCTGCTCCACTGAGAGACACAGGAAATCTTTCCTGCCTGTCGCCATCAAACTGTTGAACGCTGCACTTTAACTCACAAACTACTCAATTTTTTCATCTATTCCCTGCTCACACATGTATATAGTCAATAGATGTCAATGATGTAAATAATTTCCCAGAGAGAGCTATTTTATCTTTTATCTTATTGTATTTAGCTTATTTTGTAACTTGTTTGATATGCATGCTCTTGGTCGGTTGCATCTGTAACAAAGAAAATTTCCCCTCGGGGATGAATAAAAGTAATTCTGATTCTGATTCTGATTCTGCTTCTTTACGTCATATTTAAAGGCAGTAGGTCGGCCTAATGGCAGTTTTGCATGACATTTTAGCCAGTAAAAAAAGAAAACTACCGCGATTAGCCTTTAGCGGTAAATGCATGCAGCAGTAATTAATGCCATGCGTAAATGCTGATTATTCACACTTCTATTCACAGCTCATTTACATATCAATGCAGGTCCAGTAACATTTGTACAGTCACTACAGTCACTTTATAACCGCTAATAGAAGAGAAAACAGCCTGTTTATGTGTGCGAGCTACAGCAGCTAATCGCTAACCAATGAGAAAGAACCAAAACGAGCTTCAAAACCAACACATTTCCAACACTTACCACTCACACAGGCTCCTCTCAGATCACAAGTCTGCACTAATAACTGTCCTTTTAATCCAGACCAAACTGATCTCCATAAAAATTATTTAATCTCAGTGTTTCGTACATGGATCTAAGCAAACGCACGTGAGCGACGTGACTCTGGGGGTGCGTTCAGGGGCAGCACGGCGTCTCTCACACACAGTCAAATGACTCTGCAGATAAATACTGATGCGGCGCCACACATTAGGACATTTATCTGTCTGTAAATTGGATTAAGTGGATGTAATATAGAGTCTAAGCTTCATAACAAGGTATAACATGCCCATGTGGAATATATGGATAGCCGATATGTTTCCAAGTGCCCATTTCGGCCCATCAGCCAACCGATGTATCAGTCAGGGCCTAATTCAGTCACACAGACAATATTGCAATGCAGTGTGGTGAGTATTTTCTTTTTTGTTACAGGTCCATGATGTTTTGCTTTTTTCCGGTACCACTCTTGCATTAAACTATTCTATTTTGCGTTTAGATATTGCAGATGTTCTTATTAACAACAACAAAAACAGGCACTTTTCTGTGAGCAGTGTCACCTCTCCACAGATCTGACTTGTAACTAGCCTTGGTGCATCCTCTGCTTGTTTACAGACATAGATACAACTAATCCCATACTGTGGAACACTCTAGTCTCTATGGAAACAAGCAGATATCCAACCCGCTTGAAAAGTTGTGTATTAGAACTTTAATTCAGTTTTTAATCACAATTTCCCTTGTGGATTTTAAGTTTGTCTAAATCTAAGTCAAAATGCACAAATGCTTTGACATGTTTGATTGTAATAAAAAATGGGAAGGGGTTTTGTTGACGGATGAACAGCTTTGCGGAAAATCTGAGACTCGAGCTTTTTTCCCAGTGATATTTATGTTAGCCAGTTTTAGCATTAGCCGGTGTTAGCGTTAGCTGGTGTTAGCATTAGCGCAGATGGGGTTGTGCTTTAACTTGGCGCGCACGGATACGGCGGAGAGCTGTCAGGTGTTAAACATTTGGTATTTCCCATAATGCCTCTGCCAATATGAATTATTTATAGCATCATAAAGCAGCAGGCTTTTATTTTTTTTACATTTGTTGTAACTTAATAGGTTCTTGAACGATCTATAAATATAACAGTTGGAGCTTTTCCCAGTAACTTTAAGTGTGGCAGGGAACAAAAGGAAGTCATATAAACTGCAGGTTGGTAGTTCAAATCCCGGTCTCCACTGTTGCTGTTTGTGTTGTTGGTGTTGTGTGCACTTGGGCAAGACACTTCACTTTACCCATATTTTGCTCTTATTTTATTTGACTAGTTTTATTGTTTTAAGACTCGTATGATCAAATCTATGCATTTATTTTTATTTTATTATTGTTCTTGCACTTTGGAAACTGTTTATGAAATGTATTAAAGTAAATTAGATTGCACATTCTGTTATTATATAATATTGTATCATAATTATGCCTTACCTGTCTCTCGCTGTCTTTTTTGCTATTTATTTAGAATTTATTATCACCATTTATTACCATTTCTCTTTGTTATTTTAATATATTGTGATGTGTGAGCTAATGTGTAAAGTAATTTCCTTGTGGATCAATAGTTTGTCTAAGTCTATTACTGTGGCAGACGATAAACTAATCTTTTGATTTATCTGCATTTTCTCTGTATTATATGTGTTGTTGTTGTTGTTGTTTTATCATGCTGCTACAACAGACCAATGCATTTTTTGAATTCTTCCCATTTTATACGTTGCAAAAGAGTCTGATACGAATAATGGTGCATTTTTCTCCAGGAGGACAAGGTGACTCAGCATAGCCATGTATATTTTCTTAACCTTGTAACATATATACATGTAGCAGAGATGGGTTTAATGACATACTATGGAGCTTTTCTAACCTTGCTCACAACAGATTATATTTGCATGTGAATATGCTACTTTTTCTTTGTTTAATGCCCTCACAAGACTTGGGTTCTATCATCATCCAGAGAACTAACATTCAACAATGGTTATTAAGTTAGTTCTTCATGTAGTCTGCACTTAAACATTATGGTCTATGTAGATCCCTCTGTTTTTTTTTCTTACTGTTGGTGCACCAAAACAATTATTTTAAGCAAAGAGACTTGTAATTTGATATAGTGTGTTGGCCAACTATATTATTGAGACATTTAATGATACGGTATTATGATATTTCAGTTATTGTTATCATTGTTACCTAGTTACAGTAGGTGGCAGATGCATGACCAGAAAAGTTCCACAGTGCAGCTTTAAGACTGTACTGTGATGTTTTCCCCGGTGACGTTATGTCTTTAAACACCTTTGATCTGGGCTCAGCTGTTGTGCAGATGTTTGTTGTTGTTTGGAGCAAACCTCATGTGTTTAGCCTCAGGGTTCATAAGACGAGTACAGACCTGCCGCTCACACATCACTCACACACACACACACACACACACACACAGATAGACACAGACACTCATATATACGCACATACTCACACACAGATACACACACATGCACAGATACACGCCCAGAAACTAGCACATACTTACATACTCATTCACATACACATATACACACATGCACACACAAAGACACACATATACATATGCAGACACATACACACTCACATACGCACAAACACTCACACATTCGCGCATACTCACACACAGACACATTCAGAGACACACATACACATAAAGACACAGACACACACACACGCAGAGACACACACATATGCACACACTTTCATACTCACATACTCGCACAAAGACACGCACACATACACAGCCACGCAGACGCATACACACTCACATACACACATGCAGAGAGACATACGCACAGACACTCATACTCACACAAAGACACACACATTCACATATGCACACTCATACACACAGAGAGACACACACAGGCACATACGCAGACACATATACACTCACATGGACAGATAACCACACACAGACATGCACACACACACACACACACACACACACACACACACACACACACATCACTAGAGCTGTGATGTAATGCACTGCAGAAGGTGTGAAACCTGCAGGACTCTTGGTGACATGCGGTGAACAATTTTAAACTTGGACTTTATCCAAACTGATTTCCAGTTCATCTTCCTTTTTGGTTAAATACTTGATTTTCTAATTTAGCATTTTCTTTAATTATAGCTTCCCTATAGTTTTTATCTTTTTAGTACTTGTAAAATGTACCTCTTTATTACGGTTGGTTGAATACGAAATTTTCAAGTTCTGTTTTTAGCCGAGAGAGAGATGGCTGAGGGGAACAGCTTGACGCTTCATTTACTCCACAACTCATTTAAGTATTTTAGGATCTGAAAATGGGTTTGAGTATTTAAGTCAAAAAATGCTAATGATTATATTTTCCTACAGCCGTGTGTCTATTCTCTGCAGTCTTGCTTCTTGACAACAGAAGAAAGTGGAATATAAGAGGATCTCGGTGGAGCCTTGGGCGTCTTCAGCTCCAGACCTCGTCATGTCTTTGTATATTATCACGTTTGTGTGGGAAGAGCGAGGCAGTGAACTCGCCATGACTTTGCCCTGTGCTGGGTCTGGAGTGTCATGCTTTTGTGATGCATATGAACTTGAAGGGGTCTTGAGAGAAAGTCTGTGTATCATGAGCCAGACCTCCGGAGCTGAACAGTTCAAAGCCGTGGGTCAGTGCAGAAGATGATGTAGCTCTGATACAGATGTTGATACTTTTGCTTTATCCCCTTAATGCCTGTTTATATAGATGCTTATAAAAATGTTTTGTGTGTGTTTTTGCCTTAAAGCAGGTAAAGCATTATTAATTTGTAGCAAAAAATATGAATAGAAATGAGGTATACTGCAAATTTGTGACAAGTAGAAACAAGTGCTTACCAAAGGTTCCTAAGAACGTTCTGCATCTGCACTAACCAGCACTGGGGCAATGCAGCAGCTTTCTCGGCAGTTAGCTTGATTACTGCTGTCAAATGATACATTTTTTAATCAGATTAATCACACTTTAGAATTTTGATTAATCACGATTAATTGCATTTAATTGTTCTTCAAAAAAATACCAAAATATTTTGCCAAAAATGCACTCTGCCAGCGTTGTTTGTCGTGCTCAGCTTGTTTATGCACAAGTAGCGTTGTTGCTGCCGTTGAATCAAACACGTGTTTTGCTTTAAGATGGTATTTTAAAATTGTTGTGCTTCTGTGGAAAGAGAGTTCACCGCTGCAATATCTGCAAACTACCTTAGTTTTATTTGAAATTTGCCGCTGAGCACCAGTCACATTCTCATCTGTCGTCTTCACATCCGCGTATGAACAGACCTGATCACTGACCTAATAACCCTCACCGCCTTTCAGGTCACCATCCACACTTTCGACAGAGGAGCATGTGTGATAAACTGTGTGATTAATCTGTGTAAAATAAAAAAAAACATTAGTGTGATATTAATCGCATTAATGTTGACAGCCCTAAGCTTGATCCAACTGGTTTGTTGCATATTTGCCGATGCTCGTTACCATTGTAAATGGCAACATGGATACCGGGGTAAATGGCTTTTCCTCTCAATAAAACACAACTAACTTTCTTCAAAATGGAACCGGAATAGTGTCATATACCTGTTATTTATCCCACAAGTAACCACTGAACAACTTTGTTCAAACATTCTGAGACGTTCTCGGCCAAACGCAGCCTGTAATTAGTCTTATTACAGCCAATTAAAGGTCCAACCAGGATATTGGCTAAACCATAATCATAGGGTCTGATCCCCAATCCAGCCACAGACTGTAAAAAGAAATGGACTAAGGGAGTGTGACATTACCCATAGAATTCGGAGCTGAGTTAAAATAAGTGAAACGAAAACAGGATCAGGAGCATCTTAATAGGAACATTTTAAGAGCAAAATGATGAGGCTCACTGCAGGAGTTACAGAGAGAGGAGCAACAATTTTTCAGTGTAAAGTCAATTGGAATCAGAGTCAATGGAGCCGAAAGCACCCCCATGAAACTCCCTATTTGGAACGCAGTAGCTAGAAGGTCAACTTTGTCCATACAGTAATACATTTTATTTGTAATGCACCTTACATTTCAACCAAATCTCAAAGTGCTACAGCAGGTAGATTCCCTAAAATACAATTAAAAACATACAAAAGGAAGGAAACACTACATATACATAAAAGTCTATGGATCCAGCCTTTCTGTAATGACACCGATATCCGATACCAGCGTCTGTATCAGTGACACCTTAAGATGGAGTAACGGTAGTTGTAAAAGCTGTAGCTGCTGAGTGACATTTGAGTTTCACACATTTCCTAACCTGATCAGCAAGGAAAAGTCTGATGTGAAGATGACAGAAGATGGCACCAAATGAGTGATTGTGTCATTGTCATTAAAGCGTTAAAAGCACCTCGAGCTCCAAGTGGGCCGCCTAACAGGGTCCTGGTGCTGCTCCCGAGCTGATCTAATGTGGTTTTCTCATTAGACCTGTGCGAGTGTGTGAGGGCTGCGGAGTCGGAGAAGAGGGGACCACAGGAGCTCCGACCCAGGGGTGTGACCACAAACTGTTTTTAGACCTGGAACTGTCTGATCAGAACCAACTCCGGGCTAATGAGGACTTAAAGGGCCTGTATGATGCTATTTTCAGATCTATGTTAGAAGGGGGCAGATGTAAATTTAGATAAATAACGCTGGTTGATAAATAATTCCGGTTCCAAGTAAATGCAGAGTCTCTAACATATTTCTCTTTCCGAGAGCCATGAGAGGTGGGTCCCAGAGGCGCGTAGCTTAGAGGGAACATACCAGGTTTAAAGAATTTGAGTAATACTTTTTCCCAGTTTTGCTGAACAACAGTTTTGTGAGGAAGAAATTAATCGCCGGTCCCAAATTGCCGCCCGGTCTTAAAGAAATGCCTGGTCTGTTAGATGACTGAAACAAATAAACGCCCAGGGCTATTATTTGGTATTTTACTGTACCTGGAGCTGTGTTTTGTTTCATTCACACATGTTTAACACACAAACCTGCATATTTAGGTTGAGTTCTTCTCTCAAACAGAAAACACTTTGCTCCACCTTGTGATGCAATACAGGAAGTGCTCCACTATGTTTTTAAACTCCATACACCTTCACTAGAAACAAGTGGATGTTTTCAGCCCTGGAATTGTCAAACTCTACTAAACTAAAGGTAAAAGGTCACTGTTAACTGCCTAAACTTCTGCTTCATGACATCACAAGGTGGAACAGAGCATTTTGAGCTTTAGTGATGCGCACAGTAGGGTGCATCAGTTGCCCCGATATCAGAACTTTACAACGGCCCTATACTTTTTGTGTTCCATTCGCTGAGAAAAAAATTTAGAAAAAAAATTATGAAATTCCGAGTTGATCTACCGGGTCCACATCGAGGTCAAAGTTTGGCCAATGTCCCAATGTATAAGACAGTATAGGCCTATACTGTCTTATACACTGGGGCATTGCCCAAACTTCATAATAGGCAGGTTCGGTAGACTTTAGAAAGCATGGTAGAACCACATATTTGCTTTATGTTTTTCAGAATTGGAGTGTTACAGTGTAGTTATTAAAAGAAGAAATGTCAGAACATAGCTGTAAGAAGGCTCGCATGGAGCAGCCTAAACCAATAACCCGCCAAGACTGTGCAGTATTTGGGTTAGGAGCGAAAATTACCACTGTTTCTGTTGATCTCTCATTTTTAACGATTTTTTTAGAAATTTCCAGAATTTTACAAGGGATGTGGACCCGGTAGATGACATTCGAATTACAAAAAAATTTACCAGGAATTTTTTCTAGTTGAATGGAACACTAAAACATTAGGGCCGTTTGCAAGTTCTCGATTTTTAAAAAAAAGGGGGCAACTGATGCACCCTAGCGCACAGACTAATAATAAGATAACTCAAACATGTGTAAATGAAACAAAACACAACTTCAGGTATGTTTTTGAGGAAGTAACATTATGACATGGCTTTTACATAATATAGTAATTTTAAAGGTGCACTATGGAACTTTTCTAGTGTATGGTCAGCCACCTGCTTGTCTCCATGGTGATGTTTATCGCTTTTATGAAGGATCTGGCTTTAGCTTCACTGTCTTCACTGTAATATTTTCTGTATCTGAGTCATGCCTCTTCCACTGGGGCCACCTGTGGGGAGCAGTGGGCGACTTTAATGCAACACCTGAGACCCTTCTTCAAGTTCACTCTTTGGAGCTAAACGCTTGTTTCCATGGTGACGTTATTGCTTCGCCTGGAATGCCCCTTAATGGCATTAAAACTGCATTTAGCACCACCCGGATGAGTTATAGTCAAATCTGTGAAGAGGCAAGCCCCACTCACAGTTAGAATGCATGGTTTTCGAGGGATTTTAGCAACAAAACACTACTTAAAGCAATCATCAAATCATCAATCAATGTGAGACAGATCATTTAATTCTATATTGTGGAACATTCCAGACAAACATTTCCATTAACATACCCCCAAACAGAAAAGTTACACAGTGCACGTCTACAGAGGAATAGCCTTTAAAAACAAACCAACATAATAATAAATCTTTTTAATTTTCTAGTGCTGACTATCCAAATTGAGATGTTGATTGGATGGAAATTAAAGGTCGACTGATATGTTTTTTTTTCATTGCTGATCCTGAGGCCTATTGTGTAGAGTCCAGAGAAACCGATGGCCGATATGTTCTACTGATATTTTTTTACCTATATATGTGTCAGATTTAGATCCTTTTACACAAATTATGCCATTTAAATTTACTACAAACGTCCCTCAACCCCTGTTCATCTGCAAACTTTAAACGTGCACTATGCAGCCTATTTGTTGGAGGTCCATCACCTGTTTGTTTCTGTGGAGATGTCATTGCTCTGGCGGGAATGAGTCCTGCACGGGTCTGATTTTGACAAACTGCATCACCGTTTTCTGACAGAATTGAAATAAAATTCCTCACCCGATCTGACCTGCTTTAAATACACACCGACACCCGAACTGCACCCGAATGAAAATCAGTCTGAGAGCCAAAATTAAATTAAAAAGTTTACTGCCACGACAATCAACCAGTGACATTTTAAACATCAGTAGCCTATGGCATGGCCAAATAAAAATATTGCTTAAACAACCTAATAACAAGCAACATAAATGTAGCCTAATGGATTTTTTGCATTTCACTAAAATACAGCCCTGTTTTTTGTCTGCACATGATGTTTCGATGGACGCTCTCCTGCATCCGACCCGACCCAAAACCGCATCCGACACAGCACATTTTTCACCCGTTTCATTCAAATTTGCGGTTCATCTGCAGGCACCCGAACCTGTGCAGGACTCCAAAGTATGAGATTAAACAGCTCTATCTTACATTTATTCTCTTACAGGTGGTTTTATAGCTCAAAAACACCTAGAAAAACAGGGATTCTGACTGTGAGCGGGGTCACCTCTCCACAAATCTGACCTGTAACTTGAGCTGGTTTGGGCTCCATGAAGATACGGAAAGATATGAAACATTCAAGACAAAGCAACAACATCTCCATGGAAAACCCCCCCAAAATTTTATGGACCCTCTAACAGAAAAGCTACACAATGCACCTTTGAAGCAGCAGATCGGCCAAAAATAAAATAAAAAAAATTGCAGATATCGACTGGTTATATCAGCCAACCGAGGTCTATTAAAAGGAAATTCATCTTGCATATTACAAATAATGAATTCTGCTCACTAGTCGTCTTATAATAGCAATATTCTAAAGCCACTGCGCACTAATACGGTGTTCTGCCTATATTCACATGTACTAATCCATCTCCATAGAGAGGGGAAACTGTGTGGGCCCCGTCCAAATATAATTACATCTGCTCTTGTGTAGGCTGCTGTATAATGCCATTAGCACATGCATGAAACTTAAGAGCCCGTGATTGCGCGATTCCCCACAAAGGTCAGTCTCTCTATCCACAATATGTCTCCGCCAAGTTGGGTTTGTTAATCAGCGAGAAGAGGGTCAGATACTGGAGGTGTGGCAGTCAGGGCGAACCTGGATCAAAAATAAAGCTCCAATCTCAATTAAAGGAGCGTTGTGTGGGATTTAGAGCACGTGTCCCACCGCTGCCGAGCTGCGCGACCTTCACTTGACACTGTGCAAAGAGACAGACGATCCAAGATGGCCGGCAGAAATTACTTTGATTACAGTGTTCAGAGGTGATGTATTCCATTAGGGCAGGGCGACTTTGAAATACATCAAATTGTGAGTGCACTGGAAGATATTGTAATTGCGCTAAGAAGTCTGGTCCTGTTTTTAAATCGCATTGGTTTTAAATATTCGACTTAGACTTTCTGATCGAACAGCCACTAGGACGTAATCAATGTTCCAGTGTTACTTCCTGATTTGCGGAGGATAAAATGCTTTAAAATGAAATGCAGACGGCACACAACGGCCTCATTTTGAATTGCTTCTGTAATATATCTGGAGAAAAAATGATTCAACATCATATGCTTTAAATACTTAAAATCTTTGTTCCATTTCTTCTTATTGCTTCTCTCATTCTCTCCTGTCCGCCCCTCCATCATCTCTCTCTCCTCTCATCACTCTCTTCCCTCTCTCCCTCCCTCTTCGATGTCCTTCTCCTAAGCCCTCCTGTCCTCTCCATCTCTCGTTCTCAGTGTATCTGTAATGGGGAAAAATAATTTAACTTCATGCACTTTAAAAAGTTAAAGTCTCTGTTCCATTTCTTCCTTTTGCCTTGTTCTCTCTCTCTCTCTTTCTCATTCATTCACTCCCTCATTTTCTCCCCCTCTCTTTCCCTCACTCAGTCACTTTCCCTCGCTTTCTCCCCCTCTCACTCTGTCTTTCCCTCACTCACTTTCTCCTGTCTCTCACTCCCTCTCTTTCTCCCTCTCTCACTCCTTCACTCACTCACCTTCTCCCCCTCTCTCACTCCATCACTCACTCTCTTTCTCCCTCTCTCACTCCCTCCCTCACTCGCTTTGTCCCTCTCTCTCTCTCTCTCTTTCTCACTCATTCACTTTCTCCCTCTTTCTCGCTCTCTCACTCATTCACTTTCTCCCCCTCTCTTTCCTTCACTTAGTCACTCACCCACTTTCCCTCTCTCTCTTCCTCACTCCCTCACTTTCTCCCCCTCTCACTCTGTCTTTCACTCACTTTCTCCCCCTCTGTCTCTCACTCACTCACTCACCTTCTCCCTCTCTCTTACTCCCTCACTCACTCATTCTCCCTCTCTCACTCCCTCACTCACTCTCTTTCTCTCTCACTCTTTTTCCCCCTCTCACTCTCTTTCCCTCACTCACTTTCTCCCCTTCTTTTTCTTCCTCACTCACTCCTTCACTCACTTTCTCTCCTTCTCTTCCTCCCTCCCTCACTCACTCACTTTCTCCCCCTCTCTCGTTCCCTCACTCTCTCACTTTCCTGTTTATCCCCTCATCATCCTTCCTCTCTCTTCTCTCTTCCCTCTTGCTTTCTCTTCTGTATCTTTCTCCTAAACCTCTACCCCTCTCCTCTCCATCTCTTTCTCCTCCCTCTCTTCCCCTCGCACTCTCCTCCTCCCTCTCTCCCTCTGTCCTCCGTCTCTCCTCTCCTCTCTGGTGTCCTGGCTCAGAGGTGCCTCATGCCGCTGTAGTGTGGAGGAAAAGAACACAAATCAATGTTCCCGCTGATCGTCTGAAAGCTCCTCACGGCGGGACGGGAAACCGGGCCAGACACAAAGTCAAGAACTGACACCACAAACTCTTCGAATAAGAAACGCCAACAAGAGCTGAAATTCTGAAATAAAACATCAAATCAGAATAATGAACTAATATTAAAGCTGCATTGTGTAACTTTTTTGGTGGAGGGTCTGTCGTCAAAAGCTTTTCTCCATGAATATGTTATTTAGACTTTTTTTTTGTTTTTACTTTAGACTTTATTACTTTGTCTGGAATGTCTCACAGTATGGCATTAAACCTTTCTATCTCCATGGAGACCAAACCAGACCAAGTTACAGGTCAGATCTGTGGAGAGGCGACCCCGCTCACAGCCAGAATGTCTGTTTTTCGAGGTATTTTTGAGCTATAAAACCAAATGTAATTGACTAAATGTAAAGTAGAGCTGTTTAATGTCACACTGTGGAACATTTCAGGCAGAGCAATGACGTCTCCATAGAAACAAGCAGGTGACGGACCCCCAACCAAAAAGTTACACGGTGCAACTTTAAATGAGGGAATAAAAACACATTTAAAGGTGCACTATGTTATTCCAGGTTAAACAGTAACATTATGGCATAAATAACCAACAAACATGCATTTATACAGAGAATGAGACGCCTCTCCACAGATCTGACTTGTAACCGTAGCAACAAATGCAACAAAAGCATCAAAAGTACAACAAATGAATGCTGTATTGAATGAATTGTCAGTAGAAGAGAAGCTTTGTGCAGATGCATCTATGGCTGGCACAGATCCTGAGAGGAAGACTGCAGCAGCACCGTCACGAAGCACACAGGAAATGAGACGGAGAAAGAGAAAGAGAAAGAAAGAGGGGTGGAGAGAGAGATGAGGGACAGAGATGGAGGGAGAGGGGAGGGAGAGAGAGGGAATGAGAGAAGAGGAGAGAGTGATGGAGAGGGAGAGAATGAGAACAAGAGATGGAGAGAGGGGGAGAGAGATAAAGAAAGATTTAGAGAGAACGAGAGAGATGGAGAGGGAAAGGGAGATGGAGAGCGAAAGAGCGAGATGGAGAGAGAACGAGAGAGAAAAGGAAAAATGGAGAGAGATAGAGAATGAGAGAGAAAGAGAGAAGTGGAGAGAGAAAGAGAGAGGTGGAGAGAGACGGAGAGAGAAAGACAGATGGAGACAGAAGGAGAGAGATGGAGAAAAAGAGATGGAGAGAGAAAGAGAGAGATGGAGAGTTAAAGAGAGATGGAGAGAAAGAGAGAGATGGAGAGTTAAAGAGAGATGGAGAGAGAAAGGGATGTGGAGAGACAAAGAGATGTGGAGAGAAATGGAGAGAGAAAGAGAGATGGAGAGAGAAAGGGATGTGGGCGAGAGAAAGATGTGGAGAGAGATGGAGAAAGAGATGTGGCGAAAGAGATGGAGAGAGAAAGAGAGACGGAGAGAGAAAGAGAGATGGAGAGAGAAAGGGATGTGGGAGAGAAAGAGATGTGGAGAAAGAGGTGGAGAGAGAAAGAGATGTGGAGAAAGAGGTGGAGAGAGAAAGAGATGTGGAGAAAGAGGTGGAGAGAGAAAGAGATGTGGAGAGGTGAAAGAAAAAGAGGTGGAGAGAGAGCAAGAGGGATGAAGAGGGAAAGAGATAGATGAAGAGAGATGGAGAAAGACAGAAGGCCAATTTATTGTTGTGCATCAAAACGTCTGCGTTGTGACACAGAGAGATCGACGTACACGCCCTCCGTAAAGTGTCTGTGTTTGCCACCGCGCACATCCGAAATGTTCTAACTACACGACAAAACGACGCAGACAATAAGGGCTGTGATTGGTCGTCTCTACCACCGCTCTACGTACATTTCCGACACTCTGTTTATATGGACATTGAGTAATAATGTGTTTAATGCAGCTTTGCACACATTTGTTTACGTTTTACAGAAGCAAAACTTAAAACCACATGGCTGATTTGCATAAACTATAAACGCTGAAAAAAGCTTCTGTCAGACTAAAGGACACGACTCGGTAGATTATATTTGTGTTCTTCTGTGACAGAGGATGTGCTGCTCATGGTGAGTCTGTTCTGTGCGTATATTGTGTTAGAGATGGTTCATGTTAAACTTTTCAGAGATCATACGTCTGCAGTAGCATCAGCCGGTTTAAATCCTCGCCCCCTAGTGTTGTGGCAGTGAATTACTTCCTCGACGCAGATTCATAAATCAAAAACGACTGCGACAAGGCGACGGCGGCAGAGCGCACTGAGTCGACTCTGAACTATAAGTCAAAGAGAGATGGAGAGAGAGGGGAATAAAGAAGAGAGGGGAGTAGATATAGAGGGAGAGATCGCAAAGGAGATAAAGAAAGAGGAGGGAGAAGAAGAGAGAGCGAAAGACAGAGTGCGACAGGAAGGAGTAGATGTGAAACAAAGCATACATTTTGCATGTTCGCGGTCCACTGCAGCCATGACGATATTCTGAACCCTCCTTCCTCTCCTCTGTCCTGGTTTAACCCTCACGGTAACTCACTCCATCGAGAACACTGTTTATTACCCCTGAAAACACAACATATACGTACGATACTACATCATAGCAGTAATGCAGTACAGTGAGGGCCATTTCTGCTCCGTGTACGTGGAGTGTGCTCGATATAATGCTATGAATTATGAAATACCAAACATTAAAGATTTATCGGGTCCAGTGTTCGCTATTCTATATACGTGCGATTATTTTTAGGTCTGGGAGACATATGTGCCCACTGAGCCCTGCTACGGTGGCCCCGCAGGGACATGCTGTTGTGTTTGAGGATGCCAAGTGAAAAGGCCAAAGGAACCTGGTTTAGTCCTGCTTTAGTCCAGGTTTAGATCTGATTTAGCCTTGGTTTAGTCCTGCTTTTAGCCTTGGTTTAGTCCTGGTCTGGTCCTGGTTTAGTTCTAGTTTAGTCCTGGTTTAGTTCTAGTTTAGTCCCGCTTTAATCCTGGTTTAATCCTAGTTTATTCCTGGTTTAGATCTGGTTTAGTCCTGGTTTAGCCCTGGTTTAGTCCTGGTTTGGTCCTGGTTTGGTCCTGGTTCAGCCTTGCTTTAGATCTGATTTAGCCCTGGTTTAGTCCTAGTTTAGTCCTGATTTAGTCTTGGTTTAGTCTGGTTTTAGATCTGGTTTAGCCCTGGTTTAGTCCTGGTCTTGTCCTGCTTTAACCCTGCTTTAGTTCTGCTTTAGCCCTGGTTTAGTCATGGTTCAGTCCTGGTTTAGTCCCCAGTTTAGTTCTGCTTTAGCCCTGGTTTAGTCATGCTTTAGCCTTCGTTTGGTCCTGGTTAGATCCAGGTCTGTTCCATCATGGTCCATGGCCGTGTACTCGTCTATGTGCTGCTCTTATCCTCATTTTGCACAAAACGTCAAAAAGATCTGCACTGATTTAAATATATACAAATCTGCTGTAAACTGACGTATGCGCTCAGTCATTTGTGGGTTATAGCTGTGCGTACTTTAACTATGAGCTCAAATAAACCAATAGGGAATAGAAATTACAACTGAAAAAAGATATATTTTTCAAGTAGCAGTCTAAACCAAGTCAGTGGAGCTTTTATTGTTTAAAGGTGCATTACGTTACTTTTCTGCTGGAGGTTTCCGTCACCTGTTTGTCTCGATGTTATTGTTTTGCCTGGAATTTTATATTAAACTCATCTCTCTAATATTTATTCATTACGGGTGTTTCTGTTGCTCAAAAATACAATAATTTCTCTGTGAATAGGGCCGTCTCTCCACAGATCTGACCTGCAATGTAGCCTAAAGTTGTCTCCCTTCAGATAGATGGGTTTAATCTCGACAAAGCAATAACATCTCCACGCTCTCACCCCTGGAAATTTCTTATTATTCCTGACAAAATATATGTTCCTTTGGGTGTTGCTTCTGTGAAAATCTGCGTCATTTCTCAGCCCCTTATGTGGTTTGTTAAATGAATATTGAATTTCAAATGAACAGAAGCTAAAATATTCATCTGCATGTGTCATAGATTATAACTAAATATGAGAGAAAACCATAATACGTCTTCTTAAAAGCTTTTCAACTCGTCTCAGCTGTGTAACTGGCTGTTGCACAGTTGTTCTTGTAGCTGTGAGAACGATTTCAGTGTAATAAATCTTTGAAAATACAGTATTGTTTTTCCCTCCGAGCTTTAACGCTTTACAGTATTTATCGATTATAAAATTACACCTGAAAAACAACTGAAAATGGTTCTGGATGACCATCGGAAAGCCAGGCTAGTCTACATAGGCCCTGTATTTTTAGCACTGAACACCTTGTACTTCTTGGACACTCCAGGTAGGTCACAGTTCTGGAGTATAACAGCGCTGGAAAATAATGGGTTCCTGGTAGCTTCACGTTTGATTCTTCTCAAATCTCTTGCAGTGTTGACTATTTGCAACAAAACTTTTGATACATCTTTGCCATTTCAAGAGTGCTTTTTACAGTTTTTGATCTTTCAGAGTCCAATACATCTCTTTTTTGGCCCATTTTGCTTAAAGAAAAGAAGCTGTCTAATACTTCTACGAAACCTGACGTAGGGTTTGGATTTCCTTAGGCCTCATGCATCATCTGATGTACTTAAATCCAATAAGAATTCAAGTTTATACAGTTTGGAGTTGGAGAAGATGCATAACAATCATGATATGGTCAAAATTTCCACTTGCCTAATAGTTGTGCATTTTTTGATTATAAAATTACACCTAAAAACTACTGAAAATGGTTCCAGCTGATCCTTGGAAAACAAAGCTAGTCCATTGTTATAGAAAAGCTGTAGATGATTATAGAATAAAATGTAGCTGTTTTCTGTTTGTCTTAGTACTAAGTTCATGCTTCATTTTTCACTCCGTTCACTAGAAAACCCCAAGTCTTCAAGTTACGCAACCAGCCCAGTTCTGAATAATTACCCATGCAAATCTGATCTATTTACATCGAGATTATATAAAGCTGTGTTAAATATTGACAAAGCTCCATTTTACCCACCTATTTCAGTATTTTCTCTCGCGTTGCACCACTTAAATTTTTAAAAACATCCCGGTAGACGCTGTCGGCCGGTGCCAGATTTCACTTCTCCTTTTCAGTCTTACTAATTCAGCATTTTCACTCTGTTTACAACACACTCAAGAGCGATTCGTTAGCGCAGTAAGTCTTCTCCACCGTCCACCATTCGCTAAATTGCAGTTTAAACACAAGTGCACAACTTCAAAGCTGTATTTGTGCAGGGTGAGTTTTACCTAGAGACTTCTGTAAGACTAAAATTACCTCACGACAAGTTTTTTTTGTGTATATTCGCACAGTGTATTCAGTAAACTACTTGTTTTTATGGACTTTATTTCAGAATGGTTGAACTGATAATTGCTCTGAAACAAGATAAGAACCTTTTAATCCATCATGTCGTCAGCTTTGTTTTCATTTTAAGTTTGTTTTTAACTGTGCCCCTGCACTGTAGCGTCAAAAGGCCTATTTGTACAGGAATAGTTTTAGAGACGTCTGTAAAATTTAACTTGATTAGCGTTTAGTCCGTGGAGAATAAATATTGTCGATTTTGTGCAACTCTTGAGGTCAAAATAAGTCAGCTGTCTCTGTCTGCATCTAATTATAAAGCATCTCAAAATCAGGAAGTGCGTGGTTAGCCTTCTAATCCATATCAGATCAGTGCATCCTAAATTGTGTCAAATCGAATTGTGATTTCAACTACCGTATTTTTCGAACTATAAGTTGCACCAGCCAAAAATTGTGTAATGAAGAAGAAAAAAGCATGTATAAGTTCCACTTTTTGGATGAAATTTATTTTATAAAATTAGAGATCAAGAACCAATATTTCATCTTGAAAGACAAGTTATAGACATTATAGTAATGAGAGCAATCAATGTATCATTTGTTTGTTTTTCAATATAGAACCAAAAATAAGAAAATGAAAAACAACTCTTTTCTTATTTGTCTCTAAAACTAAAATGAAAAAACTGATAACGATTTGTTTTTTTCATTTATATATAGAATTATAATATTTTTGGAAATATATTTGGTCTATGGACTGTCAGTGTGACAAATGTAATATATAAGTCGCACCTGAGTATAAGTCGCCCCCACCCAAACCCTGAAAAAAAGTGCGACTTATAGTTTGAAAAATACAATAGATTAATAGACTGATTATGCCACCCTCTTTGCTACTTATTGTTACTTTATGAATTGACGTAGCATTTGTTTATTATATTTGATAAACTATCTGGAGTGTCTTGCCTAAGGACACAATGGCAGCTTGTTTTACCTGGAACTGAACGTGGAGCTTCTCTTTTCTTACCTCTACATGGCTGCACATGGCTTATGCACATTCTAAGAGGAGTCGCGCTCGCTGCAGCTGTCGTGTTGGATGTTGAAGCGCCGAGTACAGGTGTGTGTCAGATCTGATACAGTGACGGTCATTAGCAGCTCGTCGGGTAATTAGCATCTGCGCTGTAGTCACTGCCTCTTCACGCTGCGACGCCCCCTACTGCTCCAGACATACAGGTGCGCCTGGCTGGGATAATAACACGGGTATTAAGCTGCTCTCCTGTCACTTACCCGACTTTGTTATGTTTGTTTGACCTTAAGGAAAGGAAAGGATTAGAGTTTGTATATGACCTGGTTTGTGGAAAGCATAAATGATTTAGAATTTGATTTGTTAAAATGTGTAAAGTGTTAAAATTGACTCTCACAGAATCAATTTTAACATTTTCTCAGGGTTTATATGAGTCTAATGTGTTTTGAGTTGAATTAATTTAACATTTTTGGAAATGTTAATGAAGTAACACTGGACCAAGGTTTCTGTTTAACCCCGAAATCAAGAGTTATATTAACGTTTTAAGAATAAACAGATAACACTTTGTAGGGTTATCCTGATTTAGCTGAACACACAGAGGTCTTTTATTTTTACACTTTATTTTAGTTAATTTAAGATGAAATTACACAGCAAGAACCGGAGGGTTAAAATTTCAGGGTAAAATATTTCCAAGTTGTTTTTAACACAAAAAGTGTTATTTTAACTATTTGAAAGTTAAATGGGTGTTCGAGTTGGGGTTATTTGCTGTTGATATGGTTAAAGTTAATTCAACTTCCCTTAGTGTTAATTTGGCACCTTCCACCCACCACTTCAAACTCCCACGAGAGAAGACCAGTTTGAACCAGTTTTGTACATAATTTAATTTTAAATTAACTAAAATAGTGTAAAAATAAAACATCTCTGTGTGTTGTTCAGCTAAATCAGGATAACCCTACAAAGTGTTATCCGTTTACTCTCAAAACCTTAATATAACTCTTAATTTTGGGGTTAAACAGAAACTTTGGTCCAGTGTTACTTAATTAACATTTCCCAAAATGTTAAATTAACTCTAGAACAGATTGGACTATAAACGAAGAAAAAGAAAACTGAAATTAAAATTCTGTAAGAGTCAATGTTAACACCTCACATTTAGCTGTGTACTGTGTTTGATCGCTGTAGCCATTTTCCACAGTAAGGCTTTAGGCTTATGTGTCTCCATGGAGACAAACAGACCAATACACAGGTCAGATCTGTGGAGAGGTGATAGTTTACCGCTCATAGTAAGAATACATGTTTTTCACTATTGATACTTTGCAGTTAGAGCAGGGATCTCAAACTCAACTGGAGCAGGGGCCGAAGCTATAAAATCAGTGCTGGTCACCAAACTACAGCCTTACACAGAATAAACTTGAATGCAAAGTGTTGTCTGATACATTTAATAAGGGCCGCATGATATGAGATACAGGTATTTGAGAACTATATGTTGTATCACGAACTATATCACAGCAATATTTACTCTTTTTTTTACACAAGTTAAGCAAAATTGGATTAAAGGCGTACGCAATAAGGAAATTGTGAATAAAATCTTTTTGCAAACACATTTCATAATTTAACAAGTTACATATCTTGCCTTGCCTGAATTAGCTTGCCACTTCCTATTGCAATTCATGTAGTAATAATAATACTAATACTGCAAAGCTAAAAGTTACTACAGCATAACTAAAGATTCGTAACTATCCAAATCACTAATGCTGCTTTATTAATTCTGAGTTTGTCTGATATATTTCCTGCGCATGTATCCGTGCACCCCCCTGGCTCTCCTCATCAGCCTCCTGCACTGGACCATGTGTTTGTTCCTGTTTGTGGTGGAGCTTTGAAGCCTGTAATTCTCACGAGGCGTTTTCAGCAGCTCTCTGGAGCCTCGAACAGAGCCGCAGCAACAAAACAGGTATCATCACAGACCGTCACTATTACACCCACCGGACACATTATGACACTGGCACTGATACTTTTAAGCACTGTGTAAATTATGAAGTAGGAATTTGCATTAGAATTTTTATAACTGACTCCAGGAGCAAGAGGAGAGAAATAACTCACAAGAAATCATTTGTATTTCCAAACATGTCTACACTTCAAGGCTAGTTTTATTGTTTTATACATTAAGACATTTAATGGAAACACAGGGGTATTAGTCGTCTGTCTGCAGAGGTAAGTTTACTACTGAAATCATTGCAGGTTTGTGTTTTGATAATTGGAAATATTGAATGACAGTCTCACGGCCTAGTTTTATTTGCTGTTTACGTTTGTACACGCACTACATCAATATTGGGGCTAAACTGAGACTTAAGACAGCAATAAAACCTGGATAAGACAAGAACTAAATCAGGACTAGACCAAGTATACATCAGGACTAAGGAAGGCAATGTGAGAAACAAAATATGTTCATTATTTTCCTCATATTTATCTATATTTTTTGATTCCCAGACTTTTAATTGTCATTTAACTCCAAAACTAGTCAAATTTCCTCAAAAATTTTCTCCAGATAATCGTCCTCGAAGGTCTGAACTCTGCTGTAAACCACACGCTTTTACTGGCGACTATCTCTAGACTTTCACAATTAAAATTTTTATTAAAAGCTGCATTGTGCAACTTTTGTGGTGGATCAAACGCTTTTCTCCATGGAGGTGTTATTGCTTTGTCTGGAATGTTTCACAGTATGGCATTAAACCTTTCTATCTTCATGGAGACCAAACCAAGCAAGTTACAGGCCAGATCTGTGCAGAGGCGACCCCGCTCACAGCCAGAATCCCTGTTTTTCTAGCTATTTTTGAGCTATAAAACCAGCTGTAAGTGAATAAATGTAATTCAATGTGCTTAATGTCACACTGTGGAACATTCCAGACAGCGCAATGACAAAACCATAGAAATTAGCAGGTGACGGACCCCTAGCGAAAAGGCTACACACCTTTAATTGACTAGAACAGGACCAAACCAGGACCAAACGGAGACTAGACGAGTGTGAACAGAGCCGTGTATGAGACTTGGCTGCAGATGTGAGTGGGACATACGGTCGACATATAAAGTACATGTGTAAAGAGTAAAGAGACTGCGGACGGTCTGCTGCAGCTCACACTCTCCAAGAACCATCTGGAAGGAAATGTCTGGCTCCAGGCTGCAGGTCTCCACACGCTCTGGCCTGTCATGTGTTAGAGTGTTAAAGTACTATAGCATGACTTGTACATGCACTGTTAACATAGTACTCAGTCAAAAGTACATGTGTGTATCCGTGGGTTTAAGATTGATGCAAAAATAGGACGGTCTCAGCAATTGGCAATTCCAAACATGTTGTTGGGACACTGCTCTGTCTGAAGTTTGTTTTAGTTACTAAAATGGATTATAATAAACTCTTCCAACAACTACGTGAACTTCTGAACTTAATTGAGGAAAAAAATAAGTCTGTTTAAGTATGTTTAAGCATATTTACTTATAAATTATAAATAATATTCATAATAATGTATAGTGGTCCCTCGTTTATCGCGGGGGTGACGTTCTAAAAATAACCCGCAATAGGTGAAATCGGCAAAGTAGTCAGCTTTATTTTTTATAATTATTTTATATGTTTTAAAGGCTCCACAATCTAAAGTGAGAAACGCGTCACCTTTGATGACGCAGAACAGCCAATCAGGGCGAAGAACATAATTCATATGCTTAAAAATGTAAAATTGCACCAAAAAAAATCCATGAAACTGCAAGGCCTCGAAAGGTGAACCACGTTATAGTGAGGGACGATGCAATTTATTATTATCTGTGTCTCTCTTATATATACAAGAAATATTTCTTGAGTTCATATATCTTTAATACACATCATTTTGAAGTGAATTGTCTGTGGTTTATTCACTCACTCCGACTCCACTGTTCCTACTCCTGATCGCTCCCTCGGCTGCAGTCAGTGCCTTAGCTTCTATTAGTGCTGTAGTCAAGACTGCGCTAAATGACACCAAGACCAGTTCGAGACCAGAACAAGACCAAGACCTCAGAGAGTCGAGATCGAGACAAGACCAAGACTTTTAAAGGCCCGAGACCGAGACAAGATTGAGACCAAATCGAGGCCATCTTTTCTTATATTTATTAGTATTTTACAGTTATTTTGGTACATATGTTTTCATAAATCTATCACCATTTGAACTGATTAATGTTAATTTAAGATTAAAATAAGCCAAGCAAACTGTGCTGCACTGAAACACTATGCTGTTTTTTTGGACCCTCGCCCACAGTGTCAGAACTCCTCCTTTGATCCCACTTCCACTGGCACTTTACAGAAAACAACTTCAAACTTAATCAAGTGGCTTTTTTCAAGTTCATAACATTTACAGTTACATTATTTTACTGGTTTTGCAGTGATATTTAACAGCCTTTGCACATTTGCTTTGTGATACTTTTCCTTACGATCGCACTTGTTGAGTGTCAGACCTCGAGTCCGAGACAAGACCGAGACCAAGCGCCATCAAGAAAGAGACAGACAGAGTCCAAATGCACTCGAGTCCGAGACGAGACCAAGACGAGACCAAGACCGGTCCTGAGTACTACAACACTCAGCTCTATGAGTTACATATGACCATAAAGAACTAGGGGTGTAAGAGAAAATCGTTTCAGTGATATTTTGCAATACTTCAGTGCACAGTTCTCGATTCCATTCAAAATGCATCTGAATCGATTTTTAAAACAAAATTTTTCACTAAAGTTCATTAGTTGCATTCACATTCAAAACTAATAAATTATATTTCATACAATTTGGTTCTCGTGAAGGCCTAGTTGACAATATTATTAGAAGTAATTATTAATAAATTGCAATATATTATCCATTGTTTTACATGCATATCATGATATGCATCGTATTGTCAGACTCAAGGCAATGCACACCCCTATAAAGAACTACGAGCTACTTTAGACCAGGGCTCTACAGTGCGCCCATTTCACTCGCATTTGCGAGTAAATATTTCGTCGTGCGAACGAGGAAAATAAACCAGTCGCACCAGTGCGAGTGCTTCTGCAGCCACAATAAGGAGCTGCGCACAGACGTAACGTGACAAGTTAAACGTTCTAAATGTATCAAACATTAGGGGTGCAGTCACATTAGGACTTTAGAATCGTGCCCAAGCCTGGATCGCCCCTAAAGCGCGGCACACATGCCCAGCGCGAGCGCAACCGAACCGAGCCCGGGCACGACACCTCCGACCGCGCACGACCCCAGCATACGAGCTCCGCGTGTGCGCCGATATCACTCATACGAACAAACTCCGCTTCAAAACACCCACGCCCCCTTAAACGAGGAGCGCCCCGCAGCAGGACCCACACCTGTTCCCCCACTCAGTAGATTCCCCTGTGCCGCTGGACTTCCAGCTCCGCTAAAGCGAGAGTTTTGTCTTGGTCTTGTCTCGGACTGGAGTGCATTTGGACTCGGTCTTGTCACGGACTCATGGTCTGAATACTGAGTGCGGTCATTTTTCATTACGGCCGCTGCTATCGGCAATAAACTTGTACCGTGTGCGGGACCTGTGCGCTGGAGCCCGCAGACACGCGTGCGGCACCGCCAGCGCGTGGCTTGTACATAGCGCGCACCCTCATGTACCAGTGTGTATCACAGGGCAGGTTAAACATCCCACCTGTCCATCTGCCTCGTCAAATACGCCAATACTAATTTTATGTCCGTGTCCGCACAGAGCAGAGCTACAGCACAGAGCAGGCGATATGTGGGCAGAAGTTTGCCTAAGAAAATGCCAAATAAATCTGTCACAATGTACGTTTTGTTTGGTAAATGTGCAGAGGCTAAAAACACTTTAAAACCAGTAAGAGAATGTAATTCCAGTTATGAATTTGAAAATACAGGTTTAAAAATCCTACACACTTTATTCACTTTGAAGCAGTTTTGTGTAAAGTGCCAGTGGAAGTTCTCTTAAAGAAGAGGTTCTTAAACTGTGGTGAGGGTCCAAAAAGGGCCACAGAGTGTTTCAGTGCAGTACAGTTTGTTTGGCTTATTTTAAGTCTAAATATTAATCAGATAAATGGAGATAGATTTATAAAAACATTGCGATCGTGCAGGAAAAGTACAGTCATAATGCTTTTGTTTTTTGTATTAAATTTATTCAGGGTTGGTGTTGGTGTGCGCAAGTTCTGCACTGTAATAATCGTTCAAAACGAAAACCTACTTGTGCCCCCATTTTTTTTTCTGTGCTCCTAAAACTTTTAACTTAGGGGCACATGTGCTCCTGAAAAAAAAAGTTAGCGTAGAGCCCTGCTTTAGACAGCAGTTTTTCAGCCGCTTTCTCCTTTTTTGTTGAAAATCAAACTCCTAAACAGGAACATAAACGCTCATATTGATCACAGGCTCCTGAAAATGTGTCATTTTAAGTCCATTGTGTATTTTTTCTTGAGTTTTCAGACAATCTTTAAACTTTTTCAGCTGTGTTTGCTATTGTTTGCATTGTGTCACCATGGTAACTACTGAACATTCCACTGTAGAGACATATGTAGAACACCTCCAGCGTGATGCCGCCGCAAAGTATCAATAGGGAAATCTGTCTCTTTTCCGCATCTGCGAGTTCGACAGCGTCACATTGTACAATTTTGTAAAACCGCGTACCATAAACCACCAATCAGCGCCGTAAAAATCCTTTCATATTTGCACGAAATCACCAATAGAGCCCTTTACAAACAAGATTACAGCAGGAGAAATGCATTCAAGTGAAGCCAAAATAATGTGGCTCGCTGTGCATTTGACATCCACACTTAATAACTGCTTTGCTCCTGCTTTTCCTTCTCAGGGTTAGTTTTGTGTTTTGGTCGCAGAATGATAAATAAGACATCAAAGTGCACAGAGGCAGTCTCCAATAATGCATCACCAACAAAACAAAACGGACGAGCGCTTTTAGCTGGAAAAGGTCAAGGTGGTGTGAGAGAGGAAGCAATGAATGTTTACAAAAGAGATAGAGACGGAGAGAGGGATGGAGGGAGACGGGGGGGACAGAGAGGGGGAGGGATTAGGAGAGATGAAAAAGAGGGAGCGAGAGAAAGGCGGACAAAGGGATGGACAAAGCGAAAGAAAGGGACAGGGTGAGGAGAGAGGTAGAGAGGATGGAGGGAGAGGGACAGTGATGAGAGAGAAAAGATGGCATGGAGAGATGGACTGAGCGGAGGGAGGGAGATACACAGGGGCAGAAGAGAGAGGGATAGAAATGGAGAGAGGGACAGAGTGGAGCGGGAGATGAAGGGATGGACTGATGGGGAGAGAGAAATATAGAGGATGGAGGGAGAGAGGAGAGGATGAAGAGACGAACCGAGTGGAGGGAGGAAGGGAGAGAGGGGCAGAGAGAGGGAGAGGAACAGAGTGGAGAGAGAAAGGGGGAT
The DNA here is from genome assembly GCA_030686955.1 of Odontamblyopus rebecca. Classification (NCBI taxonomy): domain Eukaryota; kingdom Metazoa; phylum Chordata; class Actinopteri; order Gobiiformes; family Gobiidae; genus Odontamblyopus; species Odontamblyopus rebecca. The sequence goes on from CM060667.1 coordinate 11,606,368, forward strand.
GGAGGGATGGACAGAGGGAGAGAGAGAAACTGAATGGAGAGAGAGGTAGAGAAGATGGGGGAGAGGGACAGAGTGGAGAGAGAGGTATAGAGGAGGGACAGTGAAGAAAGAGAAAGGAGGGGATGGAGAGATGGACCAAGTGGAGGGAGAGAGATAGGGACAGAGGAGAGAGGGATGGAGAGAAGAAGATGAAGGGATGAATGGAGGGAGAGAGAAGAGAGAAACAGAGTGGAGAGAGAGAAACGAGAGGATGGAGAGATGGACAGAGTGGAGAGAGAAATATAGAGAATGGAGGGAGAGGTACAGAGTGGAGGGAGGGATGAACTGAGGAGATTGAAAGGGACAGAGTGGAGAGAGAGTAAGAGTAAAGAGAGGAGAGGATAGAGAGATGGACCGAGTGGAGGGAGGGAGAGAGAGAGAGGACAGAGTAGAGAGAAAGAGAGAGAAGGATGGAAAATTAGAATAGATGCAGGGATGGTCAGAGGGCAAGAGAAAGGGACAGCGTTGAGAGAGAGCGAAAGGAGAGGATGAAGAGACGGACCAAGTGGAGGGAGGGGGAGAGAGGGACAAAGTAGAGAGAAAAAGAGAGAGTGAGAAAGGAGGATGGAAAATTAGAATAGACAGGAAGGAATAGACAGAAAGAGAGGGAGAGACAAAGGGGTGAGAGAAGGGAGAGAGAAGCAACAAGAGGGAGAGACAAAGAAAAAAGAAGAAAATCTAGACTCTCGAGAGACAGAGGGGGGAAATGCAGAGTGAGAGGATGGGAGGAACAGATATAAAGGGTTAGAGATGAGAGAATAGAGAGGGAAAGAGAGGACACGGGAGAGAGAAAGAGGCAGAGAGATGGAGAGATAGAAGAGAACAGCTTGCATTTCTTAAGGTCTGGGCCAGATGCCATTAGATTAGCAGATGACATGAGAGCAGCAACAGGATTACACGTTCACTTCATCAAACGGTGACGCCGTAAAGACTGAGAGACGCACACGGCCGACGCTGAAGCCCGAGCAAACGTCCGAACATGCAAACGCTCACCACCGTCGAGTATTATCGCAGCGGGGGTCTGTCCTGGTTTATAAAGAAAACTCCGCCTCCGAGCGCCTCCTATTTTAAAGCTGGGCACAAAAGAGCTCACTGAGGGATTGTGTTACCTTGACGCGACATGGAGGAACCACCAGGCTGCATTACATCTCCTGGGGAAAAAACGGTTCATTTCGAAGATATTATACTATTTTTTTTTCCAAAGTTTGATCATCCTTAATGTGGGAAGTTAAAATTTTAAGTATTAGAAGTAAAGAACCACTGCGTAATATTGAGGAAAATCTTAGATGTTAGTGGACACATCTGGAATGGGATCAGATTTCTTTCTTTTTTTTAAAGAATCAAGTGTTTTTCTAGTTTTTGTGAGTTTTTATGCTGATTAACCCAGATACAAAACAAAAATCAGCACAGAAACTGCATAGGCAACATTAAAAAGAGCCAGCATTTTGAACGGCTCTTTGAAACGAACAAAAAGATGCAAAAGATTCGGATCCCATAAAAGAACCAAACATTTCATCACTATTATGTATATTATGTATAGACAAGTCCTTTCAACACATAGGCTGTATTTTGAAACAAACTAAATGTACTTTTTTAGGAGAATCTGTTGCATGAATATAATCCATAATACAGGGCGTCTCAGAAAAATTGACATAATTTCGTAGGCCGATAACTTTGGCAATTCTTGTTGAAATAACCTACAATTTTCACAGAATCTATAGAAACCGATCAATTTTTTTTTTTTGTTCTGTTTTATATTACTTTATTTGTTTATTTGTCAGGGACTGTACAAAAAACGTTGCCACCAAATAGGTAAATGATGTAATGTGCGTAAGGCTTTTAGTCACAGGCTCATTTGCAGCCTCCGTCCCTGGTTCGGCTTTTAAAAACGCCAATACAGTATGTCAGGTTGAGCCGTTCACTTCTGTTCACTTCTCTTCTGATGCTGATGTTGCTCTACCAGATCTGCCTTCCTCTTTACATTTTTGGCACCAAGTCCAAGTTTTTCCAAACTTTGCATTGAAGGCTGCACAGTCTTGGGTGACTGTGTGTGAGCAGATTCCAAAATACAAAAAGACTTCTCTTTGGGAGTGAACGGCTCAGCCTGAAGACAGAACAAAAACAAAACATTAATAAATATAAAATCTTTATCTGTTTCTTTACATTCTGTGAAAATTTGAGCATATTTCAGCAAGAATAGCCCAAATTAGTCTGCAAAATGATGTCTTTATTTGGGACAGCCTTTATATTAAAAGCATAAACTGCCCTTAGGTCAAGGCAATGAGCAATTAAAACTGTGCATAGGCTTAGGGAGTGTGCAATTATTAATAGACCATGAAGGGCACTTGGCTGTACAGTATAGAGTGACTTAAAGGTCCTGTTGATATCACTCGTGGTCATATTTGGCCTCATATATTTATTTATGTTCTGTCGTGAATGTTTGTATGTTGCTTATGTTGCTGTGTTGTCTGGTCTTTGTGTTAAACCCTGTGACCCTCCTGTCCTTAAAAAATAAACTTACCTTATGCGTTTTGTCCTAATTATTCGCTGCAGTGAGACATTTTGCTCAAATACATGAAAAACCAAACGAAACTGGTCCGAGCGCTTTGGTATCACCACACGCCCTTGTACTGTATGTGTTTACGTGTTTAGCGCAGACCCGCCCACGTCAATAATACATTTACACCGCGCGTTCTCCCTCGATTCATTTCCAGTCAGGACCTCCGTCGATAAGGGACACGTCCATTGACCTGTTGGGACACTCATGCTAATGGGGCTATGCTAAGAGAGCCGTCAGAGGCGCTACAGAGCCGAGGTTTGACAGAAGGGGAGGCCGGCCAGACATAGCACCTGCTGAAATCGATACGCACCCGGAGGGAAAAGGCTAAAGGATGTGGCAGGCTTTCAAATTGAGTTATTATGTGCAGCGGTTTTAGCCAGGCGTGAGAAAAATGTTATTGTCAAAGTGATTTCTCTCTGGATTTATTCTTTCTAGACATTTTTTTGCACTGATAAAGTGTTTTACTATGCAAGGTGGTATGCAAAGTCGAGTTTTTGGAGCTCTGTTCCTTCAGCAGAAAGTGAAGTCAAAAGTCTCAGGACTTCAGCGATCTCTCTTGGGCCCTTTTCGAACCTTCCTTTTGGTTAGTAGTGCAATCTTGTCCAAAGCTCCGCCCAGAAGCTCACGTCACTTATGCTCCCACAAGGTCCATTTCCCATAAATATACAAAACAATACACTACAACTTCACAAACCCGATGTGATGTGGAGTAGTTTCGTTAGAGAGACGCACGGCGATTGTAATGTGATACCGCTCTGAAGGGGGAGCAGAAAGCAAAGGGAGAGAGAGACAAAAATGAAATTGAAAACTATTAAACCTGTTGTGTAATACATTGCTTTATACAAATAGAGCATTTTCAAAGCGATAAAGATAACATGGTGATTTAAATGTGTGTTAGGAGGGAATATCTCATAGAATTGTCTTTAAAGCTGTAGCACGTGTGAAATTAAGTGACGTTAATTGAGATTTTAAGGTGCATTATCCTACTTTTGTGGTGAGGAGTCACTCACCTGCTTGTTATCCTTTACTATAATAAAATCTGGACGATGAACCCAAGATTGTGGTAGCTTTGTATTGTTTTCGGTGGCCTGTGCTCATTAGCGCATGGGCCCCAAAATAATTTTCTCTTCTGCGTTAACTTCCTCAATCCCTCCTATCTGTGTAACATCTGTAAGTGCACGGCGTGGTGCGTTTTGGTGGTGTGGTTCAGAGTGGGGCTCGGCTAAGTCTTACAACTCAACCCAAAACATGCACTGTAGGTGTGAAAGTGGAGTGTGCGAGAGTGATGGTGGTGGTTGGAGGGACTGATGCCCGTTTCCATCCGTCTGCCCACAACAGTAGTTTACCACCACCGGGTCTGGAGTGAATGAAGAATGTTCTGTTAATAATGCTCTGTAAAGCGTCCTTGGGGACAAGGCTATAGCTGTTGTTGTAAGGCGACCTTGGGTGTCCAGAAAGGCGCCAAATAAATAAAAATTGTATTATTATTATTACAAAACTAACTATTCGGACTTAAAAATGTAAAAAAGTTTGTGTTGTGAAAATAGAAAGAATCCCTACAAAATTTGACATTTGTGGAAGTTGTCGATGCCCTGTCAGCTGAACATGGGGCTGTCTGAATTCCCCAAAACATGTGTTGCACTTCTATGGGAGAATTCTTTTTGGGTCCGAGCTGCAGTACCTGGAGTGGCCACTAGTTGGTCTCGAGCCGTTACAGAGGGGGAATGAGGTTTTATTACAGATCTACGCTTGTTATTGCTGAGATGGTATTGCTTTTTCCCGAATGTTCCACAGTATGACATTAAACACACATCATAAACTGCAGACAGTCTCCCCCTGTGCTCTGCTCTTTACTGTAAATACATCAAAAGTCCCGTCAGTATTTGACTGGTAACACAGCGGTGAAGTTGGCTGTAATCCTGTGCTTTTATCTCTGTGTTCTATTGTCCTGCGTTACTCATCACTTCTTAAAAGTGTTTGTCATGTCTGTTGCTGAATAACACTGGCTTTCAGCACTGAGCTCTGTCTGCTCACAATATCAACACACGATTCTTCAAAAGGGGTTTATTTATTATAAAAACATCACATTTGGTCTTGAGTGGCATTTGGAAATGTATCATTTCTGTATCTGTACCTTGAGTGTTCAGACTACAGGAGACATTGATAAGTTTGTGGATTTGAAGGAGTTTGTGATGAGCTTAGGCTGCAGTGGTCAGTAATGACCAGAGGTTTTAGTCCTGGTTAAGACCTGGTTTAGTCCTGGTTTTGTAGTCCTGATTTAGTCGCGGTATAGACCTGGGTTAGACCTCATTTAGTCCTGGAATAAACCTGGGTTAGTCCTGGTTTAGTCATGGAATTAAACCTAGGTTAGACCTGGGGTTAGTCCTATTTAGTCCTGGATTTGACATGGGTTAGACCTAGGTTAGACCTAGGTTAAACCTGATTTAGTCCTGGCTTAGACCTGGTTTAGACCCACTTTAGACCTGGTTTAGTCCTGGTTTAGACCTAGGTTAGACCTGGGTTGGACCTGGGTTAAATCTGATTTAGTCCTGGCTTAGACCTGGTTTAGACCTGGTTTAGTCTTGGTTTGGAGCTGGCTTAGACCTGTTTAGACCTGGTTTAGTCTTGGTTTAGACCTGGTTTAGCCCTGTATATGTAGTATGGAACCTTCCTGTTTACGGGTCTACTATCCTCTCGTCTCCATGGGGATGAGTTTGTTTTGCCTGGAATGTTCTGCAGTATGGCATTAAACTCCTCCACCTTGTATTTATTCAGTTACAGAAATATCCTGAGAAACTTGCATTCTTACCGGGAGCAGACTTGTACTTTGCAACTTGGCCTGAAGGCGCCATGGAGATAAATTTAATGCTGTACTGTGGAAAACACCATCATCTCCATAGAGACAAGCAGTTAGCTGGCCCACCTCCAGAAAAGTAGCCTAGTGTACCTTTAACTTTGTCACATACTTCTAATTTAACCTTGTGTTCATCTGTATTTACAGTTTTTAGTCCTAGAAGCTTTTCTTAATTTTCCCTATAATATAATTTGACTTATTGTCTGGAAAGGAAGTCATAAAATAACCAAACGTCCCTATTTACCCCCGACTGTCCCAGTTTTGAACCCTGTGTCCTCTGTCCCTGTAGATTTACCCCAAACCTGAGATTTGTCCCAGTTTTACACAATAAACGTCCCATACGTCCTTATTTCTGATAAATTTGATACCTGCCAACTGAGTTTAATATGACGTCAAATGTTTTTGTTCAAATACAAAAAACTGTGCTTGAAGGCCAAAAACGGCTTGTCCTGGTTTAGACCCGGTTTGGTAATGTGTTAGTCCTGATTCAGTCCTGGGTTAGCCCTAGGTTAGAGCTGGTTTAGCCCTGGTTTAGTCCTGGTTGAGTCTTAGTTTAGTCCTGGTTTAGACCTGGGTTAGACCTGGCTTAGCCTTGGTTGAGTCTTAGTTTAGTCCTGGTTTAGTGTTGGGTTAGACCTGGTTTAGTCCTGGTTGAGTCTTAGTTTAGTCCTGGTTTAGTGTTGGGTTAGACCTGGTTTAGTCCTGGTTGAGTCTTAGTTTAGTCCTGGTTTAGTGTTGGGTTAGACTTGGTTTAGTCCTGGTTTAATCTTGGTCTAGTCCTGGTTTAGTCTTGTGTTAGATCTGGTTTAGGCCTGGTTTAGCCCTGATTTTGTGCCTGATTTAGTCTTGGATTAGTCCTGGGTTAGACATGGTTTAGTCCTGGTTTAGCTTTGAATTAGTCCTGGGATAAATCTGTTTAGTTCTGTGTTAGATGTGGTTTAGTCTTTGTTTAGTGTTTGGTTAGTCCTGGTTTAGTCCTGGTTTAGTCCTGGTTTAGACCTGGTTTAGACCTGGTTTAAACCTGAGTTAGTCCTGGTTTAGCTTTGGATTAGTCTTTAGTTCTGTGTTAGATGTGGATTAGTCCTGGATTAGTACTCGGTTAAACCCAGGTTAGTCCTAGTTTAGTCCTAGTTTATTCCTATTTTAGTGTTGCATTAGTGTTTTATTCATCTTGTATTTGTCCTGGGTTAGTCTTGGTTTAGTCCTGGTTTATTCCTGTTTTAGTCTTGGTTTAGTCTTGCATTAGTCCTGGTTTAGTCTTGGTTTAGTCTTGTATTAGTCCTAGTTTCGTCCTGCCTTAGACCTTTTAAATAGTGATTCACAAGCTGTGAGTGAGTGAGTCCTTACTAACGTTCTTAATTACTCGCTATTTCACAACTTTTTTATTACAAACCTCCCCAACGCCGGTCTGTCCCAGTTTTTCATTTTGCGTCGTCGCTCTCGTGTATGACTGTAGTTTCCAGCTGATTCATATTTTTTCTCAAATTGTGCAACTCTGAAAAATAACTCCAGCACCGGTAACACGCTGCAATAGTGTTTCTCGCGTTCTGTCTTCTTTCTTTCTTGTAACACAGTGAGTCGGCGCGTACTTCAGCAGCTACAATGCCCTACAGGAATAGACAGCGGAGATCCCCCATATCGGGTTCACAGCACGAATTTGCATAAACCCCCGGGGGAACCTCACCAAACTCCGGTCCAAATTCCTCCTCCAGCTTTTATATTTCGGTCTCGAGTGCCCACCCAGCCCCAAAGACGTTTCTATAAAAGATTTGACACTTTGGCGCAATCCTGGCACAAGTGGAGTAAGGCGTCGCTATGGAAACGCCTGGGCCACGTGGTCGGCAGCAGGTTTGTCAGCATGCTGGAGACGGGTGGCGGGCCTGTGCGTGCCAAGAAAATGTTTTTTAGGGTTGTGTTTGTGATTAGAAATGTCACGTGAGATTATAAGATTAAAGGGCCTATATGATGACGCAAAATTGAGTCTGAAAATTGAGCGTTGAGCCCTTTTATAATGTTGTTACCTCCTCAAAAACATATCTGGAGTTGAGTTTTGTAGGGATGCACCGATACCACTTTTTTGAAAACCAATATGAGTATGAGTACAATCATTTCTGTACTTGCCGATACCGATACTTTACCCACCTACAAATGCGCAAGAGCAAAAAATATATTTAATAAACACGGAAAAAAATAATACAAAAAATAAAAATACAAACAACCATGATATTCCCTCTGTACAGACCAGGCTGTATCAAAGAAGAACTTTGAACTTTTCTTTCATTTTATTATTATTGTTTAATTTAGCTTTGATTGAGAGAGAAACGTAATTTCATTTTTTGTCATATGTGATTTCAGAGGGAAGAGATGAGTTTGGAGTATTGTTGACGAGCTGTGAAATGTTCCTGAAAGGGTTTGTGGCGAGGTTACGGTTTGTGTTTTACATAAAATGAGAGATGCTGAAACGTGGATATCAAATACACGGATGGATTATGTTGTGTTAAAATGGGAAATAAAGGTTGCAGGTTTGATATAGGCAAATTTGACTATTAATATTATAATAGTCAAATTTTAATGCAGCTTTGCACACATTTGTTTATATTTTGCAGAAACGAAAGTTAAAGCCACATGGCTCTTTTGCATATAGTATAAGCCAGGGGTGTCCAAACTTTTCATGAGGGCCACATATTAAAAAACAGACCAGCGTGAGGGCCGATCGGGGGTCATAGACTGGTGGTCAAAACAGTGACTAATTCAAATCTGTGCATTTATAACAGGTTTGAATGAGCCTCCAAATCTTTATTCATGCTTAGACCCTCAAAAGGACACACTAAATTTGCTTGATCAAGGTAGATTTCAGAAATGGTAGGATGGGGCCAATTCACGTGGAAGCCTGAGGGCCAAAACAATCAGTCTGAGGGCCACATTTGCCCCCTGGGCCATAGTTTGGACCTGCCTGGTATAAGCGCTGAAAAAAACGCTCATGCGCTGATGTGGTCAGCTTCTGTCGGACTAAAGGACATGACTCAGTGGAATATTTGTGTTCTTTCTGTGACAGAGGATGTGCTGCTGATGGTGAGTCTGTTCTGTGAGTAAATCATGTTGGAGATAGTTCATGTTAAACTTTTTTTCAACATTTTGAGCAAAAATCTCCAAATTTACCTTTTTGTACTAAAAATGCCCCTATTCATCCTTGGATCTTGGTCAGAAGTGCCTCAAACTGTAGGATTTTTTTATTTTTAAGTTGAAAGAAAAGAAGGTGCAAACTCCACACAGAAATGCTTTGCAGTCTTGGAATCAAACCTGCAGCCTTTATTTCCCATTCTAACACAACATAATCCATCCTTGTATTTGATATCCACATTTCAGCATCTCTCATTTTACGTAAAACACAAACCGTAACCTCACCACAAACCTTTTCAGGAACATTTTGCAGCTCATCAACAATACTCAAAACTCATCTCTTCCCTCTGGCAGCTGCTCGCGTCCAACATCACAAATGTAACCACAACGCTTGTCAGAGAAATCACAATTAAATATTTTTTCCAGAATCCTTCAGGCCTCTTGGATAAATCTTTTTCAATCATGTCTTCATTCTGTTCTCTATCACGGTTCACCTCTCGCGGCTCGACTTGCTCAAAACACAAGTGTCAGCTCTTCCTCTCTCCATCTGCTTTCGAATCTGCCACAGAGAAAGAGGATGTGCAGATGAAACTCTACTCCCCTCTACTTCAACAAAACCAGGAAGCTCGGCGTGAACAATGACCCCAAAAAGTGCCTTCATAAAATCCATCTCGAGTGCGCGAAATGGAGACGCAGCGAGGAGGAGAGAACAGAAGAAGAGGAGATGTCTGGATAGTTTTTGAGGTGACATTGTTTTGATGGAGGTGGCCCATTTGACAGGGTGATGTGGAACAGAGCTCGTGTGTTCTCTTACATCACCCTGACTCAGCACCTTACACATAAACACCAGAGCAGTGAAAGTGCACTGGGTTATTTTCCACTGTTTTTCCTGTCTGAACACTCATTTTTGTTTATCCAGGTTTGGAAATGCATAAAGTGGCCTGGATCTTCTTATTTGTTTAGGACAAGTTGAGTTCAACGGCCCGTATTATGATGTTTTCTCATCACAAACGTACCTGGAGTTGTGTTTTGTTTCATGTTTAACACAGAAGTCATGCACAATTTGGCTGTGTTTGTCTTCTCTCAAACTGGAAACTGTTCCACCTTGTGATGTCACGTGGTAATACAGGAAGTGCTCCAATGTGTTTTTAAACTGCAACTTTATTTATAACGCACTTTAAAAACAACACCAGTTGACCAAAGTGCTCCAGAACATAGTTAAATAACGACAATAAGAACAATAAAACAGCTTATAACTTAAATCAGGAAATCAGAAACTAATACAAACAATAAAACAACATGAATAGAACAGAATCTAATAAAAACAATACAATAAAATGTCAACAACTCAAATTGTGTCAAAAGCCCAAGTGAACAAGTGCTTTTTAAGAAGAGGCTCTGTCCCCTCTGAGCTTCCAGCTGGTCTTTGGCACACTCCAAACTCCATACACCTTCACTAGAATCATTTGGATAATTTCAGCTCTGGAAATACACTTGATGACAAACAACTAATTGTGACAACTCCATAGTAGAGCTGGGCGGTAATGCTGTAAAACGGTATCCCGAGGTATCAAAAAGTAGCAATGTATCAGTTTCATTACAATCATTAAAAAATCTGCGGCGCATAAGGACATAGTATATTATATGATGGAGCATTTTGGCTTCAGGCCGAGTGACAGGGGAGAGACAGCAAATGTCGGCGGAGCTTCGACCCTGCGTCGGGCCAGAGATCCACCACAGTCGCTTCAGGCACGGGGCACAGCGCCGACTTTCTCTCCTCCACTCTCTCTCCTCTTCAAACGTCATTACGCATGGAGATATACATCCACACGCAGCGAGGAGAAGAAAAAAAACCTGACTGACGCTTTGTGTGTGATGTTGAGCTGAAAAGTTTGTGATGGAGACGCTGAGAGTCAAGAGGGGACGAGGCGCTGAAGAGGAGAAAGTTCCCGCTTGAGGACGAAGTCAAACTTTCACGGAGGAGAAGTTAACTTCTCCGAGTGCCGAGAGCGCAGGTCTGTCAGATACAACATGCCTATACAACATGCTTTATTCTGATTCTGCCTCTTCTGTGCTTTTCTTGTCTTGGCGAGTCCCAGATCATTAAATGGAGGGAGATACACACTGGTGAAGTTTGGTTTGATCAGAACTTGTGCCTCACCTTCAAATATAATGCTGCTATTCTGTTTCTGAATGGTTTAGGTGCAGCTACAAAATAATTCTTAATTAGTCATGGTAATACCTTATCCCCCGGTAAAATGCTGAGAAGGTTTAATGGTATCAACATTTGGATACTGCCCAACCTTGTCCAGATATGTTTTTGATTAGGTAACAACATTCGAATGCGTCTTAAAGTTCACCAGAGTCAGTTTTGCATAATATAATTCAATTTGTCAACTCCATTTGGATTCTGCCTGGATGACTGAGGGAATTTACACACCCTTAAAGTTGTTAGTTGGGTTTCAGTTTCCTGTTTAGACTCACACTTGAGGGTATTTTAGCATTCCAAAGATATGATATTTTGTCTTGAACTGCTCTCGCTTAAGAATCAGCACCGTTGCAGATTCAACTATTGCCGTTTCCTGTTTTCTCAGATATGGAGCAGGAACAGTCAAATTAAACATGATTTTTATAAGACTTTTTATTTATTTACATTAGATATAGTGTTTCACGTTACATTTCAAACCTGATTTCGATGCTGAGGAAAAGGCTTGTTACTTGATACGAATTTCATACCACAATGTTGGAAAAAGCAACACTTATGCAAGTTACATATGATTATATACTGGTGTTGATCAAATTCAGGATCAAACTGTTTAAGAAAGGTCAAAGTTTGTCATGTTCATGTGATTTTTCATGATCGATACTTCATTTATTTTTTATTAATAAAAATGTTCATATTATGAAAACAAAAACATAAAGCAACATAACCAGAACCTGAACCTCCCATACAGAAGTTAAAAAAAATGTTTTTAAATAAATAAATAAATAAAACACACAGAGAAAAAATTAATGAATAGATAAAGAATACAAAAAGAAGAAACATTAAAAAATAGGTTGGTAATGCAGTTATTACAGCCCCAGCTGTAAAGTAAGAGTTACAGAATAGTTAAATATCAATACTTGTTCATTTGAGTGTCTATTTTTGATACTGGTTTTAGCATTAACTAGGATCTGATTTTCTATACTTTTTACAGCCCTAATAGAAACAGATGATTTAATAGTAATTATAGTTGTTTGTTTGTACATGTGGTGTTTTAATTCTCCAGCAGATCCTGCAGTCGGAGAGCAGAATGAGCTCCTCACTCCTCATTTCATGTATTTATTTAACAGGACAATGCACAGTTACATAACGCCCAGGGGCACAGATGCTTGTACAGATTCTAGCGTTGCCAGCTCATTTTCAACTGCACAGTGTTTGCAGTAACACCCAAAAGGATTCTTGATGTACGTGTCCTCATTATGATGGCTAATGCCCAGATCCAGCGCTGATTGTACTGCAGTTTTTTGTTTTCATCCTGTACATATACATTTATATAATGCCTGATTTGGCACCAGTCTCTTGCTATTTTTGCTATTTATTTAGAATTTATCATTACCATTTATAGTTTTATTCTTTGTTATCATAATATATTGTGATGTGTACTGTGTCCAAATTAGACTTAAGGCCGCCACACACTAGAAGAGAATTTGCCCGATTTTGGCTGCGCCAAAATGCGCCACCTAAACCCGGGACAGTCTTGCGTTTTGTCACCAACTTGACCACTTGAAGTTACAGAGGACACTGGAGCCAGGACATAATATTTTCTTTAAGATTTTGACCAAAAATCTCCAAATTTACCTACTTTGTAATAAAAATACTAAAATAGAAATTGGAACAGAAGACCATAGACTATTATAACACTTAATGTATTTTCTATTTGTCCCCATTAATCCTTCGATCTTGGTCAGAAGTGCCTCAAACTGTAGGATTTTTTTTATGTTGAAAGAAAATAAGGTGCAAACTCCACACAGAAATGCCTTGCAGCATTGGAATCAAACCTGCAACCTTTATTTCCCATTTTAACACATAATAATCCTTCCGTGTATTTGATATCCACGTTACAGCATCTCTCATTTTATGTAAATCACAAACCGTAACCTCGCCACAAACCTTTTCAGGAACATTTCGCAGCTCATCAACAATACTCGATACTCATCTCTTCCCTTTGGCAGCCGCTTGTGTCCTCTGTGGCTTTCCAACGCTTTCAAAATTAGCCACAAAAGAAATAAATAATTACAAAGCCTGCAAAAAAAGGGCTACAGTACTACATCTCCCACATCTCACCTTCCTCCACACACTCTTTCAGCGAGCATCGATTTAGCGTTGAGCAGAGAGAGGGGAAAATGAGTCACTTGTTCAGAGCTACTACACTTAGACACTGCTTTTTCAGACCACCCCTGCACCAGTGTTACATGTACCGTGTGAAGGGAGGAAAGGCTTTCAAATACGGTATCAGAGTGGGCGTTATTGACAAAAGTATGAATATATATATATATATTTTTAGGTGATTGCACTAGCAGCAAGAATGGTGTAGAGTTGCTTAAAGATGTTTGCGGCATCTTGGTTGAAGTTTAAAGGGTTCGTGTTACGTGATTTTGATACAAGAAGTGTGCCAATGTGTTTTTAAACTCCACACAGCTTCACTAGAATCATTTGGATCATTTCAGACCTGGAATTGCCGAATTTCTACTGAACTAAATGTAAAACTCTCGCTACATGACATCAGAAGGTGGAACAGAGCATTTTGAGCTTTGGAGATGTCGACAGACCAATAATAAAGCATTAATCAAACACGTGAATGAAACAAAACACAACCCCAGGTATATGTTTGATGAGGTAACAGCATTATAACATGGCTTCAAGTTCAGAAGAGTTCATTTGGTGTAATATACGTAGTTAATATGATTAACTTAGGTTTATTTCATCCCGAATAACTCGACCGCACCCTCCCAACCCTGATCTCTTTGCTTCCATAAGACGCCTACGAGGGGGGTCCCGTTCCTGCTGGGCCATGTGAAAATTGAGACTAAACCCCCACCCTGAGTCTCAACCCAGCTGACCCACCTTGTCTCCCTATAATAAACTTTTTTCGCTTCACACATGTGTTCTTGGTGCGGTCCTTGCTACTGAAAGGACTTTTAAATGGACTGAGAAATTAACTACAAAAGAGCATAAATAGTTTTAGGTTTTAGTATCATCAGACCTTTTGGGAGCTTCCTGATGGTTTTGAGGTTTCAGTGATGCAACCTCCTGTTTTGAGGACTTTTTCTGATTCACTAATAATCCTGTAGACATGATGCTTCCCGTGCAGTTCTGATCTAGCAGAGAGCAGGATGGTGCATATTTTCGTATCTGAAATGACTACACAGCTGAATTCAGTAAACAGAGCATACGCTGCATAACTTAGACCTGAACAATTAGTGAAAAATATCTAGTATTGTGAATAGATTAATGTTGTACTAATGGGGATCTTGGATTCAAATACAACACAAAGAATACGGACGAACGTAAGACTTAGTTCTTTCAATTGTGTTTGTGTCTGTCTGGATCTGTGAAACATCTTTGAGTGTCACGAAAAGCGCTATACAAGTGTGATGTTGTAGTAGTAGGAAGTGGTAGTAGTAGTAGTGATAGTTGTAGAGGTAGTGATGGTAGTAGCAGCAGTAGTAGCAGCAGTAGTAGCAGCAGGAGCAGTAGTAGTAGTTTTAGTATTCTTACTTCAGTTTAACAGAAAGTACCAGGGCAAATCAGGCTGATAAACAACTAAGGAGCATATGTATTTATTTTATGAACTAAAATATCTGTGAAAATCTCAAATGGAAAACAAGCAGGAATAAACTGGGACAGGTACTTCAAGCAGGGAATACTGCACTAATTACACAAATTACAAACCACAGATTTCAGATTCAGAGTTTCAGACACAGAGCCTGAGTGTTTCTCTTGACTGGTCGACAATCAGACAGTGAATGAACAGAGGGAGTTTGTGTCGACTTCCCCGGCATGATTAGGGAACGAGTGGGAAGACAGGGAGGACGCAAAACATGGGCCGGAATAGGCTGGGAAATGGAGCTGGACTGCGTGATAGGCATGTAAATGTGCTAACAAAAGGCAGAACTGCGACAGGTTTCCATTTTAAGTCTGAAATATGCCCAGAGGTGTTGTCAAAAATGCTGAAACATGAACTGACGAACCAAAACAAGAATCACATTTCAGAACATTTGTGCAAATCTAAACTACAGCGTGTGTTTTAAAGCAGAATAAGACGGGATGTTTTGTCCTTGGAGGAAATCATGCGACTTTTAAAATGGCAGTTTTTTACCTTTGCTAATCACGTTTGTTAAATTGAGATTTTGATTTGGTTGTGGTTAATTTTGCAGTCCTGATATATGAACCCTGCTTGATTAAACATGAGCCTGTCACTCTGTGGTCTGAAGCTGCATTTGCAACTGTGGTTAGACTAAAGATCTGTGACCTACTTATTACTTTCATTTACTGTTACACAAATGAAACGCTGATCCATTTTCAATCTGCAGATTCAGTAGAAATTTTTAATGATGATATAGAGATTTCTCTGGGCACGTTTTTGTTGACTTCCCACATTTGTCAAACATATTGTGTCTATGCTGAATTTTAAGGCAGTACATTTGACACAAAGAAACTGTTTTGTAGTTAAAATGTTTCTTTATTGTAAATGTGTTGTTTTAATTGGATTGTTTTGGCGTCAATTGAAGGTGCATTATGTAACTTTTCTGTCGGAGGGTCCGTCACCTTGTAGTTTCTATGGAGATGTTGTTGCTCTGCCTGGAATGTTCCACAATATGACATTAACCCTTTTACTACCACAGGGATCACGGTGACCCCACTATTTCAAATGACCATAACTCCTTGCTACTTTGTGCTTTTTTAATCATTCAAACTGCCTCTGAAAGCTGTGAAACTGGGCTTGAAAGTTGAAGAAAATCCAATTCCTTTTTGTCCTTTTCGTCTTATAACACACAGTTTTAGGTATTTAATTGCATAAAAATGGTAAATATTTGACAGTTCTACTTCTCCAGGAAAAGGGTGTAAATTATTTAGGGCATTCTTTGAGACAATTATTGACAAAAATAGACTTAAGTTCAATTCGATCTTTATTACGAACACATAATATCTGGTTCATAGTAAGCAAGTATGTAAAAATAAGAATAATCATAAAAAAAAGAAAAACAGACAAAAAAAGACCAGGTGATTCAATAAATATAGCAATTATTATAGGGTTAAAAGGCTTATAGCTAACAGCACTACTTTATATTTATTCAATTACAGGTGGTTTTAGAGCTCAAAAATTCCTAGAAAAACATTCTGACTGTGAGCGAGGGTCGCCTCTCCACAGATCTGACCTGTAACTTGGTCTCGTTTAGTCTCCATGAAGATAGAAAGGTTTAATGCCGTACTGTGAAACATCCCGAACAAAGCAATAACAATAAAACAGGATAATCCCCATAAACAAATGCGTAAACAAACAATACTAAGAAAAAATACAAAAAATTACTTTTTCAACCCTCTGCATCTCTGATTTTTTCGTATTACTACAAAAATACACACGATAATAATTATTTAGAGGCCAAAAATATATTTATCTCATTCAAAGGGGTGGAACAGGACAAAATTTTCACCAGATGAAACACACTACAAGACTAGCCTCCTCCTCCTCGCCCGGTCTCCTCCTCTTGCCCGGCCTCCCCTCCTCGCCCGGCTCCTTCCCCACCTGGATAGCTGTGGTCATACCGAACTGGCCCACGGGCCTGGACATCTATAGCCTGTCCGTCCATGGGAGTGGATCTCTCCTTCACTGTAGTTCTCCCCGAGGTTTCTTCTTTTTCCCAGGACCCTGGGTTTTTTGGAGTTTTTCCTTGCTGAGAAGGAGGGTCTAAGGACAGGGGATGACTGGACAATGTTTCATTTGCTGCTTTACATGAATGTTGTTTATTCCTGTTTTGATATGTCTGTGTGTATGTTTTACTCATCCATATCTTGGAACGCCCTTAGAGGCTACTGTTGTTGCGATTTTGGGCGCTACAAAATAAATTGAATTGAATTGAATTGAACTAGATCCACAAGATGAGACCCACCACGAAATTAGGTCCATGAGACGAAACACACTACAAGATTAGGTGCACGGGACGAGATACACCACGAAATTAGGTCCACGAGAACTCAGCAAGACTAGATTTTCACATAATTTGTAATACATTTTATGTAATCCTTTCGCAGTCATTGTACTCCTGCTTTTTGGAACTACAGCTTCTCAAGTTTTATAACTCATTAGCTCCTATCAACACTTTTTTAGTCCAAGTAAAAGGTAAAAAAAAATCATGTGAGATAATATTTCTCATCTCGTGGCAATTTTGTCTCACGAGATCTTATCCCATCCCTAAAAGTTAGCACTTTTTGAGCAATAAATAGTTTAAAGTTAATTATTATGAATCATTGCAACGTCATGGTCTTACTTTTGTGCTCTGATCCGAAGGCTGTGGGTTCGAATCCCGCTCTCGACATAAACGGCATCGGTAGAACGGGGAGATACACTGACCCACAGGTTGGCGGAGCAATTCCAGTTTACATTTAGACAAACTTTATTGAGCCACAACAGAAATTCACATCCCCATGTTGTCATTGGGTAAGATACTTAACCTCCCTTGCCCCCAGTGTTTGCCTACACTGGTGATGAATGGGTGAGTGGTTGAAGGTGGAAAAGTGCTGTAGAAAAATGTGATAATTTTCCGTTATTAACCGTAAGTCTAAAATAAAAAGTTTAAATATTGAGTTTTGATTTGAATTATAACATTCACAAGGACAAGTACAGTTTGCCACCATCGATGCTATTACGGTAATGCTTCTTTCCAATTCCAGCTCGCACTTCACAATAACCTGAGTACCTGAGTCACTCTCTCTGTCGGTGCACATGAGGGTTCTCCGCTCGCAGACACTAAAACCCAGACACTAAAACTCAGACACTAAACCCCAGATGCTGATGTTGTTTTATTATATTTATGCTGTAACTTAGTGTAAAAACAAGACACGCTTTTAATCCTGTGCGGTCTCTGTCTTTCCCCTCTCTCGCTCTCTCCATCCCTCCATCTCTCTCTCCCTCTCTGTCTCTCCTCTCTCTCCCTCTTTGTCTCTCCCGCTCTCTGTTGTTCCCCTTCTCTCACTCTCTCTGTCTCCTCTTATCCCTCTCCCTCCCTCTCTCCATCCCTCCATCTCTCTCTCCCTCTCTGTCTCGCCTCTCTCTCCCTCTTTCGGTCTCTCCCTCTCTCTTTCATGCTCTCTCTCTGTCCCTCCTCCCTCTCTGTCTCCCTCTCTCTCCCTCCTTCCTTCTCCCTCTCCCCCTCTCTCTTTCTCTCTCTCTCCTCTCTCTCTCTCTACCTGTCTCGCTCCTTCTTGCTTTCTCCTCTCTCTCTCCCTTTCTCCATCCCAACCTCTCCTCCCTCTCTGGCCCCTCTCTTTCTCTCTCTCCATCCCTCTCTTTCCCTCTCTCTCTCTTTCTCTCTCCTTCTCTCTCTCTCTTTCTCTGTCTCTACCTCTCTCCATCTCCTCCCTCTCTCTCCCTCCTCCTTCTCTCCCTCCTCTCTCCCTCTGTCTTTCTCTCTCTCCTCCTTCTCTGTCTCTCCCTCTCTCTTTCCCTCCCTCCCTCCCTCTCTCCCTGCCTCTCTCTCTCCTCCCTCTCTCCTCCCTCTCTCTCCCTCTCTCCTCCCTCTCTCTCTCCCTCTCCCTCCCCTTCCCCTCTCCTCCCTCTCTCCCTGTGGAGGCTGGTGTTTACGGAGCGCTGTCAAGCAAAAGTCCTCTGAGATCCTTTGCTCGGCCGTCTGCTGAACATATATTTAGGTGTGAATTATTAAATCGAATGCATCGCTTGGTTGCCGCGGGAAACCAATTCATTGCATTACCCCCTTGGTACACACACAACACACACACTAGCAGGCACACACACACACACACACACACAAGTAACGTAAATAAGAAGAGCCATCCTCAAATCCAAGCTTGAACATGTGGCAAAAAGATAATCGTGAAATTTAAATCATGTATTAATATTTAAAAATAACAAATAATATAATAATAAGTAATAATAATAATAAGACACTAACGTAAAGATGCACTGTGCAACTTTTCATATAGAGGTTTTGCTTCTCTTCATTACTGTATGTTTATTTCTTTGCCTGGAACATTCCACAGTATGGCATTAAAATGTACTATCTTGTAGGGGTGTAACGATATCCAAGTCTCACGATACGATATCGCCACATATGAACCTCACAGTATGATATTTATTGCGATATCGCGGGGAGGCTCACGATATTACGATATTCTACATAATAACAAGACTGACATTATAAAATGCTTTGACCAGTCATTTGGTACAACATTTATTATCATTAGAGATGGAACGATATCCAAATTTCTCTGTACCAGATTTTCACCATAAACGATATTTTGTGTGAATATTATACTTTTTCCTCTAAAAATGCCTTCACAAAACTTAATCCAAAGAATGAAGATGTAAAAGTGCTTAGAACAGTTATTTCTTCATGTCGTCTGCACTGAAACGGAGCAAAGGATCATGGTCTATGTAGTTCCCTCTGTTTTTGAGCTATTTCTGCATCAGAACTATTCATTTAAGCAAAGAGCCTTGGGATTCGATATATTGGGATGCTCCACGATATTATTGTGAGACCTTTGACAATACGATATCATGACATTTCGGTTATTGTTACATCCCTATTGTCTCGGTATAAGTAGGTTGCACCACCAGGTCAAGTTACTGGTAAGATCTGTGGAGAAGTATGCTTACAATAAGGAAGCGGGTTTGATTAGGTGGTAATATAAACAATGCAAGATGTGTAGGAAGTCGTCGTTAATGCTGCTGGAGACGAGCAGGTAGTGGACCCCTTCACCAGTAACATTGCTCATATACAGTAACACACCTTACAAAGTGAGTTTTCTGCAGGTCCTGGTTCAAACCAAACTGATCGATGGCGCAACTGCTCTTCAAAGTGTCATTTTTAACATTTTATCGCATCAGCTATCAGCCTTAAATCTCCAGCACAGGCCAATTATTCAGTTTTGATCAAAATGCTGCCTAAAAAATACACACAAAGCACAGGACCACACAGCTCTCCATTAAGTTTGTGGTTAAAACTTGAGGAAACCTTGAGGAAAATAATCCAAATGGTCCCTAAATATCAGACCAAAAACATCAACAAAGCTTATCGGCCATTAGTTTCTTTGAATTTTGAACAATCAGTATCGGCGTTGTCCGTGAAAACAACAAAATGATCCATTTCAAGTATTTTTAAATGAGGTTGCAGTGCGTCGCTCCTAGGCCTGTTTTTCTGAGGACTCAAACCTCAAGGACGACACAGGATTACTCAGACACTCATGAATCAATCTAAATACAACTTGAGTAAGTAACATTTTGAGTAATATATAGTGTTATTGTGCGTATGGTATAAGTATATGCTTGCAAAAATGTGAACCGTTAAAGAAACTGTGAAAGAATGTCCTGAATGTGAGTCTGAACACGAGTAATATCCTATAAAAGAAGAAGAAAACAATGCAGTAAACCTAACAATGTACTCACTAATGAATGAACGATAATTCCCCTTTTTGTTTAGAAAGACGCTGTAGTCTTGTTTAAGCGAAATGAGAATTATCCTGAACAAAAGCCCCATTGTAGATTCAAGGCCGACTCCAGTTCTTTTGTTTACTCGTGTAAAGCTGCATTCACACATGGCCTGGTCCTTCTTTCCTTCTTCGATAGTCCTGGTGTACAGGTTTGGTTCTGGTCCTGGTCTAAGTCCCGGTCTGGACCTTGTTTGGTTTTGTTTTGGTCTGGTCCTGGTCAAGTCCTGGCTCGCTCACTGTTGTCCTGGTCTAGTTTTAGTTTCAAGTTTAGTCCCAGTTTAATGTTGTGTGAATGAAGCCTTTATATGCCCATGGAAAGTCTGGACAGTGGGCATGTCTTTTTTTTTTTTTTTTTTTTTGTTTCTGTAGTTTTGACAATTTCGCTTCTTGCAAAAAAAAAACATTTATAATATCTTGTTTTATTATAATTTGTATGTATTCTTTTATCATTATTGACAAGGCTACTTCCGTTCACACTTGTGTGGTTTGGGTATTTTTTGATCCTCATGGTTTAGTCTTGTTCTAGACCTGTTTCAGTCCTGGTTCAATCTTGGTTTGGTCCTGGTTCAGTCCTAGTTCAGTCCTGGTTTAGTCCTGGTTCAGTTCTGGTTTAGCCCAGGTTTAATCCTGGTTCAGTCCTGGTTCAGTCCTGGTTCAGTCCTGGTTCAGTCCTGGTTCAGTCTTGGTTCAGTCCTGGCTCAGTCCTGGCTCAGTCCTGGCTCAGTCCTGGTTACAGTTCTGGTTCAGTCTTGGTTCAGTCCTAGTTCAGTCCTGGTTTAGTCCTGGTTCAGTTCTGGTTTAGCCCAGGTTTAATCCAGGTTCAGTCCTGGCTCAGTCCTGGCTCAGTCCTGGCTCAGTCCTGGCTCAGTCCTGGCTCAGTCCTGGCTCAGTCCTGGCTCAGTCCTGGTTCAGTCCTGGCTCAGTCCTGGCTCAGTCATGATCTAGTTGAGGTTTAGTCCAAGTTCAGTCCCATTTTGATTTGATTGTGTGTGTGCAAATGCATGGATCTTCCTTTTAAAAACAACATTCCTCAACTTATTCCTTTTCGATTTTAAAGATGCACTGTATAACTTTTCAGATCTGTCACCTTCTGGTCACCATGGAGATATTCATTTTCTTGCCTTGAATATTCCACAATACGGCACTAAACGTATCTTTCTACGTAGAGAGAAGCAGATAACATCACGGCCAAGTTAAGGTCAGGTCTGTGGAGAGTCGAGGCCCACTCACATCAAGAAAATCGATTTTCTTAAACCATAAAAACATCTATAATTGTATAAATGTAAAATAAGTTTAAAGGTCTTATATTATGTAAATTAACTCTAACTGTGAGCTTTAAGTCATGTTAAAATGTTATCTCCTCAAAAACATAGCTGGAGTTGTGTTTACATGTAGTTTCATCCACACACGGTTGAGTTTTCAAGGTAACAGCAACGTTTTGCCTTTTGTTCAGTAGAGATCGCCAATTCTTAAATGATTTTTGTGAAGGTGTATGGAGTATAAAAATACAGTGGAGCACTTCCTGTATTACCACATAGCACGATAAGGTGTATCAGAGTGATTCCTGTTTGAGAAAACTCAGCCTAAATATGCAGGATTTGTTTTTGTTTTGCTTTATTCAACATACATATATTCAACATACATAATCGATAAGGTAAGGGACAATCGGGGATGTCAAAACACACAAAAAACCCAAACAAGACGCACAAATGCACCACAACATAAAAAACAAGAGGGACTGATACTGTTATAATTACCGTTATAGATATTTCCTGTAGATGTGGTATGTTTAAATTGCTTTTTTGTTTTTGATCTGTTTTATTGTCTGGAAATATTGGTGTATTTTGATATTCTAGTGGAAACCATTTGGTTTATTTTGGGTCCATTTTGTTTTGTGTGGATGACATTTGGCGAGCATGATGAGAGTGAATGAGGAAGGAGAGATCTTTGGGACTGAAGTGGTTGTTAAAGAAGAACAGAATGTCACTTTCCTGGAGGCTCACCACATATTTGGTTTTGGTCTGGATGAGCTGCTGTTGGTGGGTTAGGGATTTAACGATATCCAAATGTCCCTATACGATATTTTCACAATATACTTCTCATGGCACGATATTTATTGCAACATTTTGTGTGAATATGCTACTTTTTCCTCTAAAAATGCCTTCACAAGACTTAAAAGTGCTTAGAACAGTTCTTTCTTCATGTAGTCTGCAGTGAAATGGAGCAAAGGATCATGGTTGATGTAGTTCCCTCTGTTTTTTTAGCTATTTCTACATCATAACAATTCATTTATGCAAAGACACTTGTAATTAGATGCAGGATTTGTGTGTTAAATGCAAAAAAAAAAAAAAACTAAACACAACAAACAAAACAAAAACAAAACACAACATTATAACACAGATCAGAAAATAGAGTAACATAAATGTAAATGTCACCACCTGAAAAGTTACATATAGTGGCGCTTTAACTTAATCTTCCTCATAAATTGATTCACAAATCCTAATTTCCTGTGCTCTTTACTTCCCCTAACCTCCATTAACCCACAAATCCTGTAATTCCATGTTTACCGTAATGACAGTGTCTTTATCGGAGGATCCTGTGTGGAAACGTACAGAGATGGTGTCATTTGCAATAGAGCGTTATCTGTATGACCAGCCTCAGATGAGAAGAAAGATCCACTGTAATGAATAATAATGACTTCTATAGGAGGAGACAGCGAGAGGGTGGATGAGCTGTGGTTCTGTGGTTTATGACGCGTAAAACTGTGGAATTGTAGCAGAAATTGGGCAGTTCTGAGTTTTAATTCCAAGTTTTTCTTGTGTTTTTCAAATTAAATGATCTATATTATGTTAAATTTAATATCGAGAGCTCTAACAATATAACGAATGACAAGTTTCTTCACTTAAATTCATTGCTTTATAGTAGCAACTGTTCATAAACATAGGGAACTACATATCCCATGATTCTCTTCAGCACGTACGACACGAAGAAATATGTTTTTTGCTTTAATTCTTGGGGTTACATCACAAATGATTCACAGAAAAGTCTTGTCGAGGTATTTTAAAAGCAATAAGTATCCTACCTACACTTCTATAAGCTGCAAAATATCATAATAATATTGATTTGGATATCGTTACATCCCAAGAAATCAGCAGACTTGTTTTTTTATCAAGTTGCTTTAGATTAATAATGCTATTTAAAAAGTGCAAATTACAGCACAATGATCCACGAGTGTCATCAGTTATAAATAATAATGATAATAATAATATAATATAATAATAATAATAATAATAATAATAATAATAATAATAATAATAATAAAATATAAATAATACTAATACTAATACTAATACTAATAATAATAATAATAATAATAATAAATAATAATCACAATTAATACATGCAAAAAAATCATAAAAATACACAATATAATAATAAACAATAATAATATTCATAATCATAATTAATACATAAATAAAAAATATACTAATCAATCATTTATTTATAGAGCACTTTTCATACAAAAAATGCAACACAATGCGCTTTACAGTCATTAAAAACAATCCCACATGTCCTTCCACCCCCTAATTAAAACTACTACTACTACTAATAATAATAATACATTTGATTTATTAGGCGCCTTTCTGGACACTCAAGGTCGCCTTATACAACATAAACAAATTAAAAGTGTACAGTTAAAGTAGGACAGTATTTAATTGATTGATTGCATTTAATATAGTATTTTATTAGTATTTAGTTTATAAAAGCAGGCCCCAGCACAATATGTCTGCTTTAAAAATTAAGGCATCATGTTATGTGCAGGGAAACTATTCCGAGTCAATGAAATCCAGCTGAAATATGAGGCTATTATGCGTTTTTAAGAAGAACATTGAGAAACAACACTAAATCATCAGAATGGCAAAACACAGCTCTTAATGGCTTCGCAAACTCCAAGTGCTTAAACTTTTTATTACACATATTTTTGTACGTTTATACTTAATACGCCCATGTGATGAAACTGCACTGTTAGAATGGCATTTTTAATCGAGGTTATGCACAATTTATGGTTATTGAAATCTCTATATTCCTTCTTTTCATCAAGTTAATGTGAATTTAACCTTCGTTTGGCTTCCTCATCCTTTTGTTTCCCTTTAAAGACAATATACCTGACTTTCAAGGTCTTATCTTATACACTAGGTTTGCAACATTTTCCTTTGTCATGGGGTATACAGGAAGTGCTCCACTGTGTTTTTAGCTCCATACAACTTCTCTGTAGAATCATTTGGCAATTCCAGGGCTGAAATTATCCAATCTCTGCTGAACAAAATGTAAAAAAGATAGACTAATTATAAAAAAAACATAATAAATAATACAAAACAATACAATAAATAATAAAATAGAAATAAATAATAACTTCAGGTATGTTTTTTGACAAAGTAAGAACATTATAACACGTCTTAAAGCTCACAACAAGAGGCAATTCCACATAATATTGGACCTTTACGTGCTTTTTATAACTTTCAGAGGCCAAAACAGAGCTTTAATGACTAGCATGCTAACAGCACACCAGCAGTTCTTCTTTACAGCTCATTTAATGGTATCTGTTAATCCGATATAACACTGCACAAACACCACGTCACCCACGAAATTCATCTTGCCAATATTTCACCAGATTATCCGAGGTCCTGGTCTAGTCCTATTCTAGGTCTGGTCCTGGTCTAGTCCTAGTCTAGTTTTGTCTCACTGTAGTCCTGGTCTAGTTTTAGTTTCAAGTTTCGTCCCAATTTGTGTGAATGAAACCTTTATATGCTCATGGATTTTTGTTTTATTCTTACTGTAATTTTGACCATTTCGTTTGGCCACATCCATTCACACTTGTATGGTTTGGGCCCTTAATAACTAGCATGCTAACAGTGCACCAACAGTTTGTCCCTACAGTTTATTCAATGGTATCTGTTAATCTCATATAACACTGCACAAAACCACGTCACCCACTACACTCATTTTGCAAATATTTGACCAGATTATCCGAGGTCCTGGTCTAGTCCTGGTCTAGTCCTGGTCTAGTCCTGGTCTAGTCCTGGTCTAGTCCTGGTCTAGTCCTGGTCTAGTCCTGGTCTAGTCCTGGTCTAGTCCTAGTTTACTGTAGTTCTGGTCTAGTTTTAGTTTCAAGTTTGGTCCCAATTTGTGTGAATTTATATGCTCATTGAAAGTCTGGACAATGGTCATGTTTTTTTTTTGTTTTTTTTGTTGCTGTTAATTTGACAATTTCGCTTTTTCCAAACAACATGTATAATATCTTGTTTTGTCATGGTCTTTATGTAGTTTTTTATAAGTAGTGACTTATGCCTCTTATGTACGGTTTGGGCCTTTAATAATTACTTCCCTACAGCTCATTTAATGGGGTCTATTAATCCCATAAAACTGCACAAAAACCACATCACCCACTAAACCCGTTTTGCCGATATTTGACCAAATTATCCCAAGTTGTCATGTCAAACGTCCTCCAGGTGTCCTCCAGTGTAAACCGTGAGGAAATGAAGAGTTTACCGAAGTGAGAAGGATCTTAAATACTTTCCCCGAGAATTTCTTGTAGTAAAAGTTTATATGGCACCATTATCACCTCGCACGACTGTGTTACAATACTGCTAAAGCTGTTAGAGCGGGGAGAGACTGTTGATATGTTGTTAATGGGAGGAAAACGTCGAGAACTGCAAACGGGAAATCCCACATCAAAAAAAAAGAAACCAAAATATCTGTCTTTATAGGCTCCGCTCCTGATTTCTTTTTCCGTGTAGTCTCGCCCCAGTGCAGATATATAGTATAAGCAGCTCATGAGGTCAAAATGAGTCTGCTGAGGGTTGCCTGCGTAAGAATTGCAATGTCAGATAATCAGGAAGTGCTCGTTGGCATGCTAGTTGTTGTTACTGTCACGACAAAACTCTGAAAAGTGATTTCTGAAAGTTGCGCAAGGCTAATCATCAGTGAAATGGTCTGGAAAGTGAAAAACATAACAAAGATGACTCTTCTTTCTGCTCTTTTTCATTCATTTCTTGTATATTTGATATTGTGACACAGTTAATGTCTTTTTATACTTTATGAATGAAATAAATAATAATAATAAAATACTTCATGGCCTTATAACAATGTACAGATTAAAGATGTGCCACCTGATGTCCCTTTAGATGGTTTTATTGCTGCCTTGTAAACCGTGCATTCTTACTGTGAGTGGCCTTGGCTCTCCGTAGATCTCGCCCGTGACTTGGCCTGGGGGCGTCACTTGCTCATCTCCATGGTGATGGATATGGCAAAATTAAATAAAAAAAATAAAGTGTAAGGTGGTTTTAAAAAGAGGAACACAGAAATAGCTGGGCCTCAGTTACAGCTAATTCCTAATTAAGAAACAAATATATTTAATGCCGTACTGTGGAACATTCCAGGCAAAGTAATAGCATCTCCAAAAAACAAGCAGATGACGGATGTATGTTCACGAGCTACAGTTTATAATCGTGTGTGATAAAATGTGATAAAGGCCAATCATTTTGGCAATTCTTCTTGAAATAACCTCACATTTTCACAGAATGTACAGAAACAGGTCAAGATTTTATATTTAATGTTTTATTTTTGTTGTTTTCAGGTTGAGCCGTTCACTCCCGTTCACTTCTCTTCTGATGTTGATGTTGGTTTACCAGATCCTTTAGCCCTGCATAAACAGACTCCCTCTTTAAATCTTTGGTACCAAGTCCAAATTTGTTTGCCAGTGGGTAAAGTTTTTCCAAATTTTGCATTGATGATATGCTGCAGTCTTGGATGATTGTGTTCGAGCAGATTCCAAGACGCTGAAAAATGACTTCTCTTTGGGAGTGAACGGCTCAACCTGAAGACAGACTAAAAATAAAACATTAAATATAAAATCTTGATCTGTTTCTGTACATTCTGTGAAAATTTGAGGTTATTTCAGCAAGAATTGTCAAAATTATTGGCCTGCGAATTGATGTCAAATTTTTTGGGACACCCTGTACAATCACATTTACTTAAATATTATACTCAAATATTACACAAGATTAAATTGTCTCTTGTAAGATTTTATAATCTGAAGTTGTGTTTTGTTTCATTCACACATGTTTGAGTAATCCTTTTTTATTAGTCTGGCTACATCTCCAAAGCTCAAAATGCTCTGTTCCACCTTGTGATGTCATGAAGCGCTACTTTTACCTTGAGTTCTGTAGGTAAAATGTGGTAATTCCAGGTCTGAAATGATCCAAAAGAAGTGAAGGTGCATGGAGTTTAAAAGCACAGTGGAGCACTTCCTGTATTACCACAACTCCGGGTATGTTTGTGATGAGAAAACAACACTGCAACATAAATCACACTCACCGGGATAGAGTTTTCTCAGTGAAGCTCTTTTTTCCCCACAGCAGCTTGAGTTGTCTCCGTAGACTTCTGTATCTAACTGGAGCAGGACAAATGGCCGAGTTCACGGTGCGGAGTGAGATTTCTCATTGTGGTCATCGACTGTCACACCCTTCACACTGTATTCTATCGATCTGCTCCTGGAGTTTTATTCATTGCTTGTGCTCGGTCGAGTTATAGCACGCCTCCCCGTAGTCTTAAAGAACTGTGGGCGTAGTGTGGTAAAGGGCCCATGTTACGCTGTTTTCTCATCTATGTTATAACGTTTCTTCATCACAAACAGACCTGGAGTCGTGTTTTGTTTTATTCACGCATGTTTAACACACAAACCCTGCAGATTTAGGTTGAGTTCTTCTCTCAAACTCAACATTTTTTGGATATTTTTTCCTTCAAATTGCCAATCTCTGCTGAACTAAAGGTTAAATGGCGCTGACATCACAGGGTAGAACAGATCATTTTGGGCTTTGGAGATGTAGACAGTAGGCCTGGGTGAAAAATTGTAAAAAATTTAAATAAAAATTGAGTTGGCAAGTCAAATCAATTTGTTTTTTCGGAAAATCGATATTTAAGATTTTTGTAATACAGTGTGTACATTTTGCATTCGCCAAGACTTCCTATAGGCTTTCTTACTTTCCCCTTGAGAACGGCACAGGCACAAACAAATCTCTGTCACAGAAAGAACGCTCATAATCCACTGACTCGTGTCCTTTAGTCCGATTAAAACTGACCACATCAGCACATAAGGAAAGAGCTGCTTTTTTTCAGTGATTACAGTTTATGCAAATGAGCCATGTGGTTTTAAGTTTCGGTTTTCTGTAAAATGCATTAAACACATTCTAATCTCACAGGGGCTGATGTGGCTCTGTAGTGATTATGGTTTATATGTTGTAAAGTTGAGTTTATTTATGCAGATTAGTAATAATATTTGCAGATTAAAGTAAATAAATACAGATTAAAGATGTAAATGGTCACACTTTTATAGCGCTCTTCTACCTTCAAGGTACTCAAAGCGCTTTACAACAAGGAACCACTCACCCATTCACACACCAGTGTACGCAGACACTGGGGGCGAGGTGGGCTAAGTGTCTTGCCCAAGGACACACCAACAGCATTCATCTGTGGGAGCTGGAATCACACCAGCGACCTGTGGGTCATTGGATTTCACTGCTCACCAATGATGTTTATGTGGAGAGCGGGATTCGAACCGCCAACCTTCGGATCAGTGGAGAAACGTTCTTACCAACTGAGCTACTGTCGCCCCATAAGGACAAGCAGACGTGCCACCTGCTTATCCTTTTGTTTTACCTGGAATGTTCCACAGTATGGCATTAAGCTCATTTGTTTTCTTGCATCAGGTGTTTTTATTGCTGCCTTGTAAACCGTTCGTTCATTCTTACTGAGAGCGAGCTTGACTCTCCGTAGATCTCGTCTGTACCTTGGCCTGGCGGCGTCACTTGTTTGTCTCCATGGTGACATATTAGTAACAGTAATAATAACGATGGCAATTTTAATATAAAAACGTGAATGATTAATGGATAATCTATCGTTAGTTCTCCCGGCGATCGATTAAGAAAATGTAATCAAATGCCCATCCCTACTGTACCATATGAAACGCTTCAAATGTATTCGGTGGAGAAGAGGTTTTCACACCATGGGGAAAGTTTTGGATGCTGCTATACAGTCGAATCGATCAAATCAAGGATTTTGGGAGGGGGGAATCGCCCAGATCTTCTAGACAGACAATAAAGAGTTACTCAAACATGTGTGAATGAAACAAAACACGACTCTGAGTATGTTTTTGAGGAGGTAACGGCATTAAAACATGGCCTAAAGCTCACAAGAGTCCATTTTCTGTAACATTAGACCTATAAAGCTGCTGTATCAGAGCTGAAAAAGCTGGATGTGTACACCAGATGCCTTTTACAGCTTGTAGTATTTATTTATCTGGTCATTATCTGTCACCGCTACTCTTCCTGGGGCCTTAACAGTAAATAAAGTAAGTAAAAAAGACTGAGTTGAACAACATGTGCATTTTAAAAGGAGTTTTGTGTGAAGGAACTGGCAGGAAGACTGTTTTCTATCCAGTTTCTAGCCTCATTGTTTGATGAGAAACTTTACGAAACAACTGAACCATCCGAGATAAATTAAAACTACAGGAAAATCCGCGCTGAAAGCCCCTGGGAGTTCGAACTGGGAACTTTCTTGCGATGAGGTGCTAACCACTAAAATAAATGCTAAAATAGGTACAATACAGCACAGGCTCCACTTTCGAGACATAATATGAGGCTTGTTTTTAATTTGTCAATCACTATGGCAGTGTTAATCATATTTTATCACTCTGAAACCCGTAGATGGTTAGAGAATGATGCCGTTTGTGGACTGTGTTTCAACCACGCAAAATATAAATGTTTTGAAGGAGGCTCGTCTTCCAGATCTTTAATTAAATGTCAGAAGTGATTACTGTCCTTGGAGGTGTTTTCATCTTATTGAATTTTTCACAGTTTTGCTGTAAAAGCCCCCATTGTCTTTTTAATTTGATGTTTTATTCTAATCTGGTGTTTCATTCGTACGATTATAAGTAGACGTGTGACAGTTCTGCAGTTGAGCGCTTTCATCCTGGGACTTTGTCAAAACATGAAAAATCATCATTTGAATTGCTATTTTATAGCACAGACAGGATCTTAAAGGTGCATTGTGTAACTTTTTGGTTGGATATGTCAGAAATGTTCCGCAGTATGACTTTAAACCGCTCTAACTTCTATTTTATTCAATTACAGGTGGTTTTACAGCTCAAAAATACCTAAAAAACAGGTGAGAATGACTGTGAGCGGGGTCGCCTCTCCACAGATCTGACCTGTAACTTGGTCTGGTTTGGTGTCCATGGAGATAAAAGGTTTAATGCCGTACTGTGAAACCTTCCACACAAAGCACTAACATCTCCATGGACAAAAGCATGATAAGTTGATACGTTAATTTGACTTAAAAAATTTTGTTAATTTGTTTATTTTGCGTGAGAATTTTAAAGGAGCATTGTGTAACTTTTCTGGTGGAGGGTCCATCAAATGCTTTTTCTCCAAGGAGATGTTATTGCTTTGTCGGGAAGGTTTCACAATATGACATTAAGAGACCAAACCAGACCAAGTTACAGAAGAAGTTTAATACCATACAGTGAAACATTTCAGACAAAGCAATAACATCTCCATCTCCACCAGAAAAGTTACACAATGCAACTTTAACAGACGAAGGGTACACTGCAAATTTCTCTGATCTGGCCAAGATTTTACACCTTAAATCAGGTTATTCATCTTGTTTTCAGATTTATCATCTACTTACTGTTCTGAGACCGCTTCATTCTCGTCTGAAGGTCGTTTATTTTAAGAGAACTTGTTAAGTAAAATGATCTTGCCACATGGACAGATAATTTCAGTTTTAAGTAATTTTCTGATAGATTTAAGTGTTTGTATCTTTAATTTTTGTCCAAGATTTCCTCATGAACTACAGCCTGGCCCCTGGTCTTTGATAAGTTTACTTGACTTAACGTTTTTTATTATTATTTTAAAGGTGCATTGTTTAAATTTTCTGCTAGAGGGTCTGTCAAATGCATTTTTTCCAAGGAGATGTTATTGCTTTGTCTGGAATGTTTCACAGTGTGGCATTAAACCTTTCTATCTTCATGGAGACCAAGCCAGACCAAGTTACAGGTCAGATCTGTGGAGAGGCGATCCCGCTCAGTCAGAATGCCTGTTTTTCTAGGTATTTTTGAGCTATAAAACCACCTGTAACTGAATAAATGCAAAGTGTTTAATGTCATACTGTGGAACATTCCAATCGCATGTCCATAGAAACAAGCAGGTGACGGACCCCCAGCCGAAAAGTTACACAGTGCCCCTTTAAATGCATTAACGTTTGAGAGAAGACTGAAATCACAACCGATAATTAACACAGAGTTAAATCCATAAATGCAGAAGCCGCAGTAATGAGAAACCTGACACAGCGGACTTAAAGGGAGCAGGGTGAAGTCACTTTCCTTTTTATCTTGAAAGAAATGTTACGGCTCATTTAAAGCCCCCACCTGCCAGCCCGTTGCCATGGAAATGTAGCTTTGAATTCAGGTGGTCAGAGTATTAAAAATATGATACTAAAAACGATACTGAAAACTGGATCAATACAGACAAATTTCCTAAACGTGACCAAATTTGACCTTTTTGGAGTAATCTGGTGGTTTCTGTCTTCATGGAGACCAAACCAGACCAAGTTAGAGGTCAGATCTGTGGAGAGGCGACCCCGCTCACAGGTATTTTTGAGCTATTAAACCTCCTGTAATTGAATAAATGTAAGATAGAGCTGTTTATTGTCATTCAGTGGAAAAGTCAAAGCAGAGAAATGACATATCCATATAAACAAGAGACGGACTGCCAACCAAAAAATTATTATTTTGTGTTGAAAATTACGTTCTGTCATCTAAATCTTTTTTTTTCTTTGTATTATTGAAATCGAGTTTGAAATCGGTATCGTGACAACACTACTTCAGATAAAATACTTCACTGTTTAGGATAAAAAAAACATTTCTCTGCTGACATTTCCGAGGAGTCATGCTGGAAAAGTCTGGATAAATACAGAATGTCTCATCAGGTAGGGCATCTGACTTAAATACCTCACCAAATCACATTGGAACATGGACACGTTCATTCACACACTCACCTGCATTCAACGCATACGGCTCATTAAAACTTATTTCATCAGACGGTGATAAACTGTTTTAGTGACAGCATCGCTCGCTCACATTGCAGCTTCATGTTAACCTCACAGATGGCGGCGCTTCCTGCACTCGTCCTGTGCTGATGAACAAATAATCCGTCTCTAACACTTTTTACTCCCTTTTTGAGAAGAAATATTCACGGCAATTTATTAGTCACTTCTAATTGCCTGATTTTATTTCAAAATACTCCATCAATACAGAGAGAGAGAAAGGAAAAATCAAGACATGGTGGATATAACTTTTTTGTCTCTCTTTCTCTCGCTTTTTCTCTCTTTCTTGTTTTCTCTGTCTCTTTGTCTCTCTCTCATTCTCTTCTCTCTCTCTTTCTCTCTCTCTTCTCTTTTGCTTTCTCTTTCATTCTCTCTCTCTCATTTTCTTCTTTTTATCTCTCTTCTCTTTTGCTCTCTCTCTCATTCTCTCTCTTTCTCTCTCATTTTCTTTTTATCTCTCTTCTCTTTTGCTCTCTCACTTTCTCTCATTCTCTTCTCTCGCTTCCTCTCTCCGATTCTCCTCTTTCTCGCTCTTCTCTTTTGCTCTCTCTCTTTTTCTCTTTCTTTCTCTTCTCGTTGGCTCTCTCTTTTTCTTTCTCTTTCTCTCTCTTTCTATTCTCTTTTGCTCTCCTTTCTTTCTCTTTCTTTCTTCCTTTCTTTCTTTCTCTTCTCTCTTTCTCTTCTCTTTTGCTCTCTCTCTCTTGTTCTTTCTCTTCTCTCTCTCTTTCTTCTGCTTTTTCTGTCTCTCTCTCGTTATTTATTTATTTCTTTTTCCCCCTTTTGCATAAATCATCTCATAAACCCTGAATTGTCCCAGAATAGACTTGCTTGTCTGACCTTTGTATTCACCGTTGCTGTTATTTGTTTTAGAGCTGGTATGATCACGTTTTGAGCCTTCCGTTGTCTTAATTTAATGTCCTCTGTGCAGCACTTTGGAAACGGCTTTTCTTGTAAAACATGCCATAAAAATAAAGTGGATTTGGATTAAAAAGTGGCATGTATCTTAGTCCGTGTAAAGCCTGTAGTACAGACTGAACAAACCAAACCTCTTAATCCTGACTCAGACCCGAGGTTACTGCGACCTCTGACCTCTGGATCTGGCACGGCGACTTCTGCCGGGTACAGTTGGGGGACATTTTGTTCTTTTT
This sequence comes from Odontamblyopus rebecca, assembly GCA_030686955.1. Taxonomy (NCBI): domain Eukaryota; kingdom Metazoa; phylum Chordata; class Actinopteri; order Gobiiformes; family Gobiidae; genus Odontamblyopus; species Odontamblyopus rebecca. The sequence continues at coordinate 11,639,961 of CM060667.1, forward strand.
GAGGAAAGCCGAGCCGCACACACAGACGTCACTCGCGTGTGGGCCGCGGATCCATTTACAAACATAATATCTGTGATTGGACAAAACCGCTTCACAGATTATTGATTACAGTATAATTGGGACGAGCTCAAGAAGGGACGGGATAAGATCTTTTTCCACTAAAATAGATGTCAGATTTTAAAAACACCACTGAACAAAGAGAATATTGGAAGCTTTTGCTATTATCTTATTTTAATTTTTGTCAAAATGGCCCTTATCTGGTCTGTTTTGACAAATAAACTAAAAAATAAATTTCACGATGAAAATTTCAAACTTGATGTTGTTTTTACAAAGGGCCCATATTAAACCATTTTCTGATCTGTTATAATGTTGTTTTCATCACAAAAATACCTTCTCTCAAACCGAAAACACTCTGTTCCACCTTGTGATGTCATGTGGTGATACAGGAAGTGCTCCACTGTGTTTTTAAACTCCACACGCCTTCACTAGAATCATTTGGATAATTTCAGCCCTGGAGTTGCCGATCTCTAGTGAATTAAAGGTAAAAGGAGATGTTAACCTGAAAACTTCCACTTCATGACATCACAAGGTGGAACAGAGCATTTTGAGCTTTGGAGATGTAGACAGACTAACAGAGGTGGGACCAAGTTGTTGTTTTGTAAGTCTCAAGTCCGAGTCCAAGTTGAGTTTCGAGTCACTGGCCCGTAAGTCCAAGTCAAGTCCTGCTTAAGCCCTTTTCAAACTGGCTGCGGACGTATTTGCGATGCAGTATCGCAAATCTCATCAAGATGTCGCTAGTGTTTCTCTTTTCCGATATATTTATGAACTGTTGATGGTACTTTGCAACACTCTGCGATGTGTCAACAATTTCTTGACGAGGTGGTTGCGATGCAAAGACGTTACCATGATCTTATAGCAACGTCTTGACGAATATTAACGAATACTGACGAGTGTTGGTGAACTACTGGCAACTGTAGATGAACTATCGGCGAGGACTTGTGATGTGGATGCGATTCAATAACGACCTGCAAGCACTGATGACATCTTGACAGTCAATAGTGATTCAATAACAAAGGCTGGAGAACGTTAACGATGCCTTTACCGAACCTTTACTGAGGGTATTTTTCATGGTGACCACTGACGAATTTTTTTAACATTTCAAAAAAATTGTCGGAGGATGGCTAACTTGACGAGGCCGTGGCCATTCGCAACTGCATCGGTTTGCATCACCTTCCAGTGTGAAGGGGGTTTAAGAGCTTCAAGTCATTTCAAGTCTTTAAACCAAAAGTACCAAATATAGCTTAGATTTTTGCTATTTATGACTTTTAAACTAAATTGTACTGAAAAAGTCATGGTATGTGAGTATTTGTATAAGAGTTATAGAAATGCTCATTTTTCCTTTTTAAATGTCTTGAGTGTGAATTATTACTGTCAGAATAGAAAGAATTAAGATTTAAGGATTTAAGGGTGCTTAATAACAGTTATTTTGTGAAGTATTCTGCACTGAAATGGAAGGATCATGTTCTCTGTAGTTCCCTCTGTTTTACTGTACAGTACTGTCTGTTTCTGTAAGACATTTGAGGAAACCGTATCACAGTAACAGTGTCAGTTTGTTCCTGTAAAATTAAGCACCGCATCTATCAACAGTAAAGAGAAATGTATTTTATAAAAACATATTTTTTGAGGAGAAGCATCAAGTCTTCAAATCACAGTGCTCAAGTCCGAGTCAAGTCCCAAGTCACTGACCTTCAAGTCAGAGTCAAGTCCCTTGTCACTGACCTTCTAGTCCGAGTCAAGTCCCAAGTCACTGACCTTCTAGTCCGAGTCAAGTCCCTTGTCACTGACCTTCTAGTCCGAGTCAAGTCCCAAGTCACTGACCTTCTAGTCCGAGTCAAGTCCCAAGTCACTGACCTTCCAGGCCAAGTCAAGTCCCAAGTCACTGATCTTCAAGTCTGAGTCAAGTCCCAAGTCATTGACCTTTAAGTCCGAGTCAAGTCCCAAGTCACTGACCTAGTCCAAGTCAAGTCCCAAGTCACTAACCTTCAAGTCAGAGTCAAGTCCCTTGTCACTGACCTTCTAGTCCGAGTCAAGTCCCAAGTCACTGACCTTCTAGTCCGACTCAAGTTCCAATTCACCGACCTTGAAGTCAGAGTCAAGTCCCTTGTAACTGACCTTCTAGTCCGAGTCAAGTCCCTTGTAACTGACCTTCTAGTCCGAGTCAAGTCCCAAGTCACTGACCTTCTAGTCTGAGTCAAGTCCCAGGTCACTGACCTTCTAGTCCATTCAAGTCCCAAGTCACTGACCTTCAAGTCAGAGTCAAGTCCCTTGTCACTGACCTTCTAGTCCGAGTCAAGTCCCAAGTCTTTGTCTATTTTATCAAGTCAAGTTTCAAGTCCTAAAAATAATGACTCAAGTCTGACTCGAGTCCAGGTCTCACCTCTGCAGACTAAAAATAAAGAATTACTCAAACGTGTGAATGAAACAGAACACAACTCCAGGTCAGTTTCTGAGGAAGTAACAACATTATAACATGACTTAAAGCTCATAAGAGTCAATGTTGTTTGATATTTTACCACAGTGACAATGAAATAAACAGTTTTAATAGAATTCACGAGCAGTGGGAGCTCAGGATTCAGTGAAAATGTGTTGCTTATGTGTGGAGTGAAATACAGAGGCCGGTTCGGGTGTTTCAGAAGAGGCAATGGGCTCTTGGGCTTTGTATCTCCCCGTATAACTTTTCATAAATGATGGATGGAAAGAATAAGACGTAAGAAAGAGGTGAAGGATGGTGCATGTAAACGAGAAGACCGAAACGAAGGGAGCAGGTGGCGTCAACAGGAATCAATACCCATTTTGATACCACAATGAAAGATAATACAATACAAAACTCTTCAACACAAAAGAGGAACCACCGTGTAATTTTGGCCATGTGGTCTTGTACTAGTCTGGGAAAAATAGTTTGGACTTTCTGTGTATTTCTTTCAGTCTCGATATCTGTTCTGATACTATTTTTAGTCTGGCTAAATGCCCTGTCTGCTGCCTAAATATTTTAAAAGTCCTATATTACAAATAAAAAACAGACTCTTGTGAGCTTTAAGCCGTGTTATAATGCGGTTTCCTCCTCAGAAACAAACCTGGAATTGTGTTTTGCTTCATTCACACATTTTAAGAGAAGAACTCAGCCTAAATATGCAGGATTTGTGCGTTAAACACGTGCAAATGAAACAAAAAACAACTTCAGGTATGTTTTTGATGAGGAAACAACATTATAACAGATTAGAAAATAAAAAAGGCAATTTTCTGTACGTATGGTTAATATTCCTGTAATAGTCCTGTAATCTACGTGAAATAAAAACTGTTTTCTAACATCTAACCACAAATTAACAGTGTTTACCCCGTTCTCTGTGTGACACAAAATGGAGGTATTTTTCTCCTCTGCTGTGAGTGGAGCAGTGGCCGTTTAACTGATTGATCAATGGAGTTAGTGACCTGCAGTTCAGGATCAGATCCATCATTTCAATGGATTTCCTTTTCTCACCCAAGCACAGATAAAGACGCATTCATCGCTTCCTGTCTGCCTGAGGGTCTGGTATCAAGGATGGTCAAAAATGTGCATTAATTACTCATTTGTGCAGTTATAAATACTGAAAACCATCAAGTAATTTTAGATGGACTAAAGCAGGACTAAATTAGGACTAAAGCAGGACTGAACCAGGACTAAAATGTGACTAAACCAGGACTAAACTAGGACTAAAGGAGGACTAAACCAGGACTAAACTAGAACTAAAGCAGGACCAAAATAGGATTAAAATGTGACTAAACCAGGACTAAAGCAGGACTGAACCAGGACTAAAATGTGACTAAACCAGGACTAAACTAGGACTAAACTAGGACTAAACCAGGACTAAACCAGGACTAAACTAGAATTAAAGCAGGACCAGAACAGGACTAAACCAAGACTAAATTAGGACTAAAGCAGGACCAAAACACGACTAAACCAGGACTAAACTAGGACTAAAGCAGGACCAAACCAGGACTAAACCAAGACTAAAGCAGGACTAAAAAAGGAATAAAGCAGGACTAAACCAGGACTAAAGTGCGACTAAACCAGGACTAAACTAGGACTAAACTAGGACTATCCAGGACTGAACCAGGATTAAAGCAGGATTAAAACAGGACTAAAGCAGGACTGAACCAGGACTAAACCAGCACTAAACTAAGACCAAAGTAGGACTAAACTAGGACTGGGATGTTCTTAATCTATATCAAAACTACCACAAAACCACATCATATTATCAGATTACGGCCGATATTAAAGATGCACTGAGTAACTTTCCTGGATGGGGGTCAGCATCCTGTTTGTAAAAAACAAAAAAACAAACGCATTTCTCACCTTCCACGGTGGTTGGTCTCTCACCCTCATCAGCTCGGGTCCTCTACCAGAGGCCTGGGAGCTTGAGAGTTCTGCGCAGTATCTTTGCTGTTCCCAGTACTGCACTTTTCTGGACTGAGATGTCCATTGTCCTTCCTGGGATCTGCTGCAACCACTCATCCAGTTTGGGGGTCACGGCCCCGAGTGCTCCGATCACCACAGGCACCACCGATGCTTTCACCTTCCAGGCCCTCTCCAGCTCTTCCTTGAGCCCCTGGTATTTCTCTAGTTTCTCGTGTTCCTTTTTCCTGACATTGCCATCACTCGGTATTGCAATGTCCACCACCATGGCTTTGTTCTCTCGCTTATCCAGAACCACGATGTCTGGTTGGTTCGCCATCACCATTCTGTCAGTCTGTATTTGGAAGTCCCACAGGATCTTGGCCCGCTCATTTTCCACAACCTTTGGAGGCGTTGCTCACATTGATCCTGGGGTTTCCAGCCATACTCTGCACAGATGTTTCTGTACAATATGCCCGCTACTTGGTTATGTCGCTCCATGTACGCTTCCCCTGCAGTTATGTGCTGGACTGTCTCAGGCACTTCTTTGCACAACCTACACCTTGGGTCTTGTCTGGTGTGGTAGATCTGGGCCTCTATTGCTCGGGTGCTCAAGGCCTGCTCCTGTGCAGCCAGGATGAGTGCCTCCGTGCTGTCCTTCAGACCAGCCCTCTCCAGCCATTGGTAGGATTTCTTGATATCAGCCACTTCAGTTATGTTCCGGTGGTACGCCCCATGTAGGGGTTTGTCCTGCCATGATGGTCCCTCCAGCACCTCTTCCTCTTCGCCCCACTGTCTGAGATATTCTCTGAGCATGTCATCAGTCTGGGCCTTGTCACTGATGTACTTGTGGAGCTTGGATGTTTCATCCTGGACAGTGGTTCCCACACTCACTAGTCCTCGGCCTCCTTCCTTCCGGCTCGTGTACAGTCTCAGGGTGCTGGACTTGGGATGGAACCCTCCATGCAGGTCAGGAGCTTTCGTGTCTTAACATCTGTGGTCTGTATCTCCTCCTTTGGCCAACTTATGATTCCTGCTGGGTATCTGATCACTGGCAGGGCGTAGCTGTTTATTGCCTGCATCTTGTTCTTGCCATTGAGCTGGCTTCTTAGGACCTGCCGTACTCTTTGCAGGTATTTGGCTGTCGCCGCTTTCCTTGTTGCCTCGTCAAGGTTGCCATTTGCCTGTGGGATACCAAGGTACTTGTAACTGTCCTCAATGTCTGTTATTGTTCCCTCTGGGAGTGAGACCCCCTCTGTGTGGACTACCTTCCCTCTCTTTGTCACCATCCTACTACATTTCTCCAGACTGAATGACATTCCAGAGTCTGTGCTGTAGATCCTGGTGGTGTGGATCAGTGAGTCAATGTCTCGCTCGCTCTTAGCGTACAGCTTGATGTCATCCATGTAGAGGAGGTGACTGATGGTGGCCCCGTTTCTGAGTCGGTATCCATAGCCAGTGTGGTAAATTATTTGGCTGAGGAGGTTCAGACCTATGCAGAACAGCAGTGGGGACAGTGCGTCTCCTTGGTATATGCCACATTTGATGGACACTTGTGCAAGTGGCTTGCCATTGGCTTCAAGGGTGGTTTTCCACAACCGAGTTTGCAATGAACGCCCTTAGAGTCCTGTTGATATTGTACAGCTCCAGGCACTCAGTGATCCATGTGTGTGGCATTGAGTCATAGGCTTTCTTGTAATCAATCCAGGCAGTGCACAGGTTGGTCTGACAGGTTCTGCAGTCACGAGCGACTGTTCGGTCAACCAGGAGTTGGTGTTTGGCTCCCCTGGTGTTTTTGCCGATGCCCTTCTGTGCTGCTCTCATGTATTGATCCATGTGCCTGCTTATCTTAGCCGCGATGATGCCTGACATGAGCTTCCATGTTGTGGAGAGACAGGTTATTGGCCGATAGTTGGATGGGACTGTACCCTTTGCGGGATCCTTCAGGATCAGGATTGTATGCCCTTGGGTTAGTCATTCAGGGTGAGTCCCATCCCTTAGCAGCTGGTTCATTTGTGCTACTAGGCGCTTGTGGAGAGCAGTGAGCTTCTTTAGCCAGTATGCGTGGATCATGTCAGGGCCTAGTGCTGTCCAACTTTTCATGCCTGAGACTCTTTCCTGGATGTCTGTCACTGAGATGGTAACTGGATTCTGTTCAGGAAGGTTGCTGTGGTCTGCTCTCAGAGCCACCAGCCACTGTGCATCCGTGTTATGTGATGCTTCTCTTTCCCATATGTCTTTCCAGTACCTCTCACTCTCCAGCCTTGGTGGGTCTGCTCTGCTGTTATTACCCTGCCATTGAGCATACACTTTCACAGGTTGTGTTGCGAACAGGCGGTTTATTCGTCTGGCTTCATTCTCTCTCGTGTACCTCTTTAGGCGGCTGGCCAAGGCTTGGAGCCTTTGTTTGGCAGTTTTGAGTGCTTCAGGTATGGGCATCTGGCTGTACCACTTGGGTACTCGCTTTTTCATTGCACCTTTCTGGGCCTCTGACAGTTAACTCACTTCTCACCACACTTCCTTGATTTTAGCCTCTAACTGTCTTTTCCATGGTGGGTATCGTATCTCATGGCTCCCATGGTTGCTCTTATAGCACAACACCTCTAGGATCACTGCTGCTGAAGTGTAGATCAGCTCATTGGTTTCAGTGATGGTTGTGGTAGGGATCGCTCTGAGTGCTGCATTCACATCCTCTAGCAGACTTTCAGATTTTTCTCTCTCTCTCTCTCTCTGCTCTCTCTCTCTCTCTCTCTCTCTCTCTCTCTCTCTCTCTCTCTCTCTCTCTCTCTGCACTCTGTTCCACCTTGTGATGTCACTCGGTAGTACAGGAAGTGCTCCACTGCGTTTTTAGACTCCACACACCTTTACTAGAATCATTTGGATCATTTCAGCATTCAGAATTGCCGATCTCTACTGAACACAAGGTGAAAGTCGCTGTTAACTTGAACAATTCCAGATAAGTTTTTGATGCAGTAACAACATTATAACAAGACATACTACGTTTAATCAAATCTGGAGATTGTGTGCCAGTCCTAGCACTAGCTCACCTAACACTTTATGGATTTTTTTTTGCACTAATCAATGTTTTCATGGCAGTTGTTATGAGAATTCTCAAATCCTGACTTCTTTGCGTTGGCAGGTCTTGTAGCGCGGGTTTAGAAGGCTCCTCTCCCTGTGATATATATAGAGCTGAGTGGGCTACATGGACACAGTATCAGAGCCAGGTCTGTATTTAACATCTCCAGCAGCGGCAGCTCTGAGCCCAGGGTCGACAGAAGAGCCACAATAGTGATTTTCAGGAGACTCGTGGTGCTATAGTAAAGCCGCTCTGCTGTCTCCCACCCACACGCCCACACTCATGACTAACCCTGTGTATGTGGAGAGGACGAGCTCTTTTGGCTCTTCACATGTGGGAGATGGGGCAATAATGGAGTTTGAAGTGTTTTTGGGATTCCTCAAATAGCAATAATCAAATCTTAGTTTTACACTTGGTCTGAAATGTGCTCAAATGTTGCTGAAAATGTCTTGGTTTAGATTCATATGAAGGTAGAATTAGGAAATACTGTGTTTTGTTGTTTTTTGTTTTGTTTCAATACCACTGACCTTACCTGTTCAGAAAACTTGAACAATACTTTTCGTTGCCTATAGATTCAAGTCAGCGGACGAATAATGTTATATGAAATCCATAAATGGTTAACTAAATTATGTAGGCCTCTATATGCTACTATGTAATTTTAATATTTGACTGTCTGTATCAATTGTGTTATTTTTTGTCATAAAACTATTCATTCAAATACTAAAAAAACATGAACTCATATCAAAGGTCTAAGGTACACTTTATTATTACAATGCAACTCCAGGTACTCTTCTCCAGATCTTGGTCTAGTCTTGGTCAGGATTACCTTATAGCTGGGGGATGTTTTGGGTTGATGGGAAAAACCTGGAGGAGTGTCTGGAGGTAATCTTCTCTGGTGTGTGCATGAGTGATGGTGGTAGACAGAAAGACTGATGGCGCCGATTGGCTTGGCAGCTGCGCTTCTGCCAGTCTGTCCCGGGGCAGCGGTGGCTACAACAGTAGTTTTCCACCACCGGGTCTGGAGTGAATGAAGAATGTTCTGTTAATGATGCTCTGTAAAGCGTCTTTGGGGGACATGTGTCTGTGAAAAGAGCTATAAAAATAAACTTACCTTCTCAGATACAGGGAGAACACACAAACTCTACACAGAAATACCTGGGCAACCTGTGAGTCGAACCACGACCCACTCGCTATGAGGTGTAAGTGATCTAAGTTTAGGTTAATTGTGCACTAAACTGAACCATTGTCTATTGTTCTATTGAGATCCACATACAGTAAATGTTCTTTAGAGTCCTGGTTAAATACTAAAATAACAGAAATTCATTACTATGGAATAGACTCAGTACAGATTGCGATACCAGAATGATAAAAACGAACACTCCTTATTAGGATCATACCTAATAAGGTATGATTTTCAACAATAAATTGTAATACTTTCTTTTATATTACCATGTGGTCTTATATCTGTGTAATGCTCCAGGTAGGTTCCACAGTGCTCCATGGGCGTATACTCGTCTATGTGCTCTTATAATTAGTTTGATGCAGCTTAAGATCATTCTAAAGCTATTCAGGAATTGTGACTTTTCAGTATCAATACTTACTCAAATGTGTATCTAGTCTTGATATAGTTTTAGTATCAATTAGTACAAAGCAAAAACTGGAGGGTTAAAATTTCAGTGTAAAATAGTTGTTTTTGCCACGAAGTGTTATTTTAACAATTTGAAAGTTAAATGGGGGTTTGAGTTTGGGTTATTTGCCAGAGTTGATATGGTTGAAGTTATTTCAACTTCCCTTAGTGTTAATCTGGCACCTCCCACACACTTCAAACTCCCGTGAGAAAAGACAAGTTTAAACCACTTTTGTTCATAATTTCATTTTAAATGAACTCAAATAAAGTGTAAAAATAAGACCCCTCTGTTTGTTGTTTAGCTAAATCAGGATAACCCTACAAAGTGTTATCCGTTTACGCTCAAAACATGAATATAACTCTTGATTTCGGGGTTAAACAGGAACTTTGGTCCAGTGTTACTTAACATGTTCAAAAATGTTTAATTAAGTCTAACACAGACTGGACTCGTATAACCCCTGACAAAATGGTAAAATTGGCTCTCAGAGAGTCAATTTTAACACTCCACTTTTTGCTGTGTATCTGAATTTCAAAACCTTTTGACAGCCCTATTCTCTGCCATCTCATTTCTTTCATGTCCTTATTCATTGCTGTTTTGGTAAAAAGAACAATAGTTGTGTGTGAGTGGCTGCCTCCCTGCTGTGAGTCCCTCTTTCTCCCACACAGGTGACCGGCTGCTCCCACACCAGCTCATTTTAGCTCCTCTGCCTCTTTCTCTCTGCACCTCTGTCGAAATAGCTCCTACACAACCTAAAATACACGCTGTGGTGGGCGGTCAGCTCATCGGCACAATAATAATGACGTTGGAGCAAGTGAGAAAAGGCGAAAAGAGAAAACAATGGAGCCATTTCGAAAATGGACAACGGAAGCGACCCGTTTGAAATAGAAGTTTGCTTTTCTGGGATGTGTCAAACGCTTTTCTCCATGGGGGATGTTATTGCTTTGTCTGGAATGTTTCACCGTACGGTATTACACCTTTCCATCGTCACAGAAATCAAACCAGACTGAGTTACAGGTCAGATCTGTGGAGAGGCGACCCCGCTCACAGTCAGAATCCCTGTTTTTCTAGGTATTTTTGAACTGCAAAACCACATTCAACTGAATAAATGTAAAGTAGAGCTTTTTAAAGAACATTTGAAGCAGAGCAGTGACATATCCATAGACACAAGTAAGTGATGGGCCCCCAACCAAAAAGTTACACAGTGCACTTAAAAAAAAAAAGAGTTCAGTGCAAAAGTTGGACAGGTTAAAATGAACAAATAAGGAAAATAAAAACTTCTTTGAGTGCCTTAGACATATGTAAGAGTTTATTTGTATAGTTCAAAATAAGAAAGGCATTAACTCTTAAGACATAAAACCACAGGGATCACCGGTGACACTGTGGTGTATAACTATAATTTACAGTTTTTACAGCACACTTTGGAGTTGGCGTCGCCGTTTTACGATGACCTGGTGACTACTTTGCCTTTATCTTGTCAGCACGATTCCTGCCGCCTCGACCCCTACATTTTCTCGCCCCTCTGCCACAATTTCCCTCTTATGCCACAGCAGCTACGATGACATTGCTGCTTCCTCCTTGCCAAACTTAAGTAATCTTCTCTCGAGTTTTCCTCTGCTATTTTACCACAGAAAGTTTTAATACGTATGTAAAAACAAAGCAAAATGAAACAGGCGAAGAAGAAAAAAGCGCAGCGTCAGTGGTCACATCTTCGTCCTTGATTTGTTTTAGACTCAGCGTTTATTTGGAACTGGTGATTATTTATCAAAATATTCACGTGCACCTGGTGTTTAAAATGTTAAAATCACTGTGCAAATAAGTAAAACATCATAAAAGTATCATTAAAGGTCCTATTATATTACACAAAGCTGACTCTTGTGAGCTTTAAATCATGTTATAATGTTGTTTCCTCATCAAAATCATACCTGGAGTTGTTTTGCTTCATTCACACAGTTTGAGTAACACTTTAGTATTAGTCTTTCTACATCTCCAAAGCTCAAAATGCTCCATTCCACCTTGTGATGTCATAATGTTGTAGTTTTCATACAAACAACTACCGTTTACGATTTTGTTAGGTAGAGATTGACAATCTTGAAGTTTCCAAATGATTCTAGTGAAGGTGTGTGGAGTTTAAAAACACAGTGGAGCACTTCCTGTATTACTGCATGACATCACAAGGTGGAACTTAGTGTTTTCAGTGTGAGATAAAAACAAAACACAACTCCAGGTATGTTTTTGATGAGGAAACGCCATTATTCCATGATTTAAAGCTCACAAGAGTCAACTTGTAAAATGTAAAATGTGTAATATGGGCCCTTTAAAAATGTTTTAAATACCAGATTCAGTCCTAGTTTAAATATATCCCAATTTATCTTGTGTGAAAGCCATTAAACCTGCCTGAAACATCATCTATATGGTATCGGATATGAAAAGATGATAGATTATGTAAGAGTATGGATACATAATCCCATAAGACCATTCACACAGTCCAGCCTCGCACAATGAATGCTGCTCTAATGAATTCGGCAGAAAATGGCACACGAAATCACACGGGTCTTAACAAAGCCTGTTTTGTTGCACTGATAAAAAGCAACATTACGTGAAGCTGAACATAGACGGCGACATGTGCTTCTCTTGTAACACGCCGCTTCTCTTTTCTCTGCTGCTTTGTGGGTTTACTCAGAGCCTACGCAGTGGAGCTCCTATGTTATTTACACAGTGACTATCAGAGCAGCCAGAGACGCCAACATGAGCCAGATCAGGGATTGCAGCTCAAAATGTGCATCGAGAAGAGAATTTTATTGTATTTCATATAGAAAACAGGAGGAGTTATGTTTTGTTGTGGTTGGATAATGTTAAAATGGGAATGGCTCAGGGCGGAGGTTGTTTTTTGCAACTTTGGGTCTTAAATGGTGTAAAATGGACATTATAAAGTACTAAATAACAGCTGGGGCGTTTGTTTCAGTCACTTAACAAATCAGGTGTTTATTTGAGACCAGGCGGCAATTTGGGGCAGGAGACTAATTCCTTCCTCAGCAAAACTGGGAAAATATGGTACTCAGATTCTTTTAACCAGTGTGACGATAATTTAGGCGACTTTCTATACAGGCATAGCGAGTTAATTTGAGATGTTACAACAAAATATCTACGGAGCGGCGTTTCCCACATTTGAAAGTGACTCCTGAATTACAGAAAGAATTTAAAACCCTCTCACAAACATGCAGAAATTTCTTTAGCGAGTTAAAACAAATGACAGACGCAGCAAGTGTGGAGCAAGCTGAGTGACAAACGTTCATTGACCGCATCAGGGCTGTTTTTTCAGCGCTTATAGTTTATGCAAATGAGCCATTTGGTTTTAAGTTTTGTTTCTGTACAGACGACCCGAGCATCAGTCCTGCGTCCTGTTGTTGCTGCACGACTTCTGTCTTCCAGCTCGTACATTAGACTCAGCGTTTATTTGGAACCAGCGCTTATTTATCAAAGTATACATCTGCACCCGGCGTTTAAAGGAGACCGAGCAGTTAATCAGAACCCGGCTCTTATTTGGTATTTTACGCTAATTAGATTTCCTTTTTAGCTTTATTTAATAAGCAATTTAGAATCACCAATTTGTATGTTTGTAGGTTTTTGGCTGGTACAAAGCAAACTAGAGTAGTCACAATAATAACTTTATTCACTTGAGCGCATCAGTCCTGCGTCCTGTTTTTGCAGCTCGACTTCTGTCTTCCTGCTCGTACATTAGACTCGGCGTTTATTTGGAATGGCGGTTATTTATCAAAAATACACCTGTGTTTAAAGGGGACCTGGCGGTTCACTGAAACCCAGCTCTTATTTGGTATTTTACGGTAATTAGATTTCCTTCTTGGCTTTATTTAGTTTGTATATTCGTATGTTTTTGGCTGGTACAAAGCAAACTAGAGTTAATAATGCTCTGTAAAGCGTCTTTGAGGACATGTGTCTGTGAAAAGCGCCATAGCTGCTGTTGTAAGGCGACCTTGGGTGTCCAGAAAGGCGCCAAATAAAAAAAAAAAAGAAAAAAGTATATATATAGAGTAGTCACGATAATAACTTTATTGAGTTTACCTTGCACTAGCGATGGTGATTTTTATCCTTTTCTTTTGTTTTTTATGATTGCCGGGCAGTAGATGGAGGGGACAAAGGGGTCAGTTGCCCCAGGGTTTTAGGAGCCCAGAATTGGACCCTGTTCCTATTCATTTATATTAAAGTGGGGCCCATGTGAATTTTCTTGCCCCGGGCCCCCACGTTTTCTGTCGAGGGGCCTGCTGATATGATGATATTTGTGTAGTAGAGAGTAGGGAAAAGTCAGTCCTTTCTGCTCGTTTCCATGGAGATGTTGTTGCTTGGCGAATGTTCATCTGTACGGCATTAAACATATCTCCATGGAGACGAGTGAGCGATGCTACTGGACCAAGTTACATGTCAGATCTGTGCAGAGGAGACCCTGCTCACAATAAGAATCAATGTATTTTTGAGTAATACTCATGTGTATCACCTGTAATTGAACACATGCAGTTTAAAAGTTTAATGCCGCATTGTGTAACATTCCAGGATAGCAATACTATCGCGATGGACACAAGCAGGCAGCTGACCCAGCACCTGTCAGGTAACTTTAAAACAGAAATTGGTTCCTATAGACATCGTTGTTCGGTACAGAGGCTCCAAAATGGGTCAGTTCCATATTCATCTACCCCAGATTTTCCTGGACACTGTACCTCCTGTGTTTCTGTGTTTTCTCCTTTGTGAGACTCAGCGCTGTATTCAATTATGTTTCTCAAGTAAAAGTACACTGGACCAAAAAATACTCAAGTAAAAGTATCACAATAAATCTACTTAAGTAAAACTAGTAGTACCTGTTTAGAAACGCACTTTAAGATAAAAAAAAAAGTATTTTGCAGAGTTTTAGAACAATTAAAACATCAAATATAGTGATTTTGATAAAGAGTTTAGCTGATTTTAAGTGATTCAATTGATTTTTTTTTTATGGAGCTGTTTCTGTATGTTTGGTTTGCTCACAGTTGGGGTGTTAACTCAAATTAATTGCACTTAAAAATAAGTTTCAGCAGATCTCAGACCATAAAGAAGAAGTATGTTTCACTTTTCATAGTAAAAATGTTGTTATTGCTTTGTCGAGGTATTTTTGAGCTATAAAACCAAGTTAATCATTTTAACTTGGTTTTATAGCTCAAAAATACCTCGAATTGATACCTTGAATTCAGAAAGTTTTGCCATAATTTGAGTAAATTTCACTTGACAAGTATAATGATCTGCCAGTGGAATAAGACTTTTTGCACTTAAAATATGAAAATACATCTTGCTACACTTAAAATAAGAAAAAAAGAAAAACTTTTTGCACCTAAAATAAGAAACAAAATCCAATGTTGCTTGAATTATGAATAAAACACTTATTCCACTGGCAGATCATTTTACTTGTCATGTTGAAACTACTTAAATAAAATGAAATGTTCTTAATTTAAGTCATTTTAACTTACCTAGATATTGTTTTTTCCAGTGTAATGCTGTTTAATGCCGTACTGTGGAACATTCCAGGCAGAGCAATGACATATCCATAGACGCAAGCAAGTGACGGACCCCCGACAATAAAGTTACATAGTGCTCCTTTAAATACTGTACAGTTCTTTACTACTTTGTCACCTTCCACCACTGGAAATAGTTGATTTTGTGAGGTGCGGCCCTGTGACTGGAGCTGGAGTCTGATTAAAACACAAATGTCTCGGCATGTTTCACATTTAGACTCAAAACCTCTGCCAAAACTCTGCTCCTCGTCACTGTAAAGAGCACAGAGCGGTGATGAAGACGTCACAGAGAGAGGAAGAGGAAGACGAAGAGGTCTGTCCTGTTATAGTCTGTGTGTGTGAACAGCCCAGAATAAAGACAGTTTAAAGGGTCCATATTCTGCTAGTTTCTGATCCAGGTTAAATTGCTGTTTCCTCATCACAAACATACCTGGAGTCCTGCACTGATTTTGACAAACCGCACCCACCTGTACCTGTCATATCTCAATCCGCACCCCTTTTCCACAAGAATTGAAATAAAATTCCGCACCAGATCCGACCCGCTATAAATACACACCAACACCCGAACCGCACCCGAATGAAAATCAGTCCGAGACCCAAAAAAGAGCCACAACTTTGTACTCTCCACTCGCTAATTTTCTTTTCAGGTCCTTGGGAGTCATTTTAAACTGTGTGGTTTGAAAATGAAAGTGGCAGAGATTTCTGGGAATTTGTGCGTGCAGCAAAAACCTGGATTTTACATTTAATCATCTTGTAAAAACAATGGAATTTTTGCATTTCACTAAAATACAGCCCTGTTTTTTGTTCGCACATGATGTTTTGTAAACCGCAGATTAGACCCGCGCTCTCCTGCGTCCGACCCGACCCGAACCCGCATCCGGCACAGCGCATTTTTCACCTGTTTCATTTAAATTTGTGGTTCACCCGTCGGGTATCCACGGGTACCCGAACCCGTGCAGGACTCTGGCTGAAGTTGTTTTGTTTCATTCACACACGGTTAACACACAAACCTTGTTTTCTTCTCTCAAACAGAAAACACTCTGTTCCACCTTGTGATGTCTTGGGGTAATACAGGAAGTGCACCACTATGTTTTAAACGTCATACACCTTCACTGTAGATTGATTTAATAATCACACCCACCAATCAAAGGCTTTGCATTGCTGCACACTGTCCCTGCTCTCTAATGCACTATACTGTCGATGTACTGATGTCACACTGTGCTAAATATTTACACCAGGTTTATTTATTTCATTTGGACTTGCACTTTACCAATTTTGCATGTGGATGCTCCAAACGCAATTTTGTTGTTCTTTTGTGACAATGACAATAAATATGTGAATCTTGATTTGGATGATTTCAGCCCTGGACACGCCGATCCGCTGAACAAAATGTAAATGTCGCTGTTAACTTGAAAACCACCGCTTCATGACATCACAAGGTGGAATGGAGCATTTTGAGTTTTGGAGATGTAGACAAATAATAAAGGATTACTCAAACACAACTCCAGGTATGTTTTTGAGTAGGCAACAACATTATAACGTAGCTCACAAGTTAATTTTGTGTAATATAGGACCTTTTTAATTAGTGTTGAAACCTGCTTTTGGCCACTTTAGCATTTTAATTTCGTTTTTTAGAACTTCTCAAAGGGGTAGACCTAGGTAAACCCTTTTCAGTCCTTAATCCTGGTTTAGCCTTTGATCAGTTCTGGCTTAGTCCTGATTCAGTGCTGCTGGTTTCTCCTATAACCTTCACTCTGCTTTGCTGCGTAGAGTCCGGTGCACAGCGAATCCTCCAGGCACTGCTCGGCTCTTTGACCTTGTGCTTTTGACTCCCATCCCCAAATGGGACGGGGGGAGAGCGGTGAAGAGTGGTGAAGAGCAGTGCATCCTGGGCCATATGTGGCTTATATATGACACTGTTGTATCCTGGCTGCCTGACCTTGAGAGCACTCATGTCAGTCTCTATTGCAGGTTTCGTGTAGAGGATTCACAATGGAGCGAATGGAGAGATCAATTATTGAACAGCAAGCGTGATGCGTTCAATAGAAGGACGGCCTCGTGAAATAGATGTGTTCACGTGATGTTTTAAAGGGCCCGTATGAAGCTGTTTTCTGCTCTATGTTATAATGTTTCCTCATCAAAAACATACCTGGAGTTGTGTTTTGTTTCGTTCACATGTTTAACACACAAATCCTGCATATTTAGGCTGTGTTTTTCTCTCAAACGGAAAATTTTGTGATGTCATGTGGTAATACATGAAGTGCTCCACTGTGTTTTTAAATTCCACATACTTTCACAAGAATCATTTGGATCATTTCAGCCCTGGAATTGCCCATCTCTACTTAACTAAAGGTAAAAGGAGCTGTTAACTTGAAAACCACCACTTCATGACATCACAAGGTTGAACAGAGCATTTGGAACTTTGGAGGTGTGGACAGACTAAGGTTACATTTACTCTGAAATGAATCACCGTATCAGAAATGGCCTCACAATGTCACAAAAACCATGTGGGTGGTAAAAACAAGGAAGTGGAGCACCGCGTCTGAAGTTGCCGTAGTTCTATGGTTCCAGCAGCCGATTTTGAGCTGAGGAAGACGGGCGTGAAAACGGTCTTTTCGTGGACCGACGCTCTTTCACTTTGTTTAAACTGTTTTCTGCAATAGCATCACATGACCGATGTCACAAACCCAGCGAATCAGGAAGGCACAAGTCACAGTGACATGGTCCAATAAGGAGGCAACTAGAGCTCTTATGTCAGCGTTTTCAGGCGTCCACACAGCGCCGGATCAGATCTGTGCTCAGATGAATACGTGTGAGCTGACAGCACCAGATCGTTCCCGCTCTAGAGCAGTTTTCCATCGGACTAGTGTGGACGAACACTGCATCCACAATGAAAACGACTCAGATACGTACTAGTGTGGATGGGGCCTCATAATAAAGGGTTACTCAAGCAAGTGTGAATGAACCAAAACAAACTCTGGGTATTATAACATGGCTGAAAGCTCACAAGAGTCCATTCTGTGTAATATAAGACCTTTAATACTTGTAAATTCAACATTCGTGCATCATAAGTTTGTAGTTTTTCTTTCAAAAACACTAAATACTGTCGCACTTTAACTGTAGGCTTTTAACTATATGTTTTAATCGTATTTAATTCGTTTATTTTGTTGTAAGACGACCTTGAGTGTCCGGAAAGACGCCTAATAAATAAAATGTATTATTATTATTATCAGAATTATTAAATCTCTATAAGCCCCTGTCCACCATTAAATTATACAATTGTAGAATTTGTGAACTCAAGCTTTTAAATAATGAAAGAAAAAATAAGTACAAGGTCAATGTTTTGTAAACGAAATGGAAAATATGACTTCCAATTTGATGAATACCTAAAATTGTAATTCTTTGTAGAGTCCGTCAAGCCATTTCCAGAATCTATATTCCTAGTAAACGCGGTGCACCTTTGTTCTGAATGCAGCCTGTATAAGAGAATGTACAGATCTATACACGTCACTGTGAGGAAGATGGATGATAAAGGCTGAAAGGAAAAGCAAAATTGAAAATAACATTGCGTTGGTTTTCAGTGGTGAGAGCCTCTATAAGAGCCACAGTGGACATTTCAGCCTCAGTGCTGGAATTGCATTAACCCAACATATTCATTATGATGTACGCACACACATTCTTCTCTTTGTTACTCACTGTATAGAAAAAGTACACAATATTACCGCCACGTAACACTAATTTGTCCGAGCTCACAAGAAAAACAACATGATTTATTATTAAAAATAACTTCTCTGGTGAAAGGTCTGCCACCCACAAAATGAGTTTTTTCATGGCTAATGTAGTGGTGTAATCTGTTTTAGTCCTGGTTTAGTCCTGGTTTAGTCCTGGTTTAGTCCTGGTTTAGTCCTGGTTTAGTCCTGGTTTAGTCCTGATTTTAGTCCCGGTTTAATCCTGGTTTAGATCTGGTTTTAGACCTGGTTTTAGCTCCTGATTTTAGTCCTGGTTTTAGTCCAAATTTTAGTCCTGGTTTAGTCCTGGTTTTAGACCTGGTCTAATCCTGATTTTAGTCCTGGTTTTAGACCTGATTTTAGGCCTGGTTTAGTCCTAGTTTAGTCTTGGTTTAAGACCTGGTTTAGACTTGGTTTTAATCCTGATTCTAGTCCTGGTTTAGTCCTGGTTTTAGACTTGGTTTTAGTCCTAGTTTAGTCCTGGTTTTATACTTGGTTTAGACCTACTTTAGACCTGCTTTTAGACCTGGTTTAGACCTGGTTTAGACCTGCTTTTCGACCTGGCTTAGTCCTGATTTTAGTCCTGATTCAGTCCTGATTTTAGACCTGATGTAGACATGGCTTTAGACCTGGTTTTAGTCCTGATTTTAGTTCTGATTTCAGTCCTGGTTTAGTCCTGGTTTATCCCTGGTTTAGTCCTGGTTTTAGTCCTGGTTTTAGTCCTGGCTTTAGTTCTGGTTTACAGGCGCACAGGAGGAGGCCTAGTCCACATGTGGTCCACAGGTTAATGACGATCATGAAGGCTGGAGTTTGTGGAGTTTGTGGAGTTTGTGGAGTTTGTGGAGTTTGTGGAGTTTGTGGAGTTTGTGGAGTTTGTGGTGTCTGTTTGCGTCCCCTCATATCGCAGCTCACTATGGCGCAGTACTGGAGATATCATGAGCCTGTGCAGCTTGTTTTCTCCATTGCAAATAACTTCAGTTTGCCATTTAAGTTCTAGGCTATTTTGTATTTATTTTTTTATATCTCACATCGGGAGAAGTGGGTGGACAACATAACCCTGTGTACCACTACACTACACCCCTGCTGATACCAGTACAGATTGTTTATTATCCAGAGCAGCCGATCTCTATGAAGCTGTGTCATTTAAATTTAATAGGAACTCACCCTTTTTTGTACACAAACCTTTAAGAGAGCTGTGTAGACACATTTAGTGCAGTTATCTCTTTGTATTAAGTGATAAAATAAAGCGCTGTCTGTATTTTTAGGCAGCAGATCAACCAAAACAAAAAGCTGGACTGGGCATTTTAAGTTGATAGTTGATACACTAAAAAGTCCAAATATCGGTCTATCTCTATCCCGCAGTGAAGCATTAAACATCTATCTCCCTAGAGACAAGCAGGTGGTGGACCATACCAAAAAGTTTTACAGTGCACCTTTACAAAAAACAACAACAAACAATGATTTGTTTGTGTGCCATATTGTGTGGTTAGCACTCTATATCTCACATTAAGATCCAGAGATTGACCCTTACTGATTAGCCAAATAAAGCAATTATATAGTCTTTATAGCAAAATAACTTTAACATAAATGAATAATATTGCTTTTTGAATTTAAAAGTGAAACTTAAGTGCTTCGCTGTAGTAAAATCGCCATAGTTGTGTCTTGGTTGAGAGGAAACGACAGGTAAAAATGCAGTGAACCATCAAAACAAGTGACATTACTGAGTCTGAATCCAGCAGTAAACAAAACGCCATTGGCTGTTCACCGGGGCCACAGGGAGGACAGGCAGAGGCCACACAGACACCACTGTCTCCTCGCTGACAGGGCATCAGGCGTAATCTCACTGTGAGCGTCCCCTATGGAAGGCACGGGCTGTTATAATGAGGCGAGCAGGGACGGCACTACAGTTTGACCTTCACATCTGCCACAGCAAACCGCATTATGGACGCAGGCACTCTGGATATGCATCTAATGGAATTCAGCCGTTCTTACACTCAAATTAGGTTAAAAACAATAGCATCAAGCTTCAAAGAGTAGAAACAAGACAGAGGACGACTTTCTACTGTTGTCACAATACTAAAATTTAGATAGTAAGCAATAGACTTGATACTAAATACCAATTCCGATACCACAAAGATAGTCAGACAGTTTTCTCTTATCCTGGCAACAAGTTGCAGGGGCAGCAGTCTAAGCAGGGGCTCCCAGACTTCCTTCAGCCTGGACACTTCCTCCAGCTCCTCCAGGGGGACCCCGGGGCCAAAGAGACATAGTCCCTCCAGTGTGTCCTGGGTCTTCCTGGGGCCTCCTTCCGGTGGGACATGTCAGGAACACCTCCCAATGAAGGCACACATGAGGCATCCGGAACAGATGCCTGAGCCAAATCAGCTGGTGGAGGGGCAGTGGCTCTATTCCGAGTTCCTCCTGTGTGGCGGAGCTCCTCACCCTATCTCTAATGGAGCACCCAGTCACTCTGCAGAGGAAACTCATTTTGACCGCTTGTTTTCCTGTCACGAACCATGGCCTTGTATTTAGAGGAGCTGATCATCTCAGCCCAACCGTAAAGATAATACAAAAAACCTTTTAATTTTAATAATGTGATTTTCAACATTAAATGATAGAACTTTCTTTATATTACCATGTGGCCTTATCTGTGTAATCCTTCAGTGGTCCAGGTATGTTCCATAGTGGACTTTTTTAGTATTGATATTTGCTTCAGTATCAGTTAGTATCTGATTTTCAATATTTTTGAGAATCCTAATTCCCACTTAATGATGTCACAAGTTGGCACAGTCAGCACAGTAAGTTTTTTTGGACTCTGAAGAAGGAAATGGACTAAATATTGAACCTATGTAATTTTTCAAGTGACTGGCTCCACCAGCTGCTAGTTTCCATGGAGATGTTATTCCTCTGAATGTTCCACAGCCTGGCATTAAATCAGATCTGTAGAGAGCCATGCCTGCTAACGGTGTCTTTGAAGGTTTTTAAACAATAAAAAAGGACATGTAGTTTAACCCTTTACAGTGAAGTTGTTGACCTCACACTTTACAGTGTAGTTTGAGCCTGGCCCTTTGCGGTGTAGTTGTTGTTCTCACCCTTTGCAGTGTAGTTTGAGCCTTAGGCTGCACTGTGGGGTGTGAGATTGGCAGCTGCACTGTAAGGGGTTAATAAATGTTAGAAATTTTAGTTTAATGCCACTGTGAAACATTTCAGCCAAGTAGCACGAAAAAATCAACACTGTAAATAGCATCGGAAAGAAATACACAAACTCCTTTGGGTTATCTTACTTAATTGCTGCTGTATTTTATTTATCCGTTGGTAAAACAAAACGCTGCTATAGTCGATGCCATAAAGACAGCAGCATTCCAACAATATTTAATTAAAGCAGCCGTCGCCATGGGGGGGCATTACATTCACTCGTGTGTTTAAGTAGCGCCTGCGGTCTCGGTGTGCGGCAGGAGCCAGATTGGACCCCCGCGCTGCTCCTCACCCACAAGCAGCTGATGCCACTGAGCAAAGAATACATATACATATCTACATATACATATATACATTTACAGTATTTAAGGTATTTTTAGGCAATAAAAACACAGTTTGGAGATGTTGTTTTGTCTGAAATGGTTCACAGTTCTAGTGTTAAATCTTTCTATCTCCATGGAGACCAAACCATACCAAGTTATAGGTCAGATCTGTGGAGAGACAACATCCTTGCTCCTCTAATCTTCCTCCTCCACCTCCACTTCCCCCTCCTTCTCCACCTTCTCTTCCTCCTCGTCTCCTCCTCCTAATTTCCCTCCTCTTTGCCCTCCTCTTTCTCCTCAACTTCTCCCTTTTCATTCTCTTCCTCCTCCTTTCTCTCTTCCCTGCCCTCCTCTTCCTCACCACCCCTCCTCCTTTTCCTTCTCCTCCTCTTTCCAGTGTCCACCTCGCCCCTTATCTTTCTCACCTTCCTCCTCGCCTCCTCTTCTCTTCCGCTTCCTCCTCCTCACCCTCCTCCTCTTCCTCCTCTTCCTACTCTTCTTCTCTCCTTTTTCCTCTTCCTCCTCTTCTCCCCCTCAACTTCTCTCCCTCTTCCTCACCCCCTTCTCTTCCTCACCTTCATCCACCCCCCCTTCCTCCCCCATCATAGCCACTCACTCCTCTTCCTTTTCTTCCTCTACCTCTTCTCGCCCGCTTCCCTGTCCTTGCCCCCTTCTGTTCCTCCTTCTCCTCATCGTTCTCTTCCTCACCATTGTCCATGCCCCCTCCTCCTCATCGCCCCCTCCTCCTCATCGCTTCCTCCTCCTCCTTTCCCTCCTCCTCCCCCTTTATCGCCACTCACTCCCCTTCATTTTCTTCCTCCTTCTCTTCTCTTCTGCTTTCTCCTCCTTACCCTTCTTGCATCCTTCTCTTCCTCCTCTTACTCTCTCCTTCCTCCTCCTCTTTCCCCTTTTCTTCCTCTCCCCGACTTCTCTCCCTCTTCCTCCTCCTCACCCTTCTTCTCTTCCTCCTTTCCCTCCTCCTTACCCTCCTCCTCTTTCACCACCTCCTCTTCCTCCTCCTCGCCCCCCGCTGTGTGGAGTTTCATTAAATATGAACTGCGGGGCGTTCGCATCTGACAAGCGCCTGACGAATGCTTTAAAATGTCAAAGTCCATCAAATATACACCGGGGTTCAAGTCAGTTCACTGTATGGGCGGCCAGGTTCACTTGCAATTAGAAATCACATTACATAAATCGTGCATTAACATTTTGTGTAAGCGAGAACGAGGGAGTGGAAAAGGCCATGTGAACAAATGAGAAAAAATGTATTAAAAAGTGTCTCGGTGACATCGGTAAAATTGATTTAAAAGCACAAAAGTACAAATAATATCTAAATAAAGCTGTGGTGAATACAGATTTTGTTTTCAATCCAAAAAAATTGATTTGATTGATTTGCAGTGACATGAAGCTGAGGGTGGGCTCTATATGGAGGTATATGGTGTAATGTCGAACAGTTACCATGGTGACACACTTAAGCAAACGCCATACACGCAAAAACGTTTTAAAATAGTCGTAAATTCAAGAAAAAAACAAACAAAATGGACTTAAACAGCGCACAATCTGTCAGTGTTCATCAGTTTATCTTGAGTCATGCAACTTCAGACAGAGCAGTGCCTCCAGTTAGCATCACGCCCCGAGGAACGTTGACGACATCGGCTGCAAAGTGTCAGTAAGTTGCGTTCACATTTTGGCATCTGATGATACCATAATTTCAGATGGAGAGCAACAGAAATTCATAGTTTTTGTGAGAAATATCCAAAAAGATCCACCAATTTTGAACCTTATCATTATTTGTTGGAGATTGGCTGCTCAAAATTGTCTGACAACAATCACAGCTTTGGGACTGAATAATGGCACCACTTTCCGAAGCTGTAATTTCTCTGTTTATTTATACTGACAGAGAAGATGTTGAACTTTGCGCGAGATCTTGTTTCACGTAGATAGATCCAGTAATTACAGAGATATTTGCCCTAAACCAGGTCAACAAGTCTGACAGTTACACGGCAAATGCCACCAAAGAGGTCTGACCTGTCCTCCAGCTAAGTATTAAAGGGCCCATATTACGCAAAATTGACTCTTGTGAGATTACGACATGTTAGAATGTTGTTACCTCCTCAAAAACAGACCTGGAGCTGTGTTTTGTTTCATTCACACATTTCAATATCCATCCATCTTCTCCCACTTAATCCAGCTGGGTCACAATACTCATAGCACCTGACCCCCCCATGAACCCCTCTGCAGGTGGTGAGCCCACAGGAGGGTGGACAACATGGTCCTTGATGTTAGTTCAGTGGTTCTTAACCTGGGTTCGATCGAACCCCAGGGGTTCGGTGAGTCAATCTCAGGGGTTCGGCAGCAGGGGTCAAGACACACATCCAACTCATATGATTCGTGATGACTCGCCCCGTTTGGCCGTTATTGGCTGCAGGAAATTTTGTTGCGTGTAATCGTCTTGTGACTGGTGTTGTGTAATTTCTTTCTTAATATTTTCCCTTCATACGAACTATGTCAAGCAAAAAAAAGAAAGTGGTCGGACAAATATGTGTGATATGGATTCACATGTGCACCAATAAAATATATATACCTACGCTTTGAATTTGAAAAAAAAAAGAAAATTATTTTTCCAATTAAGAAGGGTTCGGTGAATGCGCATATGAAACTAGTGGGGTTCAGTACCTCCAACAAGGTTAAGAACCACTGTGTTAGTTCATAGGGGTGTGGGCATGTTTTAGGTTGATGGGGGAAACCAGAGCACCTGGAGGAAACCCATCCAGACACGGGGAGGAACATGCAAACGCCACACAGAAAGGCCCGGGCGACCCGTGGATCAAACCCGCAACCTTCTTGCTGTGAGGCCTGAGTGATGTCCTGAAGCTGTAGTTTTCAAGTCAGCAGCTCCTTTTACCGTTAGTTCTGGCAATTCAAGAACTGAAATTTTCCCAGTGATTCTAGTGAAGGTGCATGGAGTTAAAAAAAAAATCATACAAAACAAAAACTTTTTATTTAGACAATAGGCTGTGATTTGCAGGACTAAAACTAGGTCTAAACCAGATCTAAACCAGAATGAAAACAGGTCTAAACAGGACAAAAACAGGACTAAAACAGGTCTAAAACAGGTCTAAAACAGGACTAAAACTGGACGAAAACAGGTCTGAAATAGGTCTAAAATAGGTCTAAAACAGGACTAAAATAGGTCTGAAACAGGACTAAAACGGGACTAAAACAGGACTAAAACAGGTCTAAACCAGGACAAAAACAGGACTAAAACAGAACTAAAACAGGACTAAAACAGGACTAAAACAGGTCTAAAACAAGTGTAAAACAGGTCTAAAATGGGTCTAAAACAGAACTAAAACAGGTCTAAAACAGGTCTAAAACAAGAGTAAAACAGGTCTAAACCAGGACAAAACCAGGACTAAAACAGAACTAAAACAGGACTAAAACAGGAGTAAAACAGGTCTAAAACAGGTCTAAAACAGGACTAAAACAGGTCTAAAACAGGTCTAAAACAAGAGTAAAACAGGTCTAAACCAGGTTTAAACCAGGTCTAAAACAGGACTAAAACAGGTCTACACCTTTTAACACCATTCCGTGCAGACTGCGTCTCCTCCCATCCGCTGCACTGTTAATAACCTGATACCGCATCATTTTAAGTAAAAAAAAAAAATCTAATATTACTGATTTTTATTGAGCTGACGTGTTTATGTTTGTACTGACAGTGAGTTTTTTTTTTTGTTTTGTTTTTTTTAAATAAGAAAACCCAAAATCGCAACCTTAAACCGCAATACGAACCAAACTGTGAATTTTGTGAACCGTGCCACCCCTAGTCTCTAACCATAAAGCGAATCATAGTACTTCCTCTGTGGCCTTATATCTGTGTAAAGTATCTTCCATCATGGACATTTTTAGTATCGATACATGCTTTATTATCTGATTTTCAATACTTTGGACGATCCTAATTACCACTTAAGTTGGCACAGGACGTTTTGGAAATGAATGTTTTCAGTTTAAGAGAAAAACTCAGTCTAAATATGCGGAGTTTGTGTACTAAATGCGTGAATGAAACAAAACACAACTCCAGGTATGTTTTTGATGAGGAAACAACATCATAACAGATTGGAAAATAGTGTAATATGGGCCCTTTAACTTATAGAGATTCTAGTATTGCAAGTGAAAACAAATTATTACAATAACCACATTGGCTTTAACAGGGAAGTGGTGATTGACAGAGGACACCTTGACTCTAGATGACAGGACAGAAAAGCTGACGAAATCCAGATATCACCCGTCTCTTATGTGTTTCTCCAGCATAGCAACGTGCATACGGCGAGCACCTCCACCTCGGCACTTCAGACTGACCCACGAAGCTGCGCTCGAGTAATTGGCCCCAGCAGAGATGTTAGAGGATGGAAAGCATGACGATTCACTGAAGCGTGATAGGGAAGAGGAATCACAAGAGACACGCTATTCACGATGTGGTTAGAAGTGTTCACAATAGGGCAAAGATTGCTAAAGGTGCAAACGAGATCAGCTCCATATATATATATATATATATATATGTATATATATGTATATATGTATATATATATATAGTATTCACGATGCGGTTAAAGATGTTCACATATAGGGTAAAAATGGCTAAAGATGCACATATAAAGGAACCGGGTCTAAACTAGGATTAAACCAGCTCTAAAACAGGACTAAAATGGGACTTACACGGGTCTAAAACGGGTCTAAAACAGGACTAAAATGGGTCTAAAACAGGTCTAAAACAGTTCTAAAACAGGACTAAAACAGTTCTAAAACAGGACTAAAACAGGACTAAAATAGTTCTAAAACAGGACTAAAACAGGACTAAAACAGTTCTAAAACAAGACTAAAACAATTCTAAAACAGGACTAAAGCAGGACTAAAACAGGTCTAAAACAGGACTAAAACAGGTCTAAAACAGGTCTAAAACAGGACTAAAACAGGACTAAAACAGGATTAAAACGGGTCTAAAATGGGTCTAAAACAGGACTAAAACAGTTCTAAAACAAGACTAAAACAGTTCTAAAACAGGACTAAAGCAGGACTAAAACAGGTCTAAAACAGGACTAAAACAGGTCTAAAACAGGACTAAAACAGGACTAAAACAGGATTAAAACGGGTCTAAAATGGGTCTAAAACAGTTCTAAAACAGGTCTAAAACAGGACTGAAACAGGTCTAAAACAGGACTAAAACAGGACTAAAACAGTTCTAAAACAGGACTAAAACAGTTCTAAAATAGGACTAAAACAGGTCTAAAAAAGGACTAAAACAGGTCAAACAGGACTGAAACAGGTCTAAAACAGGACTAAAACAGTTCTAAAACAGGACTAAAACAGTTCTAAAACAGGACTAAAACAGGACTAAAACAGGTCTAAAACAGGACTAAAATAGTTCTAAAACAGGACTAAAACAGGACTAAAACAGTTCTAAAACAAGACTAAAACAATTCTAAAACAGGACTAAAGCAGGACTAAAACAGGTCTAAAACAGGACTAAAACAGGTCTAAAACAGGTCTAAAACAGGTCTAAAACAGGACTAAAACAGGACTAAAACAGGATTAAAACGGGTCTAAAATGGGTCTAAAACAGGACTAAAACAGTTCTAAAACAAGACTAAAACAGTTCTAAAACAGGACTAAAGCAGGACTAAAACAGGTCTAAAACAGGACTAAAACAGGTCTAAAACAGGTCTAAAACAGGACTAAAACAGGACTAAAACAGGATTAAAACGGGTCTAAAATGGGTCTAAAACAGTTCTAAAACAGGACTAAAACAGTTCTAAAACAAGATTAAAACAGGACTAAAACAGGACTAAAACAGGACTAAAACGGGTCTAAAACAGGTCTAAAACAGGACTAAAACAGTTCTAAAACAAGACTAAAACAGGTCTAAAACAGGTCAAACAAAAATACAATGTTATACAAGATTAGCTGATTGAGTCACAGTGGCTTTTTTTGGTGTGTTGTGGCTTTTTTTGTAGTGCGTTGTGGCTTTCTTTGGTATGTTGGGGCTTTTTGTTGTGTTGTGGCATTTGTATTTGTTGTCAGCCTCCCGGGTCAGAAAATAAAGTCCTGCGGCTACTTCGGGTTGTGGCTTTTTTGGTGTGTTGCGGGGATTTTTTTGGTGTGTTGAGGATTTTTTTGGTGTGCTGTGGCTTTTTTGGTGCGTTGTGGCTTTTTGTTGGTGCGTTGTGGCTTTTTGTTTGTGCCTTGTGGCTTTTTTGGTGTGTTGTGGCTTTCTTTTTGGTGTGTTGTGGCGCATTGTGGCTTTTTTGGTGCCTTGCTGGCTTTTTTGTGTGTTGTGGCTTTTTTTTGGTGCGTTGTGGCTTTTTTGGTGTGTTGTGGCTTTTTGTCAGTGCGTTGTGGCTTTTTTTTGGTGCGTTGTGGATTTTTTGGTGTGTTGTGGCTTTTTTTTGGTGCGTTGTGGATTTTTTGGTGCGTTGTGGCTTTTTTGGTGTGTTGTGGCTTTTTGTCAGTGCGTTGTGGCTTTTTTTTGGTGCGTTGTGGATTTTTTGGTGTGTTGTGGCTTTTTTGGTGTGTTGTGGCTTTTTTTGTGTGTGTTGTGGCTTTTTTTGTGTGTTGTGGCTTTTTTTTGGTACGTTGTGGCTTTTTTGGTGTGTTGTGGCTTTTTGTTGGTGTGTAGCGGCTTTTTTTTTTTTTTTGGTGTGTTGTGGCTTTTTGTTGTGTTGCGGCGTTTACATTTGTGTTGTTGCATTTGTATTTGTTCTGAGCTCTCCCGGGTCAGAAAATGGAATCTCGCGGTCACTTCCGTTGTCGCTTTTTTTTTGGTGTGTTGTGGCTTTTTGTTGTGAGCTTCCGTATGGTTTAGTCCGGCTTTAGCCCTCGTTCAAGCCCTATTTTCCTCCCAATTCTGATGTTTATGCAAGCGTGAATTCCCCATCGCGACTAAAATGCATTTGTTGGAGGCGCCATTTGATCAGTTCACAAAAAGGTCATAAACAAAGATGTGTTGTTATTGAGTGTCGCGGGTTTTCAGCCTCCTCCTCTGAGCTGTGCGGTGGTTCGATAGCATTGACCTGCACTGAGTCTGTGGGCCTGTCATTAGTGCGACTCTTTCGCTGCTCTTTGCCTTGTTCTGGGTCCTATTGGGATTTCCACTCTGGGCCTGCAGCAAAACTACAGCCTAATGACTTCAGTTTTACCCCGATGTAAGAAAAATCTATACGAACAATGGGGTTTTAAAAGCTGCGTTTTTTATATTAGAAGAATGAGAGCACAGTAAAATGATTCTTAAACGATGCTTAAACTAAATATGCAGGGTTTTGTGTGTGAAATATGTGTGAAAGAAACAAAGAAACAGCTCCAGATCTGTTTTTGATGAGGAAACAACATTATAACAGATCAGAAAATAGTGCAATATGGACCTGTTAATGATCACTCCATCCTGAAGGACCACCATTTCTTCTTTCGTGATCTCTCCTCCTTTATATTCAAAGCAGAGTTCAGTTCAGCTCAGTGGCACATAAGCCCGATTGGCCTGTTCTTTAGTGATTCCTGTGTTGCATTCTCTCTCCTGTTCGAGCAGTGGATTCACGTCCGGAGGTAGAGAGGGGCCATGTGGGACTCTGTGTGAATTAAACCATCTCGCCTCCAGAGGATTTTAAACTCACCGTCCCCGTTTCTGCAGTTATCTCTCATATGTTCCTTTGAAGGAGACACAGTGACAGGAGAACAATGGGTGTTGTCGTGGTAGAATATGCAAGAAGGGATGTCAAAACTATCGAAAATCTGATTCTAATCGATATAGGAACTAGGTTTGAAACTAGATCCTCATTTGAGCAGGTTTGATAGGACAGGACAAAAATGAAGCTTTCCTGAACAGTTTTAGAAGGATCTTGAGCTGTATCAGAACAAGAATAAGAGCATATAGACTAATAGATGCACATTGACCACTGAGAGATTACACAGATATAAAACCACGTGGGAATATAAAAGAAAGTACTGCGATTTAATGTTGAAAATCAATTTTTTTTGCTATTTGTCTAAAAAAAAGGTTTCAAAGCCACAGTATCTAACATTTTAGCCTGAAAACTGATTCTATAAGAGCATGTTTGTTTTTGTGTCATTTATTTATTATATTGCACTGAAAAATATGTATCCTTATTGTGAGCGGGCTTGCATCTCCACAAACCTGACTCTTGCCTTGCCTTTCGAATGGCCTTTCCCTTCTTGTTTTCATGGAAATATTGTAATTGTGGCTAGACTGCCCTGGAAAGGGAGAACGCCGTAACATCATGTTTGCTAAATAAAAATGGGTTAATGTAATTGTAGAGGTATTTGAGATCTTCTTTATTGTGTGAATAAATATCGTGAGCCAGTTTGGTTGTTTCAACAAGAAAATAAAACCGTAAGATCCAAAAATGTACGAGAAACAATGACAGAACGACGTAACAGTTATTTTACTCAGTTTCATTTTTGGTTTTTGCCTTTGCAGGGCAGTATAATCGTACACACTGGCATAAAATGTCTCTATTTCCATGGAAAATGTTCCGAAGTATGGTTTTAACTTGACTAATTTCTATGGAATCATAGAGGGGATGTGCCAACCTCAGAAAGTTACATACTGAACCTTTAACCAGGACATTTAAACTTGTAGACTTTCTCTAAAATTCCTTAAAAAGAGGGTACTTTTTTGGAGATTTCTACCATGTTTTAACGCTATTTCCTCATCAAAAGCTTTCCTTGCATGTTTGAGTAATATAGTGATCTCTCCCAGACCTTATTTATACCTTTCTTAGAGTAAGGAGTTAGATTCTGCCCACAAGCCTTCATGCTTTCAGCGAATATAGTATTTTCAAGACAACAAAAAGTAACATGGTGATCTAAAAATGTTATAATGACCCATAGAAGTGCAATACCTCTTCTTTAACCAAAAAATAATCTGGCTACTGCTGAATTGCTTCAAAAATATTTTGCCCAAACCAATGACTCGCTCTGTATTTTAGGACCTGTGTAATTACCCTCCATCCTCTTCAGTTATTTTCATCCTCGGCTTCGTGTATTGTCTGCTCCCTCTTGTCCTCCGTTTGGGTGGAGTTCTTCTATTTCGGTTCTTTCTCAGAGGAGGTCGATTGAGTTCTGCCCTGAGATGTTTCGAGCCCCATGAATCAGACGCCAGCTTGTGTAACTGTTCGGGCAGGAGACGGGAGGAGGCGGAGGAAAAGGAGGGTCGCGCTGCCTCTAGGGGTGACTTTAGGTAACTGCATGTCTCCCTCACTGTGGATAGATGGAGAGATGTGTGTGGGTTGGGGGACCTAGCACCTGCTCTGACCAAATAAACAAGTTGTCAACAACCACTGAGCTGTGAAATTGTATAAATGGGAAAGAACTTTGGATTCTCAGGGCTATTTTCTTATGAGATTGTGTTCACTTTTGTATATTTTGTTATAATTTTAAATGGAGGGCAAAAGCATGTGGTTTGGAGCAGAACTTGAGGTTTTTGAGGAAGAAATTAGATTATTTTTTGTGTGTGAAACTCGTGTGTTAAAATGCTGTATTGCTGTGTAGAACAGGTTTCACTGATGGTCACGTAGACACTGTTTTTGCACTCGAGATGTTTGGGCGTTCATCCATAGACTGTGTAAAGAAATGAACTAAGGGAGTGTGACGTCGGCCATAATGTTCAGCTCCACAAATGACGCTCACAATGTTTTACAGGGGAGAATTTGGAGCCAAGCACCATATTAGGAATAGGAATTTATTTACAGACAACAGCTGAATAAAAAACAGGATCATAGAGTGAGTTAATGCAAACATTTTAAGACCAAAAAGACAAATCTCACTGCAGCGGTGACTAGAGATGTCCTGATCAAGATTTTTTGGCCTCTGATCTGATTTTGTTAAGGAGTGCTCTTTCCAATACAGATCCGATACCGATCCAATCCTTTTTTTTAATTTTTTTTATTCACCCCTGAGGAATGGAACCATACATGGATTGTCGTTTTTATTACACTTTCAAAACCTCAAACAATATTGTTTAACTTTTGTAACAAACCTACTCTCTGAGGTAGGTCATAATAAAGAACACGATGAGGATATATTTAACCCTTTACCTCTACCAGTGTTTGCTGCTGTGACTTTGTGCTTGTAAATCTCAAACTCTTTCGGATCATTCTTTTGTAAGTGATGAATCAAATTGGTAGTGTTAAAGTGGCTCTGCTGGTTCCTCCACGAGAAACTGTTTGTTTGCAGCGTTTGCATGTCACTGTTTGACTCTCGTTTTGTTGTAGCGAAAAGTCCCACACAGCGACATGGCGGCGTTTTGATTTACAGCTGCTGTAAAGCACTTTGATGCCGCAAAAACATGTGAAACTGGATCGGTGCAAACATGTGACTGAATACTGTCCGATACTCATAAAAGAGCCGGATCGGGAGCTGATACCGATACTGAATATCAGATCAGAACATCCCTAGTGGTTACACAAAGAGGTGTAGCATTTTTTTCAATTTCAAGTCAATTTGAGTCGATGGAGCCGGAAAGCGTCCCCATGAACACTTCCTTGTTTTCTAGCAAACATCATTATGGGTCGTTGTTGAGTATGTGAGTATTGTTGAGGACCTGATTAGCGTTTCTTGTGTTTTTTGCTCAAACTCTGATTGAAAATAGCTTCTGGAAAATGGATTCTAGATGAACACCGATGAAACCTTCTCTACACTGAACCACTCTTGGACGAATGAGAGATGATACCGTCTGTCTAGTTCAGGCAGACAGAAATTCAAGCCTTTTGCGCATAGGCTGAAACGCGTCGGGACTTTTAAGTTGTCCATTAAGACAAGCCGTAAATTAATAATGGCATTTTATTTTAACTAGAGTGCCTTGGGTTTTTTGCATCTTTAAATGGGCTTCCCTTCCCCAAAGAGCACCACTGTGTTTTATTTACTGTGTTTTGTCCTCAGAAGGTCCAGGAAGTTTTTTAGACAAAGTTTATTTTGCTACAACACGGGTGCCAACTAGTTTACAAGATAATAAAAAAAAACCTATCCTTGCAAAGTTGTGTTCTGTTTAAAGTTTATTTTAAGCACCCCTCGTCTGCATAGGCCACCGCATGTCTCTCTCAATCAGGGCGCTTACATCAGTGTCTCCCTTGGGTGCGTCGCTGATGTTGTCCTGCTCGATATAACAATGACAACAGTGATGTGAGAGACTGAATTAGAGCCGCCCTTGTGTCTGTCAGGACATGTATCCCACGGCAACAGCACCACCTCACCTTTAGCATTAGGGAACATTTGACCCGGCCTTGGGGGATACAGGGAGAAGGGGATTGTGGGAAGGGGGTAATGGGATGGATTTGACTAAAATTACCCCGTCATTACCACAACAGAGAAACAGTGAAATTAATGACATTTTAATGACTACAGCTTGTATGATGTTGCTAGAGCGTGAAGTGTATTAAAAATGATTCACACTCCTTAACTACTTTTATGTTTTCTGGTGGAAGGTCCTGCTTATCACCATGGAGACGGAGGTTACTATGCCTAGAATGTTCCACAGTATGGCATTAAACTGCTAGTCATAAATTAAAGTTAAAGGTGCACTGCATCTGCCACCTGCTTTTGTTTATGGAGATCTGACCGTTTTGCCTTGAATATTCCACATTTTTTCATGTTATTCTACATTGGAATCACTGTGGAGACTAGTGGTCAGATCTATGGAGATGCAAGCCGAAGGGAGGGAGGAAAGAAAGGAGGGATGGAGGAAGGAAGGAAGGAAAGGGAGGGAGGAAGGAACAAAGGGACGGAGTGAGGGAGGGAGGAAGGAAAGGAAGGAGGAAGGGAGGGAGGGAGGTAGGGGGGAGGGAGGAAGGGAGGGGGGAGGAAGGGAGGAAGGAACGAATGAAGGGAGAGCGGAAGGAAGGAAGGAAGGAAAGGAGGAAGGAAGGAAGGCGCGGAGGGAGGAAAGGGAGGAATGAAGGAAGGAAGGGAGGGGGAGGGAGGATAGGGAGGGGGAGGGAGGAAAGGAAGGGAGGGAGGAAGGAAAGAGTAAAGGGAGGCAAGGAAGGAAAGGGAGGGAAGGAGGAAGGAAGAAAGGAAGGAAAAGATAGAAAAGAAATTCATGTTTTTTAAGGTATTTCTGAGCTATAAAACATTTTGTAACTGAACTAATGCAATGGAGATATGTTTAATGCCCTTCTGTGTAACATTCCAGGCCCTCCACCTTAGAAGTAAATAATGTCTTCAATAGTATTTAGTTTGGCCGGAGAGAGCATGCTGGGTAAATGCCCTTAATAACGGGATCTCTTAATTGTAACAACCTGTTGACGTGACACCGAATTAACCTCTAAACCCTAAACACTTCTTCCGAGAAAAGCCTGAGGCGATCAAACATGACCGACCTCTGCCCCTGAAGCTCGGGGGGAGTAACACCGGGTATTGATTAAGTTTCTAAATGGTCTGAATGAATGTGTCATGTGTTGTGCCGACAAACCTCCTCTTTAAATCTCCATGTGCAAAAAAGCTCCTGGAATCACATGCAGGATTTTATAGAGAACAAATTCATATCTTATTTTTATTTACATTTTTAATCGCTTCTATATTCTCCCTCTGCATACTGCTGCTTCTGTTGCGTACCCAAAATGCCCTAGATTTTACATTATAACTAAAATTGTGCGTATAATCCCTCGGTCGTCCATGGCAAAGGGTAAAGTTTAAGTCAAATCTATAACTCCATTCTCCAAATTATGTCAAAACTAATTAAGAAAATTATAGGTGTAGCCACGTCAGGCCCAGAGGTGTAAAAACACTCATTATGGCCAATGCATGATTCTGCTAATATGACCCCACACTCAGGGCAATTTCAATAGGCCGAGTTAATGACAGAAACTGTAAACAAGTAGGGCTAGTTTCAGAGTAATCTTGCAGCCAGATTTAAGGCAGTGTCCTCCAGCATTCTGACCAGAACTGTAGAAGCAGCTTGGATGAGCAGCAAAACTTACCTAAACCTTACCTTATACCTAAAACTCTTGTCCAGCTGACTAATTGAACTCTACCCTTTGCCATAAAATTGACTCGTGAGCTCGAAGCCACGTTATGACATTGTTACTCCCCAAAAAACAGTTGCTCTGTTTCATTTTTAATATTGTAATCTGTCTATATATCTAAACTTAAATGAATAGTGGATTTAACAGCTACCTCAGAGTCCTGCACGGGTTTGGGTACCTGCGGATACCTGACGCATGAACCACAAATTTTAATGAAACGGGTGAAAAATGTTGTGCTGTGTCGGGTTCGGGTTGGACGCAGGAGAGCGCGGGTGCAAACTGCCGTTTATAAAACATCATGTGAACAAAAAACATGCTCTATGTTAGTGAAATGCAAAAATGCCATTGTTTTTACAAGATGATTAAATTATGTGTTTGCTGCTCATTCGCATTCCCAAAAATTTCTGCCACTTTCATTTTCAGACTGCACGTGCGATGTCCTGCAGTTCAAAATGACTCCCGAGGACCTGAAAAGTAAATTGGCGAGTGGAGAGTACACAGTTGTGGTTCTTTTTTGGCTCTCGGACTGATTTTCATTCAGGTGTATGTATTTATGGCTGGTCGGATCGGATGCGGAATTTTATTTCAATTCTGTCGGAAAACGGGTCGGGTGTAGATTGAGGTATGACGGGTACGGGCAGGGCGGGTTTGTCAAAATCAGACCCGTGCAGGACTCCGAGCTACCTTTTTAGCTTTTTTTGTGTTTATAATCTTGCACTTTACCTTCATAATTGATGTTTATCTTAATTGATTGTTGCTTTCTTGTTTTTATTTTTTTATTTTAATTGTTGTTTATCTTAAATGATTGTTGTTATCTTAATTGATAGTTGTTTTCTGCTCTTGGCCAGGTCACCCTTGGAAATGAGGATCTCAATGGGTCTTTACCTGGTTTAATAAAGGTTAAATAATAATAATAAAGGTTAAATAATAATAATAATAATAATAATAATAATAATAATAATAATAATCATCTATTGGGAATCTAGTCATGTAGTGGTATTTTTCAAGCTAACAGCTCTTTTCACCTGTAGTTCGGTAGAGGTTGGCAATTCCATGGCTGAAATGATCCAAATGATTCTCATGAAGGTGTGTGGAGTTTAAAAACACATCGGAGCACTTTGTGTATCAGCACATGACATCACAAGGTGGAGTGTTTTCAGGTTGTGAGATGAACGCTGCCTAAATATGCAGGATTTGTGTGTTAAACATGTGTAAATGAAACAAAACTCAACTCCAGATATGTTTTTGAGGAAACCACTTGACAACATAGATCAGAAAACAGCGTAATAATAAATTCGGGTAGAGGCAAGGTCACACCGAACCTGTGATCCTGATCCATTTAAAATGTCTTTTTTGCATGAAGCCTGGAGGCATTAATCTTGAGGAGGTGGGCGAGTGGTGACGGCAGAGATGGATGGCGCTCTGCAGTTTGTCGGAGCTAAAGTTGAACCATGCTCGGTGCAGATCCATCAGCCCCAAACAGGCAGCCAGTGTCTAGAGACCAGGACTTATCCCTGCGCTATTCTCCGAGGAAAACTCTTTGTGAACGGCAATATTTCAGCGTAAAGCAGTTGTAACTTGTCATGGGGAAGCCAAGGGGGAGGACAGGAGTTAAATAGCTTTGTACAGTTCTCTTGATAACAAGTTTTGATGTTACAGGCCCTTGAATGAAGAGATCTTAACTGTTTTGTAACATCTTTGTAAATCCAGGCAGACACATTGGAAATTTACTGCCTGACAAATGTTGCTGTTTATTCGGTGATCAGTGTTTCATTTATTTATGGGGTTGTTTTGGTTTAAAAGTCCCATATTACGCTATTTTCTGATCTGTTATGAAGTTTCCTCATCAAAAACATCTGGAGTTGTGTGTTTGTTTCGTCCGCAAATGTTTAACACACAAACCCTGCGTATTTATGCTCCTCTCAAACAGAAAACACTCTGCTCCCCCTTGTGATGTCATGTGGTAAGAATAGAATCATCTGGAGGAGTTCAGCCCTGGATTTGTCGATCTATACTGAACTAAAAGTAAAAAGTAAAAGTTGGTGTGTGTATTGCCTTGAGTCTGATGATTTACGATTCAATACATCCCGATAGATCCCAATACTAAAACAATGGATGATATATTGCAATTTATCAAAAATTACTTCTATTAATGTTGTCGACTACATGAGAATGAAAATTGTATGAAATATAATTTATTCAGTCATGAGAACAGTGAACGCAACAAATTTTATGCAACACATTTTAGTGAAAAAATCAATTCAGATGCATTTTGAATCTATTTGAAAATTGCGCAATGATGAATCACAATATATCACTGAATAAATCTTTTTCTTACACCCCTAGAAGTGAACTTGAAAACTAAGGCTTCATGACATCACAAGGTGAAACAGAGCATTTTGATCTTTGGAGATGTTGTTTAGTGTATTTGATTTATTTGACAGGGACAATGTACAGTAGCATTAATCACAAAAAATGAAAAGATGTCTGGTTGTTCTGACCATATGATCAGATGTTCAGTGGACAAACTTTTTCAATGGTGCTGGTGCCACATTGTTGATAATCTTGAATCATAACCTTAGATTGGCTCATTTAATTGTATTGTCAAAGTTGAGCATTTTATGTTAAGTTAATATCTGACAGTGATGGTGTTTTAGTGGTTTCTGATCTAGAATCTTAAGTGCTCGCTTATAAATAGACTCTAAAGGTTTTATTGTGGTTTGTGTAGGCAGACTAATAGTGAAGGATTACTCAAACATGTGTGAATGAAATAAAACAAACTCTGGGTATGTTTTTGATGAGGTAACATTATAACATGGCTTAAAGCTCACAAGACTCAATTATGGATGATTGTAGTGGATGCATCTGCCCCCACTCCAGTGTCAGTACTTTATTAAGTTTATATTTACATTTATAGCTCATAATTTACTTACACTTGCGTTTGTTCTTTTTCGGTTTGAATCATTGGACGGACCAGACCATTGCTGAGTCAAGGGGAAGCACTATTTAGTTTGTTTTGTTAAGTTAGTTTATTTAATGTTACTTATTAGTGTTTATTTTCTGTAGTACAATGATTTGTTTTTGTGTTGCTTTAATTTAATAGCTTAATTAATTGTTTAATATAATTTGCCTCTCCTTTTTGTGGTCAGTTAGTTGGTTCCTGTCCCCTGTCTGGTGTGTTGACTTTAAGTTACCTAAGTTTTGGCCCAGTTTTTTTTTTTTTTTTTTTTGATGGTTTGCTTGTGTTAAATTATTTTGGACTTTATTAAATGTAAACTGTAAATGGAAATTTTTATACCTTGTCCTTTGTTTTCTCTGCTTGTCCCTGATAATAATATAGGACCTAGGAAAACAATGATCCCAATATTGATGATGTAATCTTGCATAGGCTATTGCTTGGAAATGTGAGATTCCCTTTTATTTTCAGCCCAAAGTGTTCGAATTACCCTCTGCGTATTGAATGACCTGCTCACTGTACAGTGTGTACCCGCCAAAGGCAAAAGTTACTTGGATGATCAAGTTGAGTTAATGCTTGTCTAGTTCAGATGATCTTTGTTTAGCCCCAAAATCTGTTTAGTCTCTATTTTTGACAAAAATCCCAATTATTTGTAGCCATGCTGCCTCGTTGTTACCAGATATGGTCTGGTTTTGGACGCTAAGTAAGACTGGGCCTGATTAGTACTTGGATGGGAGACTGCTTTGGTAGTCCATAGTCTGCAGTGGGGCAGTAATTACTGTAGTGCAAGCTGCATTTGTGTCCTTAAGCAACACACTTCATGTATAAGTGTGTATGAATGTGGTGAGGGCACATCAGAGGGACTGATGGTACAGATTGGCAGCCTCTCTCCTTTCAATCTGTTCATTAAAATGAATTAAATTAAGAACATTTTACTTTATTTGAGCAGATTTAATTTGACAAGTCAAATTATCTGCCAGTGGAATAAGTTTTTTGTTTTGTTTTGGTTTTTTTAATTCAAGCCACATTCGATTTTGTTTCTTATTTTAAGTGTAGCAGGATGTATTTTCATATTTTAAGCACAAAAAAGTTTTATTCCACTGGCAGATAATATTACTTCAAGTGAAATGTACTCCAATCATGTCAAACTTTCTTAATTCCAGTCATTTTAACTTGATTAGATTTTGTTTTCTGCAGTGATAGTTGTATCTTACCACCACCAAATATGGAATGAATAATGTAGAAAATTGTAAAGCAGCTTACAAGATGCATTATTATTATTTTATTATTAACAGGTTATGTAAAACTGTTTATAAAACATATGTAGGCATTAGACACCCACAGCCCCTAACGGGAAAAGAATCACAAGATTAACACAGCGACAGACACAAAGTTAAATGGCTTTGATTATGGTGGTGTCAGAGTGATCTACTTTGCTTCAGCGCAGTAAAAAGGCGGGCTGTTTTAAGTCTAACTAAAGCATAAATCTGACTTTATATTTAACATACTGCTCTTTGTGGTATGTATTATTCAACAGGGCCATTTTCCAGGTCCTAAATCAGGTCATGTGGATCCAGGGTATCCTCGTCCCTTTTGTTCAAGTGGGACACAGCGGCGCCTGCTCACTGCTGACGACACACACAGAAATCTCAGCTCCAAAACTTCATTACAGCAGGTTTTTTTTTCTGAAGAGCTGTTCCAACTCTTTATTTGAGCTTTTTTCCATCTCCGGAGATGTGCAAGCAATGAAATAACATGGTCATTTTCTGCTAGGCGAAAAATAGTTGTAGTTGTGATTCTACTTTCAATGAAGGTGAATCGATAAAATGCAACCGGGCAAGAGAAAATGGTTCTGATCTCAGTGCAAAGAGAGAAAAAGAGTAGTTGATGAGTTTTATCTGTGCGTATTTGAGTCACAATTATTGTAGGAATCAAAACAAAATAATACTTTTCATAATTTTAGATACTACATTAAGTAATTTCAATATAACTGGTGATCTAGTGATGACAAATGGTGACTGGCGACGTATTTGTAAGTTAAATTAAAGGTCCCATGTTATGCTATTTTATTGTCTGTTATAATATTTTTTCCTTATCTCAAATGTACCTGGAGTTGGCTGGAATTTTTGATCTGAAATAAAGGTAAAACGTAGCTGTTAACGTGAAAACTGCCACTACTTAAGTGGAACAGAGCATTTTGAGCTACGTGAGCGACTAAAAATAAAGGTTTACTCAAACATGTGTGAATGAAACAAAACACCAGATATATTTTTGAGGAAGTAACATTATAACGTAGATAAAAGCTCACAAGAGTTGATTTTGTGACCCTTAAGGATTTTATTGTTGCTGGGTCATGGTCATTTCTCACAGTAATCACAAAAAAGATTCCCAATTGCGCTGAAGGTTTTGCGGAATTATTTATATTCAAGTACTGTAACTGTTTTTTTCAAATTCATTTAAACTCAACAACTTAATCTAAACATTTCTTTCTCTTTTTTGTTTCAGGATGGCTCCAAAAGGAAAGAGGTACGAAAGAAGACCGTCTCCTTCAGCTCGATGCCCAGCGATCGCAAAATCAACAGCACGGCGGCGTGTATGGCCTTCATGATGGAGGGATGTGAAATGAAAAAAGTCAGATCCAACTCCCGTATGTACAACCGCTACTTTCTCCTCGACCCTGACATGCGCTGGCTGCGGTGGGAACCCTCTAAAAAGGATTCGGAAAAAGCCAAACTGGAAATCAAAAGCATTAAGGAAGTCCGGCTGGGGAAGAAAACGCCCGTCCTTCGTAGCAACGGACTCTCGGACCAGTTTCCCGATGAATGTGCGTTCTCGATTATCTACGGTGACAATTACGAGTCTTTAGATTTGGTTGCTAGCACCGCAGATGTGGTTAGCACGTGGGTCATGGGGTTGAGGTATCTCGTATCGTACGGTAGGCATACTGTGAACATGGTCGAGCCTAACCAGCCAAGCCTGCGTACATCTTGGATCGGGTCTGTTTTTGAACTAGCTGATACCGACAAAGAAGGACATATAGACTTGTTCAGGGCGACGCAAATCATTAAAGGACTGAACCCAGGCATGAAAGAAGCGCTAATCGAGCTGAAATTCAAGGAGCTGCAAAAAGCAAAAGACCAGTACGGCGAAGCTATCAACATGGACACATTCGTTGAAGCGTACTGCGAGTTGTGTACGAGACCGGAGATTTTCTTTTTGATGGTGCAGTTCTCAAGCAACAAGGAGTACCTGGATAGCAAAGACTTGATGCTTTTTGTTGAGGTTGAGCAAGGAGTGGAAGGCGTGAACGAAGAACTGTGTAGAGAAATCGTACAAAAGTTTGAACCATCATCGGAAGGAAGAGAGCGCGGATATCTCTCCATTGACGGTTTCACGCACTACCTCTTATCGTCCGAATGCCACATTTTCGACCCCCAACACAAGCGGGTGTGCCAGGACATGACTCAACCTCTGTCGCACTACTATATCAACTCCTCCCACAACGCGTCGCTTCTCGAAGACCATTTTTGGGGGTCTTCGGATATCAGCAGCTACATCCGAGCTTTGCGAATGGGGTGCAGGAGCATTGAGGTGATCGTATGGAACGGCCCAGACAATGAACCTGTGGTCTACATAGGCAGTTCTGTTGCTTCTCAGTTGGCGTTCTCAAAAATCCTAGATATTATAAACCAATATGCATTTGAAAGCTCAGAATATCCGCTAATTCTCTGCTTGGTGACGCATTGCTCGATTCCTCAACAAAGAGTCATGGCGCAACACATGAAAAAGATACTTGGGGATAAGCTGTACCTTCAAATGCCAAGTAAGGAGGACAACTACCTACCATCGCCTGAAAAACTGAAAGGTAAAATTCTTGTTAAGGGTAAAAAGCTGCCCCTTAACTTCCCGGATAGTGAGGGAGATGTTACAGATGAGGAAGAAGGGTTAGAGATGTCTAGAAGAGTCGGCGTAGACGACAAAGATCAGCTAAACGGGTTGGGGTTCAAAAGACTTAGACTTTGCCGGGAGCTTTCCGATCTCGTGACTCTTTGCAAGTCAGTTCAGTTCAGGGATTTTGACATTTCCAAAAGGGAGCAAAAATACTGGGAAATCTGCTCCTTCAACGAGGTGGATGCCAACCGTTTCGCCAACGAATTCCCGGAGGAGTTTGTGTGTTACAATAAGCGATTTCTGTCCCGTGTATATCCCACTCCAATGCGAATCGACGCCAGTAATATGAACCCTCAGGATTTTTGGAAATGCGGTTGCCAGATAGTCGCGATGAACTATCAAACCCCAGGACTCATGATGGATCTAAACTTGGGTTGGTTCAGGCAAAATGGGAACTGCGGGTATGTTTTGCGACCGGCTATCATGAGAGAGGAAGTGTCTTACTTCAGTGCCAACGCAAGGGACTCCCTTCCAGGAGTTTCTGCGCAACTTCTACATATAAAAGTGATCAGCGGGCAAAACTTACCCAAACCACGTGGGTCTGCCGCAAAAGGAGATGTGGTAGAGCCATACATATACGTCGAAATACATGGCATCCCGGCCGACTGCGCAGAACAAAGAACCAAAACGGTTTCGCAAAATGGCGACAACCCAATTTTCGACGAAAGTTTTGAGTTTCAGATCAACTTACCCGAACTGGCCGTGCTGAGATTTGTCGTTCTGGATGATGACTACATTGGAGACGAGTTCATTGGGCAATACACGATCCCTTTCGAATGCCTGCAACCTGGATATAGGCACGTCCCGCTCCAGTCGCTAACGGGGGAGTTTTTGGCCAACACGACTTTGTTCGTCTACGTCGCCATCACGAACAGAAGAGGAGGCGGGAAGGCGCACAAGAGGGGGATCTCGGTGAGGAAGGGGAGGAAAGCGAGAGAGTACACCACCACCAAAACTACGGGGATCAAAGTCATAGATGAACTGTTCAGAGCGTCAACGCAGCCCCTCAGAGAAGCCACGGACCTGAGAGAAAACGTCCAGGTAAGACACTTTTAACATGCCATTATAACAATTACTCAGAAGGAGCTTTGGGATTCTAAAAGAAAGACGTGTGCTGCCCAAAAGATTATGTATTGATAGGAATGGGTGATATGCATAGGCTGCATATGGGTCAATGACATGACGCCTAGATTTTCTGTCCAGTTGCAATTTCCTCAGTTCAAAGGGTTCAAATTTCATAATAGTTCACCACATTTCTGCAGTACTTCTGACCTCCGTGGAACCAAATCATTTTTTTCAGAAAACATGAGTTATTCTGCATATTTTTTGTACTTAAAGTGTTAAAATGTCATGTGGTGCGAATTTTAATAACCGACAAAGTAGACTTGAGTGAATGGGATTCTTTAGGCATTTTTCTTCATTTGATGCATTTTACAGGGCAGTAGTTTGTTCATTAAACACAAGCAGGCGACTGTCATATTGAACGTCAAAAGAAAATATCAATATACATTAAAAATCTAAAGAAATGCAACAGTGTTTCTATACACTTCTGTAATTCAGAACTTGGATTAATATCATAACCATGTTTTAGAAAATAAAACAATTTTAAGGTTATTCTCAATCGCACCACATGACATTTTACAGTAAAAATGCTTAAACATAGATTTATGCACATGACACTGTAAATATTTGAAAAAGTTTAATAGAAACTAACATTTTTTTATATTTTAAAATATGCCTGTTG
Organism: Odontamblyopus rebecca; assembly: GCA_030686955.1. Lineage (NCBI taxonomy): Eukaryota > Metazoa > Chordata > Actinopteri > Gobiiformes > Gobiidae > Odontamblyopus > Odontamblyopus rebecca. The sequence goes on from CM060667.1 coordinate 11,683,574, forward strand.
AAAATCCTTATACGTCATTGACCCATATGTAAATGGACATATCTAACCTGTCACCACATTCCAAATAGGAAGTAAACATGGGTGCACTTCCGGCTCCATCAACTCCATTTTACTTTCTATTCAAAAACGGTCACCCCTCTCTCAGGAACTGCAGCTGTCAGAGTTGTCATTTTGTCATGATCTTGGTGTTTTAATTTGGTTATTTTGTTCGTAAATCAAGATATGAACATTAATAACAGTCAAATCCAGTGCCTCTCTCTCTTTGTAACGTCAGGAACAGGTTTGATTGACAGCATTTCTAAGCGCCTGCTCCCTGTTAAACCAGTGGTGTGGGCAAAAAGGGGCTTTAACACCGTCACTCTGGATTGGCTCTTTAGTTGCTGTGATACTTGCGTCACATTTCCAAATGAAACTTGGGTGTAAATTTGCCCCTTTAACTGTTAGCCTCAATGAGCTTCTGAAACTGACTGAAACTGAGTCCACGTTTTGATATAGTTTATGGTGATATGTCAAAAAAAGAAGGAACTCATCGAACAACTGAAATGACAAAGTAATTATGAGAAAACAAACAAATAATAAATACTGGCTTTCTGTAATATTTTCATGTTCTTAAACCTTTAATTAATTTATTCAGTTTACAATTCACTAGCATCGTGATTCCTCTTCCTCCTCCTGACAGAGGATTAGCTACAGACTTCTCAACTTGATCAATGACAATTTGAAGTTATTACACTGTGATTTGATCCAAAATTTTTGCACAAAAATTGCACAGCATAAAATACATTTACATAACTTCTTTATGTATATGTATTTGTCCAATAATTTTTCAGTAAGATCTAAAAACAATTCATTCTGATCTCTGATCTTTTATTTTTGGATTTTTATCTTTGGAGTTTTGCAGCCCAACTTTTAATTTGGTTTCATTGGGTGACAACTCAAAGTGACAAATTCTCTGTTAACTTGTAAGTGAGATGCCTGGACCACTGCTAAGTCCCACTTCCAGTTTCGATTAATCTGTGATTTTTTTATTTTTTTATTTTGTACTTGTTTTGACTGGGTTAATTTCTTGATAAATTCCTTTTATTACCAGTTTGCTCCTGATTCAGCTAATTTGGCTCCTTTTTATTTGAGCATTAAGGACCCTCATGTCTCACTCTACTGAATTATAGCTCAAGGACATGTTAAATAGTCTGGGGACGTGTCTCGGAAATAGTGTTGACACAATACTAATGTTTGAAACTTCTTTCAAGTTTGGATTTTAAACTAGATAAGGATTCTGATACCACAATGATAATAAAATAACCTCTTTCTTTAGACAATATAATGTGCCTTTCATCATTAAAGGTGCACTATGTAACTTTAGGTTGGTGGTCTGTCACCTTCTTGTTTCTATAGTTATGCCATTCAACAGCTCTACTTTACCTTTATTCAGTTACAAGTGGTTTCATAGCTCAAAAATACCTATAAAAACAGACATTCTGACTGTGGGCAGGGTTTCCTCTCCACAGATTTGGCCTGACCTCTCTGGCCATCAGAGTAGTTTTCTTTCATATCCCCATTTGGGATGTCCCGATCCGATATTCTGTATCGTGTTAGCTCCCGATCCAGCTCTTTTATGAGTATCAGACAGTATTGGATTCAGTCACGTGAACGGATCGATTCAGTTTTACATGTTTTTGTGGCATCAACGCGCTTTACAGCAGCTGTAAATCAAAACGCCGCCATGCCGCTGTGTGGGACTTTTCACTGCAACAAAACGAGAGTCAAACAGCAACACAATCGCTGTAAACAAACAGTTTCTCATGGAGGAACCAGCAGAGCCACTTTACCAGTTTGATTCTTCACTTAAAGAATCATCCGGGCGAGTTTGAGATTTACAAGGCGGAGTCAAGGCGAGGCAAGGTAAGGTAAGATAGGTAAGGCTTTCGTTGTCTAATGGACTTTTTGGAGCTACGATACGAACTTCCTTCATGACACTACATTACAGAGATGGCGCTACCGGAGCTATAAAAAAAAGGTATAGGATCGGTATCGGAAAGAGCACTTCTTAAAAAAATCGGATCGGTTCAGAAGCTCAAACATCTTGATCGGGACATCTCTAATCCCCATCTCGTTTCATATCTATGTAATCCCTCAGTGGTCTATGGGCGTATACTAGTCTATGTGCTTTTATACTCTGGTACAGCTCAAAATCATTCTGAAAAGATTCATTTCTGTCCTATGAATGTGACTTTATAGCATTAATACGTGCTGAAGTGAGTATCTAGTTTCAATATTAGTTTTAGTCTCTGTAAGATCAGCTTTTCAATACTTTTGACAGCTCTACTCGAAGTGTTCTAAGTTCCAATTAAAATAAATTGTAATTATGAAAAAACTAAGCATGTGATCTACACTATGACTGAAATAGTTTACTAAAATACACTTTCTTGCCTTATTCTCTGCATTTTCTTCTAACAATACAACTTGACATTTGCAAAACTTAACTTCTCAAAGCACAATAGGAATGATCTCTTTTATGCTTCAGTTACAATTAGTCTGAGAAAAGAGCAAGGGCTTGTTTTGATGGCGTTTTTGCATTAGTCATTTGAAACTTTCATCTGGCGCAGTCTTTGAAATGCTTGACAGCTTGACAATACAACGGATCTCAGTGGAAGTTATTCTTTTCTCTTTTTTTTCTCCATGCTTTAAGTAACAAGACAATCTAGGGGCAGTATAGGTTGCTTTAAACGTTCGGTACCAGTTTTATTTTATATGTATTTGAGCAAATTCTGTCTTCCCCAGTACAGATATATTATATAAGCAAGGTCAAAATGAGTGAAGAAGGGATTAGTATTATCTCAATGGGACTTTCCTGGTTAAATAAAATAAAAATAAAATACCCCACATGAACTTACGCTGCAAAAAGTAAATTCAAATTAAGAAGATTTAACTTGATTTGAGTAGATTTCCCTTATATTTTTTCGTAATTCAAACAACATATAATTAATTATATCTAATTTTAAGTGCAAAGAGTTGTTGTTTGTCTTAATTTCTATGTAACTAGGTTTATTTTTCTATTTCAACAATAAAAAGACTTGTTCCATTGGCAGATAATTTGACAGGTGAAATTTAGGTGAAAATTTACTCAAATCGACATAAGATGTAATAAATCAAGTAATTTTAAAGGTGCATTGTGTCACTTTTCTGGTGGAGGGTCCGTCTCTATGGAGATGTTATTGCACAGAATGGGATTAAATCTTTCTATCTTCATGAAGCCCAAACTAGACAAAGTTACAGGTCATATCTGTGTAGAGGCGACCCTGTTTCCAGTCAGAATCCCTGTAATTGAATAAATGTAAGATAGAGCTGTTTAATGTCATAATGTGGAACATTCCAAGCAGAGCAATGACATAGAAACAAACAGGTGACGGACCTTCAACCAAAAAGTTACAGAATGCACCTTTAGCTTGATGAGATTTTAGTTTTAGTAGTGTATCCTTGCTGAACGCCATGAACACAGCCTGTCGTAATGTGCAGGCCACTCCCACTGATGCTGTAGTTTCCCATTTAGATAAACAAACTGAATTTATGTAACAAGCTCTGCCATAGTTATCAAGGCTATAAATACCCCAGCCTCCTATCTGTAAATCTGTAATGGCTCTGCACACAAACCCCTGGGCAAACATGCTAAAATTTCATTATAGATCTCGTGATTTGAATTCTTTTACTATGGCTCCCAATACAGCTCGTCTCAGCCTGTGATGTCAGGACCAGTTCCTGTATTTCTTTATGTAGAATTTGTGCAAATATTTAGTGTAGTTATATTTTTTGTTAATAGTCTTGTGGTAGAATTGGTTTAGTCCTGGGTTGGACCTTGTTTACTACTTAGGCTACGTTCAGACTGCAGGGTTTAATGCTCAATTTGGATTTTTTTGTGATAAATTTCAAATTTTTTTTTTGCGAGGTAGTTCACATTTTCAATTCAATGCGACTTGTCTGTGATCCCCAGTGTGAAATTTAAATGCCCCAGAAGTGTCCTGCATGCACATTGGAGGACACCTAAACATGGCTGTTGAGCACCTCTCGATTTTAAAGTTGCTGTCGTACCAGAGCCAGAACTTGTACCACTTATTTGTTTTAAGGAGGAGATTGAGAAGGATAAGGACGAGGTTTTTGTCCATGGCGTTTTGTGGGATAGTGGCAGCAACCTCCATATAAAGGAACGTGTGGGTGTGGAGTTGCAGCCAAGACTCTGTGCTTCGCTGCTTCACTGACAGTTTATGCTCAATTTATAAATTCATACTCTGTAAATAATGCTCTGTAAAGCATCTTTGTGACATATGACTGTGAAAAGCGCTTTATAAATAAACCCTTACTTAATTTTCGTATGACGAGAAGAAGACCTGGCCGTTCAGACTGAAGTCACATGGCAAAAGATCGGATATGTATCGGTTTTAGGAGCACATATCCAAGTGGCCTGAGTCGCATTTGAAAAAATCGGATCTGTGTCCTTCAGACTGTCATTAAAAGATCAGATACAGGTCACATAGGGGTGAAAAAATCAGATTTGGGTCACTTCAGGCTGCAGTCTGAACGTAGCCTTAGTGTTACCTTGGTTTAGTTCTGGTTTGGTCCCATTTCAGTCTGAACTTCTGCAGATTCAACTTTTTGTCTCCTGTTTATTCCTGGTTTGAGCTGGTTTAATGTTAGTATATGGTTCATACTTACAGTATATCCTGGTTAGTGCCAGGTTTAGTTCTGATGTAAACATTTAATTTGGTCTTCTATTCTTGGTTTATTCCTGCTCCAGTCTTAAGTCCTGGTTTGCACCTTTATTCGTCTGTGAATTAATTTGCATTTTATACATATGAATTTGAATAATATGCATAAGAATAGGTGAATTTATTTAGAGTATGTTATATCTCAAACAGAAAAACATCCAACATCAACAACACAATACTGATCCTAGTGTATTACAACATATCTCAAAGAGGGAATGGGGAGAATTAAAGGTCCTCCATTACACAAAATTGACTTTACTAACTTTTTTTAGTAGAGATTGGCTGTTCCAGGTCTGAAATCCTCCAAATGATTTTAGCCCAGTGTAAAAACGCTGTGGAGAACTTCCTGTTTGACCACAAACAAAACTTCTTCTATCTTTTTGTTGAGGAAACATTATAACATAGCTCAGAAAATAGCGTCATATGGGCTCTTTAAACTCCACCCTTTAACATTTCGCGCACCTCTTTGCTGGTTCAAATAGGAACACACACAAAACGGCTTCAGCAAATCGAAAAACCCAACCGTATAAAGAATGAGGACGGACGGTTTTCACAGCGGCCTTGACGTAGCTCAGAGCTCCCGCTCTGCAGTGATGTTGTGCGAGAGGTGACCATGGGAGAATACCAAACAGCTAGAGTGAATTGAACCAAGAATGTGGAGATGAATATGCCAGAAATTGTCCACATTGATAAGGCTAAAGCTATGAAATTCCATCGCTAGGTTGCCAACAGATGAATGCATAGGCTTCTGTTAGTAATAGTATTTGACATTCAGTTTTCGGGCCAACTCCTGACGAGTCCTAAAGAGCAGAACTGCAGAAATGCGCAGTTTCCATCTTAAAGGTCCCGTATGATGCAACATACTCCTTTTAAGTCATGTTATAATGTTGTTACTTAATCAAAAACAGACCCGGAGTTGTGTTTTGTTTCATTCGCACATGTTTGAGTAATCATTATACATACATTACATTACATTACATTATATACAATATTTCGAAGCGCCTTTCTAGACACTCAAGGACACTGTACAAAGACAATTAAAAACAGGCAATATGTACAGTACAAGACAAAGAAATTAAACAAAGCAATACAAGTAAAAATAGACGATCAGCAAAGACATGGATCATTGAGTGGGGTAGGTTTTTCTGAAAAGATGGGTCTTAAGTCAAGATTTCAATACTGGTAATGACTGAATGTTCCAGAGGTCAGGGGGGAGTGAGTTTCAGAGATGGAGCAGAGCAGCTGAAGGCCCTTCTGTCCGTGGTGCTGAGACGAGCAGGAGGGACTGTGAGGTGTGTGGAGGAGGACGACCTGAGTGAGCATGTGCGAGTGTGGAGACATGAAGGAGTTCAGTGAGACAGGAAGGGATGGATGAATGTGAGGAGTAGGAATTTAACTGAATGCGGTTAGGAACAGGGAGCCAGTGAAGCTGCTGCAGGACGGGGGTGACGTGGTGAATGAAGGGTGTTCTGGTGATGATTCGGGCTGCAGAGTATTGGAGGAGTTGTAGTTTGTGAATAGTTTTCTGAGGGAAACCGTACAGGAGAGAGTTGCAGCAGTCGAGAAGTGAGGTAACCAGGCTATTAAAGGGGAACGTTTGAAGCTAAAGTCTGTTGCTAGAGGTGGTCGAATAATGTCAGAAGCCAAAAAACAGATCTTGCTGTGGCAGTGAGTCTGTCAAGGCAGCAAGTTAGCGTAGTGAATTGGGCAAGTTCTTAGCTTACACGTAAAACGCCAGTTTGCACAGAAGAAGCTTAACACCACTTTAACCCATCTTACAACAGCCACGAGTCTAACAAACAAAACACTCTGCCTGGCTCATTAGTGTCTGGAAATGTTATAAAACAACTTTCTAAGCAGCCTTGGCCTTACCTTTGTCGATTTCCCACTGAGGATGCGAAAGCCCAAAAGATTCGATTGCCGACTCCAGCGGCAAGAACAGTGAAGAACAATATAAACTGAAAGTTGTTGAAAGAAAATGGTTCGGGATTTTTTTTTAAAAATTTTTTGCGTTTTAAAAAAAATATAGTTCACTCATAAATAAATGGGATTAGAAACGACATGGGTGATCGAGCTAACAGTTGTATTTTACCTTTACCATGTTTCCAAACGTCTTCCTGGTTTGTGACGTAAGCGTGAATATAAACCTTTTATGAGCCCTTTAAGATATGTGTCCTGCTTTGCTACGGAGGTATTTTTCTAGTGTTTTTTTTTTATGTTTTTCCATGTTTTGTTGGTTTGTTGAGTACGCAAATAATCACTAAATGACCTATGATAAAAAAGAATGCTTAAAGGTGCACTGCGTAACTTTTCTGATGGATGTTGGCCACTTGCTTATCTCCATGGAAATGCTAAAGGTCCTAGATTACACAAAATTGACTCTTGAGTGAGCTTTAAGCCATGTTAGAACAATAAGCAGACACCTTTTACTTCATGTTTAGTTGAGATTAGAAATTCCAGCACAAATTTTTACCACACACTCAGGCTTAATATCCAGGATTTGTGTGTTAAATGTGTGTGAATGAAACAAAACACAACTCCAGGTTTGTTTTAATGAGGAAACAACATTATAACATAGATCAGAAAATGGCATAATATGGGCCTTTTAAGAAGTAACTGTACTCTTAGCCTATTTTAATCCGTTTGACAGCTCTACCCACCTCTACATCTTGGTCATGATCTATGGCTTGTTTGCCTCTTAGCCTTTTTATATTTACATAATTCTCTATATAATAAGTCTATGCTATTCCAATATTACTTGGTCATAACTCTGATTATAATACGTTTTAAAATAATTGCTCAACCTTGTCTGGATTACTGCCCAGGGTGCACTTGCCAGCTGCTAATCTCCGTCACACTTAACCCAATCAGATTCTGAAGTGCTTAAAATCCAATCAAATATTCGCCGCTAAGTTTGGAAATAATCGCCACCGTGCCATGTGTCAAAAACTGACACTTTAATCTGCCCGGCAACACTGACTCATCCCTCATCGCAAATGTAATCTTTGGGTTCGCTCAGGGGGAAATTACGCGAGGTGAATGGGAAGGGAAAAAAAAAAGAAAAACACACATGCAAATCTGGTTTGAATGAGCTTTTCATAGCACGTTTCCTCAGGGTTTGAAATGTAAATAATTCTGTTTGAATTTTCGCTTAAAAGTCGATTGAGTAAAAATAAAAGCGTTGAGCTGAATGGAGGGTTTTAAAACTAGAAAGAGGTTTTAGACATGTCTTCTCAGATGGAGGGGAGGCAAATGGGCAAGCCAAGGGTTTTCTACAAAAATAAATAAATAACAGTGACATAATGTTATGTTTATACAGGGTTTTCCCCATTGGGCACCCAAAGCTACAGAGCAGGACTTTTATATTTATATTGTCTGTTTATTTTGTTCTTTTCCTACTGCGATTCAATTTGGGATTTAGTTTTTTAAATCCATATTAGAACAGTTTACAGTTTACAGGTCCTATATTATGCGAAATTGACTCTTACCTGGAGTTGTGTTTTGTTTCATTCACACTTGGTTAAAACACAAACTCTGCATATTTAGGTTGTCTTCTTCTCAAACTGAAAACACTCTGCACCACTTTGTGATATCACGTGATACAGTAAGTGCTCCACTGTGGTTTTAAACTCCACACACCTTCAATAGAATCATTTGGATGATTTCAGCCAATCGCTACTGAACTGCTTCATGACATCACGAAGTGGAACAGAGCATTTTGAGCTTTGGAGGTGTAGACAGACTAATAATAAAGGGTTACTCAAACTGTGAATGAAACAAAACACAACTTCATTCCATGTTTTTTTTTCCATCATTTTAAAAAACAATTGTAATCAGACAAAATCAAATCAAATAAATTAATAAAAACAAATGAATAAATAAAATCCTCAGTCCTGACCTGAGAGCGTATATATGAGTGGACTAAGTGAGTGTGACGTCACCACAGCGTTCAGCGTCGCTCAAATGAGGCTCGCGATGCCACGGTTACAGGAGCGAATCTGGAGCCAGGCTCTATTTTTGACGGACAAAATAGCGTAAAAAAAAAATTCAGGAGCATGTGTCGCGGGGTCATACGAACATTTTAAGATGAAAATGACGAGGCTCATTGCAGGAGTTACAGAGAGAGGAACAATAAGATCTCAGTGTAAGTCAATGGGGATAAAGGGAGAGAAGAGCCTCCTGGAGCACTTCCTGTTTGGCACGCGGCGGCTAACGGGTTAGCTTAGTCCACTTATATATACAGTCTATGATCCTGAGCTCATGGTGACCAGTCACACCCCTCCCTAGGCTCCACATGAACAACATTGAAAAAAATACATACATGCGTGTGCATATGTGCATGAACACATACACACAAGTGTATGTACACCAGCCCACATGCACACACAGGTTACAAAACACACACCTATACATACACAGCTCTGGAAACAAATAAGAGACCACTGCTTTATTTTTCTGAAATCAGCATCTCTATGTGTGTGGCAGCCGTTCAATTCCAGCGTCTGTTGAATTCAACACAAACAAACCTCATTCTGCTTCATGAGGCACTGATGAGGAGATCATCTGAACCAAACCTGATTTAAGGAGGAAAAGTATAAAAGTATAACTGTGATTAAAAATCATGATTATTTCACCAAATATTGATTTCTGAACTCTTCCTAAGTTCAAACATTAGTATTGTGTGGTTTTAAAATGAATTTGATCTTGTTTACTTTCCATTATTTGAGGTCTGAAAACATTTAATCCTTCTTGTTATTTTGATCATTTGTCATTTTCTGCAAATAAATGCTCTAAATGAAAATGAAATGTTGTCCATAGTTTATAGAATGAAACAAAAAAGTTCATTTTAATCAAACATAAACCTAGTAGTAAAATCAGAGAAACTGAACATTTTTCAGTGGTCTCTTATTTTTTTCCAGAGCTGTATATACACACTTCATGCATATACATACTGTACCTATACACATGAAATTACAACAGGTATGTTCTGGAGGTAACAACTTTATAACATGGCTTAAAGCTCACAAGAGTCACATTTTCTTCATATCCGACCTTTTAGAAGAAAAATATGAAAACGTGAAACTAGCAGATGATTCATATGTGAAATTGAATTCTTAAAAATAGATGTTTGTTACTTAAATGTGTTTTGCCTGTAGCCAGCAGGGCGGAAGGCAGCAGCGAAAAACAGTCTGGATATTTGGGCGGCTCTGACATATGACAAAGAAGAAAAAGAAAAAGAAGAAAGCCCATTTTGTCTCCTCAGCCTCCATACCTCTCAGACCTGGAGGCTGGCGACCTTTGAACTCTTAAAAGCAGCTCCAGCAGGCGTGTTGCCCGTGCACACACCGCGAGCTGTCCCATTTGTCCACCCCATTTCACCTCAGCGCAGTTCTTTTATTTATAATGTCTCCACTTGGTCTGTTCTTTATAGCAGCCAAAAGGCAAGCAGCTATAACAAATGCCGCTGTGCTTTCACATAAGAAAAATAGTATTCAGAACAGCTTGAGGTCCATGGACTAGAACTAAATAATGCATGAAAACTTGCCACTGTAGTTACTCATAATAACCTTAGCAGTGAATGAAGGACTCCATTTAGTGACTTAAGTAAAAGTACAGATAGACGTATAGAGTATTTTGCATAACATTTTAAAACAATTAAAGCATTTTGAAGAAGAATTTAGCTCGTTTTAAGTGATTTGTTAATTTTTGTAGCTGTTTGGGTGTTTTTGTGTGTTTGGTGTTAGGACGTTAACTTAATTTAAATGTGCAAAAATAAGTCTCAGTCATTTCAGCAGGTGTCAAACCTTAAAGCAAAGTACTTTTACTTTACTTTTACTTTTTCTGTAGTAAAGTAATAATTGTAATAATAATAGCACATTTTATTTATTAGGCACCTTTCTGGACACCCAAAGTCACCTTATAACAACATAAACAAATTAAGTGTGATTAAAACATACAGTTAAAAGCCTGCAGTTAAAGTGCGACAGTATTTGATTAATTGATTGTATTTAGTATCGTATTTAGTGTTGTATTTGTAAGTAAAAAGTACAGATATCTGCTCTCCAACAGTGAAGTAAAGGTAAAACGTATCCAAGTAAAGTACATATACCTACAAATTGTACTTAAGCATTGTACTTTTCCTTCTGTACTTCATTATCTTCCACCACTGCGTATTTGTTAGGTTTGGACATATTATTTTGTCTTTGTTGGGAAATTCATTGTTCTCTCTGGGGAGACCAAAAAGTATTTGGAGAAACTGCTGTTCAAGTAAGAGTAAGAATAAGAATAACCGCCCTGACCTCATATCTGATTTATGATGTCTGTCTCTGATATTTGAGCAAAATGTCCCTTTCCCCAGTACAGAGATATCGGATTGTATATTGTATTGTATTGTATATTCTCTTATATAAGTAGAGCAGTTAGCATGGTCACCGTCTGGTCCCTAAGTTGTTTTGTGTGTGTAAAAAGCTCTTATAAACTCATCACCGTGAATAATTAGGATGCTCAGACTGCACATGTAAGTGAGGAATAACTCTAGAAATTTAACTAATTCTGTTTTGTTTTTGTTTTATTGTAAAAATCAGTGTCTTTAATGCAAATGGAATAACAAAAAATGTGGTGTTATCAAAGGTAGAGAACATAAAATGAGATGTCAAGAGAAACTGCGCCAAATATGATATGAGATCTTGAAAAGAGTACCTAGCTGGGGTAATAACTTTAATGTGCATGCTTTAGGTTGAGAAGAAAAAGTACCAAGACACAGGAAGAACATGCAAACTCTGGATTCATAACATGGAAACTGTGATATCTTGTGTATTTTTCATTATTAAAAAGGCCCATATTACACTATTTTCACTATGATCTATGTTATAATGTTGTTTCCTCATTAGAAACAAACCTGGATTTGAGTTTTTGTTTCTTTCACACATGTTTAACACACAAACGCTGCATATTTAGGCTGAGTTTTTCACTCTGTTCCACTTTGTGATGTCATGTGGTAATACAGGATGTGCTCCACTGTGGTTTTAAACTCCACACACCTTCACTAGAATCATTTGGATCATTTCAGACCTGGAATTGCCCATCGCTACTGAAAAAAAGTGGTAGAAAATTACCACTTCATCACATCACAAGGTGGAACAGAGCATTTTGAGCTTTGAAAATGTAGACAACCTAATAAAAAATGGTTACTCAAACATGCATGCATGAAACAACGCACATTCCAAGTATGTTTTTGATGAAGTAACAATATTATAACATGACTTAAAGCTCACAAGAGTCAAATTTGTGCAATATAGGACCCTTAATACTGAGCTCTTTTTCCCATGATTCAGGCTAAACCAAAATAGTAGAAAATAGAGCATCTGTGTAAAAAGAGTTCTAATCTACCTGGTCTTAATGTAATCTCTTCTAATATGGTAAATACGAGGCTGGTGGACTGAGCTGCATCTAAATGGGACTCAGCCAAAGTCTCCAGATTGGACTTATCACGAGAATACAAGGTGCCTTAAGGGGAATTAAACCAAATCTCTGGAGCTCAGACTTGAAAATCACATCTCTTTGTGTCTCTAAGATTTATGCCTATGAGTTAAGTTCAAGGCAAACTTTTCAGCAGCTCATTTAGTTGAGATATTTGCCTGATAACCAGAAAATTAGTGGTTCAGTCTCTGCTATTGTCATTGCTTGAGAAAATATTATTGTGTAGGTTGAATATCATAGAAGAACTGTTCATCTGTCTGAACTGTTGGCCTAAGATTGTCTCTTAAAGGTGCATTGTGTAACTTTTTTCTGGAAGAGGAACGTAGTTGCTTTGTCTGGAATGTCTCACAGTATGGCATTAGACTTTTCTATCTTCATGGTGATCAAACCAGACTAAATTACAGGTCAGATCTGTGGAGAGGCGACCCCGTTCTTGTTTTTCTACCTATACCTACTTTATATACTACACAAAACCATCTGTAATTGAACAAATGTACAGCAGACCAGTTTAATGCCATACTGTGGAACATTCTTGGCAGAGCAATGACATCCATGGAGAAAAGTATCCACCATAAATGTTATACAGTGAACCTATAACATAACCAAAAAGGGACTCAAATTGTTTATTGATAATTGATTATAATAATTATAATAAATAATAATACTTTTTATTTATTAGGCGCCTTTCTGGACACTCAAGGTCGCTTTACAACAACATAAACAAATTAACTACACTTTAAAACATACAGTTTAAAGCGTACAGTTAAAGTGGGACAATATTTAATTGATTGATTGTATTTAGTGTTGTATTTAATGTCGTATTTTATTGACACCTTTTATAAACAGAGTTTAGAAGACAATAAATGCAACAAGAAACAGATTCAAGGCAGTTTGCATGTGAAGAATTATACATTTATTAGATTTTTTTGCCTCTTTTGCTCCTGTCCTCTCCTCCTTATCGAGCCTTTGAACTGCTCGGTGCTGAGGAGCCCTGCTCAGGCCATCAGAACCAGAGACCCAGGAGGTTAGCAGGCCCTGAGTCCGGCTCTAATGAGATGGCTTTAGTCAGAATCAGGACTGAGCACAGGTGGGCAGCTGTTTTTGGGGGTGGTGGGGCTGTCAGGTGGTATGGTTTAATGTCCATAGTAGCAGGTGCACAACGAGTACAGCACAGACTCCAGCATGCGTTGCAGTTTGCTTTTCTTCATGGGCTTCTCCAGGTTCGAGCGGATGGCCTCTAGGACCGTGGAGCTGAAGCCTTTCTGGGCCACAGCAGCATGGCTTACATGGTATTTGTTTTTGCCTTTGCACAGGTCTTTGTACACGGCGGAGGCTACTTTTTTATATTTACCTGATCCTCCAGCTGTGCGAGCAGGTCTTGGGACAGAGGGGCACTGAGAGGGTGCAGCTCTGCCCGGAAGATCTTCTTGACGACCTCAGTGACAAGTGTGTTGCAGTCGTCACTGCTCCACAGCCTGGGCTGGGGGTCCGGCCTCTCAGAGGTAGTTGTCCTGGGTGCATCTGGAGCAGGCAGTGGAGATTCAGCTGCTGTCTCTGAGGGCAGCACATGCTCCAGAGTGGCCTGTGAAGGCTGGGGATAGAGCAGCATGTCAGGAGTCGCTCTGTATTGCTGCTGAGTGGACTGAGGAGAGAGGGTGGGCCCATACATCTGCAACTGAGGGGGGAGGGGAGGCTCATACTGGTGGGCTGGTTCTTCGTATGTGAGCTGGAGTCTTGGTGTGGTCTGGGAGGGACTGGACATTCTGAAGACTAGTCTGCGGATCTTCCCCAGAGCTCTTTGAACCGGGTTGATGTGGTTGGGCAGCTGTGTCTGACTGCACACCCAGCGAGACATTTCATCCAGAAAGCCTTGTATTTGAACCCGGACGCCCTTTTTGAATGTTGTCTTACTTTTCACTAGAGCCATGTTGGTCGTGATGACATCGGTCAGGGTCTCGCTAAGCTCTCTGAAACGAAGAAGAGGAGACGACTTTTCCATTACCTTCTCTGGGGACACTCCAGGGAGCACCCTGGCATGCTCCCAGGTCCTGATGTCATTCAGTATATCAAGGAGCACATAGCCCATTAAATCAGGAGTCAGCACCACAAGATGAGGATATGCCTTTTCAATCATGTCCTCTTGGGACACTCCAGGATGCACGTCAGGGACCACCAGGCGTTTGTTCTGCACTTGGCTCTGGTCCAGGACGGCTTTGACATTGCTCGTCACTTCTGTAATCAGCCCGCAGCAGAGAGTACTAATGGACTGGTGAGTGGAACCCAGCACTGAGTGAAAACTCTCACTGAGGCTTACTTGTACTACCTCTCTGACTGTCTGCTTAGATACCTGCAGGGGGGGCTCTCGTGTGCCTCCCTCTAACACAATGTTCCTGAAGGCATCAAGGATCGGTTTGGAGAGAGTGGCGATCACTGTCAGGAACATTTCTGCCAGGACTTCTTTGGACTTGGGTTGTGCAAGTTCTCTCGCTCGATCCCAGAAGATGTGCACCAGGGGCTGGACCTGATCAGTGGAGATGTGTGGGATGGACCCATTGAGAGGAGAGTGCTCCTCTGGGCTGGATTTCTCCTTGTTCATGGTAGTGTAATTTTTATAACTAACTAACTAATAACTTTAAAAAATAACTTAACAAAGTCTTGTATGGACTCCTAAAGTCTTATGTTTACTCCTAAAGTCTTGTCTTTCTCTGAGTTTGCTCTTTCTGTGAACTCATTGAACAGATGAGCCAGCCCCACAGACTCACTCCTGCTCGGAGTGGAAGTTACCATGGCAACCACATGGCATCACAACATTCTATTGGCCAATAATAATAATAATGGGTACAGATGGGGGCAGCTAAAATAAATACAGTTCAAATGTAGGATTTTGTTGTACTATATTGCGAGTTAATGGACTTAGTTACCAATAAAAAAGATGACATTAAAGATTTGTAAATAAACATTTTGTGTATTTCATGACAAAGTACAGTGTTTTTAATGGGGAAATCTGCCTCGTGTCTCCAGGTGAGTGTATGACATCATCAGATTCTAGAACGTGAAAACCAGGCGTTGGTTCTACTGTAGAATGTGCTGATGTCATCGTCACTCTCAGGTTTCTGAAACATCTTTTTAACCTCTAACAGCATTGTCCAATTATTTTTTATCTTGTTTTCTCATTATTTGTAAGATTTCCAAATTACTACTACTAATAATAATTAGGGCTGTCAAATGATAAATTTTTAAAACATTTTTCTCTATTAAGATCAGAAATTCCATAGTTAATTGCAATTAATCGCATATTGAATTGCATGTTTAAAATGGTCTTATTTTGCATTTCAAGACAGTTTTAAAGCCATAATGTAAAGCAATTCGTACCCATTTAGCAATTGCTGTAGTTATTTTCTTTGCCGTGTGATTATCCACAGGTCTGTGGTGACTTTGCCAAACAGTAGCTTGGCAGATCTGAGGTTGGGACGCTCCGGTTGCTGCCCCCAGCCTCTTTTACAGTACCATCAAAACAATAATGTGCTTCTGTCGACATTACTCCAGATACAAAATATATCACTGCATTTCTGAATATTTTTGGTAGTTCTTTCCTTTTTGCCTTGTACATCACTTTTGCTGTCTGGAAGTTTATCAGATCCTTAAGTTTAAAAATTTTTGAAGTGATAAATAGCTGGTTGATGCGGCCATAAAACCTCGATGTTATGAATTATTGGTAGTGCTCTTTTCTGTAATATGAATAGTGGTTCCAATCTTGTTTTATAATTATTACCCCAGATCTCAGCACAATATGTCAAATATGGTGCTACTAAACAACAATAAAGTGTATGCAGAGTTTTCTCGTCCAGAAAAATGTTTATTCCTTTCAAACCATGTTTTTAATTTCAGCATTTCAGACACAATTTCAGAAAGTAAAGTAAAGTTTCGAAGAATAAGTTAGTGTCCTCTGCAAATAATACAGATGTAAATAACTGTGACACCTTGCATGAGTCATTAATGTATAAAATAATACATTTAGGGCCCAACACAGAACCTTGGGGTCGACCGCGCCGAATGTCTAAACATGATGAGCAGTGATCATTTCATTAAACAAACTGTCGCTTTAGATTTTCAGTGAATAAAATGTATAATAATAATAATAATAATAATAATAATAATAATAATAATAATAATAATAATAATAATAATAATAATAATAAACATTTTGGTAGGATAGTCCACCACCTGCTTGTTTCCATACAGATGGCTTTGCTTTGTCTGGGATGGAAGTCCAGTATAAATGTAAATGTATTTTAAGATTTTCTTTTTGTTGTCCCTGCTCGGCTTTCAACGACATTGGAGAGGCTGATTTGTGTTTCAGATCACACAGAGTGACAAACAATGGCTCTGATTTCCTGGTTTAGATCAGGAAACCCAAAGAGGCTTCCTGTGCCCAGTCTGCACTGTTTAAAATACATTTGGTGTCAAGGGCTGCCAACAGTGGCCCTCTGTGCTGAGGGCCAGGGACAAGAGGGAGAGAGGAGAGAGGAGAAGAGAGGAAGAGAGGGAGAAGAGAAGAGAAGAGAAGAGAGGGAGAAGGGGAGAAAGAAGGAAAGAAAACAGAGAGACAGAGAGGGAAATGAGGAGAGAGAAAGACAAAAGGAGATATAGAAAGAAGGCAGAACGAAATGGATTTAGGGAGAAATGGATAGAAATAGAGGAGAGAAAGACAGTGAGGAATGAAAGTCCGAGATAGAGACAGAGAGAGATGGGAAGAGAGAGTGAGAGTGATAGAGAGAGATATATAGAGATAGAGAGTGATATATTTATATGTATGTCTGAAAGACTGAAAAATTAAATAGAGAGAGGGAGAGATGGATAGAAATAGATGAAGGCTGAGGGAGAGATAGACAGAGGAGAGAAAGACAGTGAGTGGGGAGTGAAAGCTGGAGATGGAGGGAAAGAGAGAGAGGGAGAAAAGAAGGAGAAAAACAGACAGGGTTGGAGAGAGATAAAGGAGAAGAAGAGTAGTAGAGAAGAGTAGAGAGGAGGGAGAAAGAAGGGCAGAGAAAGGGAGATAAAGAAGAAAGATAGATGAAACAGAGAGAGGGAAAGATGTGAGAAATAGAAATAGAGGAAGGCGGAGAGCGAGATAGAGGAGAGAAAGACAGTGAGTGGAAAGTGAAAGCCAGAGATAGAGGGAAAAGTGATTGAGAGAGACAGAGTGAGAAAAGAGGGAGAAAAACACAGAGAAAAAGGAAGAGAATGAGATCGAGAGAGAGAGAGAGGGAGAGAAAGAAAGGCAAATTGAATGAGAAAGAAGAAAGAAAAATAAGAGAGGGAGATATGGATAGAATAGAAATAGAGAGGAAGGCTGAGAAAGAGAAAGAAAGATAGAGTAAAGAGAGAAAGTCAGAGCTCAAAAGAAAGAGAGAAAGACAGGGAGAGTGAAAGAGGGACAGAATGCAAGGGAAGAAAAGAGAAGAGAGAAATGGAGAGAGAAGAGGGGAAGATGGAAAGAGCGAAGAATGAAAGTCAGAAAAACAGAGAGAAGAAAGAGAGGACATCAGAGGGAGGCAGGGAGCGATAAAGATACACGAAATACAGAAAATCCAAAGGAGAGAGGGAAGGAGAGAGAGAAGAGACAAAAAGATGGAGCAAGAGGGAGGAGAGGAAGACAGAGAGAGACAGAAAGAGTGAAAGCGGGACTGAAAGCAGGGAGAGAAAAGAAAAGAGAGAAACAGGGAGAGAGAAGACGGAGAAAGACGGAGATAAGCAGAGAGAGAGAGAAACAGAAGTGAGAAAATCAAGGATGGTGGAGTGAAAGAGGCAGAGAGAGGAAGATAGAAAGGCAGATAAAGAGAAAAAGTAAAGTAAAGAGAGTAAAGGGAAAGACAGAGCGAGAGGGAGGAGAGAGGAAGGCAGAGAGGAGGAGGGAGGGATAGAAAACAACAGAAAGCGAGAAAGAACAGTAGAAAGGCAAGAAAGAGCGAGAACAGAGAATAAAGAGCATAAAAGATGAAGGGCTCGTGTTGACAAGGGCACTGTTGTAAGGGGAAGTGGAGATCTGCTCTGGGGGGTGAAGAGGTGGAAGGAGGGAAGAGAGAAAGAGAGAGAGAGACGGGAGACTAATTAAAACCGCAATTCTTTTAATTGCCCTGCGTTGAAACACTGTGGCTTTTATTGCACAATTATTATCAGAAAAACATTTTGAGCTTGAGGTCCCTGCTCTCATAATGAAGGCTAATGGGCTGCACTGGGACATGAGCGCTTCTATAGAGTGAAATATGTAGAGCTGCGCTGTTTTCTACAAACATGTTTTTCCATTCACACTCCAGAAGAACTAATTGACGGCCCCTATAGCACTTTGCATTTGCCCAGTTCTTCATAAAGGCCCATTAATCAAGACCTCAGTAGTACTGCTGATAAGTACTGCTCCGTCTGAAGCTCTGACGCTCTGTGAAGGCCGCCACACACGATTTTTCAGTCTTCAATGATTTTTAAACGTGCAACAAATAACGAACGCCACAGACACGAGGAGAATCTCCGATCATAAAGTCTGCAGTGGGATACGTCTGCAGACCACAGGTTATAAAGTTATGAGAGCGATCGTAGCAGCTGTTTCCTGTCTACAGTAAAACCACTCGCTCTGAGACTCTAAGTGTTCAGAAGATCAGAGCTCTGCACTTCTAGTTTGGATGCAAATCAAAACTGTAGTATTATTGTGAAATGTGGCGCAATAATATTAATATAACGTTATTTCTTTATTTACAGACTCGGGGTCCAAATTGTACATACAAGGACATACACTTACAATATGTTACATCCGTAAATCCAAAACACAGCCAAAATTGGGCAAATTGTGTGGTGGCCTTAACTCAAATTAGACTTTTAATCTGAGCTTTATTTTAACACAGTCTAACCAGAAAGAACTAGAACAGGAGAGCTGCTTTGTGCTGATAAACAAGTCCGTCTTGAATAACAATAGTTTTTTAGTCAGTCTCATCTTTTTATTGAAAATCAAACTTGTAAACAGGACCATGAACGCTCTTATGGATCACAGCTCATATTGATGAAAATGTGCTGTTTAAATCCATTTTGTATTCTTAAAACTTTTTTGTCTGCATTTGCTAATGTGTTCACATTTTGTCACCATGGAAACTGCTGAACATTCTGTCAATAGCAATGCATTATAGAACACCCCAGCGTGATGCTACTGCAAAGGATCAGTAGATGTCGCTTCTTCAAATATGGAGCAAGAATCTAGCTACTAACTATTTACCATGATGGGAAACTAGTTTTTATTATTTTTTACTGATGAATGTATTCCCGACACTGTAAATATTATAAATTGCATTGTTTTGTGCCTTATGTTCATTCCAACTTTCTTCTTTGTTACTCTTACTATTTTAAACATTGTTTGTAATGTCGTTTGTCTCAGGGACTACAGATGGAAAACAGTCTGGTACAAAGCGTCTTTTCATTTTTTGTAGGGCTGTCAAACGATACATTTTTAAAATCTTGATGAATCAGAAATTCCATAGTGAATCGTGATTAATCGCATATTGAATTGTTTAAAATTGTGTTATTTTGCATTTCAAGACCGTTTTAAAGCCATAATGTAAAGCAATTCTTACCCTTTTAGCAATCGTGGTAGTTATTTTCTTTGCTGTGTGATTATCTACAGGTCTGTGGCGACTCTGCCAATGGTAGTTTGTCTGACCTGAGGCTCTTGGCCCGGATGTTCCAGTCACTGCATCCAGGTGTTTAGCTTGGAGGTGCTAACTTAATGCTCCTGTACATTGTCCCTGTCAAATAAATCAAATAAACTAGACTAAATTTCAGTTTCCACCTGCTGAGACTTGGATTGTGTTGTCCCCCCACAACAGGTCCCCACTAAACCCTGTGTAATCCAGTGGAGATTTATTACAGTTGATGATAGTTGGAGAACCTCTGAAGTGTTAAAGATGAAAAACTCTAACCCCAAAAATGCATTTTTCAGAGCTTTTAACCATGTCCTAGTTGTTTCCTCTCACCATTTACTTACCTGAAGTTGTATTTGGAGTGATTCGTGCATGTTTGAGCAATATAGGCCGTTTTGCAGATCAATCCACGTTTTCACCACCATCAGCACTGTACTCATTTTGTTTTCCAATTTTATTTTCTTACTTGTTTATTTTATTACGTATTAAGTCCTTTTAGATCAATATTGTGATTTAAAATGTACAAATCTAACATAATGATCCACAAGCACAATATGTCTTGTATAAGTAACCATCAAAAGACTTTTTAAAATCAATATTGCAGTTTTACACCGCCAGAACAGTAAATAATGATCCACAAATTTCAGATTATAGCAGCATAAAAGTACTGTACATCTTCGCTGAGTTTCACATCAATCCACTTTAGTTCTGAGCTGTTTTCTCATTTCCCCTGAGGACTTCGCCGGAGCCAAGAGTCCATGTGGATGCTGGCTGCTGCTCTCCGCTCTGAAGGGTCACTGTGTGGGGGCCCGGTCCGCAGAGGCCCGGGGGTCTTGTCCGCTGAGACTGCCAATTCCCACACTGTCCCTGAACCAGCCCCTGTGTGAGCGGATGGGGATTTAACACACTGAGGCGACTAATATCCATTCACAGTTAATTCAAGAGGACATGTCTGCTTTATGGGGACAAAACCAGGTCCTCGTGATATAGATCCATTATTGTTAGATCAAGAACGCGATTATAAGTGTTTTGGGGGGTCCATCACCTGCTTGTTTGTAAGGATATGCGATTGTTCTGCATGGAAGGTTCCACAGCACGACATTAAACAGCTCTATGCTACATTTAATCAATTACAGGTAGTTTCATTGCTCTAAAATACCTAGAAAAACAAACATTCAGACTCTGATTAGGGTTGTATTTCCACAGATTTGACCTGTAGTTTGGTTCGGTTTGGTTTCCATGAAGATAGAAAGGTTTAAAAACGTTGCCTGGTTAAAAAAAAAAAAAGTTGCCACCTGGATTTATCAAAGCAAATGTCTGAGGTTGCTGCCGTTGGTCAGGTCCAGGTTCAGCAGCAGTGTGTGCTCAAAGAATGAGGGCAGCTGAACCTGAATATACTGAATGACCAGGTTATTCCATCAGTGGATTTTTTTCTTCCCTGATGGCACGGGGCATATTCCAAGATGATAATGCCAGGATTCTTCGGGCTCAAACTGTGAAAGAGACATCATTTTCACATGTGGATTGGCCACCATAGACCTTAACCCCATTGAGAATCTTTGGGATGTGCTGGAGAAGGCTCAGACTCGACCATCATCAATACAAGATCTTGGTGAAAAATTAATGCATTCACTGTGACATAGGGCTGGGCGATATGGACCAAAAAATATATCTTTTTGGACCCTCACCCACAGTTTAAGAACCTCTTCTTTAAGAGAACTTCCACTGGTACTTTAAAGAAAACTGCTTCAAAGTGAAAAAAGTGGCCAGGATTTTTAAACCTGTATTTTGACATTCCAAACTGGAGTCACATTCTCTTGTTTTAAAGTGATGTTTAGTCTCTGCACGTTTACCAAACCAAACGCACATTGTGACAAATATGATCGCACTCAGTATTCAGACCTTGAGTCCGTGACAAGACCGAGTCCAAATGCGCTCGAGGTCGAGATAAGACCAAGACAAAGCTCTCGCTTTAGAGAGGGAAGTCCAGCAGCGTGGAGGTGTCTAATGAGTGGGACAGGTGTGGGTCCTGCTGCGGGGCGCTCCTCGTTTAAGGTGGGCGTGGGTGTGTTTTGAAGCGGAGTTTGTTCGTATGAGTGATATCGGCCACACGCAGAGCTCGTATGCTGGAGTCGTGCGCGGTCGCAGGTGTCATGTGGTTGCGCTCGCGCTGGGCAGGTGCATTTAGAAAGTTTAACTCGTCACGTTATGTCTGTGCGCCTTATTGTGGCGGCAGAAGCGCTCGCACAGATGCGCCTGTTTTGTTTTCCACGTTCGCACACCGAAATATTTGCTCGCAAATGCAAATGAAATGGGCGCACTGTAGAGCCCTGGTCCTAGTCTTGGTTTAGTCCGCAACCGAGCCCCGGGCTCTGCGGCCGCGATTAGTCCTGGTTTAGTCCTAGTCCTGGTTTAGTCCGCGGCCGAGTCCCGGGTTCTGCGGCTGCATTTAGTCCTGGTTTAGTCCTAGTTCTGGTTTAGTCCGAGGCCGAGTCCCGGGTTCTGCGGCTGCATTTAGTCCTGGTTTAGTCCTAGTCCTGGTTTAGTCCAGCTCCAGGCTCTGTGGCCGCATTTAGTCCTGGTTTAGTCCTAGTCCTGGTTTAGTCCAGCTCCAGGCTCTGTGGCCGCATTTAGTCCTGGTTTAGTCCTAGTCCTGGTTTAGTCCGCGGCCAGCTCCGGGATCCGGGGTTGAGCACAGGAGACATAAGCAGGAGGCGGAGGTGAGCGCAGCACAGAGATGGCAAAACAAGCAAAGCGGCGAAACCAGAAGTAAACGTAAGCATTATAGCGATATATCGATATGTCAGAATTCATATCGAGTTTAAAAAATATCTCGATATATTTTAAATATCGAGATATCGCCCACCCCTACTGTGACATTGGTTTGATAAACTTCTGCAATGTGGCAAGATTTATTTCCGTCCAGTGTTGCATTAATTTCTCTGAGCTGGCCAAGATTTTTAAAATTATATCAGGTTATTCATCTTGTTTTCAGATTTATTTTCTACTCACTAGTTCTGAGACTGCTTAATTCCAGTTTAGAGGTTGTTTATTTTAAGATAATTTGTCAAGTAAAATTATCTTGCTGCATGGACAGATAATTTCACTACTTTTAAGAAGTCATTTTCTGGTAGATTTAAGTGTTTATATCTTACATTTTGGCCAAGCTTATTTTATAAAATCAAACACCAAGAACAGACATTTCAGCACTTCAAACTGTCCACCTGGGCTTGGAAGTCTTCTTGCAGTTTTGGGGACATCATTGCCTGTGCTCTGATGGAGGCGGTTGCGTTGCATGAAGCAGGAACAGCTTTTTTTGTTTTCTTCATTGTAGTTCAAGTATCCTCCACTTTTAACTAGTCTCTTACAAGTTTCCCTCTCACTCCAAACTTTTTTTCAGCTGCTCAGTCACCGTTTTCGGCTGCATATTTCACTTCTTGCAGATTGTAATCTGCAGAATATGATTTTCTTTTTGAAGCCATTTGTGTTCAGTCCTTCTCAGTTGTCTTTCTAAGTTGATGTCAAAACTTAAATTTTTCAGTGGTACAGGAGTAATGGGAGTTGCAGCTACTGGCACACAAGCCTAGAGCGCCCCCTCTTGGCTGTCAGGGTGAAATAATATATTTTATATATAAGTCACAGGACCACTCAAACCATGAAAAAGCGTATAGTCCGAAAAATATGGTAATTCATTCATTCCAGAGCTCTACATCTTTCAAAACATAACGCTTTATACTTTTTTTTTTTAAAGGCTTCTACAGTGTTAGACTTTTTAAACTCATCACTCAGCTTGTTCCATAAACTAATCCCTTTAACAGAAATACAATCACTATTTTTTCTTAGTTCTTATGTTCACTTTTTTTAACAATACCGGTTCCTCTGAGGTTATACTGACTCTCTACACAAGGAGGAAGCAAATTATTCTAGGCCTTGTACATCACTACGGCTGTATTCAGGTCAACAAGATCAGAAAATTTAAGTACATTTAGCTTAACAAAAAGAGAATTTGGTGGTGCATAGTAATTCGCATCATTAATAATCTTAATAACCTTTTTCTGGAGTAGAAAAATTCTATTAATTATTCTAGTCTATTAATAACCATGGAGAAAAAACACTTGAAGGTCCCTCCAATAAAAAAGTTACACAAGCAATAATGGTTAAGAAGATTAGGATCACTTTTCAGGAATGTAAGTCAATCCAATCCTCAAAATGCATGGAAACCCAACAAGTGTTTCTATGTGTGTGCGTGTGTGTGTGCGTGTGTGTGTGTGTGTGTGTGTGTGTGGTCGCTGTGAAAAACCCCGGTCGCTCCATCTCTGCTCGCCAGTTCACTTTCCCATTCATTCTCCCTTTTCTGCAACTTTCTAATGGAGCTGCCCCCTCCCTCGTTTCCAGGCTTAGGTTTCTGCAGGCCCTGCTTAATCCATTGATAGCACCGGCCACACATCTGAATGTTAATATGCGGTTACGTGCGCCCAATACAGCATGACGGCGAGGCGAGGCGGTTACCAAATCGCAAAGATGGAGGCGTTGCTCGGAAGGAATATTAACGAAGTGTCTCCTCAAAGTCACAGGGCTCTTTTGTTCTTGACAAATGAGACAAATGAGAGAGATCAGACAGAGCAGGTGAACAAGGTGAGAGGGAGATCGGACATGGTTTCTGATAAAAACGGCCATCACTATATGTCAGAATACATTGTTAAATATGACATTTAAAGGTGCATTGTGTAACTTTACTGGTGACGGGTTTGTCAAATGCTTTTCTCCATGGTGGTGTTATTGCGTTGTTTGGAATGCTTCACAACCACAGTCAGAATCTGTTTTTCTTTGCATTTTTGAATTTTTCTTTGTATTTTTGAGCTATAAAAACACCTGTAATTTTAAAAAAAATGTGAGGCAGAGCTGTTTAATGTCATACTGGGGAACATTTCAGGCAGAGCAACGACGTGTATCTATAGAAACAAGCATGTGACGGCCCTCAGCCAAAACCTTACATAATGCACCTTTAAGTGCACTATAGTAAAATAATGTGGAGAATTCAACCAGGAGATACTTACTGAGGTTAAAATAGATAAAGCTCCCGTATTACACCATTTTTGGTTGTTTCCTCATCACAAACATACCTGGAGTTGTCTAAACAAGAAATAGCCCTTACTAAAACATGTAAAAATGGGCAAAGTACAAACCCGAGGCACCAACTGAATATATTAAAAGTCCTTTATTGCATTGAAGGACGTCAACGCGTTTCGACCAGTGAGATGGTCTTCATCAGGGTACCTGGAGTTGTGTTTTGTTTTATTCACGCATGTTTAACACGCAAACCTGCATATTTAGGCTGTGCTCTTCTCTCAAACAAAAAACACTCCTTGTGATGTCATGCGATAATACGGGAAGTGCTCCACTGCATTTTTGCATGCGCATAAAACCCGAAATGTGTTTGTTGTTTTAATGTAATAGTTCAGTCTAATGCTCCTGGATATGTTTAAAGGTCCCGTATGACGCTATGTCCTGGTTTTAATGTTGTCTCCTCATCACAAACAGACCTGGTATTTTGTTTGTTGTGTTTTGTTCTTCAGAAAACACTCTGTTCCACCTTGTGTTCTCATGTGGTAGTACATATAGAGCTCCACTGTGTTTTTAAACTCCATACACCTTCACCAAAATCTTTTGTACTATTTTAGCTCTGGAATTGCCAATCTCTTCTGAACCAAAGGTAAAATGTAGCTTTTCACTTGAAAACTTTATGTTATCACAAGGTGGAACAGAGCATTTTGAGCTTTGGAGATGTGAACAGACTGATAACGCAGGTTTAGGCCGGGCGTACACTGTGAATTTTGGGCCTTTTTGAGACGATTTTTCACTCATGCAACTGCTTTTGGGATCGGGCCGAGTTTTGGCTCATTCGTGTCGTGCTCTGTGTAGTAAACATGGCGTAACAAGAACCGATTAATACCTCACGACCAGCTCCCGATAGGCCATAGGAATATCAAAATGTTTGAAATCCAGTCGCCTCTCATGAGGGGTTCGTTGTTGGAGTAGCTCCATGAGCCAAATGCCAGAATTCACAGAGAATGGTACAGATTGCCAAAGCAACGCATTTGTGTTTTGCCAGCATTCTCCACACCTTCTGTGGTTTTGTACCTCCGGAACAAGAACTCCGGTTGTGGCAGATCACATAAGAGCATCGGTTTGTATAGTGTGAGAACATGAATCATGAGCTGTGAACTTTTAAACCCTGAGATTTGGTCGTACAGTTTGAGCTGAGGCTGAGAGAAATGATCGAAAATATCGCAGCATATGCCCAGCTTTAGTCAAACATGTGTGAATGAAACAAAACATAACTCCAGGTATATTCTTGAGGATGAAACCACAACATAACATAGCTAAAAGCTCACAGGAGTCAGCTTTGCATGATATAGGACCTTTAAATTATCCAAATCAAAAGCAGAATTTGAATGGTCACATTTAGCAAATTGCGGTGTCTAGTTTATACAATGACCTCTGAAAACAACATGAAGTGACCATTTCTTCACCTTCTCCATCTCTGCTAATCCTATAGTTTCAACCTATGCAAACATGTCCTGAAATGCATGGAGGTTTTGTTTCGGTTTAGTAGTGTTTGTGCCTATTCTTCTCTCAAAAGTTATTTACTATGTTGGAATTTACCCTGTACATTTCCATTTTTAACTATTCATTTATTCATAATAAGACATGCAGACAGTTTAATCAATGTAAAATACAGAAAAGTACTTAAAACATTTCTGATTTGATTTGACACTGGTGGTGGTGAAGAGAAGAGGAAGAGTCTGTGGCAGCTGTTGGTTCTTTATTATGACTTACTGTATGTTATAATGTGGTTTCCTCATCACACACACACCTGAAGTTGTGTTTTGTTTCATTCACACATGTTTAACGCACAAACCCTGCTTAGAATTAGATGCAGACAGCGGGTGTACAGACCTCCTTTGACCTCAAGAGCTGCTTATGCCATGAATCTGTACTGGGGGACGACAATTTCGCTCAAATACGTGTCATACACAGTCTGATACAGGCCCTTTAAGTATCCTGTAGGCTCACAGACAGATCATAATCAGCTGTAGACACTGGTATTTGGACTTGTTTAATCAGTTACATTTAGTTTATTGAGTGACAGCAGCAGTAACACATTTGTCCAATTCTCTACTCTATCTGTTGTGTACATCTTAATGAGGAAGTCCTTGAGCTCAGTTTGATGCCTGCGTTGGCTCCTATCACATATTACACACCATTCCAGCTGCAGATAATGATTTTCTGTGAATAGCTGTGAAAATGTGTTTCAATGAATTTCCGAAATACATAGACTTGTACAGAGAATTAAATTACCCAGTGGCTATTGAACGTTTTAATTAATCACAGTTGCATTCAAGCAAAGTGCGGGGGAAGAAGTACAGTACAGTTTTGTTACTTAAGCAAAAGTACAGACAGAAGCAAAACATGTGTAAAATATCATTTTTCAGGGACACATGGGGGAGCGCAGGGCCAATAATAACAGCACAAAATGTTCATAACGCTTAGCCATAGTTTGAAAAAAAAGTCTTTATAATCATGTTTGCTGTTTAGGTTATATTGCACTGTATTTAGTAATATACTGAAAATATATAAATATGGTAGTCGACTAAAAGGAGTTTTACTTTTTTTTCCTAAAGATATATTCTGTTTTACTCTGGGGCCCGGGTACCAGATGGCAGTCAGTTTTGGGGACCCCGATCTAAATTAAGTTGTTGTATATAGTCCTAATAGTAATCCAGACCAGCCAAGCAGCCAAATTTACAGTGAAGCAAATGTGCCATTTCTGACGATTGTGTGTTTACGCCTCTTTTCCCAGAATGCCATGGTGTCATTCAAAGAGCTGTGTGGCCTGACCCCTGCTGCCAACATGAAGCAGTGCATCCTGACCGTGTCCACGTGGCTCATGAATAGTGAGCGCTCCCTGAGGGTCACTGTGGACCTGAGCGCGCCCTATCCCGCAATGCAGGCCCAGGGGCCAGTGCCAGAGCTGCTGCGCAAGGTCCTCAATGCATACGACATGGTGAGTCACATATACTACCAATACCAATACTAATACTAATAATACTAATACATATATTACTAGCAATACTACTACATATACTACTTACACCACTATGGTTCTCAATGCATATGCCATGGTGAGTCACATATACTCTAGTATTACTACTACCTACTACCACTGCTACCCCTAACTGTCCTCAATGCCTAAAACATGGTACATCACATACTAGTATAGACTACTGTAACTACTGATACTCTACTACATCTGCTACTATTGTCCTCAGTGCCTATAACATTATAAGTAGTACTGTAACTGTTGGTATTCCTCCCCGCGGCACAGTGGCTCAGTGGCTAGCACTCACGCCTCACAGCAAGATGGTTTCCAGGTTCGATCCCCAGGCCTTTCTGTGTGGAGTTTGCATGTTCGTGTCTGGATGGGTTTCCAGTTTCCCCCTATCAACCCAAAAACATGCCCTTTAGGTGTGAAAGTGGTGTGTGTGTGAGTGATGGTGGTGGTCGTAGGGACCGATGGTGCCGACTGGCAGCCGCACTTCTGTCAGTCTGTCCCAGGGCAACTGAGGCTACTACAGTATCTTACCACTGCCAGGTCTGTAGTGAATGAATCTGCTCTGTTAATAATGCTCTGTAAACCGTCTTTGGGGACATGTGTCTGTGAAAAGTGCTATATCCACCTCCTACTACCATTACTCTTTTGTCCTTATTGTGTAAAACATAGTAAGTTATGTTATGTTATTACTGAGTACCCGAACTGTTACTACTGGTACTCCGGGTATTCCGGGACCTGAAGCCCCCACACGCACACACCCACACGCACACACACACACACACACACACACACACACACACACACACACACACACACACACGCACACACACACACACAACACATTTACACAGGCAAGGTCGGTGAAGTGTCTTGCTCAAGGACACAGTGACAGCCTGGCTCTGTGATGAAATCGCCTTAGTAGTGGGTTGTTGCCACTACAAGAGTATAACTGTTATTGCTGCACAACCATTATGAGCCCAACATTTGTATGAGAAAAAGTCTAAAAGTAGCAAAGGTTTTTTCCATTTATTTGACATTTAAAGGAGGCATAATGTGTAAAATGGACTTTTATGAGGTTTTAACCATGTTATAAGAGGGTTTCCTCATCATTAGTTTAGTTCATATTGTTTGAACAGGGACTCGAGGGACATGTTTGTGTTATTTTAGATCCAGATTGCATCTTACAATGAACAAAATTATCTACACATGCTATAGTTAGTAAAATATCCACAAAAAAGCACAATATGTTTTCTTTAAGGATCCTATATTATGCAAAATTGACTCTTGTGAGCTCTAAGCATTGTTATAATGCTGTTACCTCCTCAAAAACAATGCTTGGAGTTATGTTTTGTTTCATTAATCCTTTATGTATAAGTCTACATTTCCAAAACTCAAAATGCTCTGCTCCACCTTGTGATGTTTGGATTTTCAAAACACAGTGGAGCACTTCCTGTATACCCACAGTACATACTATTGTGAATGAAACTAAACACAACTCCAGGTCTGATTTTGACGAGGAAACAACATTAGAACAGAAAACAGCGTAATATGGCCTCTTAAAATACTGTAAATTGTTGCTTCATTTTGAGAGAAAAATGCAGCACTTTTGTCTGATTTGACAAAGTGCGCTGTTGTCCTAGATTTGTACAAAAAGAAAAACGCATTCTAACTGCATTACACCATTGAAATCTCCCCAAAATGCCCTGAAACATCCGAGCATAAGACTCATTCTGAATAAAGCGTTGCTCATTGATCTTTGTGTTGCCGTGTGGGCCCACTGTCAGCTGACTGTTTTTGTTTCCTCCTCCTCACCCTCTTGGCTCGCTGCCCATCAGAAAACAGGCGTCCCAGTGTTGAGCGTCTGTGATAGAGCTGTGTATTTGTGTAGAACAGTCTGACCCAACCAGGCCACCGTAGGAGCAGCCTGTCCTCACTCACCCCCGATCTACGAGTTCATTCACCTCGACCGTGGAACTGCAGACGGGGCGATTTGAAAAAGATAAAATGCAAGTTTGAGCGACTCTGCGTAATCAAAAGCTAAACGTTTCAAAACATAAATCTTCAAGATATAACGTTTCTGCTGAATCTTCTGAACTCCGGCATTAAATTTATCTATCTCCACGGAGACGAGTCGACTCCACAATGCCAAGTTATAAGGAGAAATAGAAACACTTGAAATTGAATAAATGCGACTGACTTTAATGCTGTACCGTGGAGCATTAAAGGTAAAGCAATAACATCGTCATGGAGACAAGCAAGCGCTAGACCCCACCAGAAAAGTGACATGTCGTACCCTAAAAACAAAGCTTTTCTAGTTGTCTCCATGGAAATGTATGTTATTGCTTTGTCTGGAATGTTCCACAGTGTAAGTTTAACCTGTCAAGCAGGTTACAGCACTACGCTACATTACAGTTCAGATCTGTGGAGAGTCGCCACTTGTTCACAGGACGAATTATTGTATTTTTGAGCAATAAAAACAGAGAAATGGTAGATGGATATGTTTAATGTCATACCACGGAACTTTCCAGAGGAAGCAATAACATCTCCATGGAGACAACACCAGAAAAAGTATAACACAGAGTTAAAATCTATAGCAAACACTGGAAGTATAAAGCACTAGAATTGTATATATATAAAAAACAACATGTAATAATGGACCAACAGGCATCACGTTAAAATGAAAAAAAGAAAACAAAAAACTATATAAAAAGAGCCGTATCTTTGTCACAACATCCCAATATTTAAAAAATATTTTTATAAGAGCAATAATCATTTTTAAATCCTTTTTCCGTAGGCTCAGAGTTCTTGACGTTTGAATGTAACTGGTGTCCTGCAGGTTTCACTGAAGTGACACTGACGGGGACAGAACGAACTGATGCAAGAGAAGTGACTACACAGAAATGTGGAAACTCAGAGGAGCGAGGGATGAGGGGAGAGTGAAAGACTGGCATAGAGAGGGAGGGAGAGAGAGAGGTGGAGAGCAAGATGGAATGGGTGGTGGTTAAATAAAGAGAGGGAGTAAAAGGAGAAAGGGGGATGGAGGGAGTAGAAAAGAGAAAAACGGGTAGTGGAGAGTAAAAAAGAAAGGGGGAACAAAAAGAGAGAGAGGGGGTGAAAGTGAGTGAGAGTAAAAAAGAGAAAGGGGGAGTAGAAAAGAGGGAGTGTTAGTGACAGAGAGAGAGGGGAGTGAAGAGAGAGATAGTAAAAAGAGAACGGGGGAGTGGAAAAGAGAGAGAGGGGTTGTGAGAGATAAAGGGGAGTGGAAAAGAGGGAGAGGGTTAGTGAGAAAGAAAGAGTGAAAAGGAGAGTGAGGGATAAGTAAAAGAGAGAGAGAGGGTTAGTGAGAGAGAGTATAAAAGAGAAAGGGGGTAAAAAGATAGAGAGGGAGTGAAAGAGAGGGAGGGAGTGAAAAGAGAGAGAGTATAAAAGAGAGGCGGGGTGAAAAGAGAGAGAGACTGCAAAAGAGAGGGAGGGAGTGAAAAGAGAGAGAGTATAAAAGAGAGGTAGAGTGAAAAGAGAGAGAGACTGCAAAAGAGAGAGAGGGAGTGAAAGAGAGAGAGGGAGTGAAAAGACAGAGAGAGTATAAAAGAGAGGTGGAGTGAAAAGGGAGAGAGAGACTGCAAAAGAGAGAGGGAGTGAAAAAGAGAAAGGGGGAGTGAAAAAGAGAGAGAGAAAGAGAGTGAAAAAAGAGGGGGAGAGTGAAAAAGGGTGAGAGAGAGAGGGACTGCAAAAGAGAGAGAGAGTAAAAAGGAGAGAGGGGGAATGAAAGAGAGAGAGCAGGGAAGTGAAAAAATAGGGAGGGTGAGAGAGAGAGAGTGAAAAAGAGAAAGGGGGAGTGGAAAAGAGGGAGAGAGTTAGTGACAGAAAGAGAGGAGAGTGAAGAGAGAGATAGTAAAAAGAGAAAGGGGGAGTGGAAAAGAGAGAGAGAGAGGGGTGTGTGAGAGATAAAGGGGGAGTGGAAAAGAGGGAGAGGGTTAGTGAGAGAAAGAGTGAAAAGGAGAGTGAGGGGTAAGTAAAAAAGAGAGAGAGGGTTAGTGAGAGAGAGAGTATAAAAGAGAAAACGGGTAAAAAGCGAGAGAGGGAGTGAAAGAGGAGGGAGGGAGTGAAAAGAGAGAGAGAGTATAAAAGAGAGGCGGAGTGAAAAGAGAGAGAGACTGCAAAAGAGAGAGAGGGAGTGAAAGAGGGAGGAAGTGAAAAGAGAGTATAAAAGAGAGACGGAGTGAAAAGAGAGAGAGAGTATTAAAGAGAGGCAGAGTGAAAAGGGAGAGAGAAACTGCAAAAGAGAGAGGGAGTGAAAAACAGAGAGAGAAAGAGAGCAAAAAAAGAGGGGGAGTGAAAAACAGAAACAGGGAAGTGAAAAAAGAGAGGGGGAGTGAAAAAAGTGAGAGAGAGAGAGGGACTGCAAAAGAGAGAGACTGAAAAGGAGAGAGGGGGAGTAAAAAAGAGGGAGGGTGAGAGAGAGAGTGAAAAAAGAGAGGGGGAGTGGAAAGGGGGTTGCGAAAAAGAAAGGGGGTGAGAGAAGAGAGGGAGTGAAAGAGAGAGAGGACAAAGAGATAAATGTTGACTTTGTGGATCTTTTCAAACAGCAGCTCTGCTTTTACACAGACCACAATACCGACAGTTTTCCCGGATGGAAGATGGATCCTCTGCTCTGTGAAAAGTTTCTCGTGCGTTTTTCTTTGTGTTTAGAGAGCGAGTGGGTGCCGGACCAAAGGGAATCTTCTATAAATCGCATCTGCAGAAGTTCCGCAAACTTATATTGCTGTCGATAAATCACGGGCAAAGTTCAAACACCTTATTTTTTCCGCCAGTTTTCGCACTCAGTCTCCCGGGGGAACTTTCTTTACGGTACAATATTATGATTAGGTGATGGTAAAAGTGTAGACTGTTATAAAACTGGACATAACACATTTTCGCTTCTCTTTTTGTAACTGCTGAAGCGAGCCTCGTCATTTTGCTCTTAAAACATTCGTATTAACCTGTTGTACATGATCCTGGCATTTTATTTTCACTATTTTTTCACTATTTTCTATATTTTATAACCTGTTAACCTAATAGCATCATTTCCTAAGTCATTTTTTTGGCCAAATTGTGATATCGGCCTAACTTTACTCTCCTGTCACTGCTGCAATCAATGTTGTGTCTTTCTTTTTTGGAAACTTTTTCACACATCTGGTTGAACTTTGTGTTACAATGTCAATAATATAAAAAAACAATGCAAATTTGCTTGCTAAAAAATATCCAAACACGTTCAACTATGACTTAGGCAACTATGCTATTAGGCTAACGAACTGCTAGCCTCGGTGAGCTTCATTCGACTGGAGCCGAACACTATGGGTGACGTCACACTCCCTTAGTCCACTTCTTTATACATTTAACGGTGCATTTATCTTTTCAGGTGGAGGGTCTGTCTTTTATCCATGGAGATGTTATTACTTTGTCTGGAATGTTCCACAGTATGATATTAAACCATTCTATCTTCATGGAGACCAAACCTGACCAAGTTACAGGTCAGATCTGCGGAGAGGCGACCCCACTCACAGTCAGAATACCTGTTTTTCTAAATTTTTGAGCTATAAAACCAGCTGTAATTTAGTAAATGTAAGGCAGAGCTGTTTAATATCATACTGTGGAACATTCCAGGCAGAGCAATGACATTTCCATGGAAACTAGCAGGTGACAGACCCCCAACCAAAAAGTTACATAGTGCACTAAGATTGGCCTGTCATGATAGCAAATTTTGAAGCAGGATATACTGCCACAGAGATATATAATGATAAAGAAGTAGTAGTAGTAAAAGTAGTAGCAGCAGTAGTAGTAATAATAGTAGCAGTAGCCTAAGTAGTAGTAGTAGTAGTAGTAGTAGCTGTAGCAGTAGCAGCAGCAGCAGCAGTAGAAATAATAGTAGCAGTAGTACTAGCAGCAGTATCAGTAGTAGTAGCAGTATTGAAGCGACTTTATGACACTGACACAATAATAATGAGATAATCCCAGTAAACCGTTTTAAACACACAGCATTAATAAAAGACCTGAGCTGCAGCAAATGCATAACAGAATCAACCAATACTTAGCTCATTGGTTCTTAACGTTCGATTGAACCCCAGGGGTTCGGTGAGTAAATCTCAGGGGTTCGGTAGTGGTCAGACACACATCCAACTCATATGATTCGCCCCGTTTGGCCGTTATTTGCTGCAGGAAATTTTGTGTGCGCAATAGTCTTGTGACTGTCATGATGGTACGTCCTGTAATTTCTTTCTTTTTTTTAAATATATTTTTCCCTTCATACTAACTATGTTGAGCAAAATAAAAATGGTAATGTACACTGTTATTGCTAAGAAAGCTCTGGAGATTTTCATACCATTTGTTACAACATATCTTTGGGAACAATCCTTTTCGAGGATGCTGGACATAAAAACGAAGAAAAGGAACAGACTTTGCTGTGAAAATGACATGAAAGTGGCACTTGCCAAGGTGAAGCTGCACATTTCTGAACTGTTTCTAAAAGGCAACAGCAGAAGTCACTCTGATTTTTAGTAAATAATTTATTATTATGTTCTTGTTTTTGTGTGAAAACCATGTTTTGATGGTTTTGTTCTTTGAACACAGTGATGTTGATGCATGGTTCATTTTGTGCACCAATAAAATATATATGTTATATGTATGTATATATGTAAATATATATAACCTATGTTTTGAATTTGAAAAAAACATTTTATTTTTCCAATTAAGAAGGGTTCAGTGAATCCACAACTAGTGGGGTTCAGCACCTCCAACAAGGTTAAGAACCACTGCTTTAGAAATAGAAGTGACTTATTCACCCGTCCACAGCTCAAATCTTACCCCAGATCTCCCTTTCACTGCATGTTTTTGTTACCTGACCAGCCACAATCACACGCTTTGAAAACTTTTTATAAAGACGAGTGGATCTGGAGCCATTTCCTGTCTCCCTGATTTCAGAGGGAGCAGTTGAAAGGAGGATTAAACCATCAGAGAAGCATGTTCCTTTGGCATCAAAAGCAAACAAGGCTGCTACACATAAAAAGAGATAAAAGTCAACATAAAAGACGAAAATGTACAGATACTGAGCACCAAAATCCATTGTTCCATCTTTCATATATTGAACGATAAGTCTCTATATAGTCGTGACAGGGTTATTAAGATCCACTTTATTGTCCCCATAGTGCAGTTAGATGCGTTTGACCCAAAGTGTAATTAAATAAATGTCACTGGGGCAGGAATCAATCTCCAGTGCACCATTAAAGGTCCTTATATTACACTATTTTCTGATCGATGTTACAATGTTATCTCCCTTAAAAACAGACCTGGAGCTGTGTTTTGTTCATTCACATGTTTAACACAAACAATCCAGTCCACTTTATTTATATTGGACAGTGCTCAATTTCATTTCTCTCCAGCGACTCGTCAGGAATCAGAATACACTCTGTGGCTTGCAAAAAATCCTGGAAGTTGTAGTCGGGGCACTGGCAAATCAGCGAAGAGCTTTGAAGCCGTGATGTCAAACTCAAGCGTCTGTCTGGTTTCTTTTGTGGTGCAGCTCAACAGTAAACAAGGCGGTCGAGATGAATGTAGATGAAGCCAGACATTTTGTGTTGGCAACGATCCACGACATCGAGGATTTAAAGCCAGAACAAAGAGAATGTTTGGTGAATTTTATGAAGGGTAAAGACGTTCTTGCCCTTCTTCCTACAGGATTTGCTATTGTGCCGGCGAATACTTGGACACCACTGAGCGTTCCGGCGCATTACAGACGTCACAACCAAATAGCAGCGATTGGTTAAATCAAAAAAGTCCCCGCCTACTGTCGAACGAACCAATCCTAATGCTGCGAGGTCAGACGGTTTCTACGACTTGAAACCGGCTACTAACACATAGTAAGAACAACAATAATAATACAATAATGATAAAATAACGCTCAGATTTAATCATACTAGTCTTAAAATAATAAACCCAGTAAAATAAAATAAGAGAAAACTCACGCTGTGTTAAAAGCCACAGAATAAAAGTGGGTCTTTAGGGCTTTTAATTTTGCTCAATATTGCACACTTCTAATCCACGTATCCACAAAACTTAGCAAATTTATCCCCCCTTTAGCTTTATATTACATAAACATAAACAGCAGGACATAACGGGTCTGAAGCTCTTCACATAGAAAAAACAATAAGAAATGGCTTCAATCAATCATACTTTATTTATAGAGCCCTTTACAACACTCAAATTTCACATTAAAATTAAGACAATATAAAAACATTCACATTAAAATCAATACAAAAACATGTGTGCAAAGTGTTGCTGTATTACTGAGGGTTAAAGTTTTGAGCCTGGTGCACAGATCGGGGGGCAGTTTGCTCCAGAGACTGGGGGCAGTGACAGAAAAAACCCCATCACCCCAGTGTTTGAGCCGGGTTTGTGACACTTTGCCCTGGACTCGCTGTTCTGTTCAGTTTCCTGTTCTACGCTAACAGTACCTCCAAACTCAATTATCCCATTGCATCGTGGGAGGAGAGCGGGGTCCACTAGAGAAGCACCATTTACCAAAGCACAGGTGAAGAGGGCAAGGCTGCTGTCTGCTAATGCTGCTCCACTCGGGCAAGGCTCTGGTGCAGTAAGAAAGAGTGTAGAGATTAAAATTGAGGTGGAGGATGAGGAACTCTATGGCAGAACTGGTCTTTTAACTGTCAAAGATCTGGTTTATGCTTATTTCAGTCATATTTCCTCTGTAAAAATGGGATCTGTTCACAAGAAAGAAAAATGTTCAATATTCTTTGCAATAAAAATGTTAAAAGTTTCAAAATGTTTTATTTAAACCCAATTTCAAACCAGTTCTTTGAAGTTTCAGTCTGTAGTAATATTGCAATTTTTGGCTCTA
This sequence comes from Odontamblyopus rebecca, assembly GCA_030686955.1. Classification (NCBI taxonomy): domain Eukaryota; kingdom Metazoa; phylum Chordata; class Actinopteri; order Gobiiformes; family Gobiidae; genus Odontamblyopus; species Odontamblyopus rebecca. The sequence goes on from CM060667.1 coordinate 11,720,498, forward strand.
CAGGAAAATTGTAAAATAATATTGCAAAAGTGTATTTCTCCTGTAGCTTTCTGGTTGTCTGATGGAACTGTTCTGCCAGCTGATTGTGTCCATGGAGATGTTATACACTGAAAAAAGCTTCTGTTATAAACACTTAAATCTATCAGAAAATGACTTAAATGTAAATGCTGCATGGACAGATCATTTTACTTGACAAGTTATCTTAAAATAAACCACCTCTAGACTAGAATGAAGCAGTCTCAGAACTAGTAAGTAGATAATAAACCTGAAAACAAGATGAATAACCTGATATATGTATGGAATTTTCTGCAGTTTGGCATTAAACTTATCCATCTCCATGGAGTTACAGGTCAGATCTGTGGAGAGGCAAACCCACTCACTGTAAGAACGGTGCACTATTTTCTGATCTATTGTAACTAGTGCTGTCAAAATATTGTTCTATTAACGCATTAATTCAGAACAATTTTAACTGCATTAATTTTTTTTATCACACGATTAACGCTCTTTGCGACCTAGTGAACTAGTTTTGCTGCTGTAAGGTTAGAAAAACTACAGGATCTGGCTGTAAACAGGAAAGGAAACGATTTGTACGAAACTGACAAGTCCCGGTTGGAGGAGGTGAGCCCAAGCACGGCACATCTGCATGCACCAATGCCCCCGCACGAGGAAAACACAAAACAAAGTCAACTTCAAAACATACTGCAAATCCGTAACAAGGACCGCGGACAGCGACACAAACACACAGAGAAGCGCGCACTGCAGCAGGACCCACACCCGCCCCATCACTCAATAGATCCCCCATGCCGCTGGACCCACCCTCTCCACCAAAACCACTAGCTCCGCCGCGTGACCCACAAACCACAGCGTGCAACGACGCCCTGGCCGCCGTCCGGCAGGTGCGAACCCAGAACCCCAGGCAACTGTGCCCGAGCACGGCACAGCCCAAAAGTCCCAGCACGAGTGCGCCTCGAGTACAACAGTGTAATAAGAACTACCTCAGGTCACAGCACATTATTTCACCCATTATTTGACTGTTCTGAAGACACTTCACTCACACTGTTGCAGAGCACAAAGTATTTCACTGACGATGTTCTAGTTTGCAATAAAAAAAAACAGAAGAGTATTAAAATGATGATTCAAGGGACAAAAAAATGAGTGATGAATTTGCGATTAATTGCGAGTTAACTATGACATTCATGAGATTATTGGTGATTAAATATTTTAATCAATTGACAGCACTAATTGTAATGTTTCTTTCTTAAAAGCTTAGCTGGAGTTGTGCTTTTTTGACTCACACAAGTTTAACACACAAATCATGCATATTTTCATCTTCTTTCAAACTGAAAACACTCTGTTCCAACTTATGATGTCATTTGGTAATACAGGAAGTGCACTGTGTCTTTAAACTTACACTTATACACGTTCACTTCACCAGAATAATTTCTGATCGTTTCAGCCCTGAAATTGCCTCTCTCGAGTGAACAAAAGGTAAAAGGAGCTGTTAACTTGAAAGCTACCATTTCATAACAAACATCACAAGGTGGAACAGAACATCTTGAGCTTTTGGAGATGTAGGAAGAAGTAATAATGCAAAATTACTCAAACACGTGTGAATGAAACAAAACACAATTCAGCATGTTTTGACGAAGTAACAACATTCTAACAAGGCATAAATCTTACAAGAATCCATTTTGTTTATTATATAGCCTTTCAAATAATGCCCATACACTCTCCTCTGTCTCCCCTTGTACAAAATGATTGCTTGCAGTTTTGTGTTGACTTTGCTGCTATCTGTTCTATCTGTTTGTTTGTGCCTCTCAAGGACGCAGTGGTCAGACGGATGCTCTTTTAGCCTGGCCTCCGACTCTCACAGAGCTCCATCTCAACACTGTATGGAAGAAAAGAATCGACCATGCATTTTAATTGGAACAAATCTGTCTTGGGATCTGTGATTGGGATCTTATAGAAAATAATTGAATACGTTTACACTGCATTGGGTTAAATGACTAGAGGATTAGATTAGACTGTATGTGGAGTATGGGAATATATGAGATGGAGAGAGACTGCAGTCTAGTATTACATGCACTTAAAAGTCCTGTATTATGCGAAATTGAGTCTTGTGAGCTTTAAGCCATGATAGAATGTTGTTACTTAATCAAAAACATACCTAGAGTTGTGTTTTTGTGTTTTGGTTCATTCACACATGTTTGCGTAATCCTTTATTATTCGTTTGTCTACATCTCCAAAGCTCAACGTGCTCTGTTCTATCTTATGATCTAGTGGTAGTTTTCAAGTTAACAGCTCCTTTTACCTTTTGTTCAGTAGAGAGAGGCAATTTCAGGGTTGAAATTACCAAAATGATTCTAGTGAAGGTGTGTGGAGTTGAAGAAAACAGTGTACAGGGGCCCATCTTTTGAACCTTATTTCTGTGAGGCCACTGTGCCGCCAACCTCTACGATTTTAACTATTTTAAATGCAACTAACAATACTATAATTTTGTGCAGCAAAATGAATTGATATGAAGTGATATTTCTGAGTTCACAACTCACCGCCAGAATCCATCTTGAATCACTCGTGCTGCTGCGTGTGAATGTGAGTCACAGATGGGGCTGACCCAGTCCACCGGTCAGGCTGTGGTTGAGCACCCAAACGAAGTAAAACACCAAACACAAGTGTGCAGTGTAGACTGTGTAGAGTGGCTTCATTTTAGCAGTTTTTTAAAACAGACCACCGGAGAGCTTGTGTGGATGGGACAGATGCTGCTGTTGTGATGCTTCACCCACTCATCTTAAAGAGGAACTCTGGCACATTTGAAGCTAAAGTCCATTGATAGAGGTGGTTGAATACTGTCAGAAGCCAAAAAACAGCACAGATCAGTGTTGCCTAAGTGGAGATCTCGCTGTGGTAGTGAGTCTGTCAAGGCAACAAACTAATGTAGTGATGGGGGCAAGTTCTTAACTTCCACGTAAAACACTGAAGAAGCTTAACACTACTTTCCAACCCATCTTACAACATAGCCACAAGTCTAACAAAGAAAACGCTCTCCCTGGTTCACTCATTAGTGTCTGGAAACATTATAAAACAACTTTATAAGCAGTCTTACCTTTGTCGATTTCCCACTGTGCATGTGAAAGCTCAAAAGACTCCACTGCTGACTCCAGCAGCGGCGAGAGGCTCGAGCTGCCAGAAGCAACAAATGAGGATCGACTACTGACGGTGAAGAAGAAGAGAAACTGAAATTTGTTGAAAGAAAATGGTTTGAGAATGTATTTTCTTTAGCGTTTTTCAAAAAATATAATTCACTTTGAAATAAATGGGATTAGAAACAACATCGGCAATCTAGTCTTTTGGGCTATTATTGAAAACTATCGACCCATATCCATACTTCCTACCTTCTCCAAAATATTGGAGAGGATTGTGTATAATAGATTAAGAAGAAGAAGAGCTCAACATATATGGCAATTCTTGATCTCATTGAGAAAACTATGTCGCAGTAGATAAAGGCGAGTGTGGAATTGGCATCTTCCTTGATTTATCTAAAACATTTGATACTATTGATCTTGAAATCCTGTTGGGAAAACTTGAGCACTATGGTGTCAGAGGCATTGCACTCAGTTGGTTTAGAAGCTTTCTATTTGAAAGGGAGCAATATGTACAGATAAATGGTATGAAATCTGAACACAGAATTATTAAATACGGAGTGCCGCTGGGCTCTATTTTAGGGCCACTTCTCTTTCCCATATACATCAATGATTTCATAAATTCATCTGATATCTTGCACCAAATAATCTTTGCTGATGACACAAATTTATTTTTGTCTCACAAAAATTTAGAACATCTCTAAAACATAGTAAACAGTGAACTAATTAAAGTAGACAGTTGGCTTAAAAGCAATAAATTATCCTTAAATATAAACAAAACCCATTATATTATATTCCGTAGCAATAGATCTCGAAAAAATATTGAAAATGTATGCATAGAGATTAACGGTAGAGTAATTGACAGTAATTGAGTACAGTATACTAAGTTCTTAGGGATATATATAGATGAATTTCTAAATTTCAAAAAGCACATAGATGAGCTAACAATAAAATTATCTAAATATGTTGGATTATTTTACAAAGTGAGACACTTTATCCCTCTGGAAGCACTAATAACTCTGTATCAATCTCTATTTGAATCTCATCTTAATTACTGTAACGTCATATGGTGTAACACTTATCCAAGTTATCTTGTGAAATTAGTCCATCCATCCATCCATCTTCTCCCGCTTAATCCAGCTGGGTCGCGGGGGCAGCGTGCTGCCCAATACTCATAGCACCTGACCCCCCCCATGAACCCGTCTGCAGGTGGTGAGCCCACAGGAGGGTGGACAACATGGTCCTTGATGTTAGTTCATAGGGGTCCGGGCATGTTTTGGGTTGATGGGGGAAACCGGAGCACCCGGAGGAAACCCATCCAGACACGGGGAGGAACATGCAAACTCCACACAGAAAGGCCCGGGCGACCCGGGGATCGAACCCGCAATCTTCTTGCTGTGAGGCCTGAGTGTTGCCACTCAGCCATCGTGCCGCCTTGTGAAATTAGTGACTCTCCAAAAGAAAGTGATATGTGCTATATCATGGTCTGACTATAATGCTCCCTCTGATCCTCTTTTTTACAGGTTCAAGCTTCTGAAGCTCACTGAGAGCAACATTTTTCATAATGCATGCATGATGTATAGTGTAGTAAACAAATTAAATGATAGACTCTGCTGTTTGGAACGACATGGAGAGCTCTATCAAACAGTCTTCATCCCTAAGCATATTTAAAATATATTTAAACAAAATTTATTACTACATTATGCTGAAGCATAAACCAAAGACTAAAGAACTGAAATAACAATGTTGTCATTGTGTAAGTCATATTTACTGTTATTATTATTATTGCACTTGTAATGTGCACTGGTAATGGTGCTGTGTGATACACCAAACCATTACTGTAAACAAACAAAGGAACTTAAGGGTGTTAATGGGCTAATGGGGGTGAATGGGTGTATGGGTTAGAATATTGCCACATTAGTTTGGGGCCCCTTTCATAAGCTGTTGTAGCTTCTTGCATGTTCCCTTTACAAAATTGTTAAAGCTGAAATACTTGCAAATTTTCTTTGTATCTTTGTAAATAAAGAAGATAAGGCAGTGCTAAATGAACAAAGGTAATGGCTGTTTATAAAGTTGTTTTCTAACGTTTCCAGACACCAATGAGTGAGCCAGGCATAGTGTTTTGTTTGTTAGACTCGTGGCTGTTGTAAGATAGGTTAAAGTGGTGTTAAGCTCCTTCAGTGCGAAGCAAATTGGTGTTTTACGTGGAAGTTAAGAACTTGCCCAATTCACTACACTAGTTTGTTACCTTGACAGACTCACTGCCACAGTGACATCTCCGCCGAGGCAGCACTGATCTGTGCCGTTTTTTGGCTTCTGACAGTATTCGACCACCTCTAGCAATGGTCTTTAGCTTCAAACATGCCGGAGTTTCCCTTTGAAGTGACTAAAATTCCACCTTCCCGAAAATTTCTACTGCAATAACCTCAACTCTGTGCTGTGTGGGTTCTGTGTTGTATTCACTTCCTGCTGTTTGTGTGTATGCAGATGATCCAGACCAGCAGGACCCTGATCGAGTCTGCAGACCTGGTCTACTCCAAACTCACACAAGCACAACGTGCAGGTGAGTGCACAGTGTATTTTCATTATAATCTGATGGCTGCTGTTTGTTTATTTGCAAACACAAGATGGTTTAAATAAATCCAACCTACAGCCCTATTTAGTACTAATAAGGCATCGACTCTGCTCCTGTAAACAACATTCAGATCCATGCACAATAATTGAATCACCGGAGTGTATTTCCTAACGAGACTCAACTATCAAACACTTGTAATCATCGGGAAATTGACCAAACGCCACATTCTCTTCGCCTCGGCGTCAAAAAAAGGGTCGACTCTCAATAACTCCGGTCTATGGGCAGCAGCACTGGCTTCGGTCAATAGTGCGAGCTGTGGTTTGTGAGAAGACTGCTAACAATGTACGACTCAGGTGGAAATGAAAAGATTGGAAGTAGATTATGCACACTGAGATGTAGTTGGAGACATGGTGGCAATATGTGTACACATTGAATCGCAATTTGGATTTTCTGGATAGTTGGGAGTGAAAATATTTTGTGAGTCTCAACTGCAGGATAATACATTCTTATTCAAACATGAATTATAAAACAACTTGGCAACAATAACAGCTCTTTGCTCCATACACACAAATGCCTCCTCCTATTGGTCAGGCTCTGTTGTGCTCTGGGTGATTGACAGGTAGTTTTAACCAATCAGAGTAAAGTGTGAACTAGAGCTGCACCTAATTGTTTGAGTAGGAGACTGGTAGACAAATATTTTTCAGATGTACGGTGACCAGACGTCCCTATTTACCCGGGACAGTCCCAGTTTTGAGCCCTGTGTCCCCTGTCCCTGCAGATTTATTCAAAACCAGTGATTTGTCCCAGTTTTATATAGAAATGTTCCAGGTGTCCCTATTTTTGATCTAAACCAGGACTAAACTATGATTAAACCAGGTTTCTATCAGGTCTAAACCAGGACTATCACATTTTTTTTTGACTAATCTGATCCCCGCCAACAGTAAAAAGCATAAATTGTCATTTGTTTTGCCAAAATACAGAAATCTGTGTTTGCGAATAGCAAAAAATACAGCGACAGTCCCTCAGATTATGACTGATATGAGAAAGCACAATATTACATGCTCTTTTCACAATTTTATTTATTTATATCAACGATCCCAACCAAGGTGTGTCCCAGTTTAGAATTTTGAAAATATGTTCAGATAAGTAACTTTTGGCTCTGTGCTAGTGTCACTGTCTAACTAGCTAAAGCTAAAGCTAACAATCACTGCTATTAAAATCATAAAATAGAAAATAGAAAAAACAATGAAAATTCAGATTAATTAAATTAAAGACTACCATATTGCTGTTAAATGTCGATGACTTTAGTTTGTGGCATTGTTTTAATAACAGACATTAACAGATATCTCAAAATTAGCATTAGCATTAGCTTTGAGACACAAACATCTCTCATTTTAAACACAAAACAGTTCTCCGCTGAAGTATTAATTTTCTTTTTTTTTGTGTACTTTTTCTTTGCATTTTTTTTGTCAGTCACATCCACCCACAACTCGCTGTCCAATGCGTTATCTCTAAATATGTATTCATTTTAGCACAACTCAGTAAAAACCTCATAGATACACAAATGGACAGGAAGTAGTGATGCTAGACTTTTTTTTTTTTTTTTTTTACAGTAGGCTTACACTGGGTAAAAATCATTTTTAATAAATGAAAGATGAAATAAAATCTGAAATAAAGTCATCTTTTGGCGTGTATTTTAGAGTTTGTTTAGTTCAGTTAACAATTATCAGAATATTATTATGATTATTTAAAAGTCAAAAGATCCTGATTATCCTTTTATATTTACGGCTGAGTTAAATAATGGTAAATCCTGACAGAAATATGCTAACGGACATGTTTTAGGTTCTGTATGAAGCAGATAACCTGTATGATTATCAGAATTACAAATATTTTCATATGAAGCCACAAAAGCAGAAAGCTTTAGTTGCATCTTAAGACAAACATTAAGATTCTTGTTGTTCTAAATTGTGATAACATCAATTTTCTGAAGTGTGAAAATCACTTTGGGGACCACAAATTGCAAAACAAGCCAAACACCTGTATTGCATTTGGAAATCTTTGTATTTTCATGTTTTATCCTGCAGTGCCTAGTAGTGTGTTTATTATTCTGAAGTTTATTGAATATTATGGTGAAATACCTATGAGAAACATGAATTGTCATTGGTATTGTCATTGAAGTTGTATTGCTTTGCACAGGGCTGCTGAGCTTAACAGCAAATTAAATCTGTTCAGACAGTGGGGCGTGTGTGACCTCGGGGAACATGCTTTTTTTTTTTCTTTTGCTGTACTAGAATAAATTGTAATTGCACCTCCACTACAGTAGTTGGCAGTGATGCTCTCATTGTCAAATAGTGCACAGGGTGTATTAGCGCTGTAGTGTCGGGTTTTTTGCTTTTGGGCTTTCGTATGCGCAGTGGGAAACCAACAAGGCTAAGGCTAAGGCTGCTTATAAAGTTGTTTTCTAACGTTTCCAGACACTAATGAGTGAACCGGCAGAGCGTTTTGTTTGTTTGACCACAGCGAGATCTCCGCAGAGGCAACACTGATCTGTGCCGTTTTTTGGCTTCTGACAATTATTCAACCACCTCTAGCAATTGACTTTAGCTTCGTGCCGGAGTTCCCCTTTAATTCCGAAGTAAGTGGGTGGGTTATTCCAATTTTAAAGAGTTAATGTATTCTTCGATCATGTAAACGTTTATTCTTCTTCAAAATAATCCTGGTCGTTCATGCTCGTTGGGTCGCCCTTCTGACACGATCCGATCCGCCTCCTCCAGTCGTCTCTTCGGACTTTCCTCCACTGCTCTTAGGATTTGTGAGCGGGATGCAGAAGTGGGGTGAGGTGTCGCAGCCATTGCCTCAGTTTGTCTTCTTCCTCCTTCTCCGACACTCTTCCCTTCTCCTCCTCAGCTCACAGACGTAAAGCGTGAGGAGAGAATTCTCCAGCTGCTGTTTCATTATTATCGCAACGACTGCAGAAAAAGTTTGGATCATGTTTGTCCATGGCGTAACGTCAAACCGAGATGACAGAAAAGCCGCTAGCAGCTGAAGTGTTTGTTATCTTCCGGTCGACGTAAATCAGAACCCTTCCCCACCCCTAGACTTTGAGCGGAATTAAATAAAGCCGATTTAATGTGTTTTCCATGTAAACCTCAATTCAGAATGGAGAATATTTTAATTCCGACCTATTTAATTCAGAATAATTAATTCAGAATTTAAAAACACCATGTAAACGTGACCAATGACATGTCAATAATACAGTAGCTCCAGAATTCGTATAATGATCATATTTTTGGCGTACATGCAAACATAGCCAGTGTTATGCCAGTGACAGACTAATATACCAGGAGATTTGTTAAGGAAAATACCGCCTTAATTGAAATCCGTGTCTATTGGAGCAGACATCCTCCACTCACTTCCTGCTCATGTTAAAACACATGTAAATAGAGTGAATCGAGCGAATGATCAGAGTGTGTGTGAGTCCAGTGGCCGAGAAAAGAGGAACGACGTCATCTGGACTGAGCGGAGTCCCCCGGGTCCAGAGTCAATTTAGAGCTGCCATGTCCTGCTCCCCTCCCTCGTGTCTGTGGTGAGAAACCGCTCCTATGCTCTGCACTCTTTCGTCTTCTCTCTATCTGTCTCTCACTCTCTCTATCCCACGTTTACTTCTCTATCTTCTGTCTGCACTCTTCACCTTCTCTCTCTTTTATAACACCTCTCTGCTTTTCCTACCCCATTTTTTCATTTTCTCTCCCTCCTCTTTGTCTCTCTCTTCTTATCTCATTCTCTTTCCTCTCTCTTTGTATCTCTCCTTATTGCCTCTATCATCTCTCTTTCTCCTCTATCATCTTCTACCCCCCTCTTTGCTTTTATGTGTCTCTTTCTCTTTTTAATCCCTCTCCACTCTTTCTCTCCTTTCTCATAGTAATCTCTCCTCCCTTATCCCCTTTGTTCATCCTCTCTCTGTCTGTCTGTCTCTCTATATTTCTCTCTGTCTCCCCCTTTCACCTTTCTATCTTCTGTCTACCTGCCCATCTCTCCTTCTCTCCTTTCTGTAACATCTCTGCCTTTCTCTATGCACCCCCACTTTCTTTTTTTTCCTCTCCCTCCCCTCTTTATCGCATCCCACTCGGCGAGTATATCTCTCTCTTTCTCTTTTCTGGCACATTTTCTCTTCTCTCCTCTCCCTCCCCTCTTTCTCTCTTACCGCTCTCCACTCTCTCTCTCTCTGCTCTCCTCTTCCACCTTTCCTTCCTCGCTCTCTCACATGCACATCTATCATGTCTCCCTTTCTCCACTCTTTTTCAACTCTTCCCCTAATATCTCTCCTTCTTTTGCTCTTTTCCTCTCTCTCTCTCCCCTTGTACATCTCTCACCCCCTCTCTCCTTTCTCTCATACCTCTCTCTTCTCTGTCTTTCAACCCTCCTCTTCCTCCCTTCCTCTCCCTCACACACACTCTTTTTCCCCTCTTTCTCCTCACACACATCTATCATGTCTCTGCTTTTCTCTCCATTCCTTTTCTCCTAATTATCTCTTCTTTTGCTTTCTTTTTCTCCCTCTTTTTCTTTCTCTCCCCTTGTTCGTCTCCCACCCCCTCTCCTTTCTCTCAAACCTCTCTCCTCTCTCTCTCTTTCTACCCTCCTCTTCCTCCCTTCCTTTGTTTCTCTCTCACACATGCACATCTATCATGTCTCTTTCCACCTTTTTCTCCTCTTTTTCCTAATTATTAGCTCTCCTTTTGCTCTCTTTTCCCCCTCTCTCTCCCCTCATTCATCTCACACCATCTCTTTTCTCTCTACCATCCTCTTCCTACCTCTCTCTCTCTCACATGCATCTGTCATGTCTCTCATCTTTCTCTCCATTCTTTTTCTCCTAATTATCTCTCCTTTTGCTCTCTTTTTCTCTGTCTTTTTCTTTCTCTCCCCTTGTTCGTCTCTCACTCCCTCTCTCCTTTCTCTCATACCTCTCCTCTCTTTTTTGACCCTCCTCTTCCTCCCTTTCCCCATCTCTCTCACACACACTATTTTTCTCCTCTTTCTTCTAAATATCGCTCCTTCTTTTGCTCTCTTTTCCCCTGTCTGTCTTTCTCTCCCCATGTTCATCTCTGACCTCTCTCTTCCTTCTCTCACCCTCTCCTCCTCTTCCTTCCTCTCTCTCTTTCTCACATGCACATCTATCATGTCTCTCATCTTTCTCTCCAGTCTTTTTCTCCTCTTTCTTCTAATTATCTCTCCTTTTGCTCTCTTTTTCCCCTTCTCTCCCCCCCTCTATCCTCTGTCCTGTCTCTCCCCCCTCCTCTCCTCTTTTCCTCTCTGCATTTCTCTCGTGCTGTAAATTTTCCCAACACATTTTTTCACATAACACTGAGCGCTGCTCGTGTCAACCCAAACACGGCACCACAAAAAAACACGCTTCATTTTACACAAACTTCACCGTAAACACACTTGAATTCGAACGATCCAGTCCCCGTTACCCGTCGCGTCGGTATTGATCTGGGCCGTGCGTACCCTACACAAACGCCGCGTTACGTAAGAACAATGGCGCCTCCTCTCCTGGGGCCTCAGCTGAATGCCGAACATAGCATTTCTTCACTGCTCCCTCCCAGTGTCCCTGTGTCAACGCAAACACAACAAGCCTGCACAGACCACGGCGAGTCCCACTGTGAATGTGCTGTCAGCCTTTGGTTCGGTTATCACAGGAAAACCAAACAGAATCTCTTCACTCACGACGAAAAAGAACTGTTATTACAATTTCTTCCATGCATTTTCTGATATGTTATAACAGGGTATCTCCAAATTTAAGCCCTTTTAAGACCTTTTAAAGAGCACTTAAATGAAAATTAAGACCGGCATCACACCCATTATGTGGGCGAAAAACACCAGATTCAGTTCTAATAATGACCATTACTCACTGCTTTAAATAACAAAAAATACTAACAAAAAATCTCATTCAGAACTCATTTATAGTCGTGTGTGTTGCTGTAAAATGGACAAAAAATCACTTATAACATTCTAACAAGACAAACTGAGCTTTTAGTGCAGCCCGGTTGAGAATACAAAAAAAGAGGCTAATGAATTTTAAGACCTTTGTGAAAAAAAATAAGACCGGGACAACATATTTTAAGATTTTTTCAAGGCCTTAATTTAGGAACATGAAATTTAAGACCTTTTTAAGACCCCGCGGCGACCCTGTATAATCTTGTTTCTTCATCACAAACTGGTCTTTCCACGCCAAATCACCGAACGCCCCCACACGACCATCAGAAATTTGACTGAAAAAAACCTAAGAGGTTCACACACTTTCCAACAGGTCCCAAATTTTAGCTCCCAACTCCTTATAGTTTTGTGATTAAAAGATTTTGTCAACTACCCCCTGAACTGTTTTGAGTTTTCCAAAGAGCCACTTTCAGACTCCTGTATCTAAAAAAACGATTTGAGGTCGGTCCCTCAAATTTTCAAGGCTTAAAATTTGGCTAATGTACTTGTAAAATATGGACTTTTACACCTGTGCTTACGGTTTATCACAGATTTCTGGGGGCTTGAATTTGCTCGAAAATTCTACTCTTAAAGGACTGTGGAAAGTGCAATTTCAAAGACAGAGGTTTGATATTGAACATACACCTTCCCCCACATGCTGTGCACTTTGTATTTTAAAACTGACCCTCTGTGACGAACGGTCCAGAATATATTAAGGTTTAAAAATGGAAAAAATTGAATTTGGTTCCATCTTTGCCATGTTATACCAAAAAAATGACAGCACCCACCAACATAAAATGGACTGTTATAGAAAGAAGGGACTTTTCCTATTGAAAAGTGTGTGAAATATCTTTTAATGACAAAACTATAAGGAGTTGGGAGCTAAAATTTGGGACTTTTCCTGTTGAAAAGTGTGTGAACCTCTTTCAGTAAAATCAGAAATGGTGGAGCGAGGGCATTCGGAGATTTGGCGTGGAATGACCCAAACATACCTGGAGCTGTGTTTTGTTTCATTCACACATGTTTAACGCACAAATCCTGCATATTCAGATGTTTATTTGTTTATTTAAGGTCTTCCTGGGGTTCACTCTCGTCGTAAAATCACACAAAAACACACTGATCGTCCATTAACTGTAAAATACATAACAGCGACATCTCTCACGAGGGGAAGAGGCAGAAAACACACCCATCAGTTCATCACAGTTTGATTAGCGTTGATTTATCGAGATGTTTTTTCAAAGCAAGATGATTATGTATCCGCATCATCCGCTAAATATGTGATGTGTTTGTATCATCGTGGCCAAATATTACCCTGTGAGCGATGAAAAGTGCTCAGAATGACATTCATAAACAAGAGGCTGAAGCTCACAAACTCATCTTTTAGTTTTGGTTTGTGAACCTTCCAGATATTTTGAACTTCTAATAAACTCTGTGTTTAGAAAAGCCATTATGCAAATGTGACCCAGATCAGTGGTTTCCAAAGGAAGGCAGAGGCACCGAGCTGAGCCACATCATTTTTTAAATTATAACACGGCAACGCGGCTATAAAACTTAAAAGAAAACCATTTATGTCTTCTACCCTCTCCCTCTCACCTTTCTATCTGTCATGCCTCACTCTCTCTCTCCATCACCTACTGCTTATCTTATTGTCTCTTCTTTATCTAATTCTCTGTCCTCTTCACTCTCTCTTTCTCTCTCTTCTTTATCATGTTTCTCCCTTTCTGCTCTCTATACCCTCTCTCTTTCTCTCATTTTTTCTCTCTTTTCTATCATCTCTGTCCCTTTCTCCTTTCTACGCCCTCTCTTTTCTTCCTCCATCCCGTCCTCGCTCTTTCTTTCCTCTATTATGTCTCTCTCTTTCTCCTCTCTACACCTTCTCTCAGCCCTTCCTCTCTCTCTCCCTCTTTCTCTCACTCTCTCCTCTATCAGGTCTCTCCCTTTCTCCTCCCTAACCCTTCTCTTTCCTCTTCCTCTCTTAATTTCTCTATTTCTCTCTCTCTCTTTCTGTCCCTCCTCTCTCCTATCATGTCTTTCTCTTTCTCCTCTCTATGCACTCTACCCTCCCTTTCCTCCTTCTTTCTCTTTCTCTCTATCATGTCTCTCCATTTCTCCTCTGCCCCCTCTTCCTCCCCTTAATTTCTCTTTCTCTCCCTCCTCTTCCTCCTCTCTCCTATCATGTAATTTCTCCTCTCTACACCCTCCTCTTTCTCCCTCCCTTCCCCTCTCTCTCTCTTTCTCTTTCTCCCCTTGCCTTGTCTCTCTCTTTCTCCTCTACCCCCTCTCTTTTCTCTTCCTCCCCTTAATTTCTCTTTCTCTCCCTCCTCTTCCTCTCTCTCTTTCTATCATGTCTCTCTCTTTCTCCTCTCTACTTTCTCTCCCTCCTCATCCCCTTTTTCTCTCTCTTCCCCCTTCCTCTCTCTCTTTTTATCATGTCTCTCTCGTTCTCCTCTTCCTCCCTCTCCCCTAATTTCTTTCTCTTTCTACTATACCTCTCTCTTTCACCTCTCTACTCCCTTTCTTTTCTCTTCCTCCCTTTTCTCTCTCTTTTTATCATGTCTCTCTCTTTCTCCTTTCTACCCTCTCTCTTTTTCCCTCTTTTATCATGTCTCTCTCTTTCTCCTTCTCTCTACCCTCTCGCTCTTTCCCCCTTTCTATCATGTCTCTTTCTTTCTCCCCTCTTCCCCCACTCTTTCCTCTTCCTCCCTCTCTAATTTCTCTCTCTTTCTCTCTCTCCTCCTCCTCCTCCCTCCTTCTCTCTCTCTCCTCTCATGTCTCCCTCTCCTCTCTACCCACTCTTTCTCCCTCCCTCTTTCTGTCATGTTTCTCTTTCTCCTCTCCAGCCCTCTCTCTCTCCTTCTCTCTTTCTCTCATGCCTCTCACTCGCTCCTCCAGTCTCCAGGTTATTTTGACGATTCCTAACCTGAAAAATCTGTACTTTTTCCATCTTATTTCCCTTTTTCGTGCCTGTGAACGCCACAGGATGTCGATATCCGCCTGTTTACCGCGCGTACAGAAGCTTGCGGCCCAGAGCATTTGAACTTTAGTCTCCAAATGAAGTCGGCTATAACAAATTTAATGAGCTTAATGCCATTACATCAAAACAGGCTCTCACCCCAATGAACATTTTAGTGGATTCAATTAGGATAAGATGGTAATTTAAGAGTTCACTTTAAAGGTTGTCAGGCTGCAGATGGGGCTGGGGATTTACTGGTGGCCCCTGAGTATTCCCTCCTTCCTCTCTCTGTCTTTATTATGGAATTCAAAGCGAAATTTTATACATTAATTGCGTGGAAATAACTAAATGAGGGATTATGGTAATTAAAAGGTCCTCATAGGAGTTTAACACGTATATTATTGTGCCTTATTACAGTGATTAAAGAGAGGGTTTGCTTAATCTCCCTTTATAGATGTTTTTCATGTTATAATGTTCCCTCATTAGGTTTTAGATCTAACCCATGCATGTTTGAGTAATCTAGCGATCTCTCCCAGGCCCTGTTCAATCAGTCAGGCAACAATTCTCCATAAATGTACAAAAACATGACCCAAAACTGTACAAAACTTGACAAACCTGATGTGATGTGCTGTAGTTTCATGAGCAGGATGGACATTGATTGTTTTGTGATAGTGCTCTGAAGGGGGAGTGACTTAGTGTGAGGACCAAAGGCAAGAGAGACACTGCATCTAAAAATGAAAGTGGAATTTATAAAACATGTTAATACGTAGTTTTGGGTGACTGTACAGTAGCATTTTCAAAACAATAAAACTGTGATCTAAGTAAGTAGTTAATGCCGCATAGAAGTAAAATACTTCGTCTTTAATCTTAACCCAGTGAATGAAGATTGTATGGAAACAGGTCCTAAAATGTGAAATACTATCAATTATATATATATATTTATATAGCGCTTTTTGGACTTTATGGACATAAATGTTTTTAGATTGCTCAAGAAAAAATACAAAATGGATTTAGGGAACCCATTTTTAGGAGCCGAGCGTTTATGTGCCACGTTTACATGAGAGAATAAAGAGAAAGAATAAAAATAATTTAATTCTGAATAAAAAATAATTCTGCTTTACTCCTAATAATTCTGCTTTACTTTATTCCTAATCAAAAGGATTATTTGGAATTAAAGTTAATTCCGAGGTAAGTGGGTGGTTTATTCCGATTTTAAAGCCAAATTAATGTATTCCTCGATCATGTAAACATTTATTCTTCTTAAAAATAATCGCTCTCGTTCAGCACATGTTGGGGCGCCTTTCTGACGCGATCTGGACGATCATTGTCATTGGAATGACTGCAGAGAAAAGTCTGGATCATGTTTGTGTCCGTGGCGTAACGACAAACCGAGATGACAGAAAAGCTGGTAGCAGCAGCTGAAATGTTTTCTTCTAGTCGACGTAAATACGTTCGTGTCACTGTCCAATCAGAACCCTTCCTGTCCCCATTGACCTTGAGCGGAATTA
The DNA here is from genome assembly GCA_030686955.1 of Odontamblyopus rebecca. NCBI lineage: Eukaryota > Metazoa > Chordata > Actinopteri > Gobiiformes > Gobiidae > Odontamblyopus > Odontamblyopus rebecca. The sequence goes on from CM060667.1 coordinate 11,736,647, forward strand.
AATGAAGGCGATTTAACGTGTTTTCCATGTAAACCTCAATTTAGAATTATTATTTTCACGTAAACTCAAAGGAATTCTGAACTATTTAATTCAGAACAATGAATTTTGACTTTTTTAAGCGCACAAATCATTTCAGTTGTTGTAGTTCTAGTCAGTTCTTTCTGGTCAGACTTTGTTCAAATAAGCTTCAGACAACGTAGTGCTTCCAGTTAGCGTCACACCCGCAGGGAATATCAATGCTATAAGCTGCAGTATCTATATCCACAGAATATCGAGGATCTCAGATTTCCAGGTCACATATGGCGCTCTGATTCCCACTGTGCCCCCTAGTGTTAGCTTTCATCAATGTCAGATTTAGTGTCTTGATTTTGGTCACGCCTCCTCTTCCTCTCAGCGCGCTCTTCGTCTTCACCATCTGCTGCGTCTGATGGAGCCTCCTGTCACCTGTTATTAATGCGGGGTAAACAACTTTGACTGCACCATGCTAATAATACCCCATCACTGTATACACGCCGTCATACTCCCATTATAGAGGCAGGACAGGTGGTCGGAGCCTATGCAAGCCACTGTGGGTGTTAAACTGGTACACAAAGGGGTTTTTTACTTATTAGGCAGGTTTACGTCAAGCCAGGTCAGGTCCAGAGGTGTGAAAACATGGGTCTGAATGATTATGTTAACATGACAGCACACTTAGACCACGTTTACACTGAAACCAATCACCATATCACTGCATTGGAAACAATACACGTCGCCTGAAATGCTAGTCACATGACTTGGCTGGCGTCATGTTGTCACGACGTCATGGCAACATGTGGGCGGTAAAAACAAAGAAGTGAATCACCGTGTCTGAAGTTGCAGCAGCCATATTTCGAGCCGAGGAAGAAAGCGAGCGTTAAAACAGTCATTTCGTGGACCGTCGTTTCGCGTTTGTCTTGGGTTTGTTTTTCGCAATAGTGTTGCATGCTTGATGTCACGAATCCAGAGAATCAGCGATGTGGTCCAATAAGGACAGCAGCTAGAGCTCTTACGTCAGTGTATCAGCGGTTTCAGGCGTCCCCACAGCGCCGGATCAGATCTGTGCTCAGGTGAATATGTGTCAGCTGGCGTCTCCAGATCTTTCCTTCTATGGAGCCATTTTCCATCAGACTAGTGTGGACGAACACTGCAACCGCAACAAAAACGACTCAAATACGTATTACTGTGGACGTATTAGTGCAGTTCAATAGACCGAGCTAACAAACAGAAATTGTAAAGGAGTAGGCATGTTAGTTTCAGAGTATTTTCAGTGTAGTAAACTCCTTCCTTCAGGCAGATAAGGCAGATGTCAGGCAGTGTCCTCCAGTGTCTGACCAGAACTGAAGAAGTGGCTTGGATTAGCTGCGAAACAACAAAAATAAACTTTTGTCCAGTTGACAAATAAAATTTTTCCTTTTGCCATCGTTTACCACAGTGACACAAGTCACACATTAGCAAACACAGCGGACTAAACCAGAACTAAACCCAAGTTAAACCAGGACTAAACCAAGACTGAACCAGGACTAAACCCAGAACTAAACCCAGACTAAACCTAAGATAAACCAGGACTAAAGTGAGTCTAAACCAGGACTAACCAAGACTAAACTAGACTAAACCAGGACTAAACCCAGGACTAAACCCAGACTAAACCCAGGACTAAACCCAGACTAAACTCAAGTTAAACTAGGACTAAACCAAGACTGAACCAGGACTAAACCCAGAAATAAACCCAAACTAAACCCAAGTTAAACCAGAACTAAACCAAGACTGAACCAGGACTAAACCAAGACTAAACCAGGACTAAACCAAGACTAAACTAGACTAAACCCAGGACTAAACCCAGACTAAACCCAGGACTAAACCCAGACTAAACCCAAGTTAAACTAGGACTAAACCAAGACTGAACCAGGACTAAACCCAGAAATTAACCCAAACTAAACCCAAGTTAAACCAGAACTAAACCAAGACTGAACCAGGACTAAACCAAGACTAAACCAGGACTAAACCAAGACTAAACCCAGAACTAAACTAGGATTAAACTCGGACTAAACCCAGACTTAACCCAAGCTAAACCAGGACTAATGCAAGTCTAAACCAGGACTAAACCAAGACTAAACCCAGAACTAAACCAGGACTAAAACCAGGACTAAACCAGACTAAACCCAAACTAAACCAGGACTAAAACCAGGACTAAACCAGACTAAACCCAAACTAAACCAGGACTAAAGCAAGTCTAAACCTTGACAAAACCAGGACTAAACCAAGACTAAACCAGAACTAAACCCATAATTAAACAAAGACTAAACTCAGACTAAACCCACTCTAAACCAAAGCTAAACCAGGACTAAACCCAGAACTAAACCCACACTAAACCCAAGCTAAACCAGGACTAAAGCGAGTCTTAACCAGTACTTAACCAGGACTAAACCCAAACAAGACTAAACCCAGACAAAACCAGGATTAAACCGGGTCTAAACCAGGCCTAAACCTGAATTCCACCCAGAATAGAACAGTAAAACAGTAAAGTATTTTCAGTATTACAGTTTGTTATATTTTCGTAGCCGTAAATCACTCTTCACAATGCGGTTTTAGACGCGCCGACTTAAAAACGATCTGCAGAAATTAGCATCTGAAAAACCTTCACCACAAGAATTTGCTGAACCTTTTCTGCGACAAAGCGCAACTCGGTGTTCTTGGGCCGCTCAAACCCTTTTTACGCCAAGTCATTAATTCACGGTTCTTCAGAAATCTCTTGGCCGACTGCGTGACCACAGCCGCTCTGGTGTTTTTGTGCTTTTTTATTTTATAGTTGTTGACATTTCATAAAGTCTGAGAAAAGTCGCTGAATTTATCGCAGCTTTAAAATCATCTCGCTGGGCTTTATTCTCTGGACTGACGTGCAGGAAGACAGCTATATGATTACATTACAATGGCAACAAGCCCCGCAGATAAACAACCATACACAGCCTCCCATTAGCGGGCGCGTGGTGAGATCTGAATACAATTGAAGGTTTTCGGTGAGCGATTGTTCAGATAAAGGTGTAATTTTAGTTTGATCAGCGGAGAGAGGGTGTTATTAGTGGAGAGGGGGCGGTGTGATGGAGGGAGAGAAAGAGAGGGAAGAGGAGAGAGGGGGGTAGAGGGAGAGAGAGGGAAAGGAAGAGGAAAAGGAGTGAGAAAGGAAAAGAGAGGGAGGAAAGAAGAGGGAGATGGGGAGGGGAGAGAGCGAGAGAAAATGAGAGAAAGCAAGAGAGAGAGACAAGGAAGAGGGAGAGTAAGACAGGGAGAAGGGAGTAGAGGGAGGGAGAGAGAGAAAAGGAGAGTGAAAAAGGAAGAGAGAGGTAGTGGGGGAGGGAGAAAGAGGGAGAGAGAGGAAGAAGAAGCGAGAGAGCAGGAGAAATAAGATAAAGCAAGAGAGAGACAAAAGAGAAAGGAAGAAAGGGCGGTGTGATGGAGGGAGAGAAAGAGAGGGAAGAGGAGGGAGGTAGAGGGAGAGAGAGGGAAAGGAAGAGGAAAAGGAGTGAGAAAGGGAGAGAGAGAGAAAGCGAGAGAGAGACAAAGGAGGAGGGAGAGCAGGAGAGGGAGAAGGGGTAGAGGGAGAGAGAGAGAAAGACAGAGAGAGAGGAAGAGGAGAGTGAGAAAGGAAGAGAGAGGGAGGGAGAAAGAGGGAGGGAGCGAGAGAGGAAGAGGAAGGGAGAGAGCAGGAGAAATGAGCTAAATCAAGAGAGAGACAAAAGAAGAGAAAGGAAGAGGGGAGGTAGAGGGAGAGAGAGGGAAAGGAAGAGGAAAAGGAGTGAGAAAGGGAGAGGGAGCGAAAGGGAGAAAGAGGTAGGAAGGAAGAGGGAGATTGGGGAGGGGAGAGAGAAAGGGAGAGAGTGAGAGAAAATGAGAGAAAGCGAGAGAGAGACAAAGGAAGAGGGAGAGCAGGAGAGGGAGAAGGGGGTAGAGGGAGAGAGAGAGAAAGGCAGAGAGAGAGGAAGAGGAGAGTGAGAAAGGAAGAGAGAGGGAGTGGGGGAGGGAGAAAGAGGGAGAGAGAGGAAGAGGAAGGGAGAGAGCGGGAGAAATGAGATAAAGCAAGAGAGAGACAAAAGAAGAGAAAGGAAGAGGGAAAAGAGAGAAGAGGACAGAGAGAGTGGGTAGAGAAAGAGAGAAAGAAAGGGAGTGAAAGGAAGAGGGAGTGAGAGAAAAAGAGGGAGAGAAAGGGAGGGGGATGGAGAGAGAGAAAGGATGATGGAGAGAGTGGGAGGGAGAGGAAGGAAAGAGTGAGAGAAAATGAAGAGAAAGGAAGAGGGAGAGAGAGGGGGGAGAAGAGGTGGTAGAGGGAGAGAGAGAAAGGCCGAGAGAGAGGAAGAGGAGAGTGAGAAAGGAAGAGAGGGGGAGGGAGGGAGAGAAAATGAGATAAATGGAGAGACAAAAAGAAAGGAAGAGGAAGGGGAGAGAAGAACAGGGGGGTAGAGGGAGAGAGAAAGAAAGAGGGGGAGAGATGGAGAGGGAGAGAAAGAAAGAGGGAGAGAAGAAGGGAGGGAGTGAGAGAAAATAAGAGAAAGGGAGAGAGAAGGGGAGGGGAGAGAAGATGGAGAGAGGGAGAAAAGAGGGGTAGAGGGAGAAAGAGAAGGGGAGAGAGGGGAGGAGGAATGGAGAGGGAGAGAACGGAAGAGAGAGAGAAAGGAAGAGGGAGAAAGATGGAAAGAGGGAGGGAGAGAAAGGGAGAGAGAGATAAATGAAGAGAAATGAGGAGGGAGAGAAGAGGATAGAGAGAGGAGGTAGATGGAGAGAGATAGAGAAAGGATGAGAGGGAAGGGATATAGAGGAAGATAAAGGAAGAGTGAGGGGAAGGGAAAAAGGAAAAAACAGAAGGAGAGGACAGAAGAGAGAAAGAGAAAATGAGAGAAAGCGAGAGAGAGACAAAGGAAGAGAAGGGAAGAAGGAGAGGAAGAGAGACTGGGGCATCTGACTTTCATTTTCTATCTTAATTTTCTCTGCCTGAACCTTTGGCCCTAGAAATTAAAGCACGTTCTAGATCAACGCTTCTCAAATGGGATCTGGGAAACACAGAGTCTCACATATGCTGCTGATTTAATGAGTCACTGGCACTTTTAGTCCTGGATGTGTCCAAGTTTAATCCTGGTTTAGTACTGGTTTAGTCCTGGGTTAGGTCTGTCTTGGGTTCTTGGTTCTTGATCATATTTAGTTCATCTTGTAAACTTGATTTCTCAGGATTTCTCAGGTCTAAAAACTCGTCTAGGACTAAACCAGGACTCCAGGACTAAAGTGATACTGACCGGGTTAAACTAGGACTAAAAAAGTCTAAACCCGGACTAAACTGAACCAAAGGACTTAACAGGGATTCAGGCAGAAGTAAAGGATCAAGCAATAAACGTAACCATCAAGTTTACAGTGTCTAAACCAGACTAAACCAGGACTAAACTCAAGCTAAACCAGGACTAAACCCAAGATAAACCAGGACTACACTAGGACTAAACCAAGACTAAACCTAAGATAAATCAGGACCAAACCAAGACTAACCAGGACTAAACAGGACCAAACCAAGTGTACACCAAGTCTAAACTAAGACTAAACCAGGACTAAACCCAGACTAAACGAAGACTACACCAAGTCTAAACCAGGACTAAACCTAGACTGAACCAGGACTAAACCCAGACTAAACAAAGACTACACCAAGTCTAAACCAAGTCTAAACCAGGACTAAACGAAGACTACACCAAGTCTAAACCAGGACTAAACCTAGACTGAACCAGCACTAAACCCAAATGAAATCCAGACTAAACCGGGACTAAATCAGGACTAAACCCACCATAAATCAGGACCAAACCCAGACTAAACCCAAGATAAACCAGGACTAAACCAAGACTAAACCAGGAGTAAACCAGGACTAAACCCAGACTAAATCCAAGATAAACTAGGACTAAACCCAGCCTAAACCAGGACTAAACCCAGACTAAACCTAGATTAAACCAGGATTAAACCAAGACTACACCAAGTCTAAACCAGGACAAAACCCAGACTAAACCCAAACTAAACCAAGACTAAACCAGGACTAAACCCAGACTAAACCCAAACTAAACCAAGACTAAACCCGGACTAGACCGGCGTAGAACTATAGGTCTAAACCAGGGCTGCAGGATTAATCCCTCAAATCAAAATCATAATTTAAATAGACGGCATTAGCGAAGTGCAAAGGCTGCACTTTTTGAAGCACTATCATCTCCTGCTTTATTCTGCTTAAAAGAACAAAATCCCTGTAGTTAGATCCACACAAACCTGTTCTGAAATCTGAACCTTGTATTAAATTGTCCGTTCATGTTTCAGTCTTTTTGCCAATTCTTCTGGACGTGTTTGAAATGTGAACAGAATCTATTAATAAATCATCACGGCTGATCTCATCACAAAGGCAGTGTTTGTCTGAAGAAATGATTATATTTGTGTTACATAATTCAATTTGAGATTAAACCAGGACCATATTTAAGAATAAAAAGGTATTGAAATGTACTGAGCTAAACCAGGAAGATTCAAGTCTAGACCAGGACTAAACCAGGAGTAAACCCAAGATAAACTGGGACTAAACCAAGATTAAACCAGGACTAAACCAGGAGTAAACCCAAGATAAACTGGGACTAAACAAAGACTAAACCCAAGATAAACCAGGAGTAAACCAAGACTAAACCAGGACTAAACCTGGACTAAACCCAAGATAAACCAAATCTAAACCAGAACTAAACCCAGAGTAAACCAGGACCAGACCCAGACTAAACCCAAGCTAAACCAGGACTAGACCCAGACTAAACCCAAGCTAAACCAGGACTAGACCCAGACTAAACCCAAGATAAACCAAGACTAAACCAGGACGAAACCCAGACTACACCAAATCTAAACCAGAACTAAACCAGGACTAATCCAAGACTAAACCAGGACTAAACCCAGACTAAACCCAAGATAAACCAGGACTAAACCAAGCCTAAACCAGGACTAAACCCAGATTAAACCCAAGATAAACCAGGACTAAACCCAGATTAAACCCAAGATAAACCAGGACTAAACCAGGACTAAACCCAGATTAAACCCAAGATAAACCAGGACTAAACCAAGACTAAACCAAGACTAAACCAGGACTAAACGTAAGATAAAACAGGACCAAACCAAGACTACACCAAGTCGAAACCAGGACTAAACCAGGACTAAAGACAGATTAAACCCAGTTTTAAACAGGACTAAACCAGGACTAAACCCAGACTACACCAAGTCTAAACTAGGACTAAACCCAGACTAAACCAGGAGTAAACCAAAGATAAAACAGGACTAAACCAAGACTACACCAAGTCTGAACCAGGACTAAACCAGGACTAAACCAGGACTAAACCAGGACTAAACCAGGACTAGACAGTGACAGTAGTGACAATTTTTCAATGACTTTTCAATGTAAAATTGGAAACAGAGTCAATGGAGCCCAAAGTGCCCCCGCGCTCACTTCCTATTTCATTTCGCAGGTTAGATATGTCCATTTATATTTATAGTTAATGTAGTTTATGGTTCAAACTTTCTCCTAATATAAATAATCGAGGAAGCGCATGTTGAGCGGAGATGGAGCGGACAGCGGGAGGATTCTAGCTCCATTTGGGCGGATTGGAGTCGACTCTTTGGCCCGGGCTGTAATATAAATATTCTGCGCTCATCGGCCTAAAGCTGTGATGACAAATCCCTCACGATGACGGGAGGGCAGCCGTGTTAAGTCAGGACGCAGGACCTCGCGACTGCAGCGGTGTTAAATCTGAAGGGCTTACTCTGGGGTAAGCGCTGGGTCGAAATTATATTCTCGGTCTTCAGTAATATGAGCCGGACCTCTTATACTTTATGACCTTGAGAGACACTGTTAGTCATCTGGATTAAGGTGGATTAAAAGTCTAGTTTAGGTTCTGATCAAATTGTCAGTTATTAATGCTGGGTATGGTTAAGAAGTTGATACGATACATAGGCCTCGGACTAAACCCGGACTAAACCCAGGCTAAACCCAGACTAAACCAGGACTAAACCAAGACTAAACCAAGATTAAACCAAAACTAAACCCAGACTAAACCTACATTAAACCAGGACTAACCCAGGACTACACCAAGACTACACCAAGACTACACCCAAGTTAAACCAGAACTAAACCCAGACTAAACCCAAGATAAACCAGGACTAAACCAGGACTACACCAAGACTAAACCAAGTTAAACCAGGACTAAACCCAGACTAAACCCAAGATCAACCAGGACTAAAACCAGACTAAGCCCAAGATAAACCAGGACTAAACCAAGATTAAACCAGGACTAAACCAGGACTACACCAAGCCTAAACCCAAGTTAAACCAGAACTAAACCCAGACTAAACCAGGACTACACCAAGACTAAACCAAGTTAAACCAGGACTAAACCTAGACTAAACCCAAGATAAACCAGGACTAAAACCAGACTAAACCCAAGATAAACCAGGACTAAACCAGGACTACACCAAGACTAAACCCAAGCTAAACCAGGACTAAACCCAGACTAAACCCAGACTAAACCCAGACTAAACCAAAACTCAACCAGGACTAAACCCAGACTAAACCAGGACTAGACCAGCATAGAACTATAGGTCTAAACCAGGTGCAGGATTAATCCCTCTCAAATCAAAATCATAATTTAAATAGACGCCATTAGCAAATTGCAAAGGCTGCACTTTTTTTGAAGCACCATCATCTCCTGTTTTGTTCTGCTTTAAAAAACAGCGGTGGGTTAGGGGTCGGGTATCAGTAAAAAACAAATGTTAAATCAGCTCTGGGCAAAGTTAATATGAAAACACCCATTTTACTCAAAACAGTGAAAATGTCGACACAATTGTAGCTCTTACCAAAATAATTTAGTAAAATATACCTTATAAAATAATGACAAATTTGCACATCAGTTTGGAGGCGAAGGAGCAGCCCCAGAACATAGAGAAAAAAATCCCGCACACCGGCAAATTGTGAGATTTATCAGGACCCACAGCGTTTCGGCACTCGGCAAATAGAGAGTGTGAGCTCAGGTGGCCGTCTTAAATAGGATGTGGCAAGCACCCAAGGGTGACAAATCGTGAAGGAACAGTACCCAAAACAACGTAATACAACTTACAAAGGCAGTCAACTCTTAAACAGTAATGTAAGTCATGAGAAAATACTATTACTACTAATAATAATCATAGTAGAGAAATAATTAAATAGAAAAATAGAACGGAAGAGCCTCTGAAAACATATAGACATTGTATATGTACCTAAAAATACTCTTGGTGACATATCGACGCAGCAGCCCATGATATCGATACTGTATCATCAAATTAAACTATACGATATATAGATGTTTCAGTATTTTTGCACAGCCCTAGTTATTTATTCATTTTTAAGGAAGTTGTATTGGTAATGTTGTTAGCGATGTCTAAAGAAAGATTTATGGTTGTATTGAATAATAATAAATTCTTAAGTCTAGTAGCACTTTTTTAGAAGCTCAATTGAAATTTAGTGCTTTATTTTTTTTATGTAGATAATTCAAGTTTTTATTTTATTTTGCATTTTTTAACATATAACAGCAGCACATTACTCTGGGCCAGAGGGACAGTTAAATTTAAGAAGTGAATGGCACTCCAGAAATACAGTCCCAAAAAATACATAAGCCATACAATAAAACCATCAAAATGCATGTGACTCTCTAAACTCCAGTTATTTTAATGAATGAATTTAATTTAATTTAACCTGTTACAAGTTAAACCAGGACTAAATCAAAACTAAATCAGGACTAAACCCAAGCTAAACAGGACTAAACCAGGACTACACCAAGCCTACACCCAGACTAAACCAAGATTTTAATGAATGAATTTAATTTAATTTAACCTGTTACAAATACAAATAATTTCAAGAGTTAAACAAGTCTTTGTTTTCCCAGTGTATGGATCTCACCAGAAACAGGTCCCCAAGATTTTACAAATGTCTATGTTATCATTCAACCGAGCCAATAATTTCTCATATGAAGCTATTTTCACCACATTATCCATCCATCTGTTAAAGGATCCTTCCATGCACTAAGAATTACCCACGCTGCAGTTATTACCCCACCTTTAAAACCACATACATTTTGATATTGAAGCATATTCTGACATTATTCCACAGACAGTCACGTTTAACATACACAGACCGAAAAGGTGTCGGCTGAAGCTTGGGATTATTCTGCCTTTACCCTTCATTCCTCTTGGCACCAGTTCGTAAATGCAGCAAACAAATTAGTAACCGTATGGCAGAGACTACAGCACAAACTAAGTCTCATCGTCCATGTAACTGCTCAGGGTTAAACATTTAAATTTCTTTTTAAAGTGGAAGTAAAGAGCAAGTAAACATAATCTTGGCGACCTGGATATCGTCTTGTCAGTCCACACTTCTATACATTTTAGTGCTCTCTCCTAGAAGGGATTTAGTGCTTTATTCAGATACTACTGAAGCTACAGATGCCCTGGGACAGACTGACACAAGTGAGGCTGCCAATCTGCACCATCAGCTCCGTCGGTCCATAAGCGCCTTGCCCAACGACGCAACCGCAGTTTGCACCAGACACACTGTGGGTTTCGCAGCGAGTACTGACCAGGCCCAGACCAGTTTAGCTTTAGACGAGCTGAGGCGCTGTGGCCGAAACCTGAAGATAGTTTTTAGTGTAGGAGAAGACGATGTTAAAGTTTGTATATTTGGTCTAAAAGCTTAAATGTCAGGGGGGGTTTTGTATGTTAGGAATTTGTAAAAATGTAGTTCACTTGCCGACATTTTAAATAACCTGTTTTAAATAGTCTAGAATCACTGTGGAACTATTGGCTCTTCAAATTCTAATTATACCAATGTGTTTATGAAGTGAAATGGCCGATATGATTCACTGTGGGCCACTTGTGTCTCTCCTCCTCCTCTTCATCTCTTCTCCTCTCTCCTTCCCCCTCTCTCCTTGTCTTTCCTTGGCTGTCTCCCGTCTCCTTTCTCCTCATCTTTCTTCCTCCCTTCCCCATCCTCCACTTCTCGCTTATCTTATCTCTTCTCCTCTCTTGTCCTTCTCTCCTCATCTCTCTTTCCTCCTCCCCATCCTCTTCTCTCCTTGTCTCTTTCCTCCTCTCTCCCTCTCCTCAGCTTTCTTTCTTCCTCCCCTCTTCTCTTCTCGTTTCTCTCTCTCTCCTCATCTCTTTCCTCCTCTCTCCTCTTCTCTCCTTGTCTCTCTTCCTCTCTCCTCCCCCTCTCTTGTCCTTCTCTCCTCATCTCTCTTTCCTCCTTCTCTCTCTTCTCTCTCTCTCCTCATCTGTCTTTCTCCTCCCCTCTTCTCTTCTCTCCTGCTCTCTCCTCCCCCTCTCTTGTCCTTGTCTCCTCACCTCTTTCCCCCTCGCCTCTACTCTTCTCCCCTCGTCTCGCTCGTCATTTCTCCTCCTCTCTCTTCTCTCCCTCTCATCTTTCTTTCCTCTTCCTCTCTCCTCTTCTCTTTCTCTCCTCATCTCTCTTTCCTCCTCCCCTCTACTCTTCACTCCTCATCTCTCTATCTCCTTGTCTCTCCTCCTCCCCTCTACTCTTCTCTGTTTCTCTCTCTTTCTCCTCATCTCTCTTTCCTCCCCCTCTCTCCACTTCTCCCCTCTCCTCTTCTGTCCTCCTCTGTTGTCCTTTTTCTCTCTCCTTCTCTCTTGTCCTTCTCTCCCCTCATCTCTTTCCTTCTCCCCTCTCTTCTTCTCTCCTTGCCTCTTTCTTCATCTCTTTCCCTCTTTCCTCCTCTGTTCTTCTCTCCTCGTCTCTCTTTATATCTCTTTCCTCCTCCTCTCTCCTCTTTTCTTTCTCTCCTCATCTCTCTTTCCTCCTTCCCTCTACTCTTCACTCCTCATCTCTATTTCCTCATATCTCCTCCTCCTCCTCTCTTGTCCTACTTTCTCCTCATCTCTTTCCACCTCCCCTCTCCTCTTCTCTCCTCTTCTGTCCTCCTCTGTTGTCCTTCTTCTTTTTCCTTCTCTCTTGTCCCCTCATTTCTTTCCTTCTCCCCTCTCTTCTTCTCTTCTTGTCTCTTTTCCTCCTCCTACTTCCTACTCGCCCTCCTCCTCTTCTCTCTCCTCCCTCTCTTGTCCTTGTCTCCTCTTCTCTCTCCTCCCCCCCTCTCCACCCCCTCTCCTCCCTCTCTCTGATGTCCGCTCATTATTGCACCAATCATTCTAATTTGCGCACTGACTCTGACGTGTTGATGAGGATACAGACTTGTTGGATAATTCCCCCTGGGTGCCATATCTGTGCCCTTCCCTCTCTCCGTCCTCTCCATGTCCTCTCCATCCTCCCTCTCTATCTATCTCTCCATCCTCCCTCTCTCTATCCCTCTTTTTGTCCTCCCTATCGCTGTCTCTCTCCATCCTCTTTCTCTATCTCTCCATCCTCCCTCTCTCTATCCCTCTTTTTGTCCTCACTAGCACTGTCTCTCTCCATTCTCTATCTCTATCTATCTCTCCATCCTCTTTCTCTATTTATCTCTCCATCCTCTCTCTATCCCTCTTTTTGTCCTCTCTAGCATTCTCTCTCTCCATCCTCTATCTCTCTCTCTGTCTGCATCCTCACTCTATCTTTATTTCTCGCACCATCCTCTATCGCTCTCTCTCTCATCCTCTCTATCTATCCTTTCTCTCTATCTCTATCCCTCTTTTTGTCCTCCCTTTCGCTGTCTCTCTCTCTCCATCCTCTTTCTCTAACTATCTCTCCATCCTCCCTCTCTCTATCCCTCTTTTTGTCCTCCCTATCATTGTCTCTCTCTCCATCCTCTCTCTCTCTCTATCTCTCCATCCTCTCTCTCTATTCCTCTTTTTGTCCTCCCTATCGCCGTCTCTCTCTCTCTCTCCATCCTCCCTCCCTATCTATCACTCCATGCTCCCTCTCTAGCTATCTCTCCATCCGCTCTCTCTCTATCCCTCTTTTGTCCTCTCCAGCGCTCTCTCTCTCTCTCCAGCCTCTATCTCTCTCTCTCTCTCTGTCTGCATGCTCACTCTATCTTTATCTCTCGCTCCATCCTCTATCTCTCTCTCCATCCTCTCTATCTCTATCCTTTCTCTCTATCTCTGTCCCTCTTTTTGTCCTCCCTATCGTTCTCTCTCTCCATCCTCTTAATCTATCTCTCCATCCCCTCTATCTCTATCCCTCTTTTTGTCCTCTCTAGCACTGTCTCTCTCCATCCTCTATCTCTATCTATCTCTCATCCTCTTTCTCTATCTATCTCTCCATCCTCTCTCTCTATTCCTCTTTTTGTCCTCTCTAGCGCTCTCTCTCTCCATTCTCTATCTCTCTCTCTCTGTCTGCATCCTCACTCTATCTTTATCTCTCGCTCCATCCTCTATCTCTCTCTCCATTCTCTCTATCTCTATCCTTTCTCTCTATCTCTGTCCCTTGCTCCATTCCCTCTCTCTTTCTTTCCTTCCTCCTGCTCTATCTCTCGCTCCATCCTCTCTATCTCTCTCCCTGTCCTCTCTCTTTATCTTTATCTCTATCTCTCTCTCCATCCTCTCTCTATTTCTCTCTCCCACTCTTCATCCTCTCTCTATCTCTATCCCTCCCGCCGTCCTCTTGGTGTCCTCTCCATCCTCTCTCTCTCTCTATCTCTCCATGCCCTCTCTATATATCCCTCTTTTGTCCTCTCTATTGCTGTCTTTCTTTCCATCCTCTCACTCTATTTCTCTCTGCATCCTCACCCTATCTTTATCTCTCTCTGTTTTCTCTCTCTCTTTCTCTCCTTCCTCTTGCTCCATCTCTCTCCATCCTCTCTATTTCTCTCTCCCCACTCTTCATTTCTCTCTCCATCCTCTCGCTGTCCTCTTTATCCTTTCTTTCTCTTTCACTCTATCTCTCTTTTCATCCTCTCGCTCTCTCTTTATCTCTCTCTGTCCTCTTTTCTATTTCTATCTCCCTCTCCATCTTCTCTCTATCCCTCTTTTTGTCTCTCTATCACTGTCTCTCTCCCCATCCTCTCTCTCTTTCACTCTATCTCCATCTCTCGCTCCATCCTCTCTGTCTCTATCTCTGTCCTCTCTCTTTATCTCTCTCCATCTTCCCTCTAGTTCTCACTCCCACTCTTCATCCTCTCTCTCTATCTCTATCCCTCTCTCTGTCCTCTCGCTGTCCTCTCCATCCTTTCTTTCTTTTTCTCTCTATCTCTCTTTCTATCCTCCCGCTCTCTCTCTATCTCCCTCTCTCTATATCCCTCTCTTTGTCCTCTCTCACTATCTGTCTCTTTCTCAGTCCTCTTTATCTCTATTTCTCCATCCTTTCACTTTATCTTTCTCTCATCATCTATCTCTAGCCCTCTCTCTAACATCTCTATCTCTCTCTCTGTCCTCTCTCTTTCATTCTCACAGTCTCTCTCCTCTCTTTGTCCTTCACCTACTGTTGTATGTGCAGGTTTTGTGTGTTAAACATACGTTAAACTGTATAAAATAGATCAGAAATGGCGTAATCTGGGTCTTTTAAATCCTGGAGTCCTCGTCAGAGTCCCGGGGTGGATCACAGGACCATCAGGTCACCGTCAGGTCACCGTCAGGTCTCCGTCAGGTCACCGTCAGGTCACCGCCAGGTCTCCATCAGGTCTCCATCAGGTCTCCATCAGGTCTCTTTCAGGTCTCCGTCAGGTCTCCGTCAGGTCTCCGTCAGGTCTCCATCAATGAGTGTGTGGGCAGGCCGAGTCCCCACACGTCCCTGTAAACATGCGCACACACTGGGTGGCACTCGGGGCTAATGGAGCAGAGGAGCACAGCTGGGACCGGAGCTCCACATGCTCCTCGCTCCCCGGCGCTATTATTGCATCAGTCCAAATACAGTGGAGCTGTAGCAGTAGATGTCTGTTCAGCTTGAGTGGATATGTGTACTGACCGCAGTGCAGCTTAAAGGGGCACTGTGTCACTTTTTGCGTTGAGAGTGCGCCACCTGCTTGCCTCCATGGAGATATTATTGCTTTGCCTTGAATATTTTACAGTACAGCACTACACCAGCCTTTCTGAAACTGAGAGCTACTTCATGACAGTTTGATATGCTCAGTTGCTCAGTTAAACTTCATGTATAATGGACATATTTTTGAGATATTGTCATTTTTAAATCTATATAAATGGAAGGGTGATTAAAAAAGAATAGCAACCGAATAAAATTTAATTTTAGATGCAGCTAACTAGTGAGTTGTGCTATTTTAGAAATGGCCTTAGTCCTTGGAGTCGACCTGGGGCCTGCGGGGACTGTGTTGGTGACCCCTGTTCTACAGTAGGGACTTTTTCCATGGGGCCACTTGAGAAACAGAAAATATTGTGGAGGGCTGAGCCAAAATGCTTAACCCATTTCTGCATTTCTTTATAAAAAAGCAGTAAATAGCATTGTTTTGACAAGCTGGTAAGACGTAAGAGTTTGTTATGACTAACCCATGAAAAAGTGAGGTTGTCTTACAAAAAATGTCATTTAAAAACCACCTCTAAAATAAAAGCAATGCAGCTTTAGTCCATGCATGAGGCAATTAGCTCAGTCACATGGGAGGAGCTCAGAGTAGAGCCGCTGCTGCTCTACTAGCTCTACTAGCATGTCCCACTAGAAGGAGGCCCTGGGGAAGACCCAGGACACGCTGGAGGGTCTATGTCTGTGGGCTGGCCTGGGAGCGAGGAGGGACCCTGGGCTGGAGGAAGTGTCTGGGGTGAAGGGAGTCTGGGAGTCCCTGCTTAAACTGCTGCCCCCACGACCCGGCCCCGGATAAGAGGAAGAAAATCGATGGATGGATGAGGCAATTATAAAATCTGTTTATTTTGTAATTCAAATTGGCGTAAAAGGGCCGGTCAGAGTCCATCGTATGTGGAGCTGAACTATGCCCAGGTCTGTTCTACAGTCTGGCATTAAACACATCTGTCTCCATGGATGAAGACAAGAAGGCCAGTTACAGGTCCAGTCTGTGAACAGGCGAGCCCTCTCACAATAATAATGGATGATTTTCTCAGTTTTTCTTTATTATTTTATTTTTCTTTTGCTATTTTTTTTTTCAAGATATTTTCCTCACCATGAAAAACCCCTGTAACTGAATAAATGCTAGCTGGATCAGTTAAATGCCATACTGTGGAACATTCCAAACAAAGCAATGAACGCAGTAAAACATCTCCATGGAGACAACCTGGTGTTTTTTTCTTAGTTTATTTTTTTATTAGCTATTTTTTCTACCAGCTGCTCAAACCATTAAATAAATCAAATCAAACCTGAAATTGTGGAGATAAATTAGCATGAAATAATAACTATTTTCGACTGTGATTCAGTTTTAATGGTTGAAAATCAGGACACTCTGAACAGAATGTGCAAAATTGTGTTTTCAAATGTCACGTATAAAAAACATCATACTCCACTTTCTTTTCCTTCTGCAGTAGTAGTTCTGTAGTAGTTTTAATGTGTCTGTTTCATTACTCTAGTCATCTTATCAGAGTTTATAGTAAAAGAAAATTATGTATCTTCTGCAGTAGTTTTTTCCTTTATCGTATTATTACTTTCATTGTCTGTGTCCACTTATATCTATAAAACAGTGGTGTATAAATATATATTGTATAAATATATATTCAGATGTAAATAAAGATGAGACGAACTCCGCTGTGCATGTGTCTGAAACAGGAACATCAGAAACAGTTGATAATTGTGAAATGAGATGTTTGAAGGTGCGTCACCACAGGCAGCACCTACAGGCCCATCTCCACTGAGAGAGAGTGAGGACTAGACCAGGACTGGAGCAGGACTGGAGCAGGACTGGAGCAGGACTGGAGCAGGACTGAAACAAGACTGAAGCAGGACTAAACCAGAACTGAAGCTGGACTGGAGCAGAACTGGAGGAGGACTGGAGCAGGACTGGAGCAGGACTGGAGCAGGACTGGAGCAGGACTGAAACAAGACTGAAGCAGGACTAAACCAGAACTGAAGCTGGACTAGACCAGGACTAAAGCAGGACTAGATCTGGACAAACATGGACTAAAGCTGGGCTATAGCTGGACTAAAGCTGGACTAAAGCTGGACTAAAGCTGGACTAACGATGGATTTAAACTGGATTTAAGAGGGGCAAAAGAAGGACTAAAGCAGAACCAAACCAGGACTGAAGCAAGACTGAAGGAGGACTAAACCAGTACTGAAGCTGGACTAGACCTGGATTAAACATGGACTAAAACTGGACTAAAGCTGGACTAAAGCTGGACTAAAGATGGACTAAAGCTGGACTAAAGCTGGACTAAAGCTGGACTAACGATGGACTAACGCTGGACTAATGCTGGACTAAAGCTGGACTAAAGCTGGACTAACGCTGGACTAAAGATGGACTAACGCTGGACTAACGCTGGACTAAAGATGGACTAACGCCGGACTAACGCCGGACTAACGCTGGACTAACGCTGGACTAACGCTGGACTAACGCTGGACTAAAGATGGACTAAAGATGGACTAAAGATGGACTAAAGATGGACTAACGCTGGACTAAAGATGGACTAACGCTGGACTAACGCTGGACTAACGCTGGACTAACGCTGGACTAACGCTGGACTAAAGATGGACTAAAGATGGACTAAAACTGGACTAAAGCTGGACTAAAGCTGGACTAAAGATGGACTAACGCTGGACTAAAGATGGACTAACGTTGGACTAATGCTGGACTAATGCTGGACTAATGCTTGACTAAAGATGGACTAACGCTGGACTAATGCTGGACTAAAGATGGACTAAAGATGGACTAATGCTGGACTAAAGATGGACTAACGCTGGACTAACGCTGGACTAACGCTGGACTAAAGACGGACTAAAGATGGACTAACGCTGGACTAAAGACGGACTAACGCTGGACTAACGCTGGACTAACACTGGACTAAAGACGGACTAAAGATGGACTAATGCTGGACTAATGCTGCACTAATGATGGACTAATGCTGGACTAACGCTGGACTAAAGCTGGACTAACGATGGACTAACGCTGGACTAATGCTGGACTAATGCTGGACTAAAGCTGGACTAAAGATGGATTTAAACTGGATTTAAGAGGGGCAAAAGAAGGACTAAAGCAGAACCAAACCAGGACTGAAGCAAGACTGAAGGAGGACTAAACCAGTACTGAAGCTGGACTAGACCTGGATTAAACATGGACTAAAGCTGGACTAAAGCTGGACTAACGCTGGACTAAAGATGGACTAACGCTGGACTAAAGATGGACTAACGCTGGACTAACGCTGGACTAAAGATGGACTAACGCCGGACTAACGCCGGACTAACGCTGGACTAACGCTGGACTAACGCTGGACTAACGCTGGACTAAAGATGGACTAACGCTGGACTAATGCTGGACTAATGATGGACTAAAGATGGACTAATGCTTGACTAAAGATGGACTAACGCTGGACTAATGCTGGACTAAAGATGGACTAAAGATGGACTAATGCTGGACTAAAGATGGACTAATGCTGGACTAAAGATGGACTAACGCTGGACTAACGCTGGACTAACGCTGGACTAAAGACGGACTAAAGATGGACTAACGCTGGACTAAAGAAGGACTAACGCTGGACTAAAGCTGGACTAATGCTGCACTAATGATGGACTAATGCTGGACTAACGCTGGACTAACGCTGGACTAAAGATGGACTAAAGATGGACTAACGCTGGACTAAAGATGGACTAACGCTGGACTAAAGATGGACTAAAGATGGACTAACGCTGGCCTAATGCTGGACTAAAGCTGGACTAATGCTGGACTAATGCTGCACTAATGATGGACTAATGCTGGACTAACGCTGGACTAAAGCTGGACTAAAGATGGACTAAAGCTGGACTAACGCTGGACTAATGCTGCACTAAAGATGGACTAATGCTGGACTAAAGCTGGACTTAAACTGGATTTAAGAGGGGCAAAAGATGGAATAAAACAGGACTAAACCAGGACTAAACCAGGACTAAACCAGGGCTAAATTGAGACTAAAGGAAGACTAAACTAGGACAAAATCAAGATTAAAGGAGGACTGAACCAGGACTGAACTTGTACTAAACCAGTACTAAACCATGACTAAACCAGGGTTAAGCAGGACTATGGTAGGACTCAGTTAGGTCTAAACCAGGACTAAGCCAGGGTCAATATGGACTACACTAGGACTATATTAGGACTGAACCAGAACTAAACCAGGGTTAAGCAGGCCTACACTAGGACTATATTATGACTAAACCAGGACTAAGCCAGGGTCAATATGGACTACACTAGGACTATATTAGGACTGAACCAGAACTAAACCAGGGTTAAGCAGGCCTACAGGACTAAACAAACACTAGGGTGAAAACAGAGAAACACCAGAACTGTGGGACTTAAAAAACACGATTGTTGACTCTTCTGAACTTAACCCATGAAATGTTTTCTGAAGTGTGGTCTGCTTTCAATTTTCTCTGGTTTCTTCAGTAAAACAACAGAGAATCAAAGAAAGAGTTGAATCCTCCCAGTCTGAAGTTAAAACATTTTAGTAGGTGGTTAAAAATGCTATTTGTAATCATCATCATTAACATTATAAGATCAGAAAATAACATAATATGGGCTCTTTTATTATTGTTCAGACAGATGACTTATGTCCTTTCTTGCAAACAGCTCATCCAGTCTATAGTGTCTAAAAAAAATCATAGCAACTTTTGAAGGTTCTTTTTAATAATGGATTTTTTATTCGAAACATTTGTGTGTTTTGGCAAATATCATTTTCCATTCAAATCGCCCAAGTCCTTTATCTGCGTCACATCAGAGCAATATTTCAGATAACTTTAGCAGCCTGGCGGCCTCAAACTTTATTACTGAACTGTACAAATCTTCACTGTTTAGAGTTCACAGACTTTTCTGTCCGAAACCCTGATAATAATAATACAAATAGGCTAATCATAATTTCATCGCAAAACATTTCAAATCATGCACTTTGTAGCTTTTCTGCTATTAAACAACTGCTAGATGTGAGATATAGTAGTTTAGTTGTAGTTTAGAGGTGTTGTAATTGAGAATAAATCAACTACAATTTTTATCAGTGAAATTTATATTTGATTTGCACATTTAACTTGTATCTGGGGACAGAGATGGGTCAAGTTTTTGACATTTAAAATCAAAATCTCACATACAAATCCTTTAAAACTGGAATATCATCTGTGTAGTCACTTCTTTCTAGGTAGGTCTCATTTTAGGTCTGTCCTGTAGCAGACTTGATTTGCTTATTTTTTCATTACATTTATCGCATATACACAAAGAAATGATTTTAAACATACATACATGCAAAGAGATGAGCAATATACATTTTGGTAATAAATTGATTACCACAATAGTTTGGTTCTCTTAACATCTTATCTTGGTTTTTATTATTCTTACATTGTGTTATCTGTTTATGTATGTTTCTTCTGTCTTTGTGAACTTTTATGTCAATTAATCAATCAATGATTTATAACTTTTATGTGAAGCACTTTGGTCAACTGAATTTGCTTTAAATGTGTTATATAAATAATCTTGAATTGAATTGATTCAGATTATTATTTTCTTTTTCTATTCTTCTATTTTATTCTTCTATTCTTTTTTCTTTATAAATTGATCATGTGTAATTACCTTGTCTGTTTGGAAGGTTTTCTAATAACTGGACTTACGTTTGGCTGTTATTGATACTTTGCAGTGACATGCATCTATGTCTATTGGCTGAATGTTCAGCAGTTACCATGGTGACGCAATGCACACATTAGCAAACACAATCAAAGAAGTTTAAAGAAAGTCTTAAAACTCAAGAAAAAACACAAAATGGATTTAAACAACGCATTTTCAGGAGCACAAATCACCTCTTGTCTTTCCAACCAAGTCAGTTCTCGCGCAACAGATTGTGTTAAAATAAAACTTAGATTAAAGTCTAAGTTGAGTAAAAGAGCTGGAAAGTAGAAATTTGAAGTATTTTCTTAGGCGTTCTGAAAAGTTTGAGAAGCATTTAATCAGACAATGCACAGTTAATACAAGAGGTGATGTACTGTATATAATTATTCCGGTTCATTTCACTGTATTATTCACTTTTCTCTGCGTCACCTTTCCAGGTCTGGATTTCCATGAAGACCTCCACCGGATCGGAGCGAAAGAGGGTTTGAAGGGTCGGAAACTGCAGAAAGCCCTGGAGAGCTACGCCTGGAACATCACAGTACTCAAGGTGAACACTGCACAGAATCACGGCGATTAGCAACGCACAAAAGACCATCATTATTTAGATGACGTAATGTCCTCTGTGGGGAACTAGATACTCTGTCTCTATGGGGTAATAATGTATAAACCCGATATCCCTGTAGTTTAGACTGCTACGGGTTCTGAAACACATGTGAAAATATAGATAATAAACTAAACCAGGACTAAACCAGGACTAAACCAGGACTAAACCAGGGCTAAACTAGAACTAAACCAGGACTAAACCACGGATGAACCAGGACTGAATCAGGACTAAATTAGGGCTAAACCAGGGCTAAACTAGGACGAAACCAGGACTAAATCAGGACTAAGCCAGGCCTAAACCAGGACTAAACTACGACTAAACCAGGTGTAAACCAGAGCTAAACCATGGCTAAAACCAGAACTAAACCAGGACTAAACCAGGCCTGAATCAGGACTAAACTAGGACTAAATTAGGACTAAACCAGGGCTAAACTAGAACTAAACCAGGACTAAACCAGGGATGAACCAGGGCTAAAACCAGAACTAAACCAGGACTAAAGCAGGGCTGAATTTGGACTAAACCAGGGACGAAACAGGGCTGAACCAGGACTAAACCAGGATTAAACCAGGACTAAAACGGGACTAAACTCGGACTAAACTCGGACTAAACTAGGACTAAGCTCAGACTAAACTAGGACTAAGTTCGGACTAAACTAGGACTAAGCTCGGACTAAACTAGGACTAAATTCGGACTAAACTAGGACTAAGCTTGGACTAAACTAGGACTAAACTCAGACTAAACTCGGACTAAACTAGGACTAAGCTCAGATTAAACTAGGACTAAGTTCGGACTAAACTAGGACTAAGATCGGACTAAACTAGGACTAAGCTCGGACTAAACTAGGACTAAGCTCGGACTAAACTAGGACTAAACTCAGACTAAACTAGGACTAAACTAGGACTAAAATCAGAATAAACTAGGACTAAGCTCAGAATAAACTAGGACTAAGATCAGACTAAACTAGGACTAAGATAGGACTAAGATCGAACTAAACTAGGACTAAGCTTGGACTAAACTAGGACTAAACTCAGACTAAACTAGGACTAAACTAGGACTAAACTCGGACTAAACTAGGACTAAAGTAGGACTAAACTAGGACTAAGCTCGGACTAAACTAGGACTAAACTCGGACTAAACTAGGACTAAGGTAGGACTAAACTAGGACTAAACTAGGACTAAACTAGGACTAAACTAGGACTAAACTAGGACTAAACTAGGACTAAACTCGGACTAAACTAGGACTAAGGTAGGACTAAACTAGGACTAAGGTAGGACTAAACTAGGACTAAACTAGGACTAAACTAGGACTAAGCTTGGACTAAACTAGGACTAAGGTAGGACTAAACTAGGACTAAACTAGGACTAAGCTTGGACTAAACTAGGACTAAGCTAGGACTAAATTAGGACTAAGTCAGGACTAAACTAGGGGTGCTTTCACACCGACAGTAGTTGGTGCACCAAACGTTCCATTTGAAGAAGCTCTTAGTTCGTGTTCGTTGGTATGAAAGCTTCAGTTGTGCTCGGATTCGCACTAAATCAAGTGGACCAAGAACACGTCTTTTTTGTGGTCTCGGTCAGCTTGATTTAGTCCGCTTGACTCCGCACCAAATGCCAAACTCTGGTGCGGTCTTACTGGTGAAGACGCGAACTCAGGTCCAATTCATAGACAATAGGTCCAAACCAACTATTCAAAATGCATCATGGGAGGAGATACTAATTATTACAATACAGAGAATGTAAAGATCAGAGGAGGTACCAGTGTGTGAAGATGTCGCTCCAGAGTGAGTCAAAATTAGTGCTTATTTCTACCAGAAGGTAAACAAATGAAACGTCACTCGGACCAATTTTGGTTTGTTGGCAGGTTTTAACGCAGACCACACTGGAGAAAATAATCAAACTAGTAGTGTAAAAGCACCTTAGGACTAAACCAGGGCTAAACCAGACTAAACCAGGACTAAACCAGGACTATATCAGAACTATATCAAGGAAAATAAGGGCTAGGACTAAACCAAGACTAAACTAGGACTATATCAGAACTATATCAAGGAAAATAAGGGCTAGGACTAAACCAAGGCTAAACCGGGGCTAAACCAGGACTACACAAAGGGTATTTAAGTTATCAGTTATCTAAAAAAAATAAGAAGAGACATTGTGCTTGTGTGTAGTGTCTATAGCTATAATCTATAATATCCGTGGATCATCATGTTATAATTTGGACGTTTAAAATCGCAATATTCACTTAAAATAAGTTCAGAAAATAAATAAGTTTGCTGACTTCCCGTTAGAAAACTAAAACTGCAGTGGCCAATGGGAGCTGATGTTGCCATAAATATCATCACAACAAAGAGCCGACATCCGGTATATCGCAGATTTGTACCAAAATGAGTACACGACCCTGCCAAATTCTACACGAACGAACGAAGTGCGTGCAGAGCAGTGGGCGTGTACCTGCGGTGATGAAAACAGGGCTTGATCTTGGAAATAAGTGATTAAAGATTACTCAAACATGCATGAATTACTCCAAATACAACTTGGAGAGGCGAAATTAGAGGGGGGAAGCCAACATGGTTAAAAGCTCTGAAAAGTACATTTTGCATAATGGCTAAGCTGTAGAAACCTCTTAATAATCATGCAGAAGTCTTAGAAACACTTTTCCAGGCTATCAAAGTCGCTCCGTACTTTTGTCAGACTGACGGAAGCTGCTAATCTGCTCCGTTGGGCTGTCTGATTATTACCAACACACACACACACACACACACACACAAACACACACACGTACACACACTTTCATATTAGGTAAGGTGGTGAAGTGTCTTTCTTAAGAACACAACAACAGTTTATACTAGAGCCGCTGCTGCTTTTCTGTATCACCTCATATACCCGGCGTCCCATCCAAGGACGACCCTGCAAAAAGTCATATCTAGATCGATTTAAATGACTCAAATTCAGAACATTTAACTTGATTTGCGTAGATTTGGCTCGACAAATAAAATTATCCGCCAGCGGAATGGAACAGAAGATTTAGTTTCTTATTTCGAAGGTGCATCGAGTATCTTTTCTGGTGCAGAGTCCGTCAAAAGCTTTTCTCCGTGCTGACTGTTGTTGCTTTGTCTGGAATATTACGCAGTGTGGCATTTAACCTTTCTAACATCGTGGAGACCAAACCAGACCAAGTTTCAAGCCAGATCTGTGGAGAGGCGATCCCAGATATTTTTGACCTATAAAACCACCTGTATTTGAATAAATGTAAGGCAGAACAGTTTAATGTCATACTGTGGAACATTCCAGGCAGAGCAATGACGTATCCATAGAAACAAGCAGGTGACAAAACCAAAAAGTTACATAGTGCAGCTTTGACAAGTAAAATAATCTATGGTATAAGTATTTCTTTCTTGATTCAAATAAAATAAGATTTAGTTTTTTGCTTCTTTTTCTTATCTTTAAAGACGCACTGTGTAACTTTTTGTTTCGGGTTCCGCTGCTTGTTTCTATGGATATGCCACTGCGCTGCCTGGAATGTTCCACGGTATGACATTAAACAGCTCTACCTTACATTTATTCAATTACAGCTGGTTTTATAGCTCAAAAATACCTAAAAAAAACAGGGAATCTGACTGTGGGTGGGGTCACCTCTCCACAGATCTGACCTTTAACTTGGTCTGGTTTGGTCTCCATGATAGTTAGTTTTAATGCCGTACTGTGAAACATTCAGACAAAGCAATAATGTGACGAAAAAACATTTGACGGACCCTCAACCAAATATTTAATTTAATATAACAAGATGCATTCTCATATTTTAAGTACAAAAATGCTTGGTAGATAATTTTATATGGAAATTTACTTTTTTTTTTAAATTTCACATCATATTACCCTTTATTTAGATTTCAGTTTTGCAGTGTCCCCAGGCGCGCTCCTGCTTAGCTTCAGGTCCCAGACATGACTCGGCACTGACGGGGAAGTTTGGGCACTTGTGTAAACCAATATGTTTTGTTAATGTAAGCGCTGGATTGGACGGATTAACTAAACTACATAATAGTTTCCTAGATCCTAGATGAAAAGAACAAACAAGATTCATTCCCTCTTAACATGACATTTTAATGACAGGGTGGAAAATACGGAGAGACTGTTTAAACAAAACTTTTATGTGGATTCAGATTCTCTAAAGTAAACAACTGGGCCTTCAGACTTAAAGGTGCATTGTGTAATTTTTCTGGTGGATGGTCCGTCGAATGCTTTTGTCTTTGGAGATGTTGTTGCTTCATCTGGGATATTTCACAGTATGGCATTAAACCTTTCTATCACCATGGAGACCAAACCAGACCAAGTTACAGGTCCAGGGTATCCCCAGGTTTGACTACCCCAAATTTAAGACTTTTTAAAGATCTTTTTAAGGCCACTTAAATGAAAATTAAGACCAACATTGCACCCATTATGCAGGTGAAAAATGCCAGATCCAATTCTAATAACGATGATTACACACTGCTTTAAATAACAAAAACACTTTGATTATTAAAATCTCATTCAGAACTCATTTATAGTCTTTTGCATTGCTTGTAAAATATCCAAAAATCATTTATAACATTCAAACAAGACAAACTGAGCTTTCACATTGTCTTGTCTCACATTGCACTGCAGCCCGGATGAGTATACAGAAAAATAGATAATGAAATTTAAGACCTTTGTGAAAAAAATAAGACTTGTACAACATAATTTAAGACTTTTTAAGGCCTTAATTTAGGAACATGAAATTTAAGACCTTTTTAAAACTTTTAAGACCCCGCGGCAACCCTGAGGTCAGATCTGTGGAGAGGCAACCCTGCTCACGGTCAGAATGCCTGTTTTTGTAGGTATTTTTGAGCTATAAAACCACCTGCAATTGAATAAATGTAAGGTAGAGCTGTTTAAAGTCTTACTGTGGAACATTCCAGGCAGAGCAATGACATATCTTTTGAAACAAGCAGGTGACGGACCCTCTAATAGTAAAGTTACACCTTTAACTTGATTCACGGGGCTAAAAGCGGCTGCATTTTGTCACTGTTTAGTCCATTGGCGTCAGCACTTCAAAGTAGCTTCGCTGTGCTAATTTAACATTCTACAGTGGCCCGGGAGGGACAAAATGAAGCCAAATAAGGTGAACGCTCCAACTGCAGAAACCAGAGAGTCAAATGTAATTAATAACTTAACATGAAATGACCAAGAGTCCTTTCCCAAACTGCAGCAGTCATTAATCTAAAATGAGACGTAACACATACTGTATTTCTTTGCCTGAAATGTTCCTCAATATGGCTTTAAACCTATATATACCTGTTATTTCGGTAGGTGTTTATTTATCAAAAACATGCATTGAAAAACATGTATTCTTGCTGTGAGTGGGGTTGTCTCTCCACAGATCTGACCCCTCATTTGTCCAGGAGTGGTCCAAGTTGAAACTTTTACGACAATACTGTGCACAGGCAAATATCTCCACGGAGACGAGCAGTTAGCAGACCCCATACCAGAAAAGTTACATAGTGCATCTTTAAAGGGCCCATGTTATCCTATTTTCTGATCTATGTTATAATGTTCTTTCCTCATTAAAGCATATCTTGAGTTGTGTTTTGTTTCATTCCCACGTTTAACACACAAATCCTACATATTTAAGATTCTGGTCCACTTTGTGATGTCATGTGGTAAAACAGGAAGTGCTCCACTGTGTTTTTAAATTACACACCTTCACTAGAATCATTTGGATAATTTCAGCCCAGAGTTCTGCATGGGTTCGGGTACTCGTGGATACCCGACGGGTGAACCGCAAATTTTAATGAAACGGGTGAAAAATGTTGTGCTGTGTCGGATGCGGGTTCGGGTCTAATCTGCGGTTTACAAAGCATCATGTGTGAACAAAAAACAGGGCTGTATTTTAGTGAAATGCACAAATTCTGTTGTTTTTACAAGTCGATTAAATGTAAAATTCATATGTTGTCCTGTCCTACATGCGATGTCCTGCAGTTCAAAATGACTCCTGAGGACCTGAAAAGAAGAAAATTAGCGAGTGGAGAGTAGAAAGTTGTGGCTCTTTTTTGGCTCTCGGACTAATTTTCATTCAGGTGCAGTTCGGGTGTAGGTGTGTATTTATAACGGGTCGGATCGGGTGCGGAATTTTATTTCAGTTCTGTTGGAAAACGAGTCTAGTGCTGATTGAGGTATGACGGGTACGGGCAGGTGCGGTTTGTCAAAATCAGACCCGTGCAGGACTTGGGGATTTCAGCCCTGGATTTTACCATCTCTATTAAACTAAAAGATAAAAAAGTAGCTGTAAAGTTGAAAACTACCACTTCATGACATCACAAGGTGGAATTTTGCGCTTTGTAGATGCAGACAGACTAATAATAGAGGCTTTCTTAAACATATGTGAATGAAACAAAACAAAACTCCAGGTGTATCTCTGATGAAGTAACATTATAATATGGATTAACGCTCACAAGAGTCCATTTAGTGTAATATAGGCCTTTGAAAAATGTTCTTGCAAACAAAATACTATAATTCTCCAGGACTTGTTGCTCTTTCTTCTAAACGCTGACTGCATTGCCTTAAGGACTCTCCCCGGGCTAATTGCTTTTGCTGTGTTGCTAATCCTTAAATCTTTTAATTAATGAGCTCAGATTAAAGGGCTGTTTTATTCATTGGAGCATCCAGTGTCCTGACAAGACTCTCTGGTCTTGTTTACATACATTTACAATTGTCTACGACCACACAGGGACCCTTCATTAACTCATGGAGATGTTACTGTATGAGCTTTAGTCTATGGAAGCCCGGAGAGCTCAAATCAGGTGGTTGTTTCTGTAGGCTACTTGTTTATGGAAATATTAAAGGGCCCATATTACATTATTTTCAGATCTGCTGTATGTTGTTGTTTCCTCATCAAACATACCTGGAGATGTGTTTTGTTTAATACACAAATCCTGCTTATTTAGTCTGAGTTCTTCCCTCAAACAGAAAATGTCATGCGGTAGTACAGTAAGTGCTCCACTGTGTTTTTAAACTCCAGACAACTTCTCTATAGAATCGTTTGGATAATTTAAGTCCTCGAATTGCTTGTCTCTTCTAAAGGCAGTGGTTAACGTGAAAACTTTCGCTTCATAACATCACAAGGTGGAACAGAGCATTTTGAGCTTTGGAGATGGTGTAGTCCTGGTTCAGCCCTGGTTTTAGTCCTGGTTCAGCCCTGGTTTAGTCCTGGTTTAGTCCTGGTTTTAGTCCTAGCCATTATTTCCCTTAATGTAGTCCTAGTTTAGCCCTGGTTTTATTAGGCCTGGTTTAGCTCTGGTTTAGTCCTGTTTTCATCCTTCTTAGCCATGGATTAGTCCTGGTTTAGACCTGGTTTAGCCTTGGGTTTAGCCCTACTTTAGCACAGGTTTAGGCCTGGCTTAGTTCTGGTTCAGCCTTGTTTTAGTCCTGGTTCAGCCTGGTTTTATTAGCCCTGGTCTTAGCCCTAGTTTATCCCTTGTTTAGCCCTGGTTTAGTTCTGTTTCAGCACTGGTTTTATCAACCCTGGTTTAGCCCTGGTTTAGTCCAGATTTAGCTCTGGTTTAGCCTTAATTTAGTCCTGTTTCAGCACTGGTTCATCCCTGATTTAGCCCTGGTTTAATCCTGGTTTAGTTCTTTTTCAGCCCTGGTTTTATTAGCACTAGCTTTGTCCTCATTTAGTCCTGGTTTAGTCCTAGTTTAGCCCTGGTTTTAGTCCTGAATCAGCCCTGGTTCAGCCGTGGTTCAGCCCTGGTTCAGCCCTGGTTCAGCCCTGGTTTAGTCCTGCTTTAGCCCTGCTTTAGTCCTCTTTCAGCCCTGGTTCAGCCCTGGTTTAGTCCTGCTTTAGCCCTGCTTTAGTCCTCTTTCAGTCCTGGTTCAGCCCTGGTTCATCCTTGGTTTAGCCTTGGTTTAGTCCTGGTTTAGTCCTGTTTCAGCCCTGGTTTTATTAGCCCTATCTTAGCCCTCATTTAATCCTGCTTTAGTCCTGGTTCAGACCTGGTTCAGCCCTGGTTCAGCTCTGCTTTAGCCCTGCTTTAGCCCTGCTTTATCCCTGCTTTAGTCCTGCTTTAGTCCTGCTTTAGTCCTGTTTCAGCCGTGGTTCAGTCCTCCTCATATCCTCGCCTCACTGCCTGTCTGATCTGCTGCTCTAATGTCTAACCAGATAAGAGCTCCATGCTGCTAAGTGAGCCCAGCGCAGTGGGACCATGTGTCTGAGTAAAGGCACAGCAGAAGGGTATTTTTATCTCAAATCATTTAGTATCGAGTGCACAAGAAAGGCAGCCATGTCAGGGCAGATAGCGAGGTTTGATCCTGGATGTCTTCACAGTATGAGCCTCTCACTTTCAGACGAGCTCAAGAGAGGCGGATTTCAATCACTCACTGCCATCTGATAAAGCTGTTCCCCGTGTTTTGTTTCATTCACATGTTTGAGTGTCTCCAAAGCTTATTCTGTTTTCTGATCTGTGTCATAATGTTGTTTCCACGTCACAAACATATCTGGAGTTGTGTTCATATGTTTAACACACAAATCCTGGAACTAGGGTGAGTTATTTTTATACTTGTAGTCCTGGTTTAGTCCTGGTTCAGTCTAGCTTTTACTCACCTTAATGTTGTCCTGCTTTTGTCCTAGTTTAGTCCTGGTTTAGTCCTGGGTTAGCCCTAGTTTTGTCTAAGTCTAGTCCTGGTTTAGCTCTGGTTTTGTCTTGGTTTAGTCCTGGTTTAGTCCTGGTTTAGTCCTGATTTTGTCTTTATTTAGCCCTGGTTTAATCCTAGTTTAGTCCTGGTTTAGCCCTGGTTTAGTCCTGGTTTAGCCCTTGTTTTGTCTTGGCTTAGCCCTGGTTTAATCCTAGTTTAGCCCTGGTTTAGCCCTGGTTTAGCCCTGGTTTAGCCCTGATTTTGTCTTGGCTTAGCCCTGGTTTAATCCTAGTTTAGCCCTGGTTTAGCCCTGGTTTAGCCCTGATTTTGTCTTGGTTTAGTCCTGGTTTAATCGTAGTTTAGTCTTTGTTTAGCCCTGATTTAATCCTAGTTTAGCCCTGGTCTACTCCTTATTTCCATTGAGGTAGTCCTGGTCTAGGCCTATAGTTTTGTCCTGGCCTAGTCCTGGTTTGGTCTAGCGCTTACTCACCTTCATATAGTCATGGTTTAGTTCTGGTTTAGTCTTGGTTTAGTCCCGACTTAGACCTGGTTTGATCCTAGCCCTTTTTTTCTTGATGTAGTCCTGGTTTAGTACTATAATTTTGTCCTGGTTTAGTCCCGGTTCAGTCCTAGGTCTCCTGTTTTACCCCTAGTTTAGCCCTGGTTTTGGCCTACCGCTCATTTCCATTGAGGTAGTCCTGGTTTAGTCCTAGTTTAGTCCTGGTTCGGTCTAGCGCTTACTCACCTTCATGTAGTCATGGTTTAGTTCTGGTTTAGTCTTGGTTTAGTCCTGACTTAGACCTGGTTTGATCCTAGCCCTTATTTTTCTTGATGTAGTCCTGGTTTAGTACTATAATTTTGTCCTGGTTTAGTCCTAGTTTAGTCCTGGTTCAATCTAGCTCTTATTCACCTTCATGTAGTCATGGTTTAGTTCTGGTTTAGTCTTGGTTTAGTCCTGACTTAGACCTGGTTTGATCCTAGCCCTTATTTTTCTTGATGTAGTCCTGGTTTAGTCCTGCTTCAGTCCTGATTTAGTCCTAGCCCTTATTTTCCTCAATGTAGTCCTGGTTCAGTCTAGCTCTTAGCCTAATGTAGTCATGATTTAGTTCTGCTTTAGTCCTACTTTAGCCCTGGTTCAGTCCTGGTTCAGTCCTGGTTCATTCTGTGGAGCATTCCAGGTGATAGATCTTCAACCAGAAAAGTTACACAGTGCACCTTTACGTATGTGTAAAACTCAGTGATGATTTAGTCTTGACTGTGGCCTTTTCGGTGCAGTTTAGGGCCCGTTTAGTTCTAGTCCTGTTCAGACCTGGTTTAGTTCCTCATTTATTCTCATATACTTGTATCTGCTCACACTTGTAGTTTCATTTTCAGTATGTCAGGCATTGATTCCCCCTCCGGGCCACAAAGTAAGTTTAGCTAAAGGTAAAGTAAATAGTGTAATATGGCCCCTTGACAAAATGTGTTACTTTCTTAATCAAAGCCAAACCACTAATGGACTTAACAAACAGAAAACAACTGTATTTTATTCTCAGTGTGTCGTAGATCTTTTCTGTAATTCCGCATTTTACACTTTCCTTTTCTGCCAAAACTGTAATATTGCGTCGCTCGTGCCAGGGCCATCTGGTGTCTCCCTTTGTCTTTGCCCAGTGATAAGTCAGGATTACAGCCTTGACTTATACTCAGCGCTGGTTCAAAATACACAATCTATCACTTTGCTGGAAAAACAAAGTGACAAAATATCAGAACCTTTTATTTGACACCGTCAGGGCGTCATAAAAACAGGCAGCTGTGGTTGAATGTTTAATATTTCTGTCTTTAAAGGGCCCATATATTGTTTAGTTTCATTCACACACGTGTAACGCACAAGTCCTGCATATTTAGTTCTTCACTCAAACAGTAAAAATCGCTCAGTTCCACCTTGTGATGTCATGTGGCAATACAGGAAGTGCTCCATTGTGTTTTTAAACTCCACACACCTTCACTGGAATCATCCCTGGAATTTCGTATCTCTCCCATATAATAACACATAATAATAATAATAATACATTTTATTTATTAGGCGCCTTTCTAGACACCTAATGTTGCCTTTCAACAACATAAACAAATTAAATACAATTAAAACATACAGTTAAAAGCCTACAGTTAAAGTGGGACAGTATTTAATTGATTGATTGTGTTTAGCCTTGTATTTAGTGTTGTATTTTATTAGTCTTATTTAGTAATGTATTAGACAGTATTTGAATTGATTCTACTGAGGACACGGGAAGAACATGCAAACTCCACACAGAAAGGCCCAATGCATTTTTTGGGGAATTCAAGCTGCCCATGTTCGGCTGACGGGGCATCCGCAACTTTCACAGAGCGCCCAAAAGTTAGTTTTGTAAGACTTGGCCTCGCCCCGCTCTGAGCCCGAGCTAATCACTCTAGCAGCTCTCGCTTTGATTGGGAGGAGCTCGTTTGTATTGAGGAAGTAAATGTGGAAGAGAAAAATTTTTTGGGGCTCATGGGCCAATGAAAACAATACGGAGCCATCTCTGGTTCACCTTCAGGATTTTATTATGGTTTTATGTCTTAAACTCCACACACCTTCACCAGAATCATTTGGATGATTTCAGACCAGGAATTGCCGATCTCTACTGAACAAAAAGGAGCTGTTAACTTGAAAACTACAGTACCTCTTCATGACATCACAAGGTGGAACAGAGCATTTTGAGCTTTGGAGATGTAGACAGACTAATAATGCAGGATTTCTCAAACATGTGTAAATGGAACAAAACACAACTCCAGGTATGATGAGATAAAACATTATAACATGACAAAGATTACATTTTGCATAATATAGGACCTATGGAACATTCCATACAAGGCGATAAAATCTCCTTGGAGACGAATTTGAATTTGTGGAGCCATCTACCAGAAAAGTTCCATAGTCCATCTTTAATTTAATCTTGTAAACAAAAACAATTCCCAGACACATATCCAGACGGGGGCATATTTCACTCATATTTTTATTCTCCCACCGAGTCTGTTGTCCTCCCCCTGCCGAAATGCCCTGCACACACAGAACATTTTGTGCACCCCGTCGGCTCCAGCGCCTGCCAATCCCTTCACCTGTCAGCTCCTTCGCGTCCCCGGTGTGCCTGGGTACGGCGCTGGTGTTTGCTACAAAACTGTGGAAAAATACATAAAAACATCAGTGTGGAATCAAAGCGGTCTCACTCCACCAGGCTGTTGGAGGGCGCTCTGTAGTCAGCAGAACGCCCGGTCAGATCCGCCTCAGGAGCAGATGACGACGCATAATGAAACTGTTGTCTGCCAGCCTGGTTCCACATAGCCATTTTGGAAATATGTTTTTAGGAGATTTTTATTTGCAGTGATTTTTACTTTACTGTTTGTCTCATATTGTGTTGATCTCAGCCTAGTTTTTTGCATAATTCATTGTCATTTCTAATTTTATGTTAATGGCCCTTGTTAAGATGTTTTCTGATCTGTTATAATGTTGTTTTCTCGCTAAAAATGCACCTGGAACTGTTTTGTCACATGTTCTCCTGCATATTTAAGCTTCTCTCAAACAGAAAACGCTCTGTTCTATCATGCAATTTCATGTGGTGATACAGGAAGTGTTTTAGTGTGCTTTTAAACTCCAAACACCTTCACTAGGATCATCTGGATAATTTTAAACCTGGAGTTGTCAAATTCTACTGAACAAAAGCTAAAAGGGAGCTGACATCACAAGGTGGCACAGAGCGTTTTGAGCTTTGGAGATGATGAAGAAAAATTACTCAATCATGTGTGAATGAAACAAAACACAGCTCCAGGTATATAGAGGAGGTAGAGAGCTTCACTGGGTCACAAACAGGTCAAAAAAAAATAGCCGTGCAGGTGATCTACGAGTTAACATGAAATCTGAGCGAGAAATGCAGCTAAAATGTTTCTTCACAGCATGATTTTTTCTCACATTGAATACTGCATTAGTAACTGGTCACTGATAAGCATGACAACCTTAAAGCAATAGAATCACTTTTTAAAAAGCTTTAAAAATATTTGACAGAAAACCTTTATCTTTTCATCTTTGCCTCATACTTCAAAAATATAATATCTTAAGTTTTGGAAATTGTAGAAACTTTAAACTCGCCTGCTCCGTGTATAAGGTCTTAAATGGACTCGCCCCACCTCCTCTGGGGGAGTTCATTTTGCCCAAATCCAGCACTAGTGGTCGGGTAACAAGAGCCTCTGTGTCAGACCTTACAGACGCTCAACATTCACTCAGCAGGAGTTATCAGGGGCACAGAAATCTGGAACAACATCCCAGCTGCAATAAGAGACTCTGCCACATTCAGTCCATTTAAAACCATCTGAAACGATGGCTTAAGAGAAACCAGCTTTTATGGAAATGTCAATGTTGTACGTCATGATTGTGTTTTATTGTGCTCGTCATTGACAGTTTGTCTATACTGTGAAGTTGTCTTATGTTATTTCTATCACAAGTATTTGTTCATGAATGTGCATTTTCCCTTTAAATAAATAAAACAAAAAAAACCCTAAAAACTAGAAATAGCCCTTACTGGAAAATGTAAAAATGGGCAAGGTACAAACCTGACGCACACTGACTGAATATATTAAAAGTCCTTTATTGCATCGAGGGACACCAACGCATTTCATCTGGTTTGTACCTTGCCCATTTTTACATTTTCCAGTAAGGGCTATTTCTCACTCAGACAAGTCCGGGTATGTTTTTGATGAGGAAACAGCATTATAACATGGCTTAAAACTCACAAAAGTCCATTTTTGTGTAATATAGGGCCTTCAGTAGTCTTTTTTGTTTGTAAACCCCAAAAATTACTTTAACAAGTGACAATTAAAATGGTTTTCAATTTCCTGTCTACATTTTCAAAACCTCAGAGTTGTACTGCAGCCAAATTCATCGACAGATAAAACTGCTCAATGTTGTACCTGTTCAGTAACAATGGCACAAACATACATGCCTCAAACTGAAACTAAAATATAACCCACATGCATATTTGATTGGACAATAGTAAATGATCTGGGAAAACTAGTAATTTGCTTCATTTTACTGACCCCTGGTGGTTGATGTTAGTATCTATATATCTATATTAGTAAAATATATCGCTTTCTGGAGCTCAAATTGTTAAGTGTGACTGACCACATCAAACTTGGGACTAAAAACAGAATTAAACCAGGACTGAAACAGGGACCAAACCAAGACATGAATGGACCCTTAGTTAAGCTGTGACTAGTTGCTACAGTAAGGGTATCTGGCATAAAAATGCTGCCAAATCTCTATGCCATCGGTTCACTGTGGTAATCCAAAAAACAGACAAAATGACATGCAGAAAACGGAGCTCTTTTGGGTCAAGGAGACAAAATCATTTATAATTCTTGGGGGATTTGCTTTGACCAAACACAAAGCAGATTATGGCTAAAATCTAATGAGGATTTTGTGTTTGGATTTGGGATTAACCCCTTTGGGCTCAGCGGAGGGACGGGCTGTGACAGAAATACCCCAAAAACATGAAGTACTGTGATTCTTATTGGACAATATAGGGACAAATAATATTAAAGTTTTAAAGTATTAAATATCAAAGAAAAGATGCAAATTTGGATGTTTTTTTTTTTTTTTTAACTTAATTATACACAATATAACTTCTAAGGTGGAGGGTCCACTAATTGCTTGTCTCCATTCAGATGTTATTTCTTTGCCTAGAAGGTTTCACAGTAGAGCATTCAACCTCTCTCCCTTTCCTTTATTCAATTACAGGTGTTCTATAGCTCAAAAATACCATAAAAACATGAATTCTTGCTTCTTGCTTGGCTCGCTTCTCCATAGATCTGATCATTTACCTGCCTCCGTTACGATTGCCAAGTTCATCTCTATACTGTGGAATAATCGAGGCAAAACTATGGAAACAAGCAGGTGCAGGAGCCTCCACAAGAAAAGTTACACTGTGCACCTTTAATACGTAATGAATGGGCAGTAACACAGTTTGTTTACAGATTTCATTGGTTGGTTTGATTAAATAAAATAATTACAGGTAGTAGTAGTAGCAGTCAGTAGTAGCAGTAGTAATCGTAGTAGAAGTAGTAGTAGCAGTAGTGGTAGTAGTAGTACTGGTAGCAGTAGTAGTAGTTGTAGTAGTAGTAGTAGTGGTAGCAGTAGTATTAGTAGTAGTTGTAGTAGTAGTAGTTGTTGTTGTTGTTGTAGTAGTAGTAGTAGTAGTAGTAGTAGTAGTAGTAGTAGTAGTAGTAGTAGTAGCAGTAGTAGTAGTAGTAGCAGCAGCAGTGGTAGTAGTAGCAGTAGCAGTGGTAGTAGTAGTAGTAGTAGTAGTAGTAGTAGTAGTAGCAGTAGTAGTAGTAGTTGTAGTAGTAGTAGTAGTAGTAGTAGTAGTGGTAGCAGTGGTAGTAGCAGTGAAAATGAACATTCTTTGGCAGTGTGGTGCAACATAAACAATCATAACAAAAGTAAGTAGTAGCGGTGATCGTGGTAGCAGTAGTATTGGTAGTAGTAGTAGTAGCAGCAGTAGTAGCAGTAGCAGCAGTAGTAGTAGTAGTAGTAACAGCAGCAACGGTAGTAGTAGTAACGGTAGTATTGGTAGTAGTAGCAACAGTAGTAGTAGCAACAATGATAGTAATAGCAACAACAACAATGTAACATATTAACAACAACGGTAATAGTAGTAACAATGGTAGTATTAGTAATAGCAACAGTAGTAATAACAGTAACAACAATAGTAGTAATAGTAGTAATAGCAACAACAATAGTAGTAATAATAGTATTAGTAATAATGTAACAGTAATAGTAACAATAACAACAATAATAGTAACAACAATGGTAATAACAACAATAACAGTGGCAACAACGGTAATAGTAGCAATAGTATTGTAGTGGTAACAACAATAATGTGTAACAACAACAATGGTAGTAATAGTAATAGTAGATAATAGTGGTAGTAGTAATGTAGCAGCAACAACAATAATAACAACAACAATAGTAATAACAGCAGCAGTAATAATAGTAGTAACAGTAGTAGTAGTAACCAGAAGCAATAATAGCAACAACAGTAGTCGTAGCAGTAGCAGTGGTAGTAGTAGTAGTAGTAGCAGCAGCAGCAGTGGTAGTAGTAGCAGTAGCAGTGGTAGTAGTAGCAGTAGTAGTAGTAGTAGTAGTAGCAGTAGTAGTAGTAGTAGTAGTAGTAGTAACAGTAGTAGTGGTAGCAGTAGTGAAAATGAACATTCTTTGGCAGTGTGGTGCAACATAAACAATCATAACAAAAGTAAAATAAGGTGTTTTATTTGTCTGAATGTAAATAATACAGTATAGCCAGAGCAAGTAGTTGTTGTAGTATCAATAGTAGTGGCCTGCAGTATTAGTTACTTTTGCTGCAGTACAGATCTGAGCTCTCGTCACATTGTTATTTGGTCGGTTTGGTCAGTGTAGGAGCAGATCTCAGAGCAGGATTCACTGGTGAGTCATGACTTACATAATTGGATCCTTTTTAGACTCTGCGTATGACTTATTCAGGCTTCATGTTTAAGAGCGCTGGGTTAAAGGACAGGACGACATATCAAGGCCGACACAGTCATCTATCAACTATATGTTTACAGGTTTTTTTAACGATGCACTGCGCAACTTTCCTGCTTGTCCCCATGGAAACGTCACTGTGTTATGCATTAAAGGGTCCATATTACACTATTTTCTGATCTATGTTATAATGTTGTTTCACATTAATACACAAATATTAAGGTTAATATTGAGTTTTTCTCTCGAACAGGAAACGCTCTGTTCCACCTTGTGATGTCATGTGGTAATATGGGAAGTGCTCCACTGTGTTTTTAAACTCTTTTAAACTTAAAACACTTTCCCTAGAATAATTTGGATAATTTCAGCCCTGGAATTGCCAATCTCTACTGAACTAAAGGTCAGACGGAGCTGTTAAGGCCGCTACACACTAGAGGATTTTTTGGTCTTAAACTATTTTTTAATGTGCGACAAAATGCGCACACCATAGGCACGAGGAGAATCTTATGAGACTTAAAATCTCCGATCAAAAAGACTGCGGCGGTATCTGTCTGCAGACCACAGGATATAAAGTTGTGAGCGTGATCACGTCAGCTGTTTCCTGTCTACAGTTCAGGTCTAGTTCAGGTCTAGTTCTGGTTTAGTCCTGGTTCAGTCCTGGTTCAGTCCTGGTTCAGTCCTGGTTCAGTCCTGGTTCAGTCCTGGTTCAGTCCTGGTTCAGTCCTGGTTCAGTCCTGGTTCAGTTCTGAGGTCTTAAATACTGAAGCGATTTCAACTGAAAACAACATTTTCTGACTTATAACATCTCCCCTCGTGCCATGTTATGTCCCACTTTATGCCATCACATTTTTATTATAATCTCCAGTTTTTCCAACATCTGTTCACAAGCTTCTTTCTCTTTGAACTTCAAACAGAGCAGAGACGAGCCAGTCAGACGCCACATTTTAAAAAAAAACAATCCCTGGAAATGTTCAAATTCTTCAAATACTTAAATCATCTCTTTGAATTCAAGATTTTATGTCTGTATTTTTAACTATGAGCCTTATTGTGCACATGGAGAGTGAAACAACAGGCCAGTGTTTTTATTGTGTAACACTGCCCTCTAGTGTTTTGCTGTAGTAACACCGTCGATGGGAAAGCTGTTTTTACATTTGCAGGATTTTAGTATTAATGGCACCTTAATTTCATCATAGTTTAATATATTTTAACAAACATTTTGAAATCTATAGAAATATATTTAATTTACTGTCTTCATAAATAAATAAAAACTACACAAAAATATTATTCCGGCTGAATTTGCCTGTAACGTACCAGATTATGGCAATAAAACAGTACATCTTTACTGAGACAAGAATGTGACACCATAAAGCCAAGTTACTGGTCATATCTGTGGAGAGGGGATCCTGCTCCTGCTTTTTTTTTGCTGCCGAAACATGTCACAAGGTAAATAAACTTGACTACATTGTCTTAAAAAGAACCTAAGAAGTTAAAGTACATAAGAAGACATAATGAACATCTTTGGCACATGCATTTTTTACCCAAGATTTTCTTTTAGAAGTAAAAACAACAGAAGCTATATTTTGGAAAACTGCCTCGTGAGCTCTAAGCCATGTTATAATGTTGTCAGCCCTACAAAAACATACCCGGAGTTGTGTTTTGTTTCATTCACACGTGTTTTTTCATTAGTCCGTCTACATCTTCAAAGCTCAAAATGCTCTGATCTCACTTTTGATGTCGTAGTTTTCAAGTTAACAGCTGCTTTTATCTGTAGTTCTGTAGAGATTGACAGTGCCAGGGCAGAAATCATCCAAATCATTCTTGTGAAGACATATGGAGTTTAAAAATACAGTGGAGCACTTCCTGTATTACCACATGACATCACAAGGTAGAACGGAGTGTTTTCTGTACAAAGGAAGAACTCAGCCTAAATGTGCAGGTTTGTGTGTGAATGAAACAAAACATAACTCCAGGTCTGTTTGTGATGAGGAAACAACATTATAAAACAGATCAAAGCTTAATATGGACCCTTTAATAAATGCAAAAATATCCCAGGAAACACAACATTATCTCCATGGAGACGCGAATGTGGCAGGATGGAAGATAATTTGTTTCATCAGATTTTGAATTTTAAATGTCATTCAGTGTTTCAAATTCAAAATGAAAATGTCACCTTTTAAATATTCAGTATAAATATTTTCAAGCCCTCAAATTCAATACTCAAAGGTTACGTTTACACGGAAATGGTCTGAAGCAAAACTGCAAGTGTATTTTCGTTCTCACTTTTATTCTGTGTTTACACAAGTGTTTTGGGCGGAGAATTCTGTGCGCACACGAAGAAGCAAAACCTGCAGTTTGCCGATGTAGTCTGCACTCACAGAGCGTAGGTGGCAGCACCACCAAGACCAAATGCCTGTGTTTAACCCTATATATAACCCTTCTGCTTCTCCACTTCCTCTTCTCCAGTGCGTCAATTCAAGACAACATGGTGAACTGAAATAACACCACCAATTTCATGTGGATGGATGTGTTAAATTCTAAAAACAGTAAGACACTTGAAAATGCTCTGCTTTTTTTTTCCTCAACTGACTCGTGTTCGTGTCATCTCTATGCCACGCCTACAAAAATGCAGTTTTACACAGTGACGACAGGGTGGAGCATTTTCAAGATTTCCACTCTGGAGGGCGCTTTCAGGTTTTTGCGTTTTCAACCCCCCAAAACGCTGTTGCCGTCTAAACGATATAAACATCTGGCAAAATGTTTTGCGTTTTACCAGTTACTGTTGTCAAGTAAACGGCCCCAAAATTCAGAGCGAAAAATTTGCAGTGAAAAAAAATTGCAACAAAGATCCAAGATGCCAAGGCAGAAGCAATCGATCCAAAGTGATCTGATCTAACTCGATCACAAGCAGGAAATGGTGTCGTAACTGATCTGATTGGTCAGAATCAGCTTCACCTAAACCTCTTTGATTTCACAGCCTCTGTCCTCCTCACTCACATGATCGATCGCTTCTGCCTTGGCATCTTTGTTGTGAAAATTTTCATTGTGAATTTTACACTGAATTTTGACTGTTGAATTTGAGGGCTTGAAAATATCTGTGCTGAATATTTAAAAGTGAA
This sequence comes from Odontamblyopus rebecca, assembly GCA_030686955.1. Lineage (NCBI taxonomy): Eukaryota > Metazoa > Chordata > Actinopteri > Gobiiformes > Gobiidae > Odontamblyopus > Odontamblyopus rebecca. The sequence goes on from CM060667.1 coordinate 11,777,237, forward strand.
TTTTTTATTTGGAATTTGAAACATATTGAATTTAAGGTATTATTTCAGCAACTAAAATTCTGAATAAAAATAATGCAAACATCTTTTTTCAGACTTCAAAGTGAGAAATTCAGCGGTATTTAAAATTCAGACTTGCATAAAGCTCCTGTAACCATGGTAACAGTAATCTGGTCTGTTTTTCTGCAGGGCCAGGCCGACCTCCTGAAACACGCCAAGAGTGAAGCGCTGGACACTCTCCGTCAGATCCACTGTGCGGCACAATCGTGCGGCCTGAGCAAGAACGGCAGCGCATCCCCGCAGCTGCCCCACCACCCCCTCCACCAAAATATGTCCCTAAACCTGCCCCAAAACCTGCCCCAGAGCCTCCCAACAACCCCCATAACCCCCCAGCCTCTCCTGACCCCCGAGTTACCCCAGCAGCCCCCCATCCCGTCACCTCTGGCGATGCAAAACCCCAAGGTCCACCCGCAGCCTCCGCCGCCCCCTCTGCTCCAGTACCAGCCCCAGATTCAGAGCACGACCCTGGCCTACATCCCCACGGCCCCCCCCTCCATGGTCCAGCCCCTCCCGGTCAAACCACCAGCGTATCCGCAGCCGCCCACACTACCCCAGTATCACCAGCAGAGGGCGGCGGACGCGGCACCGGAGAAGGACGGCGCCGCGACGATTGTGGGGCAAACGGTGGGGCAATGCTGACCTGCAGCCTGCGCCCACAGAGCCGCCCGCCCAGAGGAAGCAGACAAACAGGAAGCAGAAAGTGGGAAACAGGAAGTAGAGGGGGAAGGACAGGAAGTGGTACTAGTGAGGAGGACCAGACGAGCTCGGAGTGAGACACAGGTTTAAAAATACAGATATAAAAGGACAGTACGAGGTTTCCAAAAGAGATGGGTAGATATCGAGATTGACGTAAGTAAAATGAGTTAAAAATAAAAATATGAAAATAGAATAAACAGGACAAAAAGTAGAAAATATTGAATTCTTTAAAAAATAATTAAAATCCAATATTTATTATTATTATTATTGGGAAATGGGCTCGAAATGTCTCAACCAATGACTCTATTTTGTCATTGGCACTTAATTTAATTTGTTATGGTAAAATTTGGTATTTTCTTTTAATTCTTTGTTACTTCTTTTAATTATTATTGTTTTTATTATTATTATGGGCATTATTTTCTGTTCATTCTTAACATCAGCTCTGTGAAAAGGACTACTTTAGGGTATTTGCAATTAAACTGACATTTTTAACACTTTTAACAAGAACTTAATCTAATTTCCTAAAAAAAAAAAAAAAAAAACTCAAGAAAGAATCAGTCCTACTTTCTGAAACGTAAACGCTTCCAGACTGTGTGTTTCTCTTGTCCCCTTTCTTAAATTTAACTTTTCTAATCATTAATAGGAGTAATTATCTATGTTTTTAAATGTTTCTTTCTTTCTTTTATGGTTTATTTTTGTTTTTATTCTAATTTCAGCTCTACTTTCTAAATCTGTAATATTTTACCAGCATTTATTAGTGATTTTTAATAAGTAATGGACATCAAAATGTGTAGTTTTAGGCCTGAAAACTCATATTTGCTCTATTCTTCCTTTTCTTGTGTTAATGCTGGTTTCAAACATTGGGCACATCCTGTTTCTGCGCATTTACGTCTATAGCATTTCCCTTTTCTTCCTTCAGTGGAAATGGGGCACGGCCACAGCATATCCTAGTGCTACCTGTACTGTATCTATCGACCTCTTTCTGAAAGTTCCGTACTGTCCCTTTAAATCGTGAGAGAGCCTGGAGAGCTGGCAGTCCGCTCACACCTCTGCAGCTGCGAATATCACTCCGTTTCTCAGTTACGAATAAAAACAACCGTCATTTGGGCTGATAACTGTGGCTCATTTTCACTGTTGAATGGTACGATTATACGAACCTGGGTGGTATCGATAAAACGACTTCCTTTTGGGCAGGGAGACGAGTTTCAGCGCTACACCTCTCGCTCTGTGGGTGCAGGCTATACCTCATTTTGGGCATTTTGAGGATGCCGCTAACTTTGCCTTTCTCATTTTTATACTTAGTTTGGCATGTCTTTGGCTTTTGGTTTCTCACAATACAGCACTGTGCAAAAGGAGCGCACTGTATTTATAGGAATACGTGGAAAAAAGGTTCAAAAAATATTATTCATTTAAATTCTGCTTTACTTTTCATTTAATTCTGATTTAATATACCCAGATTAAACTCTCAAACACTCAAATAATTGCAATCATAGGCAATGGGGAGTATAATTAGCTGTTTCATTAATCAACTGGAGGATAATTCTACACAAAAAAAACCTTAAAGATATTTTAACTTCCTTGTATGCAATTTTTGCAGCATCCAGACCAGATTTAGGTCTTGTTTAATTAATTATCACAAAGCTTAGAGGAAGCTTAAAGGAAATATAGCCTGTGCTTTTACCATTAAAAAAGAAAAGGTATCACATGCACATCTAAACCTGAGTTGCCAATACTTTTACCTGCAGATCGAGGACACGTACAAGTTTTTCTTATTCTCAGTATTTGTAGTTTTCAGATTACAAAATCCAATGTCAAACTCCCAGATGGAGGTAAGAGCCAGTTTTCCCTGTTAATAACACTGTATTTTCGATTTTATCTAGTTTATGAACTATCCAAAAGGTAAAGTCACAAATGTTCAATATGGCATTTTCAGTGATAAACTAAACTCAAGAATTCACATATTACAACATAATTTTGCAGTTTAACCATTTTAATTTTAGCTCCCCCTCATATGACGTATAAGGATTTTCAACAGGCACATTTTGAAATATAAAAAATATTAGTTTCTATTGAACTTTTTCAAATATTTACAGTGTCAGGTGCATAAATCTAAGTATAACATTAATATTAAGCAGTTTAGTGTTTTTTTATGTACATGAATTGGCTACGACCTTAAAAAATGTGATGTGGTGCGACCAAAAATAACCTTAAAATTGTTTTATTTTCTAAAACATGGCTGGGATATTAATCTAAGTTCTGAGTAATATGAAGTGTATAGAAACAAACTGTTTGCGTTTCTTTAGGTTTTTAATGCATATTGATATTTTCTTTTGCTGTCCAATATGACAGTCGCCTGCTTGTGTTTAATGAACAAACTTCTGCCCTGTAAAATGCATCAAATGAAGAAAAATGCCTGAAGAATCTCATTCACCCAAGTCGACTTTGTCTGTTATTAAAACTCCAGCCATAGAATTCCTGCTGTTATTAGTTGCACCACATGATGCACGGTCACACCACATCAGAGGTACTACAGAAATGTGGTGAATTATTATAAAATTTGAACCTTTTAACTGAGGAAATTGCTATTGGACAGAAAATGTAGGCGTCATGTCATTGAACCTTTAATGAATATTGGACTATAGAATGCCTGGATGTCATCTGAAACCCACCAATTTATATTATATTTATATTGTACTTTGCCATTTATCTAAAAGGTAAAGTCACAAATTTTGGATCTGACCATTTTGTTTATTGACTAGACCTAAAAACTCACTATATTACAACAAAAATCAGATTTTTAACTATAATTTTACCTGTCCCATCTGTTTTAAATGTTGTTGGCCTATAGAAATCCAACGATATTGACAAGCCAGGCCTCATGTGAATGCTCCAGAGCTGTAGAGGCTGCACTAGCACTGATTCAGGATTGCAAAGTCATTTTAGGTTCAAACCAACTGGATTTCCGCTTCGAAACTGGCAACGCACACGAGAGATTCTGCTTTCTGACTGGATACTAACCAAAACCCCACATGTCAACAGAAACAACAGCCTGCCCAGTGTTTTGTAATGAGGAATGAATCAGGATTATAATTGTTATGAGTAAACATTTCTAGTGGAGAGACCGTGATCTGCTTGTCTCCATGGAAATGTTATTGCTTTGTCTAAAATGTTTCACAGTATAGATTTAACCCGTATAAAAGGGAGAAAAGCAGGTTACAATTCAGATCTGTGGAGAGTTGCCCTTATTCACAGAATGAAGTATTGTATTTTTAAGCAATAGAAACACCCATAATGATTAAATGCTAGATGTATATGTTTAATGCTTTACCATGAAACATTCCAGGCAAACCAATGACATCTCCATGGAGAGGAGCGAGAGGCAGACAGCACCAGAAAAGTCGCGCAGTGCACCTTTAAGTCGCAATAAGTACTTTCCAAGCTTCGTTCTTTTGCACAGTGCTGTATGTTCTTATGATTATATTTAACAAAATGCTTTTTAGTGAATAGGACTTTTCTTCTGTCTTCTTTTTAAATGCACAAAGTAGACGAGCACAACGCAGGGAGCGTAGTCCTAATAGTTGACATCATAAACATGCTCCTAAAAGTGGGAGGGTGCATGGAGTTCACCAGCCAATCAAAAAACTGGAACGGACCGGTCTGACCAATAGGAGCGTCTTACTGCTGTCACCATAGATGTAAACTTATTGTAAAATGTATGAAGGTTATATATATATTGCTATTATAATACGGAATAATAATGGTATAATAATTACAGACAGAGATATAAAGAATAATAATAATAAAAAATACTGTTGTTAGTTTTGTTGAAATGTCCTTTTTTAACTTTGTTTTCACTTGAACAGTTATAATATGATTTGACACTTGTGGTAATTTGATGGGCACACGAGGGTCAGACTAAACCTAATGACATGTGTTTCACTGCAAATGAGTGTACAAACTTCTCATTAAACCGGCTTCATTGTTTGACCTGTCTGAGCAACTCTTATTGTTTATTACCATCCATTTTCTTCCACTTATCTGGGGCCGGGTCGCGGGGGCAGCAGTCTAAGCAAGGACTCCTAGACTTCTTTCACCCCGGACACTTCCTCCAGCTCCTCCAGGGGGACTCCAAGGTATTCACAGGCCAGCCGAGAGTCCCTCTAGCGTGGCCTGGGCCTTCCCCGGGGCCTCGTTCCGTTTGGACTTATCCAGAACACCTCTCAAGGTAGGCGTCCAGGAGGCATCCAGAACAGATGCCCGATCCACCTCAGCTGCTCCTCTCGACATGGAGGAGCAGCAGGTCTACTCCGAGCTCCTCCCGTGTGACCAAGCTTCTCACCCTATCTCTAAGGGAACGCCCAGCCACTCTGCGGAGGAATCTCATTTCGGCCGCTTGTATCCGCGATCTCGTCCTTTCGGTCATTCCCCAGAGCTCATGACCATAGGTGAAGGGAGGAACGTAGATTGAGGTAAATCGAGAGCTTGGACTTTCGGCTCAGCTCCCTCTTCACAACAACAATCCAATACAGCGACCGGATCAACTGAGCCGAACGGTTTTGTGTCGGAAGTGTGACTAGAGCCTATAGTCATCATCTGGACACTGTTTTTGCAATGGAGATGTTTCAGCTCCCACCACGAATCCCACCATTTTTTTATTTGATAGTACTGGCGTGAGATACGAGGGTCTACACTGCTCTGAGTTAACCAAGTCCAGCCAAAAAGTTTGTGGAAAAGTTTATAGAAAAACTAAAATGTGGCTGTTTGCTTCAGGTGCTCCAATCAGTGAGAACAGGTAGAGGGCGCTCTTGGAAAAAGAATCAAAACTTTGGACACAACAAAATCCAGGCACTCCAAAAAAAAAAAAGTTGCAAGAAGAAAAGGCCGTTATTTAAATGGCCACAGGCAATATGTTTCGTCTTCGTCAGTGCTTGGATGAAGTTTATAGTTTACAGTATAAATCCTAGTACCATTAAAGTGAAAGTGGTTTCTGGATGGGTTAGATCAGTGGTGTCCATTGTTTTTTCATCAAGGCCCACATATTAACTCATAGACCAGCATGAGGGCCGATCGAGGGTCATAGACTGGTGGTCAAAACAGTGAGAAATTCAAATCTGTGCATTTATAACAGGTTTGAATGACCCTCCAGACCTTTGTTCAGGCTTAGACCCTCAAAAGGACACACTGAATTTGCTTGATCAAGGTAGATTTCAAAAACATGCAGTAAAAAGCACTTCACCTGCCACATTTGGCCCCTGGACCATAGTTTGGACGTGCTCGGGTTAGATTAAATGCCTTGATTGCAGAAACATAGACCTCAGTGTTGCAGGAGTATCGTTTTACTTGTAGTGTTTTGTGCCAAAGACATTTATCTAGGGACAATAAGGTTTAATTTGACATTTTATTACAGAATTATCTTCGTAATTCAAACTGTGACAGGAGGACTTCGCCTTGTAAACCTACACTGGCACGTGGCTAATATGAATATGCACGAATTGTCTCTGCATTTTTGAGCTTTTGGTGTTTTGGTGTTGATTACATACAGTAGGTAGAGGTTTTCTGTTTGAAAACTCACCGCTACTTCTTGTATTTTTACACTTTTATCCACAAACTGCCACTTCACTTATGTAAAACTGTAAGTATTTACCACAGATACCCTCCACCAAACCAAGTTATAATAAAAACGAATAAAGAAACATGAAAACCTTTTATAGACTTTAACTTCCCATTACTTCCTTCCGTCTAAATATATAAAAACACTCACATGCTGCTTGTATTGTCCATATTGATGCAGCTGAACCATTGTCCGCTTTGGTAAGAAGAACCTCCGGCTTATTAGCATGACCTGCACAAACTTCCCATTGTAACCGTGAAAGGGCATGTGGACATATTTTTGTTTTGTGGTGATATTTTTGTACCACGCTGCTTTTCTGTTTGCTAATTGACTTCTGGTTTCTCCTGCACTCGTCCTGAAGGCATTTGCTAATAGACTGTGGGTATGCACTGACAAAGACAGGGCCCTGGTTCATCAACGATCCAGAGGAGATCCTTGGAGACTAATTATCAAAAGCAAATAACATCAGAGCTACAAATGAACAGGGGAAATGAAAATTGTAGTTTTGCGTGTGTTTTGGTGTCTTTTTGGGACCACTGTGAATGACGTGCAGGAGCCGAGGGGGGATATAAGCTCAGAGGGTCTTTCGGGAGTCCGATTTTCAGATGACTTCAGACTGGTTCACTGGACTCTTCCTCCAAGCCTCTGGGATGGACATGAATAACAGGGTGAGTACCGGCAACTACAAGGGAATAAACTAGGGAATTTAAACTGGAAATTGTGGAAAATAGTTTTACATTTTAGAGACTACATATATTATATTCACAAACGGACCCTTCTCGGACCCTCAAAATAACTTTATAACAGACACAGGGACCTGCACAGCAAAATGTTGTGCGTATAATCATTTTAATAATGGCAAAACATTAAAATCAGGTTCAATCAGGTTGAATTTTATTTATACTGAACTCATTTCTTATCATTACTTCTTCACTACTAGTTTTCCATTTAATAACTTCTTCAAATCCTCTCATAACCCTCTGAGATCACAACTGCCAACAATCCTGATCCTCTTTGGAACAGTCATTTTGGGATAATGTACCAAAGTATTACATTTACAATATAATAGAAATATAATTAAACATGATATACATAAGATTACTTTTGTAAATATGGTCTAAAACGAGCAAACAGCTTAAGATATAAACACTTAAATCCATCCGAAAATGGCTTTAAAGTTGTGAAATTATCTTGCTGCTTGGACAGATCATTTTACTTGACAAGTTATCTTAAAATAAATGACCTCTAGACTAGAATGAAGCAGTTTCAGAACTAGTAAGTAGATAATAAATCTGAAAACAAGATGAATAACCTGATAGATGTTCTAAAATCTTGGCCAGATCAGAGAAATTTGCAGTGTGTTGTTTGCAGTTTTTGCACCTAAACTCATATGAGAAACACTCTAACCCTGCTGCAGTTATCAGTGGGATTGAGGATGGGAAGTTAACAGCTTTTGATGAGCTCAGGATGTGTTTCCGTTAATGAAGTTAGAGCTGATTCTTGGTTCCAATTTCCCATGGACTTTTGCAACAAATGTTATTGACTTCTCTATAGCAATTTTCAAGATTTTTATATCAGTATTATACATTAAAATTTGACCAAAATAGAGGATAAAATAAATTACCAAGTAAAAAAGTAGAGGCTATCGTATATATCAATGTAGACCAGTAGGATTGGGACATAATAAAACAAAACGTAATCCAGTGATCATGTTTTTTGAGGGAAAGGTGAAAGGCCATGAATAACAATGAACAGAAACTCATTAGTGACTGAGGAAAAAATCTATAGAGCGGATTTTAGGACAGTCAGACTTGTTTATAACACAGTTTATACATTAACTTGCAAACTACAGCTTCATGACATCGCAAGGTGGAAAAGAGCAGTTTGAGAATTTGAGATGGAGACAGATTAATAATCCAAAATTACTCAAACATGCGTGAATGAAACAAAACTCAACTCTGTGCATGTTGTTGAGAAGGTAATGACATTATAAATATCAAGAAAAATGCATAACATATACTTCATAAGTAACGTTCTGGTTCACTATCACTGCTTAGCAACATGAAGATGCTGCTGCTTTTTCTGAAACACCGTATGGCATTGGAGTTATCTGTTACTATGGAGACAAAAGATGCCAACGGGCCAAGTTACAGGTCAAATGTTGAAAAGCAAACCCACTCAGAGCCAGAATATTGGATATTTCTGTCTCACAACAAGATTTTATAGGTTTAACTACCAGCTGTTGATGTTGTTTAGAGTTTGCATGTTCTCCCCATGTCTGGCTGAGTTACTTTGATTTCCAACATTAATGCAATAGGTTAATACTTGGCACTTATAGGTCAATATATCTAGATAAAAGTCCCATTGCACCCATTGACTTAGAGGAAAAGACAGATGGGTTAAATGCATCTTGATGGACAATAAGTTCTGTAAACCTTAGCGTTAACTACATATTCTTAAGATGGAGAGACTAGGGTGACGATGATTCTACAGCTAGATCGGTAGGGATAGAGATTATGTGACTTGAGTGGCAAAGAAAGCAGGCTCGGATAGACGTGCAACAACAAAAAATATGGAAATAGCAAATGCCATCTCGGTTGAATTCACGCTCAAGTTGCTTCCAATTAGTCCATTTCCTGTCAATTGTTATTTGATTAAGAACCAGCTTTTAAGGGACCAGCTTTTTAAAAATGTGCACTGTTGTTCTTTTCCTGATGCACTTTGGATAAATAATGACTATTGCTGACCTGGGATGTTCTCTTCAACCACCAGATTTCAAAGGCTTTTTAATTAGATCTGCAGCTCTGCAAAAGAAAACTGCGTCTACACAAGCCTGGCCTCCTCATGGCAAAGGTTGTCTGGGGTTGATAAAAATGCCCTGAGTGTAATTGCAGTGGGTTTAGTTCTATTTAAACTAAATTGGAAATCTGAGCTCTAACCCACTGTTCACAGCATCTAGAAACTTGTGCACTCTCAAAATAGATTTCAAAGTTTATATACATGCATGTTTGTTAGTTTTTTAAGAAATCATATGTAAGATTTTGATTTTAAATTCCATAAACATGACCCAGATATGAGGCAGACATCAAACATAACTTTTACTGATTACACTTGAAATGCTCATTTATTATTAATTACAAAAACAAAGGGCAAGATCAGCAAGCTGTTGTGTTATGTTATAAGTCTCTCATTTGTTTTGCCATTTTCAATGCTGAAATCCCCTTGGTTTAAACCTAAAACACCCCTCTCTGAGCTGAATGGTCACTACCTAAACCCCAGCTCCTGCAGACAATCATGACTCAGTGCTATTGCCCGGCCTGTCCATATACTGAGAATTAAAAACTGGCACTGGCGAAAGAGGTTTAGATATGATTGTAGTATTTTTTCAAACTGTAGTAGTAGTAGTATCGAGTAGCTTAACCCAAAATTCATCGAAATTTATGTAAAAGACCAAAAGAGCCCGGGATATTTCAATTCAGACAACAACCCTACACCCTACACCCCTACCACTGCACTGCCCAAGTTGTTATTTCAAAATTCCATACCTTTATCTCCCTGACCTTATTTCCAAAACAATAAACATGGTAATTATTTTATTAACAGCTTATTTGACCTTTTATTGAGTAGAGATTGGCAGTTACAGGGCTAAAATTATTGAAATGATTCAAGTGAAGGTGTATGGAGTTTAAAAACACAGTGGAGTACCAAAATTTAAGATATAAACACTTGATGTATCAGAAAATGACTTAAAAGTGATTAAATTATCTGTCCATGCAGCAAGATAATTTTGTTTGACAAGTTATTGTAAAATAAACTACCTCTAGACTATAATTAAGCCTAGGACCAGTAACTGAGTAAACTGAAAACAAGATGAATAACCTGATATAAGTTTCAAAATCTTGGCCAGATCAGAGAGATTTGCAGTGTTGCCACACGAGATCATAAGGTGGAGCAAAGTGTTTTCTGTGTGAAAGAAGAACTCAGGCTAAATAAGCAGGATTTGTGTGTTATCCATGTGCAAACAAAACAAAACACAACTCCAGGTTTGTTTTTAATGAGGAAACTGCATAGCATAGCTCAAAAAGCACCATAATATAATCACTGCAAATTTCTCTGATCTGGCCAAGATTTTAAAACTTACACCAGGTTATTCATCTTGTTTTCAGATTTATTATCTTCTTACTAGTTCAGAGACTGCTTCATTCTAGAACAGAGGTCATTTATTTTAAGATAACTTGTCGAGTAAAATGATCTGTTCATGCAGTGAAATATTTTTACGACTTTGAAGTCATTTTCTGATAGATTTAAGTGTTTATATCTTAAGCTTTTTTGCATTGGTCCCTTTAAATTACATGAAATATTAAATCTGATTTACAGCTTTGGAAAAAAAAAATAAGAGAGCACCTCAAAATGATCAGTTTCTCTGATTTGATTACTTATAGGTTTGTGTTTGTGTAAAATGAAATTTTTTGTTTCATTCTAGAAACTGACAACATTTCTCCCAGATTCCAAATAAAAATATAGTCATTTAGAGCATTTATTTGCAGAAAATGACAAATGGTCAAAATAACAAAAAAGATTAAATGTTTTCAGACCTCAAATAATGCAAAGAAAACAAGTTCATATTCATTTTAAAACAACACAATACTAATGATGACCCCTATGAACTAACATCAAGGACCATGATGTCCACCCTCCTGTGGGCTCACCACCTGCAGAGGGGTTCATAGGGGGGGTCAGGTGCTATGAGTATTGGGCAGCAAGCTGCCCCCGCGACCCAGCCGGATTAAGCGGGAGAAGATGGATGGATGGATGGACAATACTAATGTTTTGAAGTTCAACAGACGCTGGATTGTAATGGCCGTCATACATGTAGAAAAAAAGGTCTTTTTTTCCAGAATTTCAAAATTAAAAAAAAAACTGGGACATCCCTGTCTTTATGGTGATTGGAAAAAATAACATTGTGAACCAAATGCGTAATTAAGGAATACTTTTGTGTTTTGGTCATTTTTAAGCAGCTTTTCTGTATTTTACACAAACAGATGACAGTTTATGCCTCTCTATACTGTTGCCAGGGCTCAAATTGGTCAAAAATTGGGACACCAGGGACATTTCTTGTATAAAACTGGGACATATCAGTGGTTTTGTATAAATCTGCAGGGACAGGGGACACGGGCTCAAAACTGGGACTGTCCTGGGTAAATTCTCCTCTCTCCTTTCAGAAAGCCATGCTCCTGATCTTGCTCCTGCTCCTCTCCGAATCCACCTCTGGAGCGAACCCTGTATCTGAATGCTGCCGGCACCCGTCCCCGTCCTGCCGGCTCTACCTGCTTCTCTGCCGCCCCGCAGGGCTCAACTCCGGAGACGCCGCGGCCGGGATCCTCACCCTGGGCAAGCGCTCCGGGGAAGACTTCCGTTTACAAAGCCGACTCAGCCACCTCCTCCACGGACAGCGGAACCAGGCCGCGGGGATCCTCACCATGGGCAAGAGAACAGTGCAGCGGGACTGGATGGAGCACGCCGCGATCTCCACGACGCTACCGGCCTAAAGTGAAAGTAAAAATGGCCCACAGCTGGACTTTGTAAACACAGGCTCCATTTGGTGATGTAAAAAATTATGAATTCTGTATTTTTCATTGTGATTTGAAATGCGTTTTTCGGATGAATCCAGTGATGGTATAGGCTATATGAAATTGTACAGATCTATAGAGCACCATGATGTAATAAAAGGTTGGTTTTGTGCTCATTGGTCATGTTGTTTTCAGCTTTGATAATGGGGTGATTTCATGGGAGGAGGGAGACTGGGTTTTTCTGTTGGTTAAAGTCCAGTTAGTAAGACCTACACTGCAAATTTCTCTCATCTGGCCAAGATTTTTAAACTTATATCAGGTTGTTCATCTTGTTTTCAGATTTGCTGCAAAAAACAAAATCTAGTCAAGTTAAGATGACTTGAATTAAGAAAGTTTTACCATGATTTGAGTACTTTTCACTTGACAAGTCAAATTATCTGCCAGTGGAATAAGACTTAAAATATGAAAATACATCTTGTTACATTTAAAATAAAAACAACAACTTTTTGCACTTAAAATAAGTAAAATCAAATGCTGCTTGAATTAAGAAAAAAAATACACACACACACACACAAAAACAAACACTTATTCCACTGGCAGATAATTTGACTTGTCAAATTGAATCTACTTAAATAAAGCAAAATATTTTTAATTTAAGTCATTTTAACTTACCTAGATATTGTTTTTCCCCCCAGTGTACTTACTACCTCTGAATTGGTTGTATAATATTAAAAACGGTCACATATATTTCTTCCATGATAACTAGTCAGAAAATCTTAAATTTAGGCAATAAAAGAAGCTACAATCAATTTACCATAGTTTTTCCCTGCAACAGTTAACTTGTTAGATTCGGATTCACTGATACACATGTGGATTTGCTCATGGATATATAATAAGAGCTTTTCACATTTTATTATAGTAAAATATTATATTAAGAGATTTTATTACAGCCCTCCTGTGGGCTCACCACCAGCAGAGGGGTTCATGGTGGGTCAGGTGCTATGAGGATTGAGCAGCAAACTGCCCCTGCAACCCAGCTGGATTAAGTGGGAGAAGATGGATGGATGGATATTACAGTTCTATGGATTTGCTTGATACAAAACTGACTGTATTTCCCATAGAACTATAATTAAATCTTTTACATCCATGGCATTTCTTTAGACCCCGGCCGCAGCCTGATGACGTCATCAGCCGGCGCTGTTTGTTTACATGTGGCAGCAGAGCTAAGCTAACACTTTAGCGAGAAAATAAGTCCAGCTTCAGAAATATCTATTAAATAGTGAGACAGATATGAGTCCTTCTGCGATGCTCCTCCGTGAGTTTATGGATATAACCACAGCTCAGAGTAAGGACAGGAAGAGGAGGAGAGAGGCTGCCAAACTTTTATCACCGTCCACAGTTCTTATTGAAGGTAAGCGTGGGTTCACGGTGTGTTTTAGAGCAGAGTTTATGAATAGCATCAGCGCACACACAGGGGGCGATCCATGGGTTCTGAAGTCCTAGTGTGAGTGCTCCCTGATAAAAATAAAACTTTTATCCAAAAATAAGAACCACACTGCTAAAAAGCTTGGCAAAAATTTAAGATATAAACACTTAAATCTACCAGAAAATGACTTAAAAGTAGTGAAATTATCTGTCCATGCAGCAAGATCATTTTACTTGACAAGTTATCCTAAAATAAACGCACTTAAAACAAGTTTGTGATTAGTATGAATGGACTAACTACTATCATGTTAGACTGATTTTACGTACTTAGATCTAGAATTTAGCATCGTTGAATTTATTATCAGGCCATTCATACTAATCATAAACTTGTTTTAAGTATGTTTATCTAGAATTTAGCAGAATTTAAAGCATTTTATCTAGAATTTTGTATCTGAGAACTGATTATCAGACCATGAACACTAATCATAAACTGGTTTTAAGTATGTTTATCCAAAATTTTATACCAGAGTCTTCTTAAGACTTTTATTTTGTACATATTACTTATTCTTATAGGTTCACTACATAATATGAAGGGTTCACCGCCTACTTGTTTCCATGGAAATGTTATTGCTTCCATGTGTAGAATATTCCACAGTGTATAGTATCAATCACGAGGGAGATGAGCAGATGACAGTAGTACGCAACATTACATTCAGATCTGTGGAGAGTTGCACCTATTCACAGAAGGTATCAATGTATTTTATGCAATAGAAACACCCGTAATGAATAAAGGCCATGGATATGTTTAATGTTATGCCATGGAACATTCCACATCAAGCAATAACATCTCCATGGAGATAAGCGGATGGAAGAAAAGTTGCACAGAGCACCTGTAAGCCATTTATGTTCAGGCTTTAGGTACAGAAACTAATTTTCCATTATTTTATATTTTATTAGATATGACTATATGTTTGTTGACCATCTTGGATTTCCGGATTTCAGTGTTGTACAAACTCTGGCCACTAGATGGAGCTCCTCTGACAAAGATACTTGAAACCCTTGTGCTATCCTCATATTAAATGTACAAATGTACACTACTGGGGTTAAAATTGTTTCCAAATACAGAGTAAAAACACCACGGCGTGCATGAAGAATGGAGACATTGTAAGTCACATGGCTGTTATGTGACCGGGTTAAATGGACCCGTAAAGGGTGTGGGTGTAACCTTTACACTGGGTCACACACCATGGGTCCATCAGGAGTCATATACACATGTTACATCAGCTTTGATGTAACATGTGGAAGACAGAGGGAGACAGACAACATAGGGTATGATGATGATGATTATTAATAATAATAATAATAATAATAATAATAATAATAATAATAATAATAATAATAATAATAATGTAGAGTGAGAGAAAAGTCTGTGCACTTGCAGAGACTAATGGGGATCCTTCAACAAACAATTAGAGTTCTCTCAAACTGAAAACACTCTGTTCCACCTTGTGATGTCATTTGGTAATACAGGAAGTGCTCTACTTGTCTCCATGGAGATATTTGTGCTGTTTCTCTTTTCATGATTTATTTTTTAAAGCAGATCTGTTATGCAAAATTGACTTTTCAGAGCTTGTTATGGCTGTTCTCTCTCGATGTCTGCGTGCCTGACCAATCCTTAATTCACTTATTTTCACGACGCCATCTCAAAATTTATTCATGGGTTTCATCTTCCTGTTATATTAAACACCCTGAGGGCTTTTTTCCATTAAAATTATATTAAATCATATTTCAATTGCTATGGCAACAGTCCTAACTTTTCATCATTTTGTAACCTGTGGTCACCCAAGTGTACAGAAAGTGTTTTAGAAAGTGAGGTGAGACAGTGAACGGCAATTTTATTAGAAAATGGGGGAGGGGTGGGAAATAGAGAGAGAAAGAGAGGGAGGATGGAGAGATGGAGGAGAGACAAAGAAGAGAGAGAGATGGAGGGAGGCGGGAACTACGGTGAGAGGAGAGATGCTCAGAGCTGCATGCATCCTCTGGAACAACTGTGAGCCTCTGTCTATGAAACCAATGCAAGATCTTTAAGCATTTTTTTTGTTTTGAATGATCTTTTATCTATTTTTTATTATTATTTAGGAAAATTTGCAAAACTTTAAATACAAGATGCCAGTTATGAAGGGTCTCCTCGCTCCGCAAAATACATTCCTGGATAATATCGCCAATCACTTTGACGGGACTCGTAAGTAGATTTTGTAATTTTTTAATGTCTGTTGTGAAGTTGGTGCCACAAATGGAGCAGAGGTTCTTTTGTTGGTGGTGGATTTAGTTCAAAGCAAGTTGTTAAGTTACTTTTGTTTTCATATTGTTTGGGAATGGCCCTAAAATGTTTATTTACACCTAGATTAGATTAGTCCTGGTTTAGTCTTGGTTTATTTTTGTTTATGTATATATAATCTCTTGAGTTTATATTATTAAAGCTTTCAGGACAGTTTTAATTCAGCTTTATGACAATGTTAAGATCTAGTTCAGTCCTGGTTTAAAACTGGTTCATTCATTACTTGGACCTGGATTTAGTATTGGTTTATTATTGGTTTAGACCTGGTTTTGATTCTTGTTAATCCTTGTTTGGTCAGATGTTGAACTTGGTGAGAAAAACAAGTAATGCATCTTAAATATTTATACATTCATATTTTATTTGTGTTAATATATAATTTTTTAATCAATACATTATACAATTACATGTATTTATTTATTTTTGCAATGTCCAAAATAACAATAAAACTCTGAAAATCAAACCAAGAAAACATTGATATTTAAACAAGGAAATTAAATTATCCATCCATCTTCTCTCGCTTAATCCAGCTGGGTCGCGGGGGCAGCTTGCTGCCCAATACTCATAGCACCTGACCCCCCCTATGAACCCCTCTGCAGGTGGTGAGCCCACAGGAGGGTGGACCTCATGGTCCTTGATGTTAGTTCATAGGGGTGCGGGCATGTGTTAGGTTGATGGGGGAAACCGGAGTACCTGGAGGAAACCCATCCAGACACGGGGAGGAACATGCAAACTCCACACAGAAAGGCCCGGGCGACCCGGGGATTGAACCCGCAACCTTCTTGCTGTGAGGCCTGAGTGCTGCCACTCAGCCACCGTGCCGCGGAAATTAAATTAAAACATGCAAATTAATAATTTCATACTTTAATGCATGGATACTTTACTCATAATATTAACATGTACTTGCAGGCATCAATATTAATCTATAAAATCAACATATCCATGGGTTTATTGGAAAATTAAAAGTGTGGCCATGGCCATTTACAATTCAAAACAAAATATTATGTCTTTTGAACAGAAAAAGTCCTCAAAATGTTACAGGAACCCATGTTATACACGATATTCTGGGGCCTTCTAACCCATTTTAGTTATAAAAAGAGAGACCTAGACCAGTTCCAGCGGTTTCCTTCAGTCCAGTGTTAAAAAGACACTTGCTTTGACATTTAAGCTGTAAATGTGCATCTGAAATGATTAAATAAACATTTTTATTGGACCAGGCTGAGGTGTGTGGTTGCCGTGGAAACATTAAGAGTAGGAGACTATAGGGAATACACGGCTCTTTAGTAATAAAGGGTCAGAGACACACAAAGGGAGATATTGTTAGAGCGCAGACTGGTAATTAAGGTTACTGGCATTTGAGGAGGAATAAATAATTAGAGGTTTGGTCACTTCTGAATTTTACAGGCAGTTTGGTGTTTGACTGATTTGCTGAGCACTAAAATAAACGATAAATAATGACATTTTTGATTTCCGATTTTTACTGTCTTAAAAATGTGGAAATGTGGAGCTAGTTCATTTGGTCCAAAGTTATTCCTCACTGACCTTTTGTATTCCAGGTATCCTAATTAATTACTACAATCATTGGTGGAACATAATGAAGTAGAAGTAGTAAAGTACTGTACTTGAAAATGTATCTGTATTTTGCTTAAGAAAGTACTGTAACTTAGCCTGGTTTAGTTTGAATTTAGTCCGGGTTTAGTTCTAGTTTAGACCTGGTTTAGTACAGGTTTAGTTCTAGTTTAGTCCTGGTTTAGTCTGGTTTAGTCCTGGTTTAGTTCTAGTGTAGTCCTGGTTTAGCGCTGGTTATTTCTAGTTTAGTCCTGGTTTAGTTCAGGTTTAATTCTAGTGTAGTCCTGGTTTAGCACTGGTTTAGTTCTAGTTTAGCCCTGCGTTAGTATTGGTTTAGTTCTAGTTTAGTCTTGTTTAGTTCTTGTTTAGTTCTAGTGTAGTCCTGGTTTAGCACTGGTTTAGTTCTAGTTTAGTTATGGTTTAGTACAGGTTTAGTTCTAGTGTAGTCCTGGTTTAGCACTGGTTTAGTTCTAGTTTAGTTATGGTTTGGTACTGGTTTAGTTCTAGTTTACTCTGGTTTAGTCCTTGTTTAGTTCTAGTGTAGTCCTGGTTTAGCTCGAATTTAAATGTAGTTTTGTCCTTGTTTAGTTATGGTTTAGTTCTACTGTAGTCCTGGTTCAGTCATGGTTTAGTTCTGCTTTAGTTCTAGTTTAGTTGTAGTTTAGTTCTGCTTTAGTTCTTGTTTAGATGTAGTTTAGTTGTGGTTTAGTCCTGATTTAGTTCTCATTTAGTCCTGGTTTAGTCCTAGTTTAATCCAGGTTTAGTCTTACTTTCGTTTTTGCTTAGTCCAGGTTTAGTTTTACTTTAGCCCTCATTTACTCCTGGTTTAGTCCTGGTTTAGTCCCGGTTTAAGTCTGTAACTTGGCATGTTGGCAACTTGTCTCCATGTAAAACTATAGCTTTAATGCCGTACTGTGGAACATTCCAGACTAGTGCTGCCGCGATTATTCGACGTTGTCGACGTAATCGAATATGAAAATGAGTCGACTACAATTTTTTTGGTCGAATATTCGCCTTTATTTATTTTTGGTCTCTGTGACGGAGCAGGTCCGTCCCTGAGAGCACGGTCCCCGGGGGAAAACGTGGGAAGACGCGTGCTCACCTGTTTCCTTGTTTGCTGGGCCCCGCGCTGCGGGTGCTGCGGTGCGGGTGCTGCGGTGCGGGCGCGCAGTGGACTTCGCTTTTGCGTGTTCTCGGCCGCGACTGGGGGTGCGCACTTGGAGGCGCCGGAGCTGTCCTTCAGAGACCCGCGGTGATCGACTTTTACTTGCCCTCGCGCTGCCGCTACTGTCGCATCCCGGTGCGCACTGACAGCGGCTACATCCGGGGTTGACGCCGAGGTGGCTAACCTCGGCTTCACCAAAGGCTAACAGCAGTGGTATATAATGGCACCGCCAAAGAAAACAAACTTGAGGAAGTATTTGCCGTGCGCACTCTGCTGGCTGGTCTCTCTCTTTCTCTCTTCCCCCTTCCCCCGATTTGAGCATTTGAGAGCGGTATGAAAATGGCAGCGGCTGGTGGGTCAGAGTCGGATCCAAGAACAGTGGCGACTTCTTCTAGACCAAGACCTAAAGCCTCGAAAGTCTGGGAATACTTTCGGACAGATGGTGATAGAGTGGTTTGTACACTCTGTAAGACTTCTTTGGCTTATCACGGGAGCACGACCACGATGCATGAGGTATTGAGAATACCGTTGCTCGTGCATACTCGTTAAATTGTGTGTGCATATTGTTGTTCAACATTGTCGAATGAGCACACACAACAGACATAACAACAATAACCTTTGCAACTCGCACACACAAGGTAACCTCCCGGGAAAATCTAACCGGTTGTTTTTTTTTTTTTTAATTAGTCGTTTAGATTAGTCGACTAATCGAAAAATTAGTCGAGAGATTAATCGTTAGAAAATTAGTCGTTAGTGGCAGCACTATTCCAGACAAAACAATAACATCTCCAAGCAGACAAGAACGCGGTAGATCTTCCACCATAAAGCTGCTTATTGCAAAAAGATAGTTTTAATAAAATCTTTCTTCGATGTAATCTGTGTCACATTTCTTCACCCTGACCTCCTGTATTCATGTCCTAGAACAAATGTGTGAAAACATCATTCCCAGGTGAGCACGTGCCCATAAAGAACTCACTGCAATCTAAAGTGTGAGGCCACAATCTCCTGCACAATCTTCTGGTGTGGAACATATAATGGGGATTTTTTTTTCTCAATGCTCCTGCTGCAGTATGTGTCTGTATATGAGCCCTGTGAGTGGGAGGATAACTGCAGATCATATATAATGGAAGTCACTTCTGCTGTTTGAAAGAAATGCTGGAGCTCAAGCTTTGTCTTTGACCAGTTATAAATTGGTACCCTAGTTTTAATGGGGCTATATTGCACAAAAATGAACCTTGTGAGCTTTAAGGCATGTTATAATGTTGTTAGCTCTTCAAAAACATACCTGGAGTTGTGTTTTGTTTCATTCACACATTTGAGTAATCCTTTATTATTAGTCTGTCTACATCGCCAAAGCTCAAAATGCTCCGTTCCACATAGTTTTCAAGTTAAAAGTTACATTTTGGTCAGTAGACATGGGTAATTCCAGGGCTGAAATCATTCAAATGATTCTAGTGAAGGTGTATGGAGTTTAAAAACACAGTGGAGCACGAGGTATTTTCAGTGGAAGAACTCGGAGTGAAGAACTCAAATTTGCATGTAACAGCACTATAAGATCAGAAAATAGTGTAATATGGGCCCTTTAAATCATCATTATTTAAAGTTATACCATAATAAACTACTTGAAGGTCCATCTGAGGAACTGAAGGAGCACACTACCTGAAGATCTGAGGACCTGAAGGAGCACACTATCTGAAGATCTGAGGACCTGAAGGAGCACGCTACCTGAAGATCTGAGGACTTGAAGGAGCACGCTACCTGAAGATCTGAGGACCTGAAGGAGCATGCTACCTGAAGATCTGAGGACCTGAAGGAGCACGCTGCCTGAAGATCTGAGGACCTGAAGGAGCACACTATCTGAAGATCTGAGGACCTGAAGGAGCATGCTGCCTGAAGATCTGAGGACTTGAAGGAGCGCGCTACCTGAAGATCTGAGGACCTGAAGGAGCACACTGCCTGAAGATCTGAGGACCTGAAGGAGCACGCTGCCTGAAGATCTGAGGACCTGAAGGAGCATGCTACCTGAAGATCTGAGGACCTGAAGGAGCACGCTGCCTGAAGATCTGAGGTCCTGAAGGAGCACGCTGCCTGAAAATCTGAGGACCTAAAGGAACACGCTACCTGAAGATCTGAGGACCTGAAGGAGCACGCTGCCTGAAAATCTGAGGACCTAAAGGAACACGCTACCTGAAGATCTGAGGACCTGAAGGAGCGTGCTGCCTGAAGATCTGAGGACCTGAAGGAGCATGCTACCTGAAGATCTGAGGACCTGAACGAGCATGCTACCTGAAGATCTGAGGATCTGAAGGAGCATGCTACCTGAAGATCTGAGGACCTCAAGGAGCACGCTGCCTGAAAATCTGAGGACCTGAAGGAGCATGCTGCCTGAAGATCTGAGGGTGCGGCTGGAAGATTGTAAGGTGATCAGATCTTGAAGACCCTTGAAGATCTGTCTGACCAGGGATGCATTTATGCGTCAACAGGAGAAGGAGAAGGAAATCCTTTGGTGAGCTACTTGGAAGCGTTAAAGGGTCCATATTACACTGTTTTCTGATTTGTTATAATGTTTCCTCATCACAAACAAACCTGGACTTTTTTTTTTTTCATTCACACGTTTAACCAGGGGGTGTCCAAACTTTTGTCATTAAGAGCCACAATTGAAAACACAGATGAAGTGGAGGACCGATGTAGGTAATTCATATTTGTGCATTTATAATCGGTTGTAAAGAGCCACAAGACCTTTATTCATGCTTAAAGCTTCACACAGTTTGGTATTTTTGCTTCACCTTGATAGATCTTCAAAAACGTGGTTAAAGTACTGCTAAATATAATATGGGCTAATTCATCTGGAAGCCTGAAGGTCATAGTTTGGACCTGCCTGTGTTTAACAGACAAACCCTGCATATTTAGGCTGAGTTCTTCACTTAAGAAAGGTAAAAGGAGCCATTAACTTTAAAACTATTACATGATATCACAATGTGGAACAGAGCATTTTGAGCTTTGGAGATATAGACAGACTAATAATAAAGGATTACTCACGTGTGAATGAAACAAAACACAACTCCAGGTAGGTTTTTGAGGTATTATAACATGACTTAAAGCTCACAAGAGTCCATTTTGTGTAATATAGGACCTTACGACTGTTTAATTTAATAACCCCAAAGCACTAGTGTCAGAATTAAACAGAAAAAGGACACGACTGCCCCTCTCTTCTTCTTTCTGCTTAATATACTTTCCTAATTGCTACGTTGCCACTGCATTCTCTACTAGAGATAATTAGCATCACAATAACAAAATTTGACTGATCGCAATTAGCAGTAATGAAAAGACACCGCTGCTAATGATGATTTAAAAGGCATTATGAAATCGTCACTATCCAAAAAGTTAAGGTAACTCAAAGGTGTTTTATCACAAACTATAAAAAGAATCTTCTGAAGAGGATTTCCCTCAGATGATCTTTTTAGGTTGGGATGGATTTATGTAAAAAACAACAAAAATTGCTACCCGTCTTTCAAAACTGCGAAGGAAAGTCAACCTATACAAGCCTACAAATCGACCACCCACTTACTGAAACACATTTGTGAATTATTCACAAAAAAGTCTCTTAAAGGGCCCATATTACGCTATTTTCTGATCTGTTATAATGTTTCCTCGTCTCAAACATACCTGGAGTTATGTTGTTTCATTCACACGTCTTGCATATTTAGGCATATTTAGGAGAGTTCTTCTCTCAAACTGAAAACACTTTCACTTTGTGATGTCATGTTATGATACAGTAAGTGCTCCACTGTGTTTTTAAACTCTATACACCTTCACTAGAATAGATAGAAAGATAACTTATCTTAACTCGAAAACTGCTGCTTCATGACACAATGTTTATGTTTTGTATTTGTTTATTGTTGTAAGGGGAACTTGAGTGTCCAGAAAGTCGCCTAATAAATAAAGTGTATTAAGATAAGATAAGATAAGATATCCTTTATTTGTCCCACAATGGGGAAATTTCAGTGTTGCAACGCACAGTAAAGAGAACAGCAAGAAACAGTAGCAGCAATAGAGTACAGTTAATATTACAGTTATTATTATTATTATTATTATCACAAGGTGGAACAGAGGGTTTTGAGCTTTTTAGATGTTCACAGACTAATAATAAATGGTTTCTCAAACGTGCAAATTAAACAAAATACAACTCAACACAAAGAAGTATGGCATATAACTTTTCAACCATGAAAGCAAGCAGCATTGTTTTGTCTTTGGGCAAGACACTTAAACCTAGGGTGACCAGATTTTCAAAATAAAAAACTGGGACACCCCTGGTTTGTGGTGGTTGGTAATATTAAAACTGTGAATTGAGTGTGTAATGAAGGAAAATTGTTCTGCACTCGGCGTGAGTCATTATAGTCACATTTTCTTTGTGTTTTAGTCGTGTTTAAGCAGCTTTTCTGTGTTTTAGCTAAACAAATGTATGTTTAGGTTCAGTTTATGCCTCTCTTTACTGTTAACAGGTATCAAATTGGTCAAAAATAGGGACACCAGGGAAATTTCTTGTATAAAACCGGGACAAATCAGTGTTTTTGTATAAATCTGCTGAGACAGGGCACACAGGGCTCAAAACTGGGACTGTCCCGGGTAAATAGGGATGTCTGGTCACCCTACTTAAACCACATTGAATGTATGAATGTTTGTGTATATGAATATTTAAGCTGCGAAAAACACACTTAACTTGCTTAACTTTCCAGACAAAGTAGTTATATCTTCATGGAAACAATATGGTGACCAGAATTTCAAAATAAATAACTGGGACATCCCCATTTTTTTCTTGGTTGGTAATAATAAAATTGTGAATCGAGTGCGTAATTAAGGAAAACTGTTCTGCATTGACCACAATACAAATGTGATCCAATATAGTCACATTTTATTTGTGTTTTGGTCATTTTTAAGCAGATTTTTTTGTATTTTACATAAACAAATGACAATTTCTGCCTCTCTTTACTGTTATCAGGTATCAGATTGGTCAAAAATAGGGACATCTGGGACATTTCTTTTATAAAACTGGGACAAATCAGTGGTTTTGGATAAATCTGCTGGGACAGGGGACATGGCTCAAAACTGGGACTGTCCCGGGTAAATAGGGATGTCTGGTCACTTTAGGGAACAAGCAAGTGCAGCACAAAGTTCAGAGTCAGTCATAGATTGTCAAGAACCAACATATTTTCCTCCCTGCTCTGAAATGCCCTTGCTAGTTGTTGGCCTGATCGCGTGAATATGTTAAAATAAACACAAACCTAACCGAAATCTGCTCATTAAGATGCTGCAAATGAAATGCGATGTACAAACTGACAGCGGAAGAGTTCAGTCACACTAACCCTGGAGGTGCAAATTACACAGCAGCCATATGTCTATTTTTGTGTTTTTTTCACCATTCTTTCATACCAATCTCTATGGCAACTGAAAAGTGAAAAATCCTGTTCTGTTTATAGTTTCTCGCCAGATCAGAAACAGCAGCAGCAGCAACACATCGTGGTGTCTGCACTAATCGCGGTAGACATTTAGCGTATACCCGCCACGTGGAGGTGAATACTCTGTGGACGTCTGTTTAAATACAGATCTGAATGCAAAGGTGACGCAGGGGCAGGTGTTCAGTATTGTCTGTACTGGAGATAATAGGAGACAAACCAAAACTAATATTAGTCCCTTTATGTGTTTAGGTTCATTCAGGCCTGTTTGAGTCGTCTTTTATCCTCTGTCACTGCCTTTTCTCTTATGACAAAAAGCTCTGAGCACTCAACTCATGCACAGCCTTCGCCTGCATGTATCTGTGAATGCAATTCATTAATCTGGTCTATTAGAGCTTTTTTAATTTTAAACTACACTGTCCTGCTTTGTGTTGGTGGCTTAAATAATTTTTAGCAGCAGTTTGGTGTTTATTGCAAAAAATAAATTCATAAATCAGAAAATATTAGGTTGGTAAATGTGTAGTGATGAATAGATTTGACCAAGATTGTCCTTAGATGTTAAAAAGTTAAATAACACGTAGCTCCATTTAATTTCTTAATGTCTCATTGCTTTTATAAACTGTTTTTTAAACACAGATTAAGTCATAGTTTAGTCCTACTTTAGTCCTGGTTCAGTCCAGGTTTAGTCTTTGTGTAGTCCTACTTTAGTAATGGTTTCTCCTGGTCCTGGTTTAGTCCTACTTTAGTAACGGTTTAGTCCTGATTAAATTCTCACTTAATCCTGGTTTAGTCCTGGTTTAGTCCTAGTTCACTCCTGGTATAGCCCTACTTTAGTAATGGTTTAGTCCTGGCTTAGTCCTACTTCAGTCCTGGTTTAGTCCTGGTTTAGTCGAAATCCTCATTTAGTCCTCACTTATTACTAGTTTAGTCCTGCTTTAGTCCTCGTTTAATCCTAGTTTAGTCCTACTTCAGTCCTGGTTTAGTCTTACTTTAGTAATGATTTAGTCTTGGTTTAGTCCTAGTCCGGATTTAGTCCTCATTTAATCCTAGTTTAGTCCTGGTTTAGTTCTACGTTAGTCCTGGTTTGAACAGTTTTGTCACACTGAATAAGATGACAATACAAATGTGCTTCCAACAGCAACTTCAAAGATGAACACAGTAGATTTGAGAAAACTAATGTGGTTTGTTTTTATGTTTTCTATAATAAAATATTTGTAAAGAATCAAATCATATATCTTACCTTTCTTAAGTTTGTTCATAGACAACACGTAAAATAAAACAAACAAAAACTTGGCTGGTTATAAAGTCAAGTGAGACAAAAAACAAGCCAAAACTGTCCATGCTTCTTTTTTTTTAGATTTTATTTCTTGGCCTGGAATGTTCCATAATAAGGCTTTAAACATCTACCTACCTTTAAGAACATGCATGGTGAGAGGAGTGGGAGGAGTCGCTTCTCCACAGATCTGACATGTAATTTCTGGCGCTTGTGTCCATGGAGATTGAGTTTAATGTGCCATATACTGTTCAATATCCCAGACAAACCAATTACACGACTTGGTAACTTGGCTTATATGGACAAACAAATAACATCTCCATGGAAACAAGCAGGTGCCAGAGCCCAGACCCACTCCACTGGAAAAGTTACACACTGCACCTTTACCCAGATCTCGATTTTCAGCCACATTTTAACACATTTCGCAGAATAAATGGCCCGAGGTTGAACATGTGAGGTACAGTGGCTCAGACCAGGATCATTAGTTGTGTTCTGTCCTTGCTCTTCTCTTCCACCCACTCCTTTGACCCTTCCTCTCCTCCGAGCCGAGCCTTGTGTAATATCTTTTCCTCACACAAATCTTTCCATCACTCCTCATCCATTTTAGCACCAGCTGTGGCATTTTTTTCATTACAGATAAAAGCCGCATTTCGCTTTTGTACCTTTACTGAACTGTTAATGCTAAGTAAAAGTGGCTGGAACATGTGTTTACAGTAAAAGTGATGTCTTTATACTGTCCATATAATACTGTTATAGCTGCTTTAAAATGGCAACGCAACATTTTATTTATAGGTTTCAGTTTGTTGTTTGGATGCCATTTTGAGTTCTTTGCATTAGTCAAAAGACAGAATGTTTTGAGGCACTTTTTAATAACTACGCTTTCAATCAATACCATTAATTAAAGGGGAACTCCAGCATGTTTGAAGCTAAAGTCCATTACTAGAGGTGGTTGAATACTGTCAGAAGCCAAAAAACGGCACAGATGAGTGTTGCCTTGGTGGAGATTGCGCTGTGGTAGTGAGTCTGTTAAGACAATCAACTAGTGTAGTGAATTGGGCAAGTTCTTAACTTCCACGTAAACGCCAATTTGCACAGAAGAGGCTTTATACCATTTTCTAACCCATTTTACAACAGCCACGAGTCTAATAAACAAAACACTCTGCCTGGTTCACTCATTAGTGTCTGGAAAGATAATAAAATACCTTTATAAGAAGCCTTAGCATTACCTTTGTCGAATTCCCACTGCACATGCGAAAGCCGAAAAGACCCGATTGCCGGTCTCGTTTCGTGCAATAACTCTCAGTTTCTATTGTTCTTCACCGTCAGTAGTCGATTCTCACTTGTTGCTTCTGGCGGCTCGAACCTCTCGCCACAGCTGGAGTCAGCAGTTGAGTCTTTTGGGCTTTCACAATGGGATTTCTAGTGGGAAATCAACAAAGGTAAGGCTAAGGCTGCTTATAAAGTTGTTTTATAATGTTTCCAGACACTAATGAGTGAACCAGGCAGAGCGTTTTGTTTGTTAGACTCATGGCTGTTGTAAGATGGGTTAGATTAGAAAGTGGAGTTAAGCCTCTTCTGTGCAAATTGGCGTTTACGTGGAAGTTAAGAACTACACTAGTTTGTTGCCTTGACAGACTCACACAGCGAGATCTCCGCCAAGGCAACACTGATCTGTGCCGTTTTTGGCTTTTGACAGTATTCGACCACCTCTAGCAACGGACTTTAACTTCAAACGTGCTGGAGTTCCACTTTAAGCATGAACTTTAGAATGATTAAGGCTTTGGAACTACTTAATTAATACCATATGCCCTATAAGTAGTTACTAACTAGTCAGTGTATCATTCGTTCTTTTGAATTTCAATTAAGAATAAAAAAACAATAAAATGGGAAAACAATTATTTCTGTTTTAGTGTCAAACAAAAAAACTAATTTCAACCTCTGTTTCCAATATTTAATTTCAAGTTTATATCAAATAACTCCAGCAATATTTTATTCTCTCTGGTTTATTTGCCCCAGAAGTTCTGCTGCACCTGAAATATCATTGCAATTTTGTGTTTTATAGCTACATTTTTACTTTCGCCTCTTAGAAAGTAATTGTTGAACTTCGTGACGAGAAACAGGAAGCGGCGATAAACTCTCCTTTGTTCAGTTGACCCCACAGAACTATAATACAGGGTCGCTGCGGGGTCTTAAAAGTCTTATAAAGGTCTTAAATTTCATGTTACTAAATTAAGGCCTTATAAAGTCTTAAATTATGTTGCACAAGTCTTATTTTTTTCACAAAGATCTTACATTTTATTAGCCTCTTTTTTTATACTCCACCGGGCTGCAGTGCAATGTGAGACAATGTGAAAGTTTAGTTTGTCTTGTTAGAATGTTACAAATGATGTTTTGGCCATTTTACAAGCAATGCATATGACTATAAATGAGTTCTGAATAAGATTTTATAATAAAAGTATTTTTTCTTATTTAAAGCAGTGAGTAATGGTCATTATTAGAATTGGATCTGGTGTTTTTTGACCACATAATGGGTCTTAATTTTCATTTAAGTGGTCTTAAAAAGGTTTTAAAAAGTCTTAAATTTGGGGTAATCAAACCTGGGGATACCCTGTAAAAAAAATTATTATAGCTCCATGGTTGAGATTGAATTCACACGTAGCATAATTTCTGGGACAAATAAACCAGAGAGAATAAAATATCAAAATTGAAATAGACACTAAGACTGCAAGTTTTTTGATTAGTGTTATTTGAAATAAACTTTAAATGAATAAATATTGGAAATAGGGGTTGAAATCAAAATGTTTTTTGTTTGACACTAAAACGGAATGATGATATAACAAAGTGTTTAACCACATTATTATTTTTCATTCTTAATTGAAATTCCAAAAAAAGAAAGGTACATAGACCCTACCTAAAGGTCCTGTATCTGATTTTCTGTATGTAGCCAATTTTGTGCACTAGTACAGATATATGTTAGCCAGGCAGGTGCCACTTAGTGCCTCTGCTCAATTTCATTTCTCTACAGCAACTAGTCAGGAATCGGAATACACTCGGAAGTTGTAGTCGGCGCACCGGCAAATCAGTGAAGTGGTGTGTTGGCCAGAACCAACCCGAGTTGCAACAGCAGACTGCATACACTATCCTCCTTTGGATGTCTTTTGTCAAAAAATAACTTTTTAAACATTTTTTTATCATACCTTTAATTCGCAAGTTCCCCTCATAGAAATGACAATGCACTAGACAGACATGTTCACTTTCTGCCTTGTTTGCTGTTGTGTCGGTGATTACTTGGACACCACTGAGCGTTCTGGCACATTACAAACGTCACAACCAAATAGCAGCGATTGGTTAAACAAAAAAAGTACCCACCTACCGTCGAGCGAACAAATCTTAATGCTGCGAGGTCAGACGGTTTCCATGAAGTGAACCCGGCTGATGAATCAAGCTAGATATATGCAGCTATTGACGTCGAAATACTGTATGTCGGCTGCATCTAATTAGAAAACATTTTATTATCTGAGAATCAGCATACTAGTTGTGTTTAGCTTTACCCTCACTCAGAACACAGCTCTGGTCTCTGAGAGTTGTGAAAAGCATTTTTAAAGTAAGAATGAGCCTCTGCAAACCACTTTCACGTTTTAAACACCGTAAAACATCCAGGATCTGAAAACCACCAATAGAAACAAAGTGGAGACGGTCCAATTATGATGCACCATGTCGGGACTGGACTCCCACGAAGCCGCTATATTTACTCTTATCTGGCAA
Organism: Odontamblyopus rebecca; assembly: GCA_030686955.1. Lineage (NCBI taxonomy): Eukaryota > Metazoa > Chordata > Actinopteri > Gobiiformes > Gobiidae > Odontamblyopus > Odontamblyopus rebecca. The sequence continues at coordinate 11,806,156 of CM060667.1, forward strand.
CTCACCTCCAGCTGTACCTCAAAGACCGCGCTGATGTGTGCAGGGGCCGCCACGCTATGTACGGTTTATGGAATGATTATCAAAAGAAATGGCGTTAATGAGGGAAATTCAACTGGGGACATCAATCAACTGCCACCTATCAGCCCATCAAAACCACCACCACTGCCTGTTCGTTCATTTATACAGCATATTCAGATATTTTCCGTTTTAGGAGAACTGGTATTGCCTGAGTTCACTGTTCAAAATCGACCAAAGGAGCAAATTGTGAACATTTTTATTCTCAGCCTATTCTTACTAGTAGAAGCACAATTTCTAAAAGTTAAAGTTATTAATGACAGGGCAGCGGGGGTTCAGTTGGGGGAGAGTGAATGAAAAATGTGCTAAATTATAAAGCAGCTCTTTAATTCCAAGCACTGTTCATTTTGACAAGAAGATCGTATTCAATTTTAGTCTTTTGACAAGATTCATTCAAACAATTATTTTTTTAGTTGCCAAAAATGATGTGCTAATTCAAGGTGCAGTGTAACTTTCAAGAGGTTCACCATGGAAATATAAAAGTTAAAACTGTACTTTGGAACATTCCCCATGGACAATGAACAATGGAAACAAGCAAAAGCAGGTCAAATACGAGTCAGGTTTGTGGAGATGCAAGCCCGCTAACAGTTAGGATGCATGTTGTTCAGTGCAATAAACACAGCCAAGATGAAAAAACTGAACTTTTAATCTGTGTTTTGGCTAAAAAGTTACATACTGTGGCTATAAATTAATAAAATCCATGTTCATTTCAGTCAACCAGAAAATATATTTTATCATGAATTGTATTGCATTGTTTCATGTGACTATGACTTGGTTTTTGGCTCTTAAAAGTCATTATATCTGCCATTGTTTTAGTCTACAAACATGTAATTATAGTATTATAGTTTTTGTCATGACTTTTTATTTTGTTTTTATCCATGACTCAAAATAGTAAAACCACTAGAATTACTATTATATATGTATATTCTGGAGCAATATGTTGCATGTAAAACTGTAAAAGACTTTCAAAATTCTCTCATTTGCTTAACAAACTAATAGGAAAAAGTGGTTCAATACTGCTCACTGCTTATATTCATAAATGTTTTGTCATCTTGTCTTGCAGATAGTAACTTCCTGTTGGGGAATGCCCAAGGTCGTCATGGTTACCCCATCGTGTACTGCTCGGATGGTTTCTGTGAGCTGACGGGGTTCGTGAGGACGGAGGTGATGCAGAAGACCTGCTCCTGTAGTTTCCTTCACGGAGCAGAGACCAGTGACAGTGTGGTGCAGCAGATTGAGAAGGCTCTGAGCGGACAGCACGAGTACCAGGCTCACGTCTGCTTCTACAGGAAGAATGGTACGGGATTATACAGGGATTATACAGGGCCTCATGATGGTCATCCAGAGGTTATGGACACTAATAATCTGATAGTATGGACAAAATATTACTTTGGTTAGATTCATATTGTCTTCAATTTAATATCTTGACTTCTGGCTGACAATTTCAGCAGCACGATGAGTTTACCTTGACCTTTTCCAGCTGTGAGCTCCTTCACCACTGTTTCTGGTCTTGGTGACATATGTCATATCAGCTGTTGTTGCTTCCAATCCAAAAAAAAGGTTATTTTTAACAGAGCAGTGTGTTTGACACAAACTGAAACCTCATGTTTTACCCGTTGATTTACACCGAGTTTGGACAAATGCAGGTAAAAGAAATTCAGTCTGCATCTGCAGTCCGACTTCTCCAGGACCTGATCCCAGGTCCCTGAATGTTGATCGGCCCCTCGTCCCTGTCTACTGTCCTTTGGGCTTGTTTCTGGATCTCAATAGCCTCCATGTTGTTGCTTCCTGCCCAGTGGAGCTGGAGAGTTCCAAGTGTGTGGAAGGAGGAAGACTCCTTTATCAGTTTATGCTTTCTGGTTTCAATGGTCCAGCATTGAAAACATGAAAAAAAAAGTTCAAATGCTGGATCAAGGCCCTTTGGGCAAGAGGGGCATGGTGGGTCTGATCGACTTGTCAAATCTGTCAGGGGAACTACACCCACAGGAAGTAACAACATCTGATATACGATGCATCATCACAGAGACCAGAGACAGCTCTGAGGGGCGAGCAGCGAGCAGACCAAACATGTCCAGTAATACATCTCGCTAATGAAAGTATCTGACCAAACGAAACCAAGATATTAACTTCAAACAAGGTGATGGACAGATCCTGCACACAGTTTGAGGAAAACTCTTTTCTTAAATGATATGATAAAAATCTATCTAAAAAATACATACAAATGATGGAATTGTACAAAATAATCTCTTCACATATAAAGTCATCTTGAATCTACTTCTTCCCCAACCAAAATGTCTCTCAAAACTGAGAGATAAAAAAAAATGGACAGGAGGGCTACACAATTACTACTGCAAATTATACATTTCATTGCTAAAGCTGCTATAATGATATGGCCTATTACCAAACCAGTGCAGCCAGTAACAAATGAAAGAACAGTTTGAAATGTCTTACCTTACCAATCTCATTTGACTTTGCCCTGGTTTGTTTTGAGTAAGTGACATGTTTTAACTGTGTGATGTTCACAGGGAATCCGTTCTGGTGCCTCCTGGACATCGTTCCAATCAAAAATGAAAAAGGTGACGTGGTTTTGTACCTTTTGTCCTTCAAAGACGTGAGCGATTCATTTGGGAAGAACCACCACTACTCAGAGACAGAGGGTAAGACGGGAAACTTTCAGTATGTACAGTATATACAGCTCTGGAAAAAATAAGAAAAATAATGCAAAGAAAACAAGATCATATTCATTTTAAAGCAACACAATACTGATGTTTTAACTTAGGAAGAGTTCAGAATCGATATTTGGTGGAATAACCCAGATTTTTAATGTGTTTTTGATCGTTTTCCTCCTTAAATCAGAGTTGGTTCAGATTCACCTCATCAGTGCCTCATGAAGCAGAATGAGGTGTGTTTGTGTTGGATTCAACAGACGCTGGAGCAGCTGTCACACATGTAGAGATGCAGATTTCAGAAAAAAAAATACAGTGGTCTCTTAGTTTTTTCAAGATCTGTAGGTAAATGTAAAAAGAACTCAGCAAATTTATTTCTGGTTTGTTTAGCTAAATCGTTTAACAGTTAAAATTGCCCAAATATTTGATTAAATCCAGTGTAAAACAAAACCATGTAACTTTCTTGAGGTATGGCACGTCTGCGGTCTGATTCCACATTACTTAAAGCCATACTTTGGAACATTCTTCATGGATATAGATGACTTTTCTGCCATATTGTCGAGCAACATTTGCATGGAAACAAGTAGGAGGAAGCCCCATCTCCAGGCCAAGAAGGAGTCAAGTTTTTGTGGAAATGCAAGCTCGCTCAGACAACAGTAGTCTATATTTAAGATCAAATGTTCCACAGTGGGGCTTTAACTTAATTCAACATAGGTTTTAAAAAGATTCCCCTGAGATCCAAATTGGCCTAATGGTAGGACAAACTGTTTCCTATATTTTTCCACCGCTTCTCGAACCATAAAATTGTGACTCCCAAATAGTGGATTATAACATTTTCGATTCTCAAATTGTGGATTATACTGACTGGGATTTTCAAACTGAACTGTGGATTATACACTGAACTCTGGCGACAAGAAATTATTTATTGTTTGTTTAAAAAGACTCAACTTATTTCCCCCCAAAGGCTGGGAGCTGAACTTTGGTCATTATTTTTGTTTATTCTTGTGTTGTTTCTTATTGTTTGCATAATTATTATTATTTTTTACATCTAGTCTGTTTACTCATACTCAGGCTCCTTAAAGAATGAATCTTCTGATGCTGCTAAACTGGGTAGTCGTATTCTGCCCCCAGCCCTAAATTGCGTTACACAGATATTCACACTAAAAACAGATATAACACATCATTAGCATTTTACTGTGCATAGTTCTTTCACTGCCATCTCTACACAGTTAATAACTCTGTGTTTTGATGTTGTGGTCGGTGGTTTTCAGGTCTGTCTGACGCAGTTCATCAGAGCAGAAAAACTCACCGCTCACATTTCGCACAAGTCCGACACCGAGGCCGGACCATAGTGCACCATCTGACCAACCTGTTCCACAAGAGGGGCAAGAGGAAGCTGACCAATGTGAGTACAAGGCCGGAAAACGTGTCAATGATTGTTGCTCTGTAACCATGAAAACACGGTCCATTCATCAGTGGTCAGAGGTTTCAGTTTAGCTGATTAAATTTATTTTGGGGACTGAAGGCGCACATTTTTATTTCACAAAAGAAAGATGGAGCAAATGCCAGCTTCTATACACAGTCCTTGGTGATAGGATACATGTTGTCCAGTCCAAAAAACACAGCCCAGATGAAAAACATGCTTCTGTTTGAGCCTATTTTTTGGTTAAAAAGGTGCATACTGTGACTTTAAAGGTGCATAGTGTAACTTTTCTGGTGGAGGGTTCGTCAACCTGCTTGTTTCTATGGATATGTCATTGCTTTGCCTGGAATGTTTCACAGAATGACATTAAACTTTACTTTACATTTATTCAATTACAGGTGGTTTAATACCTCAAAGATGCCTAGAAAAACAGGTGTTCTGACGGTGAGCGGGATCGCCTTTCCACAGAATTGACCTGTAACTTGGTCTGGTCTTCAGAAAAGTCACACAAAGCTCTAAGTCAACACAAACCCATAATAGTAATAGTGATAATCAACCAGAAAATACAGTAGATTTCATCAGGCAAGTCAAATACATTCAAAACTCTTATTTACTGAACAAAAAAATTGGAAAAAGTGGTGAAATACCAATCACTGTTATGTATATTTTGATGTTTTATCATCTTGTCTTCCAGATAATAACTTCTTTTTGAAGAACGCCCAGTTTTGTCAGAGTTTAGTTGATTTAAATTTTTTAGGGACCAAACACCAAATTTTTTATTACACAAAAGAAAAGTTGCTCTACACTAGACTGAGAAAAATCCAGTGTCCATCCACAGCCCCCGATGATGATAGACGCCTTATGCATTCAGAGCATCCTAATTATTCACCGCAATTAATTTATAAGAGCTTTTCACAACTTTCAGAGACCAAGAGCATGTTGATGTGCGCTTCATAATTATAGGACAATTAAGTGTTTTATAATTATATACAGACAGCAGGCAGCACATTTTGACCTCAAGAACTGCTGCAGCAACATAAATTTTGCTCAAATACATGAAAAACATTGGGGACAAGGTCTGTCAAAAATGATTTAAGTCTGAAAACTCAAGAAAAAGGCTGTTGGCTGATGCTGCCTGGCTTGTGAATGTAATTTTATGTGTGAGAAACTTGTTTAAAGGCACAAATCAGCTCACCTATTGTAGTTCCAGCTAAGGCTTTGTTCAGACTGCAGGGCTTAATGCTCAATTTGGATTTTTTTGTGAAATCCGCTATTTTTTTTTTTGCGAGGTCATTCACATTTCACATTTCCAATTAAATGCAATTTGTCTGTGATCTCCATTGTGAACTTTAAACGCCCCAAAAGTGTCCTGGATGCGCATTGGAGGACACAACGACATCACAGCAGCGAACGAGCTCAGTGTTTCTGGAAGAAACCTAAACATGGACGCTGCATTGAGCTCCTGGTGATTTTAAAGTTACTGTTGCACCACCCCTATTAACTAACATCAAGGACCATGTTGTCCACCCTCCTGTGGGCTCACCACCTGCAGAGGGGTTCATAGGGGGGGTCAGGTGCTATGAGTATTGGGCAGCACGCTGCCCCCGCGACCCAGCCGGATTAAGCGGGAGAAGATGGATGGATGGATGGATGGATGTTGTACCACTCTCGCGGAAGGAAATGTGTCTTTGGCCTATTTCAGTGAGCAAACACGTCGGCGTTGGGCTGTATTGGCTTGCAACAGCACAAGAGCCAAACTCTCACTTGTTGATGACGTGTAGGTCGGATGAAGGTCGGATGAAGGTCGGATGAATGCGACCTGGCTGTTCAGACTGAAGTCACATGACAAAAGATCAAATATAACTATGTTCAAACTGCATACTGCAAACTGCATAGCTTAATGCTCAATTTTTTTGTGAAATCAGATTTTTTTGTTATGTTGGTCACATTTCCAATTAAATGTGACTTGAATGTAATATTCAGTGTGAAGTTTAAAGACCCCAAAAGTGTCCCGCATGCACATTGGAGGACACGATGCAGCAGCGAGCTCAGTGTTTACAGAAGTAGCCTAAACTTGGACGCGAGTATTGAGCACCTTGCTGTCGTACCACTCTCGAGGGAGGAAACATGTTCGGCCTATTTCAGTGAGCAAACTCATCGGCGTTAGGCTGTATCGGCTCACAACAGGAGCTTGTTACAGCACAAGAGCCAAACTCTCACTTGTTGATGACGTGTAGTCTGAACATAACCTAAGTTAGTTCTTTCTGGTCAGATTGTGTTAAAATAAAGCTCAGATTAAAGTTTAGATCTTCAGACACAGTAGTACCTTCAGGGAATATGGATGAATTCAGCTGCAAAGTATTATGGTTATGTGGTTATAACGCTATGGCTGGTATGTATTTTCATGATCCTTTCTCTTTACCAGGCTAACCCTCTGGCTGTGAACACATACGCGCCTTGTTGACATTTATATAAAATCTAAATGAAGCTGCCTCCAATATGGTTCCTAATTAAACAGGGATTTGCAGCCCTGACATGTGCTTAGTGACTGGTCCCTTTCTTCTAATTAACAGCTTTGTAATGACCCACTTGTGTTATTGACGGAGGGTTCAAACAGGCCAATTACGTGATGGAGTGTATAGGGAGGATTAACCACAAACTGTCACTTGAAAACCAGTGAGCGGTGAGTGGATTCAAACACGAAGGCAATTACTTTGGATGGGAGGGAATGGCTCACTAGACCTGAAGACAGGAAGTAAACAAACATAGCAGATAGTGATGACAAGTGGCTAAATACATACAACTGAGGATAGATATTTAGGGTGACCAGATTTACTAAAATATTAATTAATAAATAAAATTGTGAAAAGCGTTTACAATTACGCATTCTTGTATCATGATCTAAGGGAGTTCTGTCGCTGCAGGTTTTCTGCACTGCAAATTTCTCTGATCTAGCCAAGATTTTCACTAGATATTAGGTTATTTTTTAGTTAGTTTTCAACTAAATAAACTTTTGTCCAGTTGATTAAATTTCTCCTTTTGCCATCTTGTTTTTTTCAGGTTTATTATCTACTTACTCGTTCTGAGACTGCTTGATTCTAGTCTAGAGTTAGTTTATTTTAAGAGAACTTGTCAAATAAAATTATCTGTTCATGCAGCAAGATAATTACACTACTTCTAAGTCATTTTCTGATAGATTTAATTGTTTATTTCTTAAGCTTTTTTGCAGTTTTTTGGCTAAACAAATCATTTATGCTCCTCTTTACTGTTGGCGGGGATCAGATTAGTCAGAAATTGTGGTAGTCCTGTTTTAGTCCTGGTGTGGTCTTGTTTTAATCTTAGTTTAGTTTTGGTTTAGACCTGGTGTAGATCAAATTGGTTAAAACAGGGACACCTGGGACTTTTCTAGGATAAAACTGGGTGAAATCACTGGTTTTGGATAAATCTGCTGGGACAGGGGACACAGGGCACAAAACTGGGACTGTCCCCGGTAAATGGGGACGTTTGGTCACCCTGTACACATTGACACTGACTTATTTTCTTGTGGTAAATAAATGAATGACAAAGATAATGTTTTAATCTTTATTGTTCTTGCCATGAGATCCAGAATACACACTTCTCCAATACTTAGATGTGTGCAAATTTGGAGCCGAGTTTCATATGAGGAATAGGAATTTATTAACGAACAAAATAGCGAAATAAAAACACCAGGATCACATAGAATGGATTAATATGAACATTTTAAGACCAAAATGACGAGGCTCACAGCAACAATTAAAAAACGAGAGGTGACAGTTTTTCAATGTAAAGTGAATTGGAGCCAGAGTCGATGGAGCCGTCAGCACCCCCATGCACACGTCTTATTTGGAACAGTAGCTATGTCCATTTATATATACCGTCTATCATCAAAAGAAGTATAGCTGCTTTTGAGGAAAAAATAAAGGAAAAGAAAATATTACAGGTGATTTAAAAACATTAAGGATTTTTGCAGAATCAATGAGTGAAGAAACTTGATGTTGTTGTAAATGATATGTGACCAGTGAGATCCTTTGTGTCGCGTGCGTCACTGAAATAAACAGACCTGATTGGACGAGACACGGCGAAGGAAGTGTGATTTATCTTTGTGTAAAATTCAGACAGATGCAGGAATCGTCAGGTAAACTATAAAATAATAGAGCTCATACAGTGATTTGATTATGTATTTAATGTTCTGCAAAATATCATGCAAACAATGACTTGACACGTACATCTGCGTTTCCAGAACATGTTCCAGAAGCCGTCTTTACCTGAGTACAAGGTCGCCGCGGTGAAGAAGTCCCGCTTCATCCTCCTGCACTACAGTATCTCCAAAGCCCTGTGGGACTGGCTCATCCTCTTGGCCACTTTCTACGTGGCTGTGACTGTTCCCTATGACGTGTGCTTTGTGAACCACAACCCCGACCAAGAGCGCCACACGCAGGTCAGCCAAGGAACTATGGCCAGTGACATCGCCGTGGAGGTCCTCTTCATTCTGGGTAATTATGCAAATGATCTGGTTAATAATAGATGCTTTGCTGCCTGGTAATTTAATGGAGATGAAGGTTGGTGTTGTTTCATAATTGTAATCAGAAGAGGGTAGAAGTACTTACATTTGCTCGAGTAAACAAAACAAAACACTTGCACCTACTTATAACAGTCTATAACTGACAAAAGCTTCACATTATCAATGTAACATCCTCTTGCTGAGGCAGCCTTAAAGTGGAACTCCGGCCCGTTTGAAGCTAAAGTCCATTTCTAGAGGTGGTCAAATACTGTCAGAAGCCAAAAAACGGCACAGATCAGTGTTTTCTAAACGGAGATGTCGCTGTGGCAGTGAGTCTGTCAAAGCAACAAACTAGTGTAGTGAATTGGACAAGTTCTTAACTTCCACGTAAAACGTCACTTGCACGCAAGAAGCTTAACACCACTTTAACCCATCTTACAACAGCCACGAGTCTAACAAACAAAACACTCTGCCTGGTTCACTCATTAGTGTCTGGAAATGTTATAAAACAACTTTATAAGCACCATTAGACTTACCTATGTTGATTTCCCACTGTGCATGTGAAAGCCCAAAAGACGATGTCGTTTCTAATCCCATTTATTTACGAGTGAATTTTTTGAAAAACAGTGTGTGATTTTTGAGCCGATTTTTCACTTGTGTGACTGTATTTGGGATCAGGCCGAGTTTTGGCTTAATCGTGTCTTGTGCTTCGTGTAGTAAACATGGGATAACGAGAACCGATTAAAACCTCATGACCAGCTCCCGATCGGCATTCGTAGGTCGCAAGAATATCAACTCTCTTTGAAATCCAGTCGCCTCTCATGAGGGTTTCGCACTGTTGAAGTCATTTGTACAGTGTGAGAACATGAATCAGGAGCTGTGAACTTTTAAACCCTGAGGTTTGGTTGAACACTTTGAGCTGGAGCTGAGTGAAACGATGGAAAATATCGCGCAGTGTTCACCCGGCTTTAAAAATGCACTGCGTAACATTTTTATTGGAGGATTCTGCGCCTGCTTGTTTCCATGGAAATATTATTATTACTTTGTCTTGAAAGTTCCACAGCATGCAAAAAATCACTGTCTCACACAAGGGAGATGAGCAGGAGGATACAACTCTGTACTACATTACATTTCAGATCTGTGGAGAGTCTCTCCTATTCACAAAAGGAAATATTGTATTTTTGAGCAACAGAAACACCATAATGAATAAATGCTAGATGAATATGCCTAATGTCATACCATGGAACATTCCAGGCAAAGCAATAACATCTCAAGCAGGTGGCGAACCCTCCACCAGAAAAGTTGCGCAGTGCACCTTTAAGAGACTGCTCCTGACAGGTTGCGCCATGGGTCAAATGCAGAGGACAAATTTAACTTGATTTTTCTCATTTGAGTGGTCCAGATTTTGTTTTTTATGTTTTGAATGAATAAAAAAAATCAAATAAAAATCAAATACATTAAATGGAATAGATTTTTTTTGTCTATTTGAATATTTTTTTCCAATACCCTGTAACAGTACTCTTACTTGAATACAATGTTTGGCAGCTCTTCCCACCTGATCTCATCCTATTTTAAACTACTGAGACCAAGTGGGAATTAGACAGGAGCAAAGGATCATGGGATGTGTAGTTTACTGCTCCAAAAATAACAATGCATAGACCTAAAACTTTACAGTCCCGTGAGATTTTTCTTTTGTGTATTTATAGTTTTGAATTTGAATTGTCTGACAAGGAAATTATCACTTTCAAAGATAATCACCGGAGTCAAGGGGGGTGTTAATCAGAATGAGAAGACGCTGACATGATATGCGAATGTGTTAAATTCTTTCCTTTTTAAAACTTAAATTAGTTTAAAAAATAGTGGACACAGATTTGATGAAAGTGGCTCAGTTGGTGGCAGTGACCTTTTCCTACTGACCCAGAAGTTGGTGGTTCAATCGCTGTTTGGCAAGACACTCACCTTTGCATGAATAAATCAGCGTGACTTCCGGGGGGCATAGATACAGAAATGGCTGCCATCTGTCACCGAATTAATGAATAATGCACAGAATAATTCACTGTTATGTAATATTTCTTGCACAGGCTAAATGCATTGTTTCAGTAATTACTGGCTTCCCATAGAGGAATTATCCATGACATACAATTAAAACACTTTTTTTTCAGTTTTCCTGCTACATTGACTTGGCTATATACTTTGTCGTATAGAACAATTGAATATACAAACTATTAATACTTTGCAGCTGATGTCGGCAACATTTCCACAGGTTGTGATGCTAACTGTAGGCACGCTTTGTCTTACGGCGTGTTCAGACCACAGCATCAGGGCCTCCAGTTTACATGTAAAGTCTATGTGGACGTGTGACTAGGGCATCCAGCGTTTTTGCAGTGCGTCTTCAGGGGTGAGCGCGGTGCGAATCTGGCGTTGAGGCAGCGCATTTTCAGCGTTCAGGCGTCGGCGTCAGAAGTAGCGCGTCCAGAGCATTGGTGTCAGAAGTTGAAAAAGCTGAACTTTTGGAGTCAACCAATCAGGGCCAACTATACAGAACTATACTGAAGAAAGAGCCGAGAACCGGAGCGCTCTGCGGGTCTGGGGCCAGCTTGAGGCTCTAGCTCCCCGGGGCTGGGGCCAGCTCGGGGTTTCGGTCCGCGGGCCGGTGCTCTGCGGGCCAGACCGCTGCAGGCCAAACCTTCGTGGGCTGGGGCTCTGCTTATGTGTTTTATGTAATAAATACCCAAAAGTTACTGTCAACTGGGAAAACACGGCACTCGCAGACTACAGCTGATGCCCTGGATGTTTTTGTACGGGCTCCAAGACGCGCATCATGGACGTCTGGATTCAAATGCAAAGGCTCCAAACAGAGGCGTCCAGGGCGTTTTTGGACGCTGCACTGTGATCATAGCTTTATTAGACTTTAATCTGAGCTTTGTTTTAACACAATCTGACCATAAAGAACTGACTTTGCTCAAACTACATGTAAGATGATTTTTTACTCTTAAATAAGCCCCCCTCAAATAACATGACGGTGACAAACGAACTAGCAGTAGACAGCAGTTTCACTTTTCACTTTTTTTGTTGTTGTTGAAAATCAAACACCTAAACAGGACAGTGAACACTCAAATTTAACACAGGCTCCTGAAAATGTACTTTTTAATCATATAGAATTTGAATTTAAATGTATTGATTCATTATTGAATCAAATTTATTGATTGATTAGTTGTGTTGTTCTAAACTGAAAATGTTAATAAATAAAGTAAAAAAAAAAAAGAAAATGTATTTTTTTAACAAAATTGTGTCATAAAATCTTAAAAATTGTCTTTGGCGTTTGCTAATGTGTCACCATGGTAGCTGCTGAACAGTCCGTCGTGCACATGATGTAGGATACCCCCAGCGTGATGTCACTGCAGAGTATCCATTGTCCCCAAGGGAAATTAGTCTTGAATTTCTTTTATTTTAGTCAGTTGAGAACAGCTTTCTCATTTACAGTGACGACCTGGGACTTTTGTAGCATATTTTTTATGTTGATTTGTCACATAAGATTGAGGACAAGACAAACAGCAAACAGCAAAGATTCAATCGGCTGCGTTCATGTGACGTTACAGCAAACCGGAATCGCTGTAGTTCAAACTGAGCTGGAAGAATTCTGCGGTGGGATTAATATCTCTGTTTCTGTGTCTTTTACTTGTTCTGACACACCTCAAGGTCATTCTAAAGGTATTGAGGTTCATTTCTGTCCTGTGAATGTCACTTTTATTCTCAAAACCTGTTCAAATGAGTATCTAGTTTCAGTTTTAGTATCTGATCTTCCATACTAGCTCATAGGTCTTCTGTCCGTTTACCCAGGGTTCCTCAGAGTTTGCCCTGAAATGCTGTGTTTCAGAAGTGTTGATTGTTTGCAGTGCTTCGTCTTGCTTTACCTCAGCGCGTGTCTGATGCCTCCGGTCAGAGTAATATTTAGATTCTCTCTCACTTTTTCCCACTTCGTTTGGGTGTTATCGCACATTTCTCATCTGCTGTTCTGCTGTTGACGTGTTTAATAAAGTTCGAGAGTTCTCACGGTAGGAGGAGAAGGAGAAGCACCTTTTACACTTTTGATTGTAAAAATACTCCTGGGAAATAACACTGTCACAGTCATTTCAAAATGAAACTATTTATAGAGCAAATTTATGTAATCTATAATCATCTTTGTGCGCTGTGCTGATGTCAACTTTGCTGCTAAATTTCCCTTTCAAAATACTTCACTGTACAATGTAATCTAAGGCCCCATCCACACTAGTACGTATTCGAGTCGTTTTCGTTGTGGATGCAGTGTTCGTCCACACTAATCCGATGGAAAACGACTCTAGAGACGGAACGATCTGGTGCCACCAGCTCCAACATATTTGTCTCAGTATGGATCTGATCCGTCACCGTGTGGACGCCTGAAAACATCGATACGCTGACGTAGGAGCTCTAGGTGCCGTCCTTGTTGGACCACGTCGCTGTGACTTGTGTCTTCCTCATTCGCTGGATTCGTGATATCGGTCATGTGACTCTTTTGCAGAAAACAGTTTAAACAAACCATATACAAATGCGAAACAGTGTCGGACCATGAAAAGACTGTTTTCACACTTGCCATCTTCCTCAGCTCGAAATCGGCTGCTGCAACTTCCATAAAACTACGGCAACTTCAGACAGGGTGCTCCACTTCCTTGTTTTTACTGCCCATGTGGTGTCATGACGTTGTGACACCAGCCTAGTCATGTGACTAGCGTTTCAGGCGTCCAGACACGACGTATTTGGACACAAATCGTTTCTGATATGGTAATACTGTGATACAGTGATACAGTAATACGGCGATATGGTGATACAGTGATTCACTACAGCATAAATGTAACCCAAGTATTCAAAGTTTGGCAAAAGAACATGATTTCCAAGATATTTTTAAGCACTAAAACGTTAAATACTGATATAAAACTTGGTACCACATTATTATAACTACACTATATAGGCTTTAAAGGTGCACTGTGTAACTAGGGTCCGCCACCTGCTTATTTCTATGGATACGTCATTGCTCTGCCTGGAATGTTCCACAGCATGACATTAAACAGCTCTACTTTACATTTATTCAGTTCAACAGGTGGTTTTATTGCTGAAAAATACCTAGAAAAACAGGCATTCTGTCTGTGAGCGGGGTCGCCTCTCCACAGATCTGACCTCTAACTTGTTCTGGTTTGGTCTCCATAGAATAGAAAGATGGAAAGGTTTAAAGCCATACTGTGAAACACCAGACAAAGCAGTAACGTCTCTATGGAGAAAAGGATTTGACGGACCCTCCACCAGAAAAGTTACACAATGCACCTTAAACAAATAACAGAGTGATTTTATCACGCAGGAGCACAGGACTCAAATGCAACACAAAGAATGCTGTCCAACACAAAGTATATTTCAGTACAACAGAAAGTGTCCTACAAAAGGTAAGGCCTAAATGGCAAGGCAGGTAGATAACAACAAAGGAATTATATGATTTGTAAAGTGAACTAAAATATCCTCCAAAACTGGGAATCTCTTCAACACGAAAACAGGCAGGGAAAGAACTCAGATTCAGGGACTTCAATCAGAGTTGCTCAAATGCAAACAACAGATACAGGGTTTCAGATACAGAGCTTGAAAATGGATGTTCACAGGTCAACAATCTAGCAAAGACTGAGTGAAGACCAGGAGCTTATATAGGCTCCCTGGGGATAATTAGGGAATGAGAGACAGGTGTCGGAGAACAGGGAGGGAGCAAAAGGAGGACTGGAACAGACCTAGAGCTGGACTGGGGAAGAACATTTAGACAATAGGCAGAACTGTGACAGATTTAGTCTTAGGAATTATCTAATTAAGAGGTTAGGGTTTGTGTATTAATTAACCGTACTTACTAATCCTGAATCATTCTCAATAATCTCACTTTATTGCAGTTGTAGTGTTACCAACATGTCTGTAGGCTTTGAGCGTCTTCTGCAATGACTCAGTGGTGAGTGAGTGAATGTTCAAGGTTGGTGATTCAATATTGACTCTTGAGCAAACTGTTGTGTCCTTGGACAAGACACTTTGCCCACTTTGCGCTGCTGTATGTTCAGTGTCGAAACTGCACTTTAGACGGATATTTGGTTTATATACTGTAGAGTACTGCAGTATTACATTTTAGAGTTACTTTTATTGTGTCAAGTAACATCCCTAAAGGTGCATTACTGTATGTAACTGTTCGATTGGGGTCCACCACCTTCTTGTTTCTATGGATACGTCATTGCACTGCTTTGAATGTTCCACAGTATGACATTAAACAGCTCTACTTTACATTTACAGGTGGTTTTATTGCTAGAAAATACCTAGAAAAACAGGCGTTCTGACTGTGAGTGGGGGTCACCTCTCCACAGATCAGACCTGTAATAATAAGTAATAATGTAGTAATAATAAGGTTAGTTAATGTTAGTCACGAAGAGCCAAGTAAAAAAAAATACTTTACATTTTCTTTTTGGCACTAATTTATAACACTTAATTAGCTTTAATACCTTAATGACTTAATTAAATGGGTTGTGATTGGGGGTTATGGTATTATTTATAGTCACAAAGCCTGAGTCAATCTTAATAATCTGTTTGTTCATTATGAATTAAAGCTACCATCTGTAATTAGACTGGCTGACCTGCCCCTGTTGTATTCTCACATATCACCACTAGAGGGTGTCTACGTTACTGCTGTGTGACCAGAGAGCGCATTTGGCCAGGTGACGAGAGGGTGGAGCAGGTCTCACATCTGCCATCTACTGGTGAAAAAAAACTAATAAATATCTAATCTAATAAATTTACAGAAGAAGAAGCTGTAAAGGTGCTTGTTTCTAAGGATATGTGTGTATATAGTTCTTTAAAAGTGAAAAAATGGATAGTACGCTCTGATGTCTAAAACTTTTTTATTTTTAAATTACATTTTGGCAAAAAAAGCCTTCGTCAGGTCATTTTTCTTGCTTTGGACCACAGTTTAAATTGCTGTTTCATTTGATCTTCCATAGTTCTACCTTACATTTACTCAATTACAGGTGGTTTTATAGCTCAAAAACACCTACAAAAACAGGCATTCTGACTGTGAGCGAGATCGCCTTTCCACAGATCTGACCTGTAACTTGGTCTAGTTTGGTCTCTGTGAAGATAGAAAACTTTAATACCACACAGTGAAACATTACAAACAAATAACAATAACAACTCTGTGAAAAAAAGCATTTGACGGACTCTCCAACAGAAAAGTTTCACATTTAAGTCCTTTAAATGACACTTTAATAGTTATAAGAAGTGTAGTTACTTACTGTATACATTTTTGTAGTAATAGCTGAATGGAAAAGACCTATTTTTGCTTCTAAAGACCTATTTTTGCTTTAAATTTCTCCCTATATCATCGCTCTAAGCACTAGGCTACCAGGAAGCTACAAATCTGCACCTCCCACACTTGAACTTGAACTTTTCCTTTTATTTTATTATTATTTATTTAGAAGATTGGGAGTCAGGAACACAATTTCAATTTGTCATATGTTTATGTGGAAATTGACAATAAACTTTTTGAATCTGACTTGAATTTGAATTAAATAATCGCAATAATCAAGCAATAATCGTGGTATCCCAAATTATCACTGACCAAATAGCGTCATGCAGTGCAAAGAATTTAAAATATCGATCGACGAAGACCTATTTTTTCTAATCATGTTCTGACACGTTTATGACACGTTTATTTTTTCTCTCTTCCTTTTTCTTCTCAGATATCATTTTAAATTTCCGCACGACCTATGTGAGTCAGTCGGGCCAGGTGGTCTACAATCCCCGTTCGATCTACATTCATTACTGCACAACCTGGTTCTTCGTTGACCTGATCGCGGCGTTGCCTTTCGACCTTCTGTACGCGTTCAACATCACAGTGGTGAGATCATCAGACTCGGCGTATATGTCAAATGTGTGTGATTTATTTCATTATTCGTGGGTTTCAAGCTGTTGTTATAGCGATTGGGCAATTAAAATCAAAATATTATATCTTTTGAATGGGGAAATGTCTTCACAAAGTCCTTTTAAATCAGAATCAGAAAGGAAAATTGGACAGAAACACATGAATAGTTTCAAATTGAGCTATTTTTCTGGTTTATGGTTAATATCTCTGTGTTAGTGGGTTTAACTACATGAAGCAAAAACTAAATTAAAGGGAAAAAAGTGTCTTCTCTGTCAGCGTAGCAAGTGTTTTTTTATAACAGCTACAGAAAATTGTGTCATTATTCAACCCAGGAGATGTGATAGATGACAGCTGAAAAGACCTTAGACCATAAAATTAAAATGGAAAGTTTGTGGAGCCAATATCTGACAAATAATGAGAAGGTTCGACTTTGGTGGATCGTAATATTGGAGATTTATTTCCAAAACTGTGAATCTCCCAAAAGGTTATTTCCATATATTTCAGAATGATGAACAGGTCTAAACCAGGAGTTAACCTGGACTGAAATGGGTCTAAACCATGACTGAACCAGGACTGAACCAGGGCTAAACTAGATCTAAACTATAACTAAACCAGACCTGAACCAGGACTGAACCAGGTCTAAACTAGATCTAAACTATAACTAAACCAGACCTGAACCAGATCTAAACTAGGGCGAAACCAGGACTAAGCCAGGCCTGAATCAGGACTGAACCAGGGCTAAACTAAAACTAAACCAGATATGAACCAAGTCCAAACTAGGTCTAAACTATGACTAAACCAGATCTAAACCAGGACTGAACCACGACTGAACCAGGTCTAAACTATCATTAAGCCAGATCTAAACCAAGACTGAACCAGGTCTAAACTATGACTAAACCAGGACTGAACCATGACTAAACCAGGACTAAACCAAGACTGAACCAGGTCTAAACTATGACTAAACCAGGACTGAACCATGACTAAACCAGGACTAAACCAAGACTGAACCAGGTCTAAACTATGACTAAACCAGGACTGAACCATGACGAAACCAGGACTGACCCTGGTCTAAACCAGGTGTAAACTAGGTCTAAACCAGGACTGAACCAGGTCTAAACTATCACTAAGCCAGATCTAAACCAAGACTGAACCAGGTCTAAACTATGACTAAACCTGGACTGAACCATGACTAAACCAGGACTGAACCTGGTCTAAACCATATTTAAACTAGGTCTAAACCAGGACTGAACCAGGACTGAACCAGGTCTAAACTATCACTAAGCCAGATCTAAACCAAGACTGAACCATGACTAAACCAGCACTAAACCAGGTTTAAACCAGATCTAAACCAGTACTGAGCCACTGAGCCATTGCTGAGCCAGGTCTAAACCAGTATTGAACCAGTACTAAACAGGTCTAAACCAGGAGTTAACCAGGTCTGAATCATAAGTTAACCTGGACTGAACCAGGACTGCACCAGCACTAAACTAGAACTAAACCAGGACTACACTAGGACTACACTGGGATTAAACCATCTTTAAAATACCCCAATAGTCCATCTCATTGCTTCTTTTTTGATTTGCTTACTGTTTTCTGTTGGTCAGTTCAACTATTTTATTTTGCGGCAACTCTGATATTGGACCAAACAAAACTAAGATGAACTGAACCTGAATTGTGTCCTTTTACCTCCAGACCTCCCTTGTGCACTTATTGAAGACCGTCCGGCTGCTCCGTCTCCTCCGCCTCCTGCAGAAGCTGGATCGATATTCCCAGTACAGCGCCGTGGTCCTGACGCTCCTCATGTCCGCCTTCGCCCTGCTGGCTCACTGGATGGCCTGCGTCTGGTATGTGATTGGCCGAAAGGAGATCGAGTCCAGCGACCCCGTTACCTGGGACATCGGTAAGTCCTGGCATGTGTCTTGCAAATTCAAATAATGACGTATTTTCTCCATTAGTTTCACTTGAGGATGTTTGGTGCAACGTTCTTGACAACCAAAAATCCATTACTGTGGATTTCTATGTCCAAATTACATTATGTGTGAAAGGAGGGGGCAATATTTTTTTTTAGAATTTTAATTAACACAATTTTTGCAGTTCCCAAACACTTTACAAAGCCATTTCAAGTGCTACAAACAAATGAGTTTTGAAGTTGTTTTTTAGACAAAGCAGAACCTTGCTTGAATTATGAATCACTGTTTTTCTGTTTATTGCAACTCTAAATTCTAGTATGTTTTTGTCCTCTACTTTTTAAATGTAATGTTGCAATGTTTATGCAGGGTTACGTTGACTTCATACTTAAACCATAAATAGTGGTATAAGTGGCCGTAGTAGTAGTAGTAGTAGCAGTAGTTGTAATAGTAGTGGTAGCAGTAGATTTATTAGTAGCAACAATAATAATAGCACTTATAAAGGTAGTAGCAGTAGAAGTTTGAGAGGTAGAATATTAGTGGTTGTAGTAGTAGTAGTAGTAGTAGCAGTAGCAGTAGCAGCAGCAGCAGTAGTAGTAGTAGCAGTAGCAGTAGTAGTAGTAGTAATAGTAGTAGTAGCAGCAGCAGCAATATTAGAAGCAGTAACAGTAGGAGTAGTAGCAGTAGTATTTATAGTACTAGTAGTAGCAGCAGTAGTAATAGTTGTAGTAGTAGCAGTAGTTGTAGTAGCAGTAGTTTTAGTAGTAGCAGTAGTTGTAGTAGCAGTAGTAGTAGTAGTAAGTATACTTCCAGTATTTCCTCTGTAGGAACCCTCTGCACCAGGAGCAGTGGGCGGCTGTGGCTGCCGGGGTGTGTCCTGTGGGCTCCTGTCGGAGGGATGGTGCGTGGGCCCCATCTCTCCCCTGGGCCCTACGGCGCTCCCTGGCAGCGGACGGCTTTCTGCTCCTGATGGTGCTTTCTCAACTAGTTCGCCTGTATTCAGACTCATGTTTTATGTATTTTAAAATGTTCATATGTGTATGTGTGTGTCTAGATTGTTTGGTTGTGTGAGGTCGGGCAGTTGTGGAGGTTGGGTGGGTGGAAGGAAATCCATTCATCCATCCATCTTCTCCCGCTTAATCCAGCTGGGTCGCGGAGGCAGCTTGCTGCCCAATCCTCATAGCACCTGACCCCCCCTATGAACCCCTCTGTGGGTGGTGAGCCCACAGGAGGATGGACGTCATGGTCCTTGGTGTTAGTTCATAGGGTGCTGCATGTTTTGAGTTGATGGGGGAAACCGGAGTGCCCGGAGGAAACCCATGTGGGATTGTTTTTAATCATTGTAAAGCACTTTGGTTTTTTTGTATGAAACTTTGATGGTAGCAGTAGTAGTTGTAGTAGCAGTGACAGTAGTAGTAGTCGTTCGAGTAGTCTTAGCAGTAGTTTGATTTAGTGCATTTTAACATTTCAAGACACTGTGGTGTGTTTCAGGCTGGCTGCAGGAGCTGGGCAAGCGTCTGGAGACTCCGTACATAAACAGCTCAGTGGGAGGACCGCCCATGCCCAGCGCGTACATCGCCTCTCTGTACTTCACCCTGAGCAGTTTGACCAGTGTGGGCTTTGGCAACGTGTGCGCCAACACAGACGCAGAGAAGGTCTTCTCCATCTGCATCATGCTCATGGGAGGTATGCACTCTGCCTTTAGGGGCCAAATACTGACTAATAAATATATAATAAATAAATAAATAATATAATATAAATACTTTTTAGTTTAGTTCCAGTTTGGCATTTTGCAGTTCTCACAATATTACAGTAAAACAAGAAGCAAATCAAATATGCCCTATATAACATTTTTGGTCGAGTGTTCACCACTATTCCACAGTATGGCATTAAATAGTTATCTCTATAAAGCAGGAGAGGCTACCGGAGTTACAGCTACAATTTCAGGAGAAGACAGCGCACATATGAGTACATGTTTTTGAAGATAGTTCTGCTTCTCTTTAAATCAACTTTAATTAAACAAATGCAAGGTGGATAAGGTTAATGCATCCACCATATACAGGAAAGGACAAAGTGCCGTGTGCCAAACAGGAAGTGTTCCTGGAAGCTCTTCCAGCTTCTTCTCTCCCTTTTTCCCATTGACTTGCATTGGGATCTTATCCCTCTCTCTGTACCTGCTGCTGTGGCCTCATAATTTTGGTCTTAAAATGTTCGTATGAACCTGCTCTACATGATCCTGAATTTTTCATTTAGCTCTTGTTCCTAAATCAAGAACGTAAATAACTTCATTCTCCAGCGTTAGCAAGAGGTTTGATTGACAGATAGTTGTGTTTCGTACATAACAGAACATGTAACATAAATCAGTGACTCAAACTTACTATTTAAAGTTTACCTTATTATTCTCAAGAATCCCCAAAATACAGCGGTCCGTGCAGAATGCTCTACGATGAGAAGGGCGGGCACTCGCCGGTGAGTAGGGCGGGCACCTTTAACAACCTCAGTCATGATTGGCTCTTGTGGTTGTGGACGTCACACTCACTTAGTCTACTTTTTTTTAATAAGGTTTCTGGTTTATTGTAAAGCTCAAAATTCTCTGTTCCATCTTGTGATGTCATGCAGCACTATTTTTCAAGTTAACAGCTTTCAAGCAACCTTTTACCTTTTATTCAGTTGAGAGGCTGAAACTGTCCCAGTGATTTTAGTGAAGGTGTGTGTGGAGCACTTCCTGTATTACTACATGACATGATACGGTGGAACAGAGTGTTTGAGAGAAGTACACAGCCTCAACATGCAGGATTTGTGTGTTAAAGATATGCGAATGAAACAGAACACAGGAGATGAGAACATAGTGTAATATGGGCCTTTTAATCAAAATTCTGCATTGCCTTTTGTATTAAATTCAGGACTGTATTTTACATAGAGCTTATATACAGCATCAAAAGAGTGAAAGACATCTTTATTAGCATATTTTACAAGGTTCTATATTTCTATAAGCTCCTATCTTTCCCCCTGACCTGCATACTGAATGACTACATAAAAGACCCCATAGTTTCATTGTACTTCAGCCTTGCTCTAGATTCTCCATTCTTCTCCATAGCCTTGATGCACGCCGTGGTGTTTGGGAACGTGACAGCCATTATCCAGCGCATGTACTCGCGGCGCTCGCTCTACCACACCAGGATGAAAGACCTCAAGGACTTCATCAGAGTCCACCGCCTCCCCCAGCAGCTCAAACAGAGAATGCTCGAGTACTTTCAGGCCACGTGGTCGGTCAACAACGGGATCAACGCCAATGAGGTAATAAGCTACTACTACTATTAGACCGGGAGCCAGGTCCACTTTTTTCACTATTATTTCCTGTTATCTTATATCTTGGGCCATCACAAGTTGATTGGGACCAACCCCAGCTCGGCCCCATTTGGTCCTAAGGCCCAAAAACCACCCTATTTGGGAAAAGTTACTGGCAAAATGATGTAAATATTAAGGTGCTGCAACTGCATAAATGGTCAAATAAGCGTAAAATTTTGCATGATGTATCCTGACACATCGGGGAAACTAGTTGTTTTGGAGAGAACTAGTTGTGTGGCTTATAATTGTTGTGACTGCCAGGGGGGCATCGGTCAGAATGCACTGATGCAAGGATGATGGTTTTATGACCTTTATTAAAAATGTTGAACTTTGTGTGGGTGTGTGTATGTGTATGTGGTCCTGAAACAAACAAACAGAGGAAAAAAATACAAATAAAATAGTTAGTTGGAAACAAGAAGCAATAGCTACGTAATAAAATTGGGCCGTTAGCGTCAATATTACAAATACTAATCCTTAAACATCCGTTTCTACAATCAACATTTCCTAACAACTTTGAAACACTCTGCAAGCATGTTGAGGTATATGTGCCTTTTCTTTAAACCACTGTTCACTTCTTTAATACACACACAAGACTTGCACCCACGACCTCTGCATGACGCACTGAAAACAACTAAAACACGTAGCGCTGTAAACCAGACATAAAATGATAG
The DNA here is from genome assembly GCA_030686955.1 of Odontamblyopus rebecca. Classification (NCBI taxonomy): domain Eukaryota; kingdom Metazoa; phylum Chordata; class Actinopteri; order Gobiiformes; family Gobiidae; genus Odontamblyopus; species Odontamblyopus rebecca. The sequence continues at coordinate 11,828,716 of CM060667.1, forward strand.
CATCTGATTGGTTACAATGTCTGTCAATCAAACACCCAGCTGAAATAGTTATGTCCTTCGACAAACTAGCAGAAAAATATTCTGGGGGTTGCTGCCTTTTTACTCTCAAATATCACCCTCAACATACCCCAAAAGACAAAAAAATGTCTGTCCACCTGACAAATTGTCATCAAAAGTGATAATTTTCAAGCATTTTATTCCATGTATCAGTGCCTCAAATGTACATAAAAAACTTCCCAAATTTATAAGCTTACATAATTTCACTAACTGGGTGTTTTTCGGGCTTTGAGACCAAACGGGACTGAGTTAGGGTCCCTATCAACTTGTGATGGTCCAAAATACAAGATAACAGGAAATAATAGTAAAAAAAGGCAGCAAAAAACATCCTGAGGAGTGGACCTGGCTCCCGGCCTATATATAACAATAATATTGCTACTGTATACTACTACTATCAGGGCAGTAGAAAGGGGAGGACAAAGGGCATTGCTGGTCCAGGTCCCAGGGTTTTACAGGCCAAGAACTGGACCTTCTTCAGATTAATTAATATTAAAACGAGGCCCATGTGAGATTTCTTGCCCTGGGTCCCCAAAATTGTGCAAAAAGTCCTGACTACTACAGAAACAAATGTCAGCAGTGACCTGTAGTCTCTCTCTCTCTAAAACCATCAAATCAGGCTAGAAATTGAGGGCTAATTATGGAGAGTAGGCCATGACTAGAAGTAATATGCTACAACTACTATATAACAATAATGTCAATATACTACCATAGAAACAAGTGTCAGCAGTCACCTACAGTCTCTCTCTCTAAAACCTTCAGACTAGAAATTGAGGGGTAATAATGGACTCAAACTTGAACTTAAAAGGTGTAACTTGTCTGATGGAGGGTCCATTATCTGCTTCTCTCCGTGGAGATGTGCCTAGAATTTATATAACTTTATCACAGACAGTTAGTCCAATTCACATACAATAAAAGAAAAATATAAGAATGCAGATACAAAATGTATACAATTATAAGAGGTAAAAACTATTATACCAATGCTGTCTCAGTTTGGATACATGTCTGTAGCAGCTTTTCTGACCACTGACCAAAGCTGCTGTTACTTGGTTTTCTGACTTGTCCAGGCGACACATAAAACTAAACATTAGCTGTCTTAAAAGTGGCTCACTAGCTGCTAATCTTATGGATACAAACAATAGACGAGCACTGTGCCGCCGAGGGACTCGAAGGAGCTTCTCAAATCATCATTATAGGCGACATTTAACCTCTGCAAACTTGATTTTGTATAATTTGACCACAATTGCGCGGTATAGAATGGTGTGATATAGGTTTTAAACAGGGAACACTTGTAAGCACATGTAAAACTTCCTTAGCAACATGTTAATTCCTAACAGTTTTATTAAGAGTCTTATAAAGAATTTTATTATGATTATTTATGTTTTGACTTGTTTGTATTGTGATTTTAGCATCTTTTGTATTCTCTAAAGCACTTTGAATTACTTTGTGTACGAATTGTGCTTTACAAATAAATAAACTTGCCGGTAGTAGTAGCAGTAGTAGTAGTAGTAGTAGTAGTAGGCATATTTGTGGAAGTAATTTTAACAGTATCCTTCACCTCTAACAAGTTAACTGAATAAGAGTTGGATTATCTGGTAGTCGCACTATTGGTAATGTTTTCCTTTGCACTCCTTGAACTTTTGTACTTATTGGTTTTTTTTTAATGTTTTGTTCTGACGCACTCACTCTCTCCGAAGTTGACCTGTGTTTTTAAGAGTCCTACTTCAAAATCCTTTAATTTATTCTGCTCTTAAAAGTTAGCAGTGGCCTTGAGTAATCCATTAGTCGATTTAGTTTTGTGAAATGTTCTGAAAACAATAAACTGACTTTTTAAGTATATGAAAAGTTGACAAAGACGACTTATCGCATTAGGAAAGAAGTATTAATTAACTGTATTGAAAGCCTATTTTGTTAAAGAGCCCTTATTACGCTTTATTCTACACACAAATCCTGCATATTTAGGCTGAGTTCTTCACTTAGTCGCTCTGGATCAATGATGTATAAGGATTTTCAAGAGGCAAATTTTAAAATATAAAAAATATTAGTTTCTATTGAACTTTTTCATATATTTACAGTGTCAAGCGCATAAATCTATGTCTAACATTTATATTAAGCTGTGTTTTAGTGCTTTTTTATGTACATGAATTGGCTACCTTAAAAAATGAATAACCTTGAAATTGTTTTATTTTCTAAAACATGGTTGGGATGTTTATTAAGTTCTGAGTAATATGAAGTGTATAGAAACAAACTCTTGGCATTTCTTTTGATTTTTAATGCATATTGATATTTTCTTGCCTGCTTGCTTTTAATTAATAATAATAATAATAATATATTTTATTTATTAGGCGCCTTTCTGGACACTCAAGGTCGCCTTACAACAACATAAACAAATTAAGTACAATTAAAACATATAGTTTAAAGCATACAGTTAAAGTGAGTCAGTATTTACCGTAATTGATTGATTGTGTTTAGTATTGTATTTAGTGTTGTATTTTATTAGTATTTAGTATTTAGTAATGTATTAGTCAGTATTTTAATTGAGTGACTGTATTTAATTGACTTACAATTATTTATCAGCTATTCTCCCTGGAGGCCTATGTACAGTAGCATGTTTTGGGTTTTAACATACTACTTTTCCCTGTAAAATGCATAAAATGAAGAAAAATGCCCAAAGAATCCCATTCACCCTGGAATATATTGTCTGTTATAAAATTCCAACCATAGAATTGAAATACCATATTTTCATTTTAAGAAAATTACTGCTATTATTAGTCGCAGCACATGACATTTTAACACTTTAAGTACAAAAAAACATGCAGAATAACTAATGATTTGTGAAAAAAATGATTTGGTTCTATGGAGGTCAGAGGTACTACAGAAATGTGGTGAATTATTATGAAATTTGAACCCTTTTAACTGAGGAAATTGCAACTGGGCAGAAAATTTAGGCGTTATGTCATTGACCCTTATACATCTCCAATACTAAGTACGGTAACTTAAATGAATGAAACAAAACTCAACTCCAGGTTTGTTTTTGAGGAGCTAACAACATTATAGCATGACATAAAGCATAATACAACTTGACTAAAAGTGAAGTTTCTGACCTTTTAAATCTGATGCACGTTCTGTGACTCCAATACGTCACAGAATATGGGTCACTTTGTCTCGAGAGACTCACTCCATTTCCAGAAGTGGAGAATTAAATTAATAAAATAACCGTGGGGACAGTGGGCGGATCACAGCGCCGCTCCCAGTGAACAGGAGTAATAGACAAATCCTCATTAGCACCCGAATGGCACCTTTGGGAGATAATACATTCAGTGTTAGGCTGCTATAGGTCTGTGTGAACTCCAGAGATGTTACACCTCACGTCACTGTGGTTGACAACTTCCTCTTACAAGACAATATGGGGGGAAATCATATTAATATAGCTATATGAGCGAGAATAGTCTATTTTCAGGTGAGGATTCCAGGGCTGTAGTTCCAGTAACCACAAAGCATCATAGATTTTAGTGATCGGCCCATTGGGGATAATGTCTGTCTGAGTTTCATGCTAATTTTGTAGTGATTTTATGTATTTTAGAAGGATTTAGTCATGACTTTTAACATTTTGTAAGAATCCCACCCACCCCCACTCACTCATTTACAAAATTAAATAACAAATATAAATAAATAAAATAAAAATAACCTACTTTGTATCTTACATGACATATGGCCTTTACTGAAGTTGTTCCTTTTCTTTATAATTCATTATTTCAGAGTTACCCGAAAATATACCAAAAAATATTTTAGATTTATTGCTTCCTTAGGATTCAAAAACTTAAACATGTTTTCTCCTGTTGACCATAAATATTAATAATATAAATGTTATGCATTTACTCTCAAAACATTAATATAACTCTTAATTTCGGAGTTAAACAGGAATTTACACGAATTAACTCGAGAACAAATTGGACTCGTATAAACCCTGAGAAAATTTTAAGATGGATTCTGTGAGTCAATTTTAACACTCCACTTTTTGCTGTGTATGGTTTAAAACACCACATTATATCACATTATAGATACAACATCATCAAAAAGTAATTAGCAATATAATACATAGTTGTTGTTTTTTTAAATATTTGGCTTCCCAAGTACTACCAGATCTAAACCCGGACTGTATAAGGCCTAAATGAAGGTTAAATTGAACTAAAATAAGACCTAAAAACAGCTCTAATATGATATACACTCATCATATCATAATAGACCTGTTTTTAGGTCTTATTTTAGCTCAGTTTAACCTTCATTTAGGCCTTATAAAAACTAGAGGGTTAAAATTTCAGGGTAAAATATAACAGCTCCTAAAAACAGCTCTAATATGATTTACACTCATCATCATATCATATTCGAGCTGTTAGAGCTAAAAACAGCTCTAATATGATATACACTCATCTAGGGCTGCAACTATCGAATATTTTTGGAATCGAGTATTCTGTCGATTATATCATCGATTAATCGAGTAATCGTTTGTTATTGTCGTGTCTACTTTGCACATGTTAAGTACACACCACCTGCACTGACAGATACACGTGTTTTGGACATGAAAGACGGAGTGTACGCGACAAGACACAATCCACGCGCAGAGTGCGCGTGTACGGGAGATGCGGAGCGTGCGGCGTACCGAAAATGCGGGGTGCGGAGCGTACTTATTACACATCCATGGGCGCCGCGCTGTTGTGTGTACAGTGAAGTGCAGTGGTCGTGCGGAAACTTTACCTCTACCACAAAAGGTTCCGGCCATCACCGAGCGTATGAAAATAAAACGAAGCATCGAGGCAAAAAATAATAATCGATGCATTTTTCTAATCGATTTAATCGATTAATTCGATGAATCGTTTCAGCCCTACACTCATCATTATATCATATTAGAGCCATTTTAGGTCTTATTTTAGTTCAATTTAACCTTCATTAGGCCTTATAGAGCCTGGGTTTAGATCTGGTAGTACTTCAGGAACCATGGATAAGGTAGTTCAAAAATAATTATTCATCTAAAAACCTAAAATCTAATTAAACCAAATAAGCAAATTGCAGAGGGCCCAGCAAACTACTGTTGTATAGTACAAATACCACAGTTTTCTTTTCTCTATACTTTCTACCACTTTTCACTCTCCTCCGTTCCTCTTTCTTTCTTTCTTTCTCTCAGCTCCTGCATGACTTCCCAGACGAGCTCCGCGCTGACATCGCCATGCACCTGAACAAAGACATCCTGCAGCTGCCCGTGTTCGAGCGGGCCAGTAGGGGGTGCCTGCGCTCCCTGTCTCTGCACATTAAGACCTCCTTCTGTGCGCCGGGGGAGTACCTCATCCGCCACGGAGACGCTCTCCAGGCCAACTACTACGTCTGCTCCGGCTCCCTCGAGGTTCTGAGGGACGGGATGGTGCTCGCCATTCTGGGTCAGTCCAAACGCAGCGGTTAAGTGTGAAGATCTCATTTGAATCAACTCAGAAAACTTTATTTAACCCAGATACTGTTTATTCTAGCTGTACATGTGTTCAATCATAAAAATCATTTAGAACCAGAATCAGAATCGTATTTCTTCATCCTCAGGGGGAATGAACAACAAGTCAATAAGAGAGGGACGAACAACAATCCAGGACATTACGAAAGGGTCACATCTGAGTTTAAACACATAATATCTGGTCTGTGAAGCGAAGCACGGCCGGGCCTGGTTAGTATGCGGATTGGAGACCACTGGGAAAACCAACGCTGCAATGGCTTCAATCTAGTGTCATTATGTCCTTAGGCAAGACACTTCCCTAGTCACCTTGCCTTGTGTGAATGTGTCAGTGCTGTTGTCAGAGGAGTGTGTGTGACTCTGTGTGTATTATTTCTCACTAACATGACCTATGTGGGAGAATTTTGATGAGAGTTTATAATAATAATACATTTTATTTATTTAGCGCCTTTCTGGACACCCAAGGTCGCCTTACAATAACATAAACAAATTAAGTAGAATTTAAAAACATACAGTTAAAAGCCTACAGTTAAAGTGTGATTGTATTTTATTTAACCTTTATTTAACCAAGAAAGTACCATTGAAATACTAATCTCTTTTTCAAGGGAGTCCTGCCATGCACACATCACTTTCATACTGGGCAATATGGGTGAAGTGTCTTGCCTAAGGCCACAACAACAGTTTTTGCCACTGGCGCCCCCCTGTGGCACCTGGAATTCCCAGTGGTCAGTACTAACCAGGCCTGGACCTGCTGAGCTTCTGAAATCTGACGGGATCAAGCTTTGACAAGCCAGTATGGCCACAAATTAAATTTTTGATTGTGTTAGATCAATTGCTTAATTAACTCCCAATTCAAATTAATGCCAAAGAAGCATTAGAGAATAATTATTTAAATATAATCCGTTGTTTTAAATCGTGTTTGTGCAAATTTCAGCTAAAGTTTGTTCAAAGAGTAGATCATCCAAAATGCTACTCCTGTACTGTTTGATTCTCAGCCTTCAATGTTATTATGAAAACCACTGCCTTACTTACGGCTCTGCCCCCCTCTGTGTCCAGGGAAAGGGGACCTGATCGGGGCGGACCTCCCGGAGCAGGAGCAGGTGATAAAGACCAATGCAGATGTGAAGGCTCTGACCTACTGTGACCTGCAGTACATCAGTGTGAAGGCTCTGAGGGAGGTGCTCAGGCTGTACCCAGAGTACGGGACCCGATTCAGCTCTGACATCCACCACAACCTCACCTACAACCTGAGAGAGGCGGCCAACACCGAGGTAAGGCTGCTGAAAGTGCACATGACCAGGCCCGTGCACAGACATTTGGGGGCCCAGAGCAAGAAGACTCACATGACTCTCTCTAATAATTAATCTATGTTTTTATTGAGACTTTCTGAGACAAACTAAGAAAAACGTACATTATAGCTTATTCCCAGGCTTGCATCTCCACAAATCTTACTCCTCCTGTCTGTCTCCATAGAAATGTTGTTCCTTTGCCTGCAATATTCCACAGTATTACATATCTTAGCTACCTTTATTAGGGTTGGGCGGTATCCAAATTTTGATATTGTTAAACCTTCTCAGCATTTTACCGGGGTTTACGGTATTACTGTGACTAATTAAGAATTATTTTGAAGCTGCATCTAAACCATTCAGAAACAGAAAAGCAGCATTATATTTGAAGATGAGACACAAGTTCTGATCAAACCAAACTTTGCCAGCGTGTTTGGTTGCATCGGCATCAGCGCAAGAGCTGAAAGCACTTTTACTGTACGCAAATAAGCCATGCGGCTTTAAGTTTCGTTTCTGCAAAACATAAACAAATGTGTGCAAAGCTGCATTAAACACATTATTATTCAAAGTATATTCAAGTGGAGTACCGGAAAAGTGGTCGAGGACCAATCGCAGCCCTTACTCTCTGCTTCCCCTCGCTGTCTGCATCGTTTTGACGCGTAGTTAGAAAGTTTCGGAGGTGCACGTTGATGCAAACACATTTTGATGCAGAAACATAAATTGGGCTTTACCATCTCCTCCATGAAAGTCTGACTTCGCCCTGAAGGGGGAACTTTCTCCTTTTCAGCGCTGTGCGTCCCTTCTTGACTCTCGCCATGCAATAAAATGTCTCCATCACAAACTTTTTGGCTCAACATCACACACGAAGTGTGTGCGTGTGGATGGAAATCTCTGCGTAATGACGTTTGAAGAGGAGAGAGAGCAGAGGGGAGAAAGTCCACGCTGTGGTTATAGGTCCTTATGCAGATTTTTTTAATGACGGTAATGAAACTGATACTGTTGCTACTTTTTGATAGCTCGGGATACCGTATTACCGCCCCACCCTAACCTTCATGGAGAATGTCTTTCTTTTTTTTTTTTACTTTCTATTTCCATGGAGTCATGGCAGTGACATGCCTCTAAAAAATTACCCAGTGTTGCTTTAAAATAAAGTTTCAGTTAGAGTCCAAGTCAAGCCAGAGTCAGATGTCCGGCAAATTTAACTTTTTAAAACTTTTCTGGCAAAGCAAGTTTATTTGTATAGCATGATTCATACATAAAGTAATTCAAGGTGCTTTACAGAATAAGAAATACATTGTTAAAATCACAATACAAACAAATCAAAACATAAATAATCATTATAAAATTAAAAAGAGAGAGACATTAAATTAGAGAGAAGAGTGCAGAATGAGAATTTAAAATTATTATTATTTTTCTTAACATTTTCATCTGCCGTATAAAGATTCCAGAGTTGCATTGAAGAATGAGTCCTCTGAGTTTAAACTTGAATGTCCAGGTACAAGGTCGTTCAACAATGCATTCCTTCTTTTTTTATATCACATTTATGAAACACCTGCAGTGAGTGACATCGACGCAAGAAAAGAAAAGTATTTATAGACTTCCAGTAAATGGCATGATTAGCTGAGTCTTTGTTCTGTCTCATCTTTGTTCTAATGAGAGTATTTGTGGACCGCAAACACCTGCACCACTTTATAACTGTTTAAATGCATGTGCCAAGTTGGGCTACTCATTTTAGTACAACTTAATTAAATTGTTTTCCTAGTTTGGAGACATTAAGTTAAATAATTAAACTTCCTGGTTTGTCTGTGTAGAGATGTTGCTGCTTCGCCTCGATTGTTCCACAGCACGGCATTAAATGTGGCACCAAAAGGACGAGCTATAAGTCAGATCTGTGGAGAGGAAACGCTCACAATATGAATACATGGCACCTACAGATTATCTATAACCATCAATTACACATAGTGTCTGTGTATTTATTAGTGCTGTCAACGTTAACATGTTAAAAAAAACAGTGCGATATTTTTTGTGACTAATAACATGCGGCTGTTAGTCACACAAAAAATTGCACAGTTTTTTTTTTTTAACATCGATTATCCATCCATCCATCTTCTTCCGCTTATCCGGGGCCGGGTCGCGGGGGCAGCAGTCTAAGCAGGGGCTCCCAAGCTTCCTTCTCCCCAGCCACTTCCTCCAGCTCCTCCGGACAGACCCCGAGGCGTTCCCAGGCCAGCCGAGAGACATAGTCCCTCCAGCGTATCCTGGGTCTTCCCCGGGGCCTCCTACCGGTGGGACATGCCCGGAACACCTCCCGAGGGAGGCGTCCAGGAGGCATCCGGACCAGATGCCCGAGCCACCTCAGCTGGCTCCTCTCGACGTGGAGGAGCAGCGACTCTACTCCGAGCTCCTCCCGTGTGACCGAGCTCCTCACCCTATCTCTAAGGGAGCGCCCGGCCACTCTGCGGAGGAAACTCATTTCGGCCACTTGTATCCGCGATCTTATCCTTTCGGTCATTACCCAGAGCTCATGACCATAGGTGAGGGTAGGAACGTAGATTGACCGGTAAATCGAGAGCTTCGCCTTTCGCCTCAGCTCCCTCTTCACCACAACGGTCCGATACAGCGGCTGCATCACTGCCGACTCCGCACCGATCCACCTGTCAATCTCACGCTCCATCCTCCCCTCACTCGTGAACAAGACCCCGAGATACTTGAACAACTCCACTTGAGGCAGAGACTCCCCACCCACCCGGAGAGGGCAATCCACCTTTTTCCGGTCGAGAACCATGGCCTCGGATTTGGAACAGCTGATTCTCATCCCAGCCGCTTCACACTCGGCTGCAAACCGCCCCAGTGCACGCTGCAGGTCCTGGTTCAATGGAGCCAACAGGACAACATCATCCGCAAAAAGCAGCGATGAAATCCTGTGGCTCCCAAACTGGACCCCGTCCGGCCCCTGGCTGCGCCTAGAAATTCTGTCCATAAATACAATGAACAGAACCGGTGACAAAGGGCAGCCCTGGCGGAGTCCAACATGCACCGGGAACAGGTCTGACACAGCTCCTGCTCCGGTCATACAGGGACCGGACAGCCCTTAGCAAAGGGCCCCGGACCCCATACTCCCGGAGCACCCCCCACAGGGCACCACGAGGGACACGGTCGAATGCCTTCTCCAAGTCCACAAAACACATGTGGACTGGTTGGGCAAACTCCCATGAACCCTCGAGCACCCGATGGAGGGTGTAGAGCTGGTCCAGTGTTCCACGACCAGGCTGAAAACCACACTGCTCCTCTTGAATCCGAGGTTCGACTATTGGCCGAACTCTCCTCTCCAGTACCCTGGCATAGACTTTACCGGGGAGGCTGAGGAGTGTGATTCCCCTGTAGTTGGAACACACCCTCCGGTCCCCCTTTTTATACAGAGGGACCACCACCCCGGTCTGCCAGTCCAGAGGTACTGTTCCCGACCGCCACGCGATGTTGTAGAGACGTGTCAGCCAAGACAGCCCCACAACACCCAGAGACTTAAGGTACTCAGGACGGATCTCATCCACCCCCGGAGCCTTGCCACCGAGGAGCTTTCCGACCACCTCAGTGACTTCGGCCAGGGTGATGGATGAGTCCGCCTCTGGGTCCCCAGCCTCGGCCTCCTCTTCAGAGGACATGACGGTGGGATTGAGGAGATCCCCAAAGTATTCCTTCCACCGCCCAACAACATCCCCAGTCGAGGTCAGCAGCTCTCCCCCCATAGATTAATCTCAGTTTATTTTGAATGCAAATGCTCCTGTATTGAAAGCACGATGGTGATCTGAAAGGTGGCGCAGGTTATTAGGTCAGTGATCAGGTCTGTCCATACGCAGATGTGAAGATGACAGATGAGACTGTGACTGGTGACTGGTGTTCATCAGCAAATTTCTCTTCAAAAAACTGCCCCACGGGACTTTAGATCAAACTAAGGTAGTTTTGCATATATTGCAGCGATGAACTCTCTTTCCACAGCAGCACAAGTTTAAAATACCATCGTAAAACAAAACGTGTGTGATTTAGCGACAGCAAAGACGCTACTTGTACCAACAACAAACCGGGCATGACAAACAACGTTGGTGGAGTGCACCCGCGGCAATGTTGTCAACAAAACTAGCGATAGCGATAGAAAAATGTCTATAATATCACTTTTTGATAATAAATTGCATTTTTTTCAAAAAAAAAAAATATTTTTTGAAGAATAATTAACTGCGATTAATCGTGATTAATCAAAATTCTCAAATTCTCCAAAAAAGTGTGATTAATCTGATAAAAAAAAATAATTGTTTAACAGCACTAGTATTTATGTACCAATAGGTATGATTAATGTGTACACGGATCTATGTGTGTGTGTATGAACATCAATATCAAGTTTTGTTTTGTTTTTGTTTTGTTTTTTCTGTAAATAGTTCTGCCATCCTGTATCTTATTCTATATGTTAATATGGTTTGGTAAAATGAGTGTCAAACTTCAGCCTAAACCGCTTCGGTCTGTAGAATAACTTTGTGTTATGCAGAATTTCTGTTTAATCATTGTAATATGATTCATGATCATGTTAATTGGCCAAAGAAAATAAAGTAACTAACTAAAATGTATTTCAAGGCATGTTTAAGCAATAAACACTGTAGTTTAATGCTATACTGTGGAACATTTAAGGCAAAGCAATCACACCACCAAGGGGAGTAGCAGGAAACTAGAAAAGTTACATGGTGTATCTTTTTGGTTGGGGGTCCGTCACCTGCTTGTTTCTGTGGATGTGTCATTGCCCTGCCTGGAATGTTCCACAGTATGACATTAAATTGCTCTCCCTTACATTTATTCAATTACAGGGGGTTTTATAGCTCAAAATACCTAAAAAAACCAGGGATTTTTCCTGTGGATAGGGTTGTTTCTCCACAATCTTGATCTTGATCTTCTAAATCCTCCCGATCACCTACAAAGCTCTCCATAACCATTCCCCTCCATACCTCACGGACCCCACCTGCCGCCTCCAATCAGCCGACTCTAACCTCCTCACTCCCACAGACAAATCAAAGCACCGAACCTTGGGGGAGCAAACCTTTGCCATGACCGGCCCCTGGGACTGTCTCCCCCTTCACATCAGAAACTCAGACTCACTAAACGCCTTCAAAAAACTGCTCAAAACACACCTTTTTCCTCCTTTTTCTTACTGTTTTGTTTGTTTTGTCTTTGTTTTAGTGTTACTTTATTGAAGCGTCTTTGTGTTACTGTGAAAATCGCTATATAAAATCAATTCATTATTATTAATATGATCTGGTTTGGTCTCCTTGAAGATAGAAAGGTTTAATGCCATACTGTGAAACATGACAGACAAAGCAATAACATCTCCACCAGAAAAGTTACGCAATGTACCTTTAACTTATTTGTTGTGTTATGCGTTTGAAGTGGGTACACGATGCAACTCTTGGCTTCAAAAATGCAGTTTCTTGATCTAATTAAAGTTCCCACATATTGTCTAAAGATAGAAGAGGTTCAGCGTGTCTTGTTTCTTGTGTTTCAGGGAGGCAGGTTTCCATGGTTACCCCAGGTGTCTCAGGTATGTGCCTTGGAGACGATGTGTACTAAGGCTATGCTTGCAAGTCCAGGTAATAATCTCAACTTCTCTGAAAGTTACATGAGCGAAAATACGTTTGAAAAGGACACGTCAGCTCACAGATAAATATCCAGGATAAAACAGAGAGAGGTTATGATTTGGTGATTAACTGCAACGTGATCATAACTGAATAATAGCAGCTGGAGAGTGAGAAGATATCATAGAAAACATTACTGAGTGTATTAGAAATTGTTTTGGCCACAGGATCTGGCAACCCAACGCGCGGAGCTCATTCTGTTTTCTGCTCGGTTATTGCAATTGTCTTGAAAACCAAAGTTTGACATTGGCCGCGTCTCATTTCTCTTTCCTCGCTTCCCTCTCCTTGATTCCTCTCCCCGATCCTCCATTTTTCAGCTGTCAAAAATGTTTCATATTGAGTGGCATCCCAAAAAAAAAAAAAAACACGGAAGGAAGGAAGGAGAAAACCTGAGGGAGGCTTCAGGAGCTGACACCAGCTGAAAGAATCATACTTTATTGGTGTCAGTGAGGTGTTTTTAACCTCCTTCCTCGCTGTGTCTCCTCTATAGGTGGGACTTTCTCACCAATTTCCCGCAGAATCGAGGAGGGGAATCAAGGAGAAGGAAGCGGGGAAAGAGAAATGAGACGTGGCCATTATGTAAAATCTTGATAACAATTTATAATAAGTACACGCTAATTGGTCTCAATAAAGCATGAACAAATACTTACCGTATTTTCTGGAGTATAAGTTGCACCAGCCAAAAAATGCACAATGAAGAAGAAAAAAAAATATATGTCACTCTGTTCTATAAGTTGCATTTTGGGGAACATTTATTTTATAAAATCAGAGACCATTTCATTTTAAAAGGCAAATTATAGTAATAATAGAACAGAGAACAACAGGCTGAACATGTGTCTGGTGTGTTCACGTCACATATGAACAGTTACTCAGAAAACTAGAGCGGAAACAACACTAAATCCATTCAATTCTTCATCCTCCGTGTCACTTCTGAGCAAATCCACCAACTCTAGTTAAAACCATCTTTTAGTCCGCGATAAGCTTTTTTGTTTTCTTCATTGCAGCTCGAGTTTCCTTCAGTCAAACATAAGTTTCTCGCTTACTCCAAACGTTCTTTCTGTTGCTTGATTATCATTTTCGGCTGCATATTTCACTACCTGCATCTTGTAATCTGCAGAATATGATATAACAGTTGAAATTATATATTTTAATATACAAGGCGAACTTGAGTATAAGTCGCAGGACCACCCAAACCATTAAAAAAGTGCGAGTTATAGTCACAAAAATATGGTAATTCACAACTCTCAGAGACTAGTGTAGAATTTTGTCACGACTGTAAAGCTAACAACAACTAGCAGGCTAACACATAATAAAATGCCTTATAGTGGTTTACAACAGACAGTTTGTTTTAACCTCAAGAGCTGCTTCTGCACAGAGACAATACACAATTTGTTTGGAAAAATCTGGTACAGGCCCTTTAAGTCTTTGTTCACTCTTTATTAAGGCTAAGAACGGTGTTATTAAGTTAATTAGTGGTGGTACCAAATGTTTTTGCTCCAGTTATTATTGGAACTCCTCTAAGTTTTGTCACATAATATAACTCCTAACTCACTTTTATCTGTATCCAATATTGTATTCCCACACAGGACCATAAACTGCCGTTTATCATTGAGGCCTGTGACGGGGATGAGGACTCGGCCCAGAGGAGAGTGCCCTTGCTCAAAGGCGTGGCCAGCCCTGTCCGTCAGACTCGTTACAGTACGCTGCTGGGGGCGGAGCTACACCAGAACCCCGCCCTCCGCCTCTGCAGGTCTCCGGTGCAGGGCAGGGGCTGTAGTCCGATTCCCCAAACCTTTGAAGAACTGTCTCCTCTGGATAAAGACTCTCAGCCTGCTTATCGGCCCTCGAAGCTACTGATGCCCACTCTGCCCTGTGCGAGCCCACTCAACCTCAGTCCAAGGTACATTTTAAGGTTTGTTTCTACTGTTAATCGGGAAATTTTAAACCAAGTAAGTGTTTAATGTAAGTTTATTTGATTTTTTAAATCTTTGACAGCTATTTTTGACTTTTAGTTCAGTAGAGATCAGCAATTCCAGGGCTGAAATCATCCAAATGATTCTAGTGAAGGTAGTGGAGCACTTCCTGTATTACCACATGACATCACAAGGTGGAAACAACATTTTGACATAGATCAGAAAATAGCGTGAAATAAGCCCCTTAATAAACTGTGTTGAGTTAAGAATCGTGACCAAATTTCCTCAGTATTTCACTTATTTTTTACTTATTATTTGATGTTGTAAATGATCCTGACAAATGTGACAATATTGTGAAACTTTTATGATATAACATTGGTGGTGCTGTTATATCTATCTGCATTGATGTTTTATGTTTTATTTATTTTTCAGAGTGGTGGACGGGATTGAAGACAATGGACACAGGTTTCAATTTAACGTTGAGCCGAATGAAGCCAGTTCTAATGTGACAGGTACATCGTCTGAAATCTTTTTTTTTTTTATTTTATTTATCTGTCAAGTCATAGTTAAATACACTGAATTTAAAAACAAACATACTATTAATATACTATTTCAGCCAATAACATCCAGATTTCCTGTGACATCAATTTATGACATAAAGTGCAGCACAGACGACTGAACAGAAAAAATATCTTAGGGTTGTTGAAGAGAAATGATAAAGTACTGGTGCACAGGGACCTCTGCTGGCTAAAACTGGAACTCCCAGTGCTACTGGCACATGATAAATCAGGCATAAAAATGAACACTGCTTTTAGTGGTTTTTAGAAGTTTCCATGGTGTGACATTAAACACATCTAACATTTATTCATTGCAGGTGTTTCTATTGCTGAAAAATGCAATAATTTTCTCTATGAACAGGGTTGTCCATCCACAAATGTGACCTGTAATGTTGCCTACAATGCAGAAAGAAGTAAATATTTTAGCCACATTGCTTCAGATAACACCATTATCAGATCAATTTAATTAAAACCAGGATAAATGCAGAACTTAGCTTTTTAAGGTGATCAGGGATTAAAGTATCATCCGAGGAGGTTTTAGGCTGAACATTTATTTAAGTAATGATCAGCCTAAATAGCTTTAACTGATTATTCATTTAGTCTTCTTCATTCACTTGTTTAATGATTGTTGACACATAAAGATACATCTGAATACTTTATTTGTAGAAGCCATCCATCCATCCATCTTCTGTTTTATCTGGCTGGGTCACGTAGGCAGCAGTTCGCCGCCCAGTCCTCTGCGCACACGACCCCGTAAGTCCACAGGAGGGTGGACCCACATCTTTCTTAGGGGCTTCAGGTCCTCGATTTCAGTTGATAAGGGTTCATATTTGTAGAAGCATTGATGTTTATTAAAACTCTTGAGTTCATCACATTTGATCTGTTCATGTGACACGCCGCAGTCGCTCCCTCAGGCGCTGTGAGCGTTCTGTCGGTGTGAGCAGGACACAAGCTCTGGTTCGGGGGAGCCGACTCTGGAGAAGGATCCTGGGAATTGGGGAAACACTCACTGTCTGGAAGCACACTGCTCCATAGGTTTATGTCCAATAAATAAAACTTTGATCGGCGTCAAATCCTCCAGGTACTTGTCTGGGTCCTGGCCGATGAGGAACCTCACTACAAACTTTGTTTCTGGTAGATTTTGGTCAGACTTTTCTTGCCTTCATGAAATCCGATGTATGGGATTTCCATGTAATGCAGAGGTGTGTCTGTAGGGGTAAAAAAGCATATGCTGCTTTTTTTTCCTTGGAATTCTGTCATTGTTTAATGGGGTTAGGCGTTATAAATAACTTTAACGTCAGCCAAAACCCTTTCAGTCATGATCTATGGGATTGTAGTCTATGTTTTGTTTTGTAGTGCTGCAAAATGACCAAATAAAATACTACTATATTAAACTCGGACCTATATAAGAAAAATACAGCCACCGTTTGACACTAAAGATATTTTTGAAAAGTAGTTTATATGTAGTTTTGTGCTGAGATACAAGATAATATAAAAAATATACATTAATGCAAACTTTCTTTTTTTGTATGTTTGAAGTTATGTTTTAGCAACCAGAGTCCGAGATGCAGCACAAAAGAGGAGCACAGCAGACAGCCTCATTTTGTCTGAAACACAGAAATAAATGAACTATGTAAATTAATAATTAATAATACAGATGTTTTGACACACTTGAACACATATAAGACAACTGATTACAAATCAAAATATCTCAAATTATCAATGAAAGTGGAACTAAACTACATAGGGCGCGTTTTCTCATTCTCTTATGTTCTCTTAAAATACCGTTTACTTACAAACTGGATACGAGAGCTGGAGCCCCATTTCTGCAGAACCTTCTTTGGATTTAAGTCTTGAAATAAACCTTTATACATTTCTTTATCTTGTGTATCTTCAGTTCATTTTTCCAATCTGCGTTTTGTCTTTTTGACCAACACAGTCAGATCTCTGTGTCAGAAGAGCGCGCAAAAGGACAGAGCGCAGTTACAAGAGGCGCTGCGCCGGTGCGGATCAGATGCGTCACTTTTACACCCTGGAATCAGCAAAAGTTACGCACAAAGCTGTTGTTTCATAGCGCAGTAAAACGTGGTATTTCTGCTTATAATAAAATGCGGGGCGCGTCATTTGAGATGCGCATATAAACAATAGACACTGGCTACTTCTCCTTTTTCTCATTACGCTAAAAAAAAAAACTCCCTTAGAGCATTTTTCGTTCATCTCCAAACTTATTTTCCTTAAGTTTGAAGATATTTTCATTTAAAATTTAGCCGCAGGATGGTGCTCCATCGCATACTTCTATCTCTACATCAAAGTTCCTCAAGGCGAAGAAGATCAAGGTGCTCCAGGACTGGCCCAGTCACCAGACATGAACATCATTGAGCATGTCTGGGGTAGAATGAAAGAGGAAGCATGGAAGGCAAAACCAAAGAATCTTGATGAACTCTGGAGGCATGTAAGACTGCTTTGCTATTCCTGATGACTTCATCAACAAATTGTATGAATCATTGTCGAACCGCATGGATGCAGTCCTTCAAGCTCATGGAAGTCATACACGATATTAAATATGGATCTCACAGCGCCACTACTTAATTCACTGACGTTATGAAACGCATTTTTGTATTTGAAGTAAATTATTTGTTCAATTTTCTGTAGGCGACAAGACTTTTGTCTTGCCAAAATCTGACCTTTCTGTGTTCATTAAATGATCAATCTTTCTTCAGTGAAGCAAATTTATTTTAGTATATTGAGTATAATTTGGGAGGGTTTTAGCTTTCATATGAGACATTTCTAAAACCAATCGATTAATTTAAAGTCAGGTTATAAGCTTTTGTTTGTACAAAATAGATAAGCGACAAGACTTTTGTCAGGGACTGTATTCAGAGCAGGTGATGCAGGGCTTTTCTATGTTGAAAGGTGCAGATGTGACAGATGTGGATTGACATAATTGGGTACTCACCAATTCCAGTTTCTAGTCTCAGTTATAGTAATATCATATCATAGTTATAGTCTCATGTATAAGATTTCCTTTTGAGATTTTCCTGTTTATACTTTTCCACACTTTCTTTCAGGCCCTCTGGAGGTGAACACGAGTTTGCTGCTGGAGACTGAAGAGGTCAGACAGAACATCAGCAAACTCAGCAAAGAGGTACAATGGTTTTGGACGACTGTTGTGTGCTGTTGTGTGTTGTTGTTGTGTGGTCGAGTCCAGATGGCGAATTCCCCTAGGTGGACAATATTTTTTTATTCCTTAAAGGTACAGAATTTTACTTTTTGGTTTGAGGTGCTTTTCCTTTATTTTGCATGGATATGTTTTTTATTTTATTTTAAAATATTTAACTTTTTGCTACTTATTTAGAATTTATTATTGCCATTTAGCCTTTTCAAGGGCTCAGATTATAATAAAAAGTGTTTTACTCTTCAGTCTTTTTCAAAAATGTAGTGGAGTAGAAAGTACAGAAAATGTACTTAAAGGTGCATTGTGCAACTTTTCTGGTGGATGGTCCATTACCTTTAGGTCTCCATGGAGATGTTGTTTTTTTACCTGGAATGTTCCATGGTATGATATTAAACAAACCTATATCTATTATCTTTTCATAACAGCTGTTTCTATTGCTCAAAAATACAATCATTCTCTCTGTGAATAGTGTTGCCTCTCCACAGATCTGACCTGTAATGTAACCTATAGTTAGTTACCTTTAAGTACATTTAAAATTTGAGAGCAGGTATCTGTACTTTCTACTCCACTGCATTTTTGAATAGGACTGAAAAGTAAAACTATTTTTATTACCGTATAATCTGGGACCTTGAAAAAGCTGAGGGGTTTATTTTTAACACATTTGTAGTTTGAGCAAAGAAAAAGATGTAAATAAAAACTACTGGGAAAGCAAAATATTGATTCAAAATTCAGCACAAAACTTTATCTTAATCACTGCATTTGAAGCTTTATTAGAAAATCTGTGTGAAATACTTTTCTCTTTAAGTACATTTTAAAACAGATGCATATAATAATAAACTTTTTTGCTCCAGTCTGAACCAGTATTGTTGTTTCTATTGAAGAAGATTCAGCACAAAACTTCAATTAAGTAAAGTACAGATATCTAAAATGTATTTGTACAGTACTTTACTACTTTTATTTTGTTAGATTCCACCACTGCCTAGACCTGCGAGGAAATCCAAATGTGTTCTATTGACTTTCTTCTATAATTTTCCATTTTCAGGTGACTAATTTGAACCAAGAAGTCTCCAACCTGGCCAAAGAGCTGCAGAACATCATGCACTTCCTCCAGTCCCACGCCTCCAGCTTCCACTGCTCCGCCCCAGCCCCAGCCACAGCCTCTGCTTTCTCTTGCGGAGTCCCGATGATGGCTCCCCCCGCCGTCACCGCCCCTTTGAGCATCTCCACCGGCCTCCACCTCCGCCACGACGCTATCCCCCACCCTCCCCGAAACATATGGGCCTGCTCCGGTCTCCCAACGCAAAGCAGGAGCCCCACTTTGCTCAGCACCTCCAGACAAAACCTGCTTACGTCCCCATGTTTGTGCTGTAATGAAAGAGACGGGACTAGAGTGCACAATTTTTCATCTCCGACTCCGAGCTCTCCTTATATTAGCCACAGACATGCTGGACCGTCTTTACTCGGACTTTCCTCTGCTTTTAACAGCTACTCAATGCAAGTGGGGTACAACAACATCACTATCCCAACTATGAGCACGTCCCGACCCATGTGTTCCCCTGGAAACCATTCGCCGTTAAGCGTCAATACGGAAATTCAAGGATCGCAAACGCCAATTCACTCTTCTCTAACTCCAACCGGACAGCCGCATATACACACAGCGTTCAGCCCCCTCAACTCCGCAGGGGGGACATGGACGAGAAATAGCCAAGTGACGGCTAACGTGGGACCGATAAGGCAAAATAATCTGATAGGGTCCAGCCAAGCTCATACGCAGGGGTCTCTGTTGGGGTTTGTGGGTGACAGAAGGTGCACAGAGGCTAATGTGGACAACGGGGCGGGGTCAGGTGAATCGCACGCAACGCCTTTGGACTTGGATAGCAACTGAGGTGTTTTATATTTCTGAGTGTAATTTTGTGAAATAATTAATGCATGAAAAATGTTTAATATCCAAGCGACTGGTGGCATTTTTGATCACTGGATACAGCTACAGTGCTTAACAAATTTATTAGACCGCCTGTCATGAAAACATAAATAACTTCATAGTGTATCAAAAACTTGTTTCAGATTAATAATGTCATTGTTGTTTATTAAGAAAATGAACAATTGGAATAACAAAATAGTCCTTGTTGACAAATAATAACCAAAAATGTCCAGATTTTGTCGCAGTTAACAGCTGCATTCTTGCTGTGTTGTTTTTATGTCATTTTGCAAAGTCTCTTTTGTTATTGAGTTCCAAATAGGTTCTATCTGTCCCCAGAAACTTGCTTTGGATAAAACTTTGATGTAATTTTTGGAAAAAATTAAACTTGAAAATGTATGGATAGCAACAGTAACAGTAACAGCTAATATTTTAGCATTAGAGATACCGTTTTCATAAAAAGATTTTGCATATACTGGTGGATTAACCATTATAGAAACATAAAAAGATATTTCAATAAACAGACATACTGTTAAATTACGTATGACAGCAGTGGCAAACACCTTATACTGGGTGGTGGTCTCATACATTTATTAAGCACTGTACTACCACTTGAAAAGCGAATTATTTGATTTTGTTTGCCAGTAATTTGACTATTTAAAGTGTATTGTATTATAATTTTAATGCATGGCTTTGAAAATTGTATTTTTATATTTATTTTATTAGAGGAGTAAGAGTTGAACCTCTTTAATTGTGCTGAAGTACACTGGACCAAAGTGGTTACTGAAAGTAAAATGCTAAAATAGCCAAAAGAGATATATTTGTTGTCATGGTAACTATGGCTATTGGAAATTTTATGCTCTGATTTAATTGACGTATCAAGACGACGGTGTATGTCTAAAATAATACAGGTCTATTGATACTTTGCAGCTGATGTCATCAACACTCCCTGAGAGTGTGATGCTAATTGTAGGCACTGCTCTGTCTGAAGTTCTTAAATATGAGCTTTATTTGATCACAATCTGACCAGAAAGAACTGAAAGAACAGCAGTTGTACTGATTTTTGCTATTAAACCACTCTCTCACACATAAAAGTCAGAAATGTTTTTCAGTTTGTCGCTCTCACCTTTTTGTTAAACTCAAACTCCTAAACAGGACCATGAATGCTCGTATTGATCACAAAATAATCCATTTTGGATTTTTTCTTGAGATTTTAGACAATCTTAAATCATTTTGACTACGTTTGCTAATGTGTCTCCATGGTAACTGGTAACATTCCACCATAGAGGTACATGTAGAGCACCCCCAGCATGTTGTCACTGCAAAGTATCAAAGATTCATAAAGTTAAAAACAAGTTTATTGTCAATTCTTCATATGAAACCTATGAAGAATTTAAATTGTGTTCCTCACTCCCAAGCTTATAAATAAATAATAATAAATGAAAAAGTCCAAGTGTTCTTTGGGAAAATGCAGATTCCTGCTTCCTGGCAGCCTAGTGGTTAGAGAAGGGAGAGAGTGCAGCATCTTAACAGCCTGGTGGATGAAGCTGTTAGTGAGTCTGGTGGTGCGGGAACGGAGGCAACTGTACCTCCTCCCGGAGGCAGGAGGCTGAGCAGATTGTGTATTGGGTGACATGCATCACTCACAGTTGTGATGGCTTTGCCTGTGAGGCGGGTGGTGTATTTGTCAATAGGGATATTTGACAACACAGGTTCATGTGGTTCACTGGCTCTCCTTGGTGGAAGTATCTTGAATATATTTGCAGCTGTGAAATTGCCTAGCTCTACTAAACTAAAGGAAAAAAGTAACTGTCATCACAAGGTAGAACTCGGCATTTTGAGCTTTGGAGATGTCTGATGACTAATAATAAAGGATTAGGCTCGAGCGACTTTTCAAATATTTTCAAAATTCTAAACTGGGACACGCCTGGGTTGGGATGGTTGATATAAATAAAATTGTGAAAAGAGCATGTAACATTGTGGTCATGTGCAAACACGATTATCTGTATTTTGGCAAAACAAATGACAATTTCTTCTTTACTGTTGTCGGGGATCAGAATAGTCAAAAACTGTGATAGTCCTGGTTTAGACCTGATGTAGTTCTGGTTTAGTCTTAGTTTAGTCCTGGTTTAGATCAAATTGGTCAAAAATAAGGACACCTGGGATATTTCTTGTATAAAACTGGAACAAATCACTGGTTTCGTATAAATCTACTGGGACAGGATGACACAGGGTTCAAAACTGGGACTGTCCCGGGTAAATAGGGATGTCTGGTTACCCTAGATTAGGTCTACTCAAATCTGTGAATGAAACAAAACGCAACTCCAGGTATGTTTTTGAGGAGGCAACAACATTATAACATCGCTTAAAGCTCAAAGGAGTCAATTTATCATATTATAGGACCTTTAAGATTGGAAAAAGGTCTGAAACCAAGCCCCAAACCACTCAAACCCAGACCATTTCATGCACAATAACCCAACAATTTATTATTACATCTGAAATCCACTTGAGAGCGCTATTTCCCCGTGTATCCATCGGAGGGGAGCGCTTTTCTCCTACGGTCTGGTCCGGCTCCATTGGTCAAAGTGTTTCTGACAAACACAGGGGGAGGTTCCCGGAAAAACAGCCGACCGGAAGTGAAGGCCAGAGCCGAGAAGCTGAAGACGAGAGCCGCGGCCGCCGATGCCAGCAGAAACACACGCAAAAGTACAGTAAGTCAAACACGAAATATAGACAAAATATGGTTATTAAACGTGGCAATTACTGATGCTGAATTTGTGGCTGGATCGCTGTATTCCTGGCTGTTTTTCCCACCTGCGTTGAGTTGAGCTACAGAGAAATGCCGATCGGGTTTAGCTTTAGAGCTGGTAGCAAAGCGACAGCGTAATTATCCTTAAAACACCACTCGTAAATATTAATAAGCACATAATAAAGATGTGTTTACAATTTGCAGACGCAGTTTTGACCATGATCTTGTGGATTTGTCAAATAGTCTACGTAATGGCACCGTAAAAAAAGGAAAGTTGTCCAATGACGTGAGAGTTAGCTTACCTATGCTAACAGGGCTACATCGGAACATGTCTTTTGCTAAATTTCTTGCTAAATATTAATTAATCTATGCTATTAACTTGTAACTTGTCAATATATTTACATGTTTTGTTGATATTTAGACATATGACTTAAAACTTATAATTGGGTTGATCGTGTTTTAGCAGTGGGAACAAGTATTAAAAAATGACTCACTTGTTATGTGAATTTTCTATGTTAAGTATATGTAAGATGTTATTTAACACTATCATTAAGCAATTTGTGCATCCAAGGTATAACCAAATTGTATACTTGTATACTTAGGGTGACTAGATATCCCTTTTACCCCGGACAGTCCCAGTTTTGAGCCCTGTGTCCTCTGCCCCAGCAGATTTACACAAAACCATTGATTTGTCCCTGTTTTATAAAAGAAATGTCCCAGTGTCCTTATTTTGGACCAATACCTGGACTAAACCAGGACTTAACTATGACTAAAGCAGATCTAAAACAAGGCCATACCAGCACTAAACTATGACTAAACAGGTCTAAACGAGGGCTATACCAGGATTAAATCAGGACTAAACTAGGTCTAAAATAGAACTATATCAGGTCTAAACTAAGTCTAAACCAGGTTTAAACTAGGACTAATCCAGGACTATTTAGGTTTAAACCAAGTCTAAAATAGGACTAAACCAGGGATATTTCAGGTCTAAATCAGGACTAAACCTAGTTTAAACCAGGACTATTTCAGGTCTTAGCCAGGTTTAAGATAGGGGTAAACTAGGACCATTTCAGATCTAAACCAGGTCTAAACCAGGACTAAACCAGGACTAAACTAAGGCTAAACCAGAGTTAAACCAGGACTCAATCAGAACTAAACCAGGGCTAAACCACATCTAAACCAGGGCTAAACCAGAGCTAAATCAGGTCTAAACTAAGGCTAAACCAGAGTTAAACCAGGACTAAACCAGAACTAAACCAGGGCTAAACCACGACTAAACCAGGGCTAAACTACAGCTAAACCAGAGCTAAATCAGGTCTAAACTAGGACTAAACCAGGACTATCTCGGGTCTAAACCACAGGAGCATAAATTGAATTTAAATTGCAATCCAGAAAACTGCTTCTGTATTTTGTCTCAGATTAAACACTGACCCACACATGAGTCAAGAATGGACAATGCTACACACTTTTTTCACAATTTAATTTATACTAAATATCCCAACCTGGGTGTGTCCCAGTTTTAATTTTGAATATCTCAACACCCTATGTTTGCTACTTTATGCATACCTAGTAGTCTTACAGTTTAAAGTGATTGTATCTCTATTTGTTTTCATGAGTTGCGGCCATTTTGCTTGCTACCTGACACTTTCTGGCTTGTTCTCTTGTGTACCTTTGCATGATGTCATCCCTTTTTAAAACACAGGACCACATGTAATTTCACTGGATGGCTCTGACAATGCTTTGGAACAAGAATAGATCAGAAAGTAATATTTTTGCTGACAGTAATCTTCTCACTGAGTCATTCCTTGGTTTAAATAGCTTACCTGCACAAGTGTTTCTGTCACTGTGTAGCTCCTGTTTATAGAGGAATAAAGATGACACAACCCGGACCTTTGTGACAGGCGAATTTACAGTTTGCTGCTTGAGTTTTTGTTTATGGTGAGTAGACTTTGACCTCTCAAAGCAGTGTATAACGTACTGTGGTAAATTATAGTTAAAAAAGTGTCATTGAACCTATGAGGTACAGTTTTAAAAGAGCTATCTGGACAGTAGTCTTTGGCTCATTGTCTGGAAAGATAAAAGGGGCGTGGCAATTTAAGTATTTATTAGATTATTTTCAATTCAAATTTAGAAAAGGTGGATATTTTAGAGAGAAAAAATAAAATAAAAACACCACACAAAGAAAAAGCAGCAAGGTAATATTTGCAGATGCATATGAATACATTTACATGGTTATAGACTTACAACTTTTGACTTTCAGTATTGACACTGCGGTGACATGCTGGGGGAGTTGTACATGTATGTATTTATAGAGGGATGTTCAGTAGTTTCCATGGTGACACAATGCACACATTAGCAAACACCAAAAAATGCCAAAAAAGTTTTTAGATTATCTGAAAACTCAAAAAAAAAGACAAAGTTGATTCAAGGAAGACATTTTCAGTAGCCTGTGATCAGCACAAGTGTTCATGATCCTGTTTAGGTGTTTGATTTTCAACAAAAAGGTGAGCGTGATGAACGGAAAAACTGTGGGCTAATGCTAACTAGCTTGTGACTGTAACGTTATCTGAGAGAGACTTGTTTAACAGCACAAATCAGCTCACATGTCATAGCTACAACTAAATCATCTTTTTATAGTCAGATTGTGTTAAAATAAAGCTCAGATTAAAAGATAACTTGAGTTACAGAGCTTCAGACAAAGTAGAGCCTCCAGTTAGCATCACAGCAATCACCAGAGAATGTTGACATAGGCCTGTCACAATAACACATTTTGAAGTATGATATATTGCATAAAATATCTTTTATTAAACCGTAACATGGAAACTAATTTATGACACAGAATATCCCTAAAGCTCATCACAAAAGATTATCCCAAAAAACTATTCTAAATGTACAATGTGCTACATTTTTTGCTACGTATTTGGATTTTATTATTACCATTTATATGTTTTACTCTTTGTTATTGTTTTATCTTGTGATACGTGAGCTACTGTGTCCAAATAATTATGGATCAATAAAATTTGTCTAAGTCTGAAACATCTATAGCTCAAATCTCAAACTTCCTCAGTATAACAAAGAAAAAGTGCTCTACTATAAATTTTGACCCTCACAAATGTCCCTTCTATCACATATTGATCAGTAATGTAATAATTATCGTGACAAGCCCAGTATGGCTCCTGTGGCAATACTGACAAAAATAGCATTAATATTTTTTGTTATTCTCTTCATAATGATAATCTAATATTTTTTTTTTACTAATCCTCCAGAAATGTGCTGTTACTACCCTGTAAATGTGTTGATTTAGGTCCAAGCAGTGCACAGTGAATGCACAGTAATAATATTAACTACAAATGTAATTAGTTTGGAAAAGTGTACTATTTGTTAATGCCTTTATATTTTAATTCACTACTTTGGCAGTTCTAGCATAAAAAAATCATATTCTTATTATTATCTATTATAGTTATGTTCAATATTCTACCATTTGCATAACTTCACAACAACAGTTTTGGTATTTTGGCTGATCCTGTGTTCACCACCATATCAAAGAGTCTGAGCATTGTCTTTAACAAGTCAACAGATGATCTCACCTGTTCATCTGGCATTCCCCCACCTTGTTTTCTACACTTTTCTTTGTTTTTCTACTGTTTATAAAAGCGTCTTTTGAACGCCCATAAAGCGCTGCAAAAGCCTCATGTATTATTATTACTCACTACAATAATGGATAAAGTTTTATTTTGAAATGGATGCTTATCTTTGGGCTACACTATAGTATTGTTGCTGTGGAAAGTACCATTTATTACGGTTTATTACGGGCCCAGTTTCAGTTCAGGAAGGATAAAGCAGTTCAGACAGACAAGTTAGGACATGGGTGACAGTGAAGTGACTCTTACAGAAGCTCAACTGCTTAGCTCCACTTACTAAATTTGAATAAGATCATTTCTATTGAATGAACTCATAACCACAGCATCCTGAATGATTAATTTCACTTTTATTTTTTTGTAAATTTGTAGTCGAAATGGACCAATATGTTTTTTTTTTCCTCCATAGACTGTAAATGGACATAGCAAACCCCTCCACTAGCTGTAGAGTATGGGGGCTCTTCTAGCTCTATCGACTCTGGCTCCATTTGACTTTACGTAAAAAAAATATTCGCCTCTCTCTCTGTAATTGCTGCAGTGAGCCTCTCCACTTTCTTAAAATGTTTGTATTAACCCGCTCTACATGATCCTGGTGTTTTAATTTTGCTATTTTGTCTGTAAATTAGTTGCTTTTCCTAATATGGAACTCCAGATTTGCTCCTCTAACTGCTATATATAAAACTGTATAAAAACTGCTAGCCCTGAAGTTTAGATCTCTAAAAAGATGTTCTAAAATGTGATTCTTGTATTAGTTCGTCAGTTCTTATTTCTGTCTTTTTTTTCCAATTCCATGTTAACTTTGAACAGAATCCTATTATTATACTATATTACTATAATTATTATTTTAAAAAATCCCTTAGCAGACAGAAGCAAAAAACTATATATGGAGATAAACTAATATGTGTTTTTTTTTATGTCCAGTGGAATAAATTATTGATATTTTTAGGCCGAAATGTAGGGCCGATTTAGGCAAATTCCAAATTATCTACTTAAAATTCAGTACGAACTCATCCTTAATCTGGTTTTACTGCAAACTGTGTAGAGTCCAGTGTTGTCCTATTTTTGCAGAACCCTTTTTGAACTAAAGTGTTTAAATAAAGCTTTGTGCATATGTACTTCAGGCATATTTAGGCAACAAAATATCGTCCTCTGTGCACTATGCACACTTTCCAGGTAGATGATCCAAATTTTGGCATTAGATTTATCAAACTTCAGAGAGACAAGCAGGAGATGCCACCAGGACAGTCAGAAGGCATCTTTTTAAAGGTACTTTTGAGCAATAAAAACACCCATAACTGAATAAATGCAGCTTATATAACTTTAATACCATATTGTAATTTTTATCTTGAAACCACCTTTAAGGTCAGTACACTAAAAACGCAAATATCTCAGCCTACACTCTCACAGGGCAGGTATAAACAAAAGGAACACCCCTCTAATCTCCCAGTTAGTTTTATAATGCTCTTGGTCTCTTACTCGTGTATATTTTGACTCACGTTTTTATGGCCCTTTACGGCCTTTATGCAAACTCGTTACTCCATTATCACTTGTAAAGTTTATACTTCCTTCAAATTCAGACGTGGAGAAACCTGCTTCTGAAATGACTAAGCATGTGTTGTTAGGTTAATTTACACTTTGGTTGCACTTGGGTTTCTGTTTTTTTTAATTATTAGAGAAGTACATTTTTTATTTATCCTTTGCAGTGACGTCATGCTGGGGGTTTTCTACATGTATCTCTAGTGGTGACACAACGCACACACTAGAACGAAGATGAAAAACTCAAGGAAAAAAATACAAAATGGATTTAAACACATTTTCAGGCACGTGTGTGTCTCCTATTTACAATCATTTAAAGATATTTTTGTGGTTAGTTCTTGGTTAGTCTTGGTTTAGTCACATTTTGTCCTGGATTTTAGACCTGTTGTGTACTTCAGATTTTGGCCTGCTCTGTCAGTTGGGTCACTTCTCTGGCTTAGTTCTTGGTAAGTCCTGGTTTAGTTCTAACTTGGTACAAATTCTGTCATTTAGACGTGCCTTTGCTTTGATCCGTTGACTGAAGTTGTGAGGCCTTATACAGAATGCTATAGGCTTGTAGAATATGGACCTACATTTTTAAAGTTAATTTTGTGGATATATGAAGTCTTCTTTGGTTTGTCCTTGATTTTAGTGTGTTACTTAGTTTAGAGTGGACCCGTTTTAGATTTTGGAATCGTGCACGCCAGTCCCTGTTTAGTCCTCTGGTTTAGTCTTTGATAAGTCTGGGTTTACTTAGGCCCAGCCTACACTGTAAATTTTGGCCCTTCTTTCACCCGTGCAACTGTTTTTGGGATCGGGCCGAGTTTTGGCTCAATCGTGTCCGTGTCTCGTGCTCCGTGTATTGTGCAATACATGGGGTTATGAGAACTGACTAATACCTCACGACCAGCTCCCGATCGGTTGCAACAATATCAAACCTGTTTGAAATCTAGTCGCCTCTCATGAGGGGTTCGCACTGGTGAAGTGGCAAAGAACGGCACAGATTGCCAAAGCAACGCGTTTGTGTTTTTCCAGCATTCTCTGCACCTTCTGTAGTTTTGTACCTTCAGAACAAGAACTCCGGTTGTGATGTGGACGTACAGTGTGCGCAGGCAGATCGCATGAGAGCAACGGTTTGTAGAGTGTGAGAACATGAATTGTGAGCGGTGAACTTTTTAACCTTGAGATTTGGTCATACAGTTTGAGCTTGGAGCTGAGTGACACGATCGAAAATATCACGAGTCCAAGCCCGGCTTTAGTTATAATTTGATACCAGTTTTCTCATGTAGACCTATAGGTGGGGTCAATTAACTAAATTTAATCTGTTGATATCCTGAAGACCAAATTCTGACAATATGCCTCTTGATTTTTATTTATTTTTTAAATCTCACTGAGGTTCTCCTGGTTAAATAAAATATGTTAGGACGAGACGGCTTGCTATTATTATTATTTTTATGATTATAATTTTGCTTATTACATGTTTTATCCCACCCTAAATGTTGTTCAGCACTTTGGTGAGCTTTGGCTGTTTTTAAATGTGCGAACCAAATAAATTTGATTTGATGCCAATGAATCCATCTGAAATGTGACAAAATGTAAATGCTGTAGCTGAGACTTCAATGTAAAACTGTAAAATCAACCCCAAAAATGAAAATGAATGAAAAATATTTTTAATTGTTACAGAAAATACTTGACTTATTTATTTTTGGTGTATATTTTGAAACATTTTCCACCTCTGTTTTACTTTATTTAAAACTTGTGAGGAGGTCAACAGAATTCTAGCCCTGAATATGAATGTAAACAATTAAGTCCTCCTTTTTGTGGCTAAATGTGATACATTCGTAGTGAGTTTTTCCAGTCAGAAGGAAAAAGGAAGTGTCCGTGTTCCTCCTGCTGTGAAGGATGTTCGCATTTCCGCACTTATGTCACCACTTTCCCATCTCACAGTCCATTCACAACTACAGACGCTAAACCACAAACACAAGATTTACAAGAGGCCTTACCTGCGATTAACGGCATTTCTTCTTTTTGTATTGGCTCATGAGACCTCTCCACCCCACAGGAACGACCTATGTACTGCTAAACCTTATGCTGACATTTCTGTGTGGTGAAAAATTGATCTTATATTTAGATTTTTTATGACTACAAGGTTAATTAGGTGCGTTAAGGAGTCCGTATTACTATGTTATGTTTTTGATGACCTCCTGTGGGCTCACCACCTGCAGAGGGGTTCATAGGGGGGTCAGGTGCTATGAGTATTGGGCAGCACGCTGCCCCGCGACCCAGCCGGATTAAGCGGGAGAAGATGGATGGATGGATGTTTTTGATGAGGAAACAACATTATATCTGCAGTTGTGTTTTGTTAAATTGCTGATCTTTACTGAACAAAAGGTAAAAAGTAGATGCTAACTTGAAAATCGCAAGGTGGAACAGAGCATTTTGAGCTTTATAGAGGTAAACAGAGTAATAATAAAGGATTATTCAAACATGAATGAAACAAAACACAACTCCAGGTGCATTTTATACATGGCCTAAAGCTCAATTTCGTATAATATAGGAACTTTAATTGTCCCCATAGAGCAATTTGCTGGAGGATTTTATCTATTGTTCATAGTTTTGGGCGGAGGGAATATAGGTTAATAAAAATACACTCAAATGATCTGGGTGGAGTGAGGGAAATACTGTAAGTGAAGGTAGGGTTGGGAGTTGAAGAGAGAGAGAGAGAATGAATTTATGAAGAATTTATGACCATATTAAGTTATACTAATATTTTGTTATGTTGTTTTTTATATATTTTTTATTATATTGAACATTTGTGAAACACCATGGACAGATTAGTTTACGTGTTATGACTTAAGGGGGTTTATGACCCCTGAGCAAATTGAAATACCATGAACCAAGTTATTATAATGCATTGACGAAGCTTTTAGGACGTAGTTGCTGTGCCATGCCTTTAACGCCACTGTATGAAACTTTTTAGCTAAAGAATACACTAAAATAAAAGCACAGTTTGTTTTATTGCGCTAAATGATGCGTTCTTTCTCGCGCTTGCTGGAGGGTCTTCCTTCTGGTTGATTCTGTGGTAATATTGTTCTTTTGGCTTTAATATTCCCCAGTATGGCATAAAACTGATCCATCTATAGACCCTTTTAGTGTCAGTAAACAGTGATGATGTAGGCACAGTTGCACACGCATTTTGGCAACAGAAGTACGGCAGAACTCAGCCACTTCTATGAAAGGATTATCGCCAAAAGACCTAGAATATTTCCTCAAAAAGCCGACTTTGGCAAACGGTGTCTGACTGCCAGGTCCTTGTGCGATCAGTGATTAAAACTTTAAAACTTTAGTCCGCCAGTAGAATATTGATTCTGACAACCACACACAAAACAACCAGACATTTTGGTGCTGGAAATGTTTTTATCTCCATCTTCTTTTGTCTGTTTACAGTCTGAATGAATGGGGAACAATGCCACTTCTGTCACCAAAAATGTGAAAATAATGTTGCAAAGTGTGGTTTTAACTTTCAATTTCCATGGGATCATGCGGTTGACACGCCACGCCACCTCCAGATATGGTGCCTTTGAGTAAAAAGTTAAAGAAATTTGAATAGTCACTATTACTATATCTCTGCAGCGTGTAAGGCAAGTCATTCAAAGCGCTTTACAGAATAAGTAAGACATTAAAATCACAATACAAACAAATGAAAACATAAAGAAACATCCTAAAATAAAAAAGAGAGATATTCAATGAGAGAGCAGTGCAGTACAATACGTTACACAGGAGCAGTGGTGCAGCCCCTCATATCAGATGCAGCCAGTGCATCTGACCTCGCCCTTCAGAGGGAACAGCTCGCATTGAAAAGAGATGAAAAGACGCCGCTAACGGACGATTCTCCGGGTTTGGAGTTTGTCCTGGGGTAAACCTGGGAACATAGACTATATTACTGACCAACCTTTATAGATTTTCATTTTAGAGAATAAAATAGGCTGAAGTAAACAGTGAAACCCCAGGCATAGGTATAATAGTCACTCAGTTTAATCATAATTTTCAAAGATCTCTACTTAATAGAGCATTTTGTGAAACCTGTTTTGTGAAGGATTGGATGTTATGACGAAAAATGCAATACGTTTTTTTCCCTCATATTGAAACGTCAATTTCTTTTTTTTCCCATTTGATTTTATTTTGCTAAAAACAAATAAAAATGTACAGTATATCAATATGAACTTCCTGAACATGCTGTTGAAAACACAAAATCTAGCCTAAACTCTGCTCCAAATCAGATGTTTTTACTGATGGATGCAGTCTTCTCCATTTAAAAAGATCCAAGCTTGTAAATGACCTTTTATAAAGTCGCAATTCATTCATTGCTCAGCCCGTGACACGATAAATCAAAAGTTCTTATGTTTTTGTTTTGTAAATCTGATTGGTCAATGGATACAAGACTTCGGAGTAATGTTATATCAGTGTCAGATTTTGTTTTTCAGTTTTTAAACCTAAAGCGCTATTAAAGTGTTGTTGTATAGTATATTTTAGTACATAAGAGTATCAAATATTTTTCTCCCATGGACATTAGAAGCAGTTGATCATCTTCTGAGTGTGTGTCGGCACAAACGGGTGGGAGAGCTGCGGCGCCTCCTGCAGTTCAATGAGCAGTCCCAGTTTGACCCAGTGAACAGAGCGCCTTTATCCTCCAGGACCACGCTAAACCCACCAGCGTACTCTGGGCTCAAAGGCTTGGATGGACCGGATGTAGACTAAAGGTCATGGTGTAGTTGAAAGGTGCACTGTGGAACTTTTCTGGTGGAGGGTACGCAGCTTGCTTGCTTCCACGGAGATGTTTTTTGTGTAGTGTGAGATGCCACAGTATGGCAATCCACTTATCTTTCTTGCATTCAATTACAAGTACTTTTATTGCTCAAAAATGCCACAATATCGCAAGGTGATACAAAGTGTTTTCTGTGTGAGAGAAGAACTAAAGAACATAAAAATGCAGGTTTGTGTGTTTGAATGTGTAAATGAAACAAAACACAGCTTCAGGTATGTTTGTGATGAGGAAATAACATTTTAACATGTCTTAACGCCATTCTTACTGTGAGCAAGTTCGTCTCGCCACAGATCTGACCTGTTGTGTTCATGGAGATTAATAGGTTTAATAACGTCATACTGTGGAACATCGAGGTAAAGTAGCTGGTGGACTGTATTGAGACTTAACCTTAGTTTTAGCTTGTAATTGGTATTGGGAAAAGCACAGTAATGGACAAATGCATTTTACTGCACTGTTGATACAGACCAGATATCAGCTCCAAAATGTCTGTTATCAGGTTCTTTTTTCAGACTAAGGCTTTGTTTTCATAGCTGACAGTTTTAACTGCTCACTAGCAGTCTTCCTCAGAGTGTGACACTGTGACATGTCTGGTCAGCTGATTTATTCATACAGGCTTTG
The DNA here is from genome assembly GCA_030686955.1 of Odontamblyopus rebecca. Lineage (NCBI taxonomy): Eukaryota > Metazoa > Chordata > Actinopteri > Gobiiformes > Gobiidae > Odontamblyopus > Odontamblyopus rebecca. The sequence goes on from CM060667.1 coordinate 11,862,130, forward strand.
GTGCTGTCTTCCTACTGGTGGCGGCAGAATGACGGCGCCATCTGCAGTCCGACTTCTTCAGGACATATCCTCTTTAATCCAGCGATGATCTTTGTTGTCCTCTATCCCTATGAGGTTTGCTTTGTCCCACGCCTGTATAACCTGTATGGGATCAGGTACGAAAACAAACCCTTGGTCGGACCAGTGAATTGAGCCCAAACAGAGCAGGTGGTGGAGGGGGCGGAGCTTTATGCACAACATCTAATAGCACTGCATTGGTACAAGACCGAGCCGCTTCTAAATTAAAGTTTACTTTTGAAATCCTGGCGTTTACCATGATCAGCCTGTAAATACAGTAAATCCAAGCCTGTTCTGCCGTTTCACTGTAGACCTGATACAAGTGGCTAAACGTGCCCAGTCAAGTTCGACTTTCCTATTGAGAAACACAGAGCCAGAGCCGCACATACGTCCTGCTGGAGCTACAAAATAATTCTTCATTAATCAAGATAATGCCGTATACCCTGGTAAAATGCTGAGAAGTTTTAACAGTATCAACATTTGGATACAGCTCAACCCTAGTAATAAGTTTACTGATCACATTGGCCCAGAGAATCTTGTTTTATTTACAGAGTTGTTCTATAGTTACTTGAAGGATAAATAACAGCGACACATTGGCTGTTTAAAGAAGTGGACTAAACTGTAAGTGGCGTCACCCATAGCGTTTGCTCCAGTCAAATGAAGCTCACCGAGGCTTGCCGTTATGAAAGTAACACCGCTAGCAGTTACAGAAAGGGGGTGACAATTTTTCAATAAAAAGTGAATTGGAGCCAGAAGCGTGCCCAACTTCCCATGCTCACTTTCTTTGTGAGCAGGTTAACCATGTCCATTTCTAGTCAGGTTTAAAGTAAATTTTGTCTCAAGCCTCTGCACTGTTGTCTGTTGATATCGGTTATTGGATATCAGGTAGTGTGACCTGTAAGCCTGTCAGGACTACATATTTTGAAGTACCATATATTGCTGATGAAAATATAGACATTAAACAATAATACTGAAATTAATCACTGAGAAAATAACCCTAACGTATGATTATCACCAAAAAACAATTCTCTCTGTACAATATGGTTAAAGTAATTACCGTGAGAGACCTGGCCCTTGATGAACATATCCCCCCTACACACCCTCAAACACGACCGCTGTGAACATGTTTTATGGACTGAGCCCAGATCTCGTCACATGCTAAAGATTAAGTCCTGGCTCAACTGGTGACTGGGAGAAAGAAAAAGTATATTCAGAATTTTCTTCAAGTTTTAATCAAGTGGATTTCAGTCAGTGAACAGCTGGGCTCTTCTAATGGAGAGTTGGAGCATGTGATTTGGCTCCGAAATTTAACTTTTTCATGTCTTATGGCAATGATTAACCGTCTGTATCGTTCATGTTCCAGAAATGAACTTTGAAGTCTTTTTTATTCTGTTTGTTGACAAAACTGAATCAAATTAGATTTTTTTTTTTTGTCAAATCATATAGTCTAAAAGGGGAATTGTGTAACTTTTCTGGTACTTTTCTTCATGGAGATGTTATTGCTTTGTCTGGAATGTTCCAAAGTATGGCATTAAACCGTTCTGTCTTCACTGAAACCAAACCAGACTAAGTTACAGGTCAGATCTGTGGAGAAGCACCCTCACTCATAGTCAGAATGCCTGTTTTTCTAGGGGTTTTTGAGCTACAAAACCACCTGTAATTGAATAAATGTAAGGTAGAGCTATTTAATGTCATGCTGTGGAACATTTCAGGCAGAGTAATGACATATCCATGGAAACGAGGAGGTATCGGACCCCAAACCACAAAGTTACACCAGTTGCACTTTTTAATATAATCTAATCTTTATGACCTGTACTGAAATATATAACTCTAAATTACTTCTACTAACTTTACTACTACTTGTACTTCATTCAGATGTTTTTGCTCCTGACATAACAGTTTTGCCTTTAAAAACTCATCACAGTCGCCCTGTTGTTGTGATTTTGACATGCTCAGCACTTGGATTTCTTCTGCAATCTTTTACTTCCTACTTTTCGCTGAGTCGAGTTTCCTGTCCACCGAGAAAGTGCAACTATGGACCACCACAAAACTCATCATAAAATACTTTGAACAACTGAACATGTATTTCCTCTTTGTTGGCTGGTTTCTGTAACATTTTTGTCATTTTATGGCTTCATTGTTAGAAGTTTAGTGGCTTGTTAAAGGTGCATTATATAACTTTTTCGTTAATGCTCCGTCACTTCACGTCGCTTGTTGCTATGGATATGGCATTGCTTTGCCTGGAATGTTCCACAGTACGACATTAAACAGTTCTACGTTACATTTATTCAATTACAGCTGCTTTTATAGCTCAAAAATACCTAGAAAAACAAATCTTCTGACTCCATGAAGACCTATGAAGATTTAATGCCATACTGTGAAACTTTCCAGACAAAGTAATAACATCTTTATGAAGAAAAGCATTTGACAGACCACCAAAAAAGTTACACAATGCACCTTTAAATGGTGTCATATTACTATTTTGAGTTTTTAACTGGGTTTTATTGTTGTTCCAAATATAACTGGATCTTTGTTACGTTTTATTTTAAGCTTTTAAAGATGCACTGTGTAACTTTCCTGGGTAACTTTCCATGAGTCTGCTATCTGTCTCCATGGTGATGTTGATTCTTTGCCCAGAAGGTTCTGCAGTATACCAGTAAACTGTCTAGCATTTTGTTTCTAGTTACAGCTATTTTTACTGCTAAAAATGCATCCCTTGATTTATTTTATTTTATTTTATTTAAACGCTTTTGTGTTTAATTTTTTGTATGAAAAGTGCTCTATAAATAAATTTTGATTGATTGATTTTTTTTTTTTTTTTTTTTTTATGTGTGTGTGAGTGGGGCCTCTCCACAGATCGTAACCTGCTTTTTTCCTGAAGTTTAATGCCGTACTGGGAAACCTTTTTGGCAAAGCAATAACATCTCTGTTGACGCAAACATGCGGCAGCACCAGAAAAGTTACATAGTGCAGCTTTAAGTCTGAATGTATGAATGCCAAGGTCTCTAAAGCTACATAAAACTCTCTGCATCTGAAAAGTTGAACGTGCTTTTGTGACTCTTCCTTTAGAGGATACAGTAAGCGGCCTGTGAGTGTTTTTTTTACAAACATAGACTGAATAAACTGCATGCTTCTTCTTTTTTCTCATTTGTAGCTTCATCTGGAATTTCATGACCTCCCTAGTTTCTGGTAAAGTTTGTGAATACTATATTACAACAAGGCAGTCAAAGATGCAGCTTTTTGCTACATGTTTAGAGATAAACTCAAAATCACTGTCCTATTGGGCCTGTTTACTGTCAACAGTGAAGTTTGTGCAGCAACAGGATCTCGGAGAGACGCTGAGCACTAGGAACAGAGAAATGAAAAGAGGGCGTTACAAGGATGAGATTCAAGTTTCATGTCTCTTAGAGCCATAGCTGCCCCTGGGCAAACAGTTTTAGTTTGGTTTTCAGCTAATATCTGCAACTTATCTGGAAATAATTCATAAAAAACAAGTTAAGATATAAAGATGAGTCAGAGGGCAGAATAGAAAATGTTTGAAGTAAATATATTTGACTTTGACTTGGACAATGTGAGAAATGACTTACACAAAACTGACTCTTGTGAGCTTAAGTCATGTTATAATGTCACAAACATGCCTGGAGTTGTTTTGTTTCTTTCACACACGTTTGAGTAACTCTTTATGTAACCCTTCCCTAAATCTCCAAAAGCTCTGTACTGGTAGTTTTCAAGTTAACGCCTACGTTTTACCTTTAGTTCAGTATAGACTGGCAATTCCAGGGCTGAAATTATCCAAATGATAAAAAGTGTTTTCTGTTTGAGAGAAAAACTCATGTGAAACATGTGAATGAAACAAACACAACTCCAGGTCTGTTTGTGATGAGGAAACCACATTATAATATATAGTAGATCAGAAAATAGTGTAATATGGACCATTTAAAAAATCAACAATATCAAAACAGTTTATCTGATAGATCAAAACAGCTTGAAATTAATTAATTTGAATATAACATTCTGGGTGTAAGAAAAAATCGATTCAGTGATACTTAATTGCACAGTTTTCAAATTGACTCAAAATGCATCTGAATCGATTTTTTAAAATTATATTTTTCACAAAAATGCATTAGTTTCAATCACAGTTCTCGTGATTTAAAAAAGATTTTAAGAATTTTATACAATTTGATTCTCGTGAAGGTGTAGTTGACAATATTATTAGAAGTAATTCTTGATAAATTGCAATATATCCATTGTTTTAGTATCGGGATATATCATGAAATATCGAGTTGTGACATGCGTGTCATGATATGCATCATGTCGTCAGACTCAAGGAAATGCAAACCCCTATAACATATATGTTCCGATAAAACATTTTAAGCCCTATTTGCACGGGATTAGTTTAATCTATGGACCTTTAGTGATTTGTAATAATCGCAGGATGCCCGAGATCTTAATCCTGTACAAATACGCCATATCTGTAATTTGTAAAGTAAAAATTATGCCACAAATGACCAACTATGGGTATAGTTTGCCAAACACAGACTTCCGGTGATAATACTTGTCCCGGGCGAATCTGCATCTCAGTGTTTGTTGTTATAATTGTGCACCTTTTCTATCTCTTTCTTTTCTTTCTGCGTTCTTTTCTCTTTTAATTTCTGTGTCAGTGTCGGTAAAATAGAGGAATTTACAGACTTTGCTTATCCCATGCGAGTAACGCAGAGGTGTTCCTGTAATTTGCAAACTACCAGACGTCCTCAGGTTGTACTTATCTCATGCAAATAGGCTTTTAATGAATATGTTTTCTTTTGTTTCGCAGTTCCCATCGGTGAGGTCTCTTCCATCGGCTCTTCCACCTGCCTGACCTGAGCCTGTCCCCCTCTGCCCCGTCCATCCTCTGCACTTAAACGCTCACAAAACTAAGCATAAACTCCACAGACTCTTCCTCCTCTCCTCTCCTTCCTCACCTCTTCCTCACCTCTTCCTCTAACCCAGCGCTATGGCAGGGCGAGGGGGAACCACACGGACCAACGGCGCCGCTCCGGGCAACAAAATCTGCCAGTTCAAGTTGGTCCTTCTGGGGGAGTCGGCCGTGGGCAAGTCCAGTCTGGTGCTGCGCTTCGTCAAAGGGCAGTTCCACGAGTTTCAGGAGAGCACCATCGGAGGTGAGGAGAGGGCATGGGGGGGTAGTACCGTTACCATGGCGACGCAATGCACACATTAGCAAACGCGGCAAGATATGATTTTAGATGGTCAGAAAATGAAATAAAAACTATAAAATGGATTAAAATTTTTGAAGAGCCTGTGATCAATACAGGTCAATAAATACATTGATTTTAACATTGTAAAACACAAAAAATGAAGGTGCACTATGTCACTTTTTGGTTGGGGGTCCTTTACCTGCTTGTTTCTTTGGATATGTCATTGCTCTGTCTGGAATGTTCCACAGTATGACATTAAACAGCTCTACTTTACATTTGCAGTTATGGTAAATCCTAATGAGTCTCCAGTGTCCATCTCCTTTGGCATAAAACTGTTGGCCTGTGTGAACGGTTGTGGGTGGACTTTTTAATACTGCGGTTTATGACTGTAAACAGAACTGCCTCTTGGAGATAAATAGGGCTTTCTGAACTCGTTTCCATGGATTTCAAGTGGTGAAAATTAGGACAGTTGCCAGAGCATCAGATTATACAAAAGGAAAAGCTGTTTCTTTTGAACGGTCCAAAGTAGCACCACCGAGAGAAAATGTTATGACAGAAACCCACGTACACAGCCTCACTACACGATACTTCTAAATGTGTTACCTCAGTTTTCCTCTCTCAATCGCCTTTTAATACATTTCAAGTGATATCAATATTCTTCTGGGGTATCTGGAGGCACTGCTCTGTCTGAAACTTTGTGTAAAAACAAAGCTCAGATCCCACTCTAATTTGACCATAAAGAACTGACTTAAAAATACAGAGAGAGATCAGTATTTGCCAAGTAAGGGCTGGGCGATGTGGGGGAAAAATGAATCCAAACCACATGCTTTTACTACAGAGGATTGGCCATGGACCTCTTCAAAAACCCACTTCATTGATGATTACACATGACTGTAAGCTTTTCATCTTTCGATTAATTGCCAACTGTAATCCTGTCATGATAACACATTTTGAGGTATGATATATGAGGCGATAAAAGATCATATTGAAACTAAACTAATTTATGCCATGGACACAATAACTCTACAGCAGGATTATTCCCAAAAACGAATTCTATTACTAAAAAATTAACATAATAATAATACATTTTATTTATTAGGCGCTTTTCTGGACACTCAAGGTTGCTTTACAAGTACAGAAACAAATTAAGTACAATTAAAACACAGAGTTAAAACCCTACAGTTAAAGTGGGTGAATGAAGCAGAAAGCAACACTTCAGTAATTAGTTTATTAGTTTATATCTGTAATGATTCATAGGAGTGATTAATAATTCAATCCTCTACAGCTCAAATGTAATCATAAAACAGAAAAAAAGTTCTTTACTGGAAGAAATTATCAAAAAAAGGTACCCACAGTAAATATTGACCTTCACAAATTATTTGATTTATACAGGCCTATTGTCCAGCCCTATCCATCGTATAAAATATCTTAAATATATATATATAATGATGAATCAGATTTGAACTGCAGGATGGTTTAGGGGTCAGGTCTTTGGACACGTTCAGTGCAACATGCCTCGACACGTTATTGAGTCTCTGCTGATATGTAAAATAAGACAGTTGTGAACAAATGCCTTTTTCTCTGCTATTTGTCAAAACTTAAAGTGCCCATATTATGCCATGTTCAGATCTGTTATGTTTCCTCATCAAAAACAGACCTGGAGTTGTGTTTGTTTCATTCACACACATTTAACAAACAAACTCTGCATATTTTTAGGCTGAGTTTTTCTCTCAAACTGAAAACACTCTGCTCCACCTTGTGATGTCATGTGCTAATACAGGCACACACCGTCACTTAAATCAGTTGGAGAATTTACGCCCTGTAATTGTCAATCTCTACTGCAGCGATCCCCAACCTTTTTTGCACCACGGACCGGTTTAGTGTCCGACAATATTGTTTCACAGCAAGATCAGAAATCAGAAATCAGAACGGTTTTATTGCCATATGAGTGAACAGGGTCACAACATTAGGAAACAGGTACAGTACTTGGAGCGGAAAGTAGACAAACACTAAACATGCAACAAATACAAGAGAATAAAATAAATAGAAAAACAATAAACTATAATATACCACAAAAAGATATGTTTGAGATAAGATATGTTTTAGATGGTCCAAAAATGACAGGAAATAAATCTAAAATGGATTAAAGAACACAAGTGATCAATACCAGTAGATAATTAAATACATTGAGTTTAACATAAAAAAACTTAAATTTAAGGTGCGCTATGTCACTTTTTGTTTGGGGGTCCTTCACCTTTTTGTTTCTATGGATATGTCATTGCCCTGCCTGAAATGTTCCACAGTGTGACATTAAACAGCCCTACCTCACATGTATTCAGCTACAGGTGGTTTTATAGATCAAAAGTACCTGGAAAAACAGGCTTTTTGACTGTGAGCGAGGTCGCCTCTCCACAGATCTGACCTGTAACTTGTTTTTTTTTTGGTCTCCATGAAGATGAAAAGGTTTAATGCCATACTGCGAAACATTCCAGACAAAGCAGCAACGTTTGGATGGAGAAAAGCATTTGATTTTACACAATGCTTTTAAATGTCATAAGAATCCATTTTGAGTAATATAAAACTAGAACATGTTATTACAGTTAAAAACATTATGTCCTCTACAGGTTTTTCCTTTTGCTTTGCTGTTAATCTTTTGCTTTGAGGCAGAGGAGTGGCCCAACCTGTTTTTTTTTTTTTTTTGCTGTGATCACCTGACATCTCGCAAACCAAACTCCTTACACCATATGAATATTGCCCTTGTATAACTAATTACATAACGCGTTCTAAATGCAATTAGCCTGACTGAGAAACAAGACTTTACTTACACCTAAGTTAATCGAATTTCACCTCAAATGCTCTGCTTAAAACGTAGCCTTAAGGAGAAGAGATTTTGGACAGCAGCGGGGTCACTTCTTGTATCTGTGTAGAAACCCGTTACCTCATCACTGACAAGACGAGGAACTGGATTCGAATTGTTGTTTTCATTTTCCTGTAACGCAGCGTTTGGTTTCGCTCTCAGTTTAGCCGCATGATTTTTGATGAAGATAAAAATTGCGATTGGCATAGATGTTGCAAGATATGTTTTAAAAGGTAGGATTCTGTTCAGAGTGCGAACAGCAAGAGACGCATTAACATTTAGCTGAAAAATGAACGGACAAACTAATAAAAGAATGCATTTCATATTTCATATTTGTAGGGTCTGAGCTGCAGTTTAAAGATGTTTCTATTAATAAAAACAGGAAATTCCATGACATCATATGTGAAGCCCTGCGCCTCTTGGTCAGATTATGTGGGTTGAAGCTTTTATTTTGCACATTTATAAAATATAACAATGAAAAAAGCACACTAGATAAAGAAAAGTAGGTGCCGGAAGAGGCAAAAAACCCAAAAGAGCTTATATTAAAGCCTCCACTTTATGAATATATTAAAATTGTAGCTGTGCATTACTGAAAAATTACTACATTCACACACCTTAGATTAGACTTTTTGTAATTTTGAAACTCTTTTGTCAAAGCAACGTAGGCAAAGTGTGAAAGCTGCAGTTAACTATAGGTAATATAATGACTAAATGTATCTGTATCTCTGGGCATTTTTAGATTAAGAAATTAGAACCGTTGCCGTAGCATTTAACAATTTAAAACTGAAATAGTATACACCCAGTGGGAATAGGAGTCCTCAGTGTTGCAACAGCTGAAACAGAAGATTTAAAGTTTGATATTTAAAGGTGCAGCGTGTAATTTTTCTGATTTTTTTTTTTTTCTTGTTTGGAATGTTTCGCAGTATGGCATTACACCTTTCTTGCTTCTCTGAGGCCAAACCAAACCAAGTTACAGGTCAGATCTATGGATTCCTGTTTTTCTAGGTATTTTTGACCTATAAAACCACCTGTGATTGAAAAAATATAAGTTTTTAAGCTGTTTAATGTCACACTGTGGAACATTCCAGGCAGAGCAATCATAGGTCTCATCTTAAAACACACTTTTACTCATTGGCCTTTAATATCGTATGAATTGCGTGGTCATCTGTGTCTTTTATTTAATTTTATTTGTTTATTTAATTTATTTTTTAATCATTTTTCGCTTTATGCATTTTAACGCTTTTCACTTATTGTATTTTTTTATGATTTGCTGTCTTTTATTGTCTTAATTTGTCTGTGCAGCACTTTGGAAACTGTCATGCTTATAAAATGTGTTCTATAAATAAAGTGGATTGGACTGTAAACAAGAAGGTGACCGGTCCCCAACCAAAAAGTTACATAATGCAGCTTTCCAGCCATGTAATAAATGCTCAAATCGGATCAGCGTTGTCACCTTCAAATTAAACTGTTAAATTCCGTGTATACATGTTACAAAAGTGCATTAACTGTAACCAGCCTTTACTCTTAAATCAGAATCCTTGTAAGTAATGGCCTATGGGAAGCTGAAGACCCGTAAATGTAAAAGACATCAGCGTTTTCTCTGATTCCACTGAACTTGTGGTCACTGCAGTTAGAGATTACAAATCTTCAGACTATGTGCTCCGCTGTGAGGCCTCGGTTTGGCATGTGACACAGGGCTGACTCAGCAGGACAAACGCACCGGTGCTTCCTGCCATTCATAGGATTTTTTTTCTCAGAAATTATGATGAAAATCCTGTTGCTACTATTTCTTAACGTTGCATTATGAGTTTTATTTCAAACCACACACTAAGGATCAATTCATGCACCATTAGAAGTCACAAGTTTGCTCCTGTTATCGAGGTCCCGTAGCAGTTCTGGGCAGTTATTTTTTTTCCATGGGGCCACATGAGAAACAGAAATATTGTGGAGGGCTGGGCCAAAATGTTTAACTCAATTCTGCATAATATGAATTGTATTTCTTTATAAAAAGCAGTAAATAGCATTGTTTTGACAAGCTGGTAATACTGGTAAGAGTATAAATTATGATTACGCAATGAAAAAGTGAGGCTGCCAAAAAATGTTGATTAAAATAAAAGCAATGCAGCTTTAGTCCATGCATGAGGTAAAATGATTAAATATGTTTATTTTGTTATTCCAAAAGAGCTTAAACGGGCCGAGTCAGAGTCAACCAAAGGGCCGTATGTTTATTTATTTGTTTGTCTATTTGATTGGGACAGTGCAGGTTAATGAACAGACATGACAAAATGCATGAATGTAAACGTGCTGGATTGTAGCCACGAGGCTCATTTCCATCCATAGTCCCACGGGTCACAGAGGTCAAAAACACATCAGTAACATTTAGTAAAACAATATCATTTACATTAAACAATAATCAGACCCTATAAACAATTTTCCAGACTCACCAACTGCACAATCATACACTCAGCTCCACACTCCACAGGCAACGTACAACACTAAAAAATTCTAGTCAGTCTAAAAAAAAGCTCAGGAGCTGCACAATGTCCTATAGTATGCAAAATTGACTCCCGTAAGCTTTTAGTCAGCTTAGAATTTTATCTTAACCCTTTACTATTAGTCTGTCTATATCACCAAAGCTGAAAATACTCCGTTCCACCTTGTGATGTAATGAAGTGGTAGTTTTCAAGTTGACAGCTCCTTTTACCTTTTGTTCAGTGGAGACGGGCAATTCCAGCATGAACACAGCTTAAAAATATGCAGTGTTAAACCTGTATGAATGAAACAAAACACAACTCCAGGTACATTTGTGATGAGGAAACATTATTATAACATGAGTCTAAAGTCTAACAAAGCCTCGGACAGAGCATGCCCACAGTTAGCGTCACACTTCCAGAGAATCTGGATGATCAGCTGCAAAGTATCAATAGAAATGTTAAAATGTCGCTGTATTATCTAATCTTTTTTTATTGACTGGCCTTTTGTCCCTGTTTCCTGCAGCGGCCTTCCTCACACAGACGGTATGTTTGGACGATACAACGGTGAAGTTCGAGATCTGGGACACGGCCGGGCAGGAGCGCTACCACAGCCTGGCGCCCATGTACTACAGAGGGGCCCAGGCCGCCATCGTGGTCTACGACATCACCAACACAGTACGTAACATGCAAGATAATAACACAACCACACACGTTTTTAACTCATTCGTCGTCACACTTTTCAATTTGATTTGTTTTTTTTCTTATTAAAACAAGCAGATTCAGCTTTTGAAGGTCCTATATTACACAAAATTAACTCTTGTGAGGTTTAAGACATGTTTATAATGTTACTCTGACAAAAACAGACCCGGAGTTGTGTTCTGTTTCACACATGCTTCAGTAACACTTTATTATTAGTCTGTCTACATCCCCAAAGCTCAAACTGCTCTGTTCCTCCATTTAGTTGTTCTTTTTAATGTTTCAGCTACTTTTTACCATTGATTCAATACAGATTCCAGGTCTGTATTTATCAAAACGATTCTAGTGAAAGTGTGTGGAGTTGAAAAACAGCCTAGCACTTCCTGGATTACCACATGACATCACAAGGTGGAACACAGTGTTTTCTGTTTGAGAGACAAACACAGCCTAAATATGCAGTGTGTGTGAATGAAACGAAACCAAATTCTGGGTATGTTTTTAATGAGGAAATAACAACATAGATCAGAAAATAGTGTAAAATGGGCCCTTTAGTAATGCACAACCCACTGTACTGCCCACATGTATAAGAAAGCTACATGATTTTCTTTATTGCTGCATTTAGTTGTATTTAATGTATTTATTAGAGGCTTTTCCTTCATATTAATTTCTTGCAACGTGTCAAAGTATAATCGTATAAAAATAATTGCCAGCGACAGTGTCTTGACTTCAAACTATTGCATACCCAAGTATATTTGGTATTTTCAAGCTTTGTTTCCTCAATAAACAAAACATTTCCTTCATTTCTTACATGCCATAACATCAGTCACTGGTATTTAATCTTCATGGCCTCTTTTTAGAACAGTTTCTTTTATTTTTGTAGGTTTGATCAGATTATAGGAATCAAAAAGTGTCCTGTAATGTCCATGTTGTGGGCCATGTTCACACAGTTCGTTGAGCTGCTGACTCCGGTCTTTCTGCTGTCGATGATTGCTTAATTCATTTAAACAGCTCCGGACCTTTGCTCTCGTAATTTGCAAACTCATGTAATCAGTCAACATATTTCAGCTGTTTTTTAAAGATTTTTTTTTTTCTAAGATTGTTTGCATTTTTTTACTCTTAACTCACTTACATTGAAGTTCAGCTATTTGCAATAACAATACAGTCACGACATCTTAAAATGCTGATTATTTGTAAAATCTGTTGTGAGTTGAGTAGCCAAAAAATGTATTCAAGTAGTTGTTTAGTAACATTATGTCAAAGTAGAAAAAGTACTTTGGGAAACTACTACTCAAGTTAGGGTAGCGTAATGGACGGAATTTGAGCTTAATGTAAATAGAAGGACAAAACTATAAAGAATGCACAGAATACAGTATTTTCAGAGGATCAACTACATAAATAAGAAAAATTAAATCATTATTTCAAAGTAAAAAAAAAAAAAAGTGCTTTAGGAAACTTCTCGAGTAACTGTCAGGACATAATATCCAGTCCAACTTTATCTGTTTAGCACATTTGACCAACACAAAGTCTCCCAAAGTGCTGCACAGAGTAGGCACAATACAACTTAACACATTAAATAAAATAAAGCATAAAATTAATAAATACACAAGTCAATATAAAGCATAAAATATACTAAAATTGGCAAAAAGAAAAATAGTAATAAAAAAAAAAGGCAGTCAGAGGACCACATAATTCTCACGGTGTCTTAAAAACCAGTGAGTAAAAGTGTTTTTAAACAAGACTTTAAAAAATTGACTGAAGGGGGCGCTCTTAATGTGTGGGGGGAGAGCGTTGCAAAGTTTAGGACCGAACACAGAAACGTTTTAAGTCTCGTTTTAGGGACGACAAGAAGGAGCCGGACCTCAGACCTCAGAGTGTGTAATATTTGATTTTTAATTTGAAGTGAATGTAAATAAAAGGACAAAGTGATAAAGAATGCTCAGAATACAGTATTTTCAGAGGATTAACAACACAAATTAGAAAAATTAAATCATATCTAAAGGAGCAATACAAGAAACACATGTTCAAATCATTTTTATATTGTCAACATAAAGATTTTGAAACTTGTAGATTCACAGCGGGAAGAGGAACTAAAACTAAAGTCAAAGTACTTTTATATTCAAATATATTACAGAGGTAGTGATGGTGTCAAAATGTACTGGCGTCTGTGTTATTTACTTAGACTTAGACAAACTTAAACCTAGACAAGCGCTTTGTGTTGCAATTTTTTGTATGAAAAGCGCTCTATAAATAAAGTTTGATTGATCCACAAGGGATTAAGGTTGGAACAAGACACAATTTCCACAAGAAGAGACGAGATATGAGATTGGATCCACGAGAACGAGACAAGATGAGATGTCCAATACATAAATTTCACAATTCTGTTTTCAGTTTTGGCCTCACCATTTAAAATTTTTGATTTCATATTTTTGTTAACATTCTAGTCCTTCTTTTTGGTACTTTTGGACATATTTACGTCAAAATGTAAGACTCTGTCCAATCCAAATGTAAATACTTGAGGGGGAAAAAATCTCACAAGATCATTTTTCTCATGTGTGCACGATCTTGTGGCCATTTTGATCACACATCACAAAATATTAGAATAACAAAGAGAAAGAAATATATAAATGGTAACAATAAATTCTATGACATTAACCTGTCCAGAGAGTGAACCGGAATTGAGCAATTTTCCTATAACCTGCCACAAACATATTACCTCTTAGTGTAGGTTAATGTTTTTATGTGTATTTTCCCTGACAAATAAATAAAAATTAAACTAAACAAAGAAGTTACTCAAATAAACATGAGAACTACCCACCTGGGCTAACTCGTGCCCTTGTATTTTCAGGACACATTCACACGTGCAAAGAACTGGGTGAAGGAGCTGCAGAGGCAAGCCAGTCCCAATATCGTCATCGCTCTGGCGGGGAACAAAGCCGATCTGGCCCAGAAGAGGAACGTAGACTTCCAGGTACAGACGGGTTTGAGACTGAATATGATCAAAATAAATGTATAAATGATAAATATTTAAATTCCCTGTGCACTGTTGTTTTCAGGAAGCACAAGCGTACGCCGACGATAACAGTTTGCTCTTCATGGAGACTTCAGCCAAAACTGCTGTGAATGTCAACGAGATTTTTATGGCCATTGGTACGTCATGTTCCAACAAAGTAGTTTCTGTGATCTGTAGAAGTTACAGGAGAAGCATGGTGACATTTTTGCAGTCACCATTGCATCAAATCGGAGAAAATTAAGAAAAGAAGGCAAAAGACCTGGATATTAATTGAGTTAGTTAACACTGCTTTGTCACCTAATACTCCCCATACTAGTTTTGTGTGCTAATCACTAGGGCTGGGTATTATTAAGAAGTTGCCGATACAATACGTTTTTCAATACAGTGCAGTTTTGGTTCGATATAATTTGATACAATATACTTCAAATCGATTTGATATCATTAAAAAAAAAGGTAAATCATTTCTGTGATACTAAAAGTTCACTAAGTTTGTGCAAAGTTAATATGAAAATCGCCCATTTTACTCATCAAAACAGTGAAAATGTCAGCACAATTGTAGCTCTTACACAAAATAATTTAGTAATACCAAAAAATACTCTTGGCGATATGTATTGACTCCGCAGCCCACAATATCAATACTGTATCATCACATTTAATGATACCATATTTCAATATTTTTGCACACCCTTACTAATCACTATGGCGAAAGAGGCTAAATGTCCTTTTGTTTATTATTTATAGTTGCTAAAAAGTGGTGGAAAATAGTACAGATACCTAAAAATACTGAAATCAATTTTACAGGGGATACTTTGAACCTTCAATACTTTTGAGAGTAGATTTCTTTTGACTTTACAGCATTTTTGTTAACTGAAAATGTTGTTGAAATGGTTGATGGGTTATTTTTATTAAGCATTTATGGACACATCTTACTGGGAGGTTGAGTTGAAGCAAGATATACACATAAAACTGACCAGGAAAATTGAAAAACCACTTCAGTTTTACTTCAGATTATCAAAAAACTAATACTCTTTTTTTTTTTACCACTGTGGCTGACACATCCAGTATGAGCCTTTACAACATCAATATCTAGAATTTTTTTGATAAATTTGTCGCAGGTCCAGGTGCTTTTGAATCAAAATTATGTTTTTTAAACCTGCAACATCACAGCAAAAATACATCCAAACCCACTTCATTTCTTATAGCAGACCAACATAACAATTTCCAGGGCTGTACATATAAAGTGAACATTAAAAACAATAAAAGGTATTAAAAATAAGAGGGCATAAATGCTCAATTTAACCTTGCAAGTCCTAAAACACTAAAAGCAGCAAAGTCAAATAAAAGTGAACCCATAAAATAATAAATTAAATAAATAAATAATAAATTAAATAAATAAATATAATAAACAAAAAATAAAGCATATACACATTGCTTGAAAGAAAAACGAAAAACTATAACTACTACTTCATGCCGCAAAATGCATTGACGTATTCCTTGTTCTTTGTAAACAGCCAAGAAGCTGCCTAAGAACGAGCCACAAGGGGGCGCCGGAGCGGGTGGCCGGGCTCGAGGCGGAGTGGACCTTCAGGAAAGCGCGCCACAAGGAAGAAGTGGCCAGTGTTGTGGAAGCAGCAACTAACAAAACCACCACAACAGCAACAACAACAACAACAACAAACAAAACCCAACTCGCACCAATCTACAGCTATGATCAACCACACCAGATGTCTACCAGCTGTCAAACAACCAACTACACCCCCTATTGGCCAGACCGAGGCACAGTCCGGGCCCTAAAACACAGCACAAATTAACTGAGAGAAACCAGAGGCCAGTAAAACGCCCACTGAAGGTTTCCGGTAAACTATAACAACAGACCAAGAAGAAGACCAACGTAACTCAATCATGTTTTAAACCTGGGACTCAACTTGCCGTTCCGTAACCTCGTTTGGATGGACAGTTTAGGGGAATTATAATTGTCCCATACGTGGAAGGAGGAAAAGATTAGTCATTACAAATTAATGGGCCGCTACTGCTTCTACTAGTGTATTTGTGTAGAAAAAAAATAACATGGAAAATATATGGGTTGGCCCCTTGTCCTTTCTATTCTTTCTTTGCTGTGCGTTTGTTTCTCAGATCGTTTTCATCAAAGACTTTTAACTGGAGGCGCATGGGCAATTGCTATTTGGCTTTCTTCAATCTGGAAAAGGATAATGACAACTTAAAGATGCACTGCGCAACTTTTCTGCCTGCTTGTCTCCATGGAATTGCCTGAAATGTTCCACTTTATAGCATTAAACTTGTATGCCTTAGTTATTCAATTACAGTTGTTTGTATCAGTCAAAAACACCTTGAAAAACATGCATTTTTTCGGTGATGGGCTGCCTTTTCAGAGATCTGACTTGTAACTTGGCTTAACGGGGCCACCAACTCATTATCTAAAGTTTCAAGTCTCCGTGGAAACAAGCAGGCAACGGACCTCCACTCGAAAAGTTACACAGTGCGTCTTTAACAAACGCAAAACTGTTCCTCCAATGAAGCTGTGTAGATTGAATTATTGCAATGTTAATGTTATCACTATTATTTGACACAAGCTAAGTATGATTTCTTACCATGCAGTCCGTAGTCCACTGTCACCGTAATTTTTAGCATTAATGTAATGTTTTTGAATCATCGTTGTACAAATAAAAAAACATGCAGCAAGTTTTTGTTTTCTCGACCAAAATCACTTTATTGTGTATTGAAAACAGATTGCTGTATTTGTATCAGACTTTTCAAGTTTATAATATTAATCAATAGTAGTTCTTATCGTCAAAAAGCTTCCCGATCTTGTTTTGTCGACCTTAAGTGATGGATTTTTTTTTTTATGTCTTAATTTTTCTGAAGATCTATGGTATTAAATGCACTGGTTCTGTCTCATCATCTTTGTGGATTAAGATGTTGTCCTCTGCCTCCTTTTAATTTTAAGTTTTCTTTTTTCTATTCTGTCATTTGTACTCTTTATGGAGGGAGGGACCGGTCTCCTGTCAGCATCGTAGCACCTACACGGATGGGAGAGGGCTGAAACTAAAGAAGAAAGATGTAATTTTACCAATAAAAACAAGGAGATGGTAACATGTGGATGGTCTGTTTATCATTTGGCATCAATAAAACCTGCATCTAAATGATAATATCTGAAATGGAAAGT
The DNA here is from genome assembly GCA_030686955.1 of Odontamblyopus rebecca. Taxonomy (NCBI): domain Eukaryota; kingdom Metazoa; phylum Chordata; class Actinopteri; order Gobiiformes; family Gobiidae; genus Odontamblyopus; species Odontamblyopus rebecca. Next base: position 11,879,603 of record CM060667.1, read on the forward strand.
AAATATGACATTTTTTTACTGGCAAGTTGTCTCATGTTGGTTCACACTTGGATTAGCCTGTTTAATAGGTCAATTAGTCATGAAGACTACATTACCCAAAATAACACGGGTTAATGTTGGGTTAATGTTGCGTTTAAAGACCTTCACTCAAGGCAGTTGTAACGTCATCACCACAGGAGGACGCTCTTCCTTTGATGGATTGCCAGACTGGGAGTAGTCAAATTTATCTTATTGTTTCATTAATAATAATACATTTCATTTATGTAGCACTTTTCAGGACACTCAAAGGCTCTTCACAAAATAATATAAACGTCAAGTGAAAGAAATTATCTAGAAAGATTAAAATTGTTAATAGTGTAAAAAAAAAAGAAAATGTATTTAAAGATTAAAATCAGACAAAATAGTTGAAATTGTATTATTGTATTTGTCTCTAATGTTTTCCAGTCCATTTATAGCTGCATTTATTGAACCACAAAAAATGTAATTTTGTTATTGTCTCTTAACATATATTTTGGGCATTTCTGGTAACAAAATAGTTGCAAAAATAATAATGGCTCTTTTTTTTCTTTTTTTTTCTAAGTTATTTATTTTTGTACTCTAAAATTGTGTTGTAGTTTGTGGACATCCTTTTTCCGACAGCTCCTGAACTCAATAATTAACAATAAATTGGCTCTATGCATTTATTTATTTATTTATTTATTTTGCTTTTTTAAAATTACTGAACTTCTAATTATTACTGAACTCAATAATCAACATTAATTTGGCTCTTAGCATTTCCTTTTCATACTGTTTATGTGCGGGTTTTTTTTTTCATTTTTCTACTCTAAAATCGTGTTGTAGTTCGCGGACATCCTTTTTTCCCGACAGCCCCCGAAGCCGTGGGCGGAGCTGAGGCTTCCATGGCCGGGAGAGAGCGCACCTCCTCCGGGCGCAGCAGCGGCAGTGGCAGCGTGGACATGTCCGACCCGGCAGCGCAGGCCCTACAACCCCGGCTCCTGCACCACCAACAGGGCGCCTCGGGGGGCTCGGCTGGGTCCACGGCGGCCGCTGCTCCCTCCTCCGCGACCGGGAGCAGCGACCCGGCCAGACCCGGCCTCAGCCAGCAGCAGCGGGCGAGCCAAAAGAAAGCCCAAGTCCGAGCCTTCCCACGGGCCAAGAAGCTCGAGAAACTTGGCGTTTTCTCGGCGTGCAAGGTAGTTAGCCTTTAGCATTAGCATTAGCATCATCCTTTAGCATTAGAATGAGCTTTTAGCATTAGCCTTTAGCATTAGAATTAGCATTAGCCTTTAGCATTAGCCTACCAAAGTTCATCACAACAAAGCACGATCGGGTTAGCATTTGTGATTGTACTCAGTGTTCAAATGCAGATTGCGGTCTAAAAATACTAACATGCACAACTATAACTTCATTACTAGCAAAGTGTATGCATTAGCTAGCCAACACAAGCCATATAACATAATAAAACGCGTATTATAACAATGTATTATGCCATCAAACAACATTATGCTGCAGAGATCATTTCTGTGGTGTTTTCATGCGTGACAGCTACGTTTTTGTCATTTAGGCTAACGATACGTGCAAATGCAATGGATGGAAAAATCCAAATCCACCCACGGCCACTCGTATGGACCTCCAGCAGCAAGCGGCCAGCCTGAGCGAGCCCTGCCGCAGCTGTGGACATGCCCTGGGTACAAACTAGCCACACTTCACCCCCTAGGACCATAACATCATTAACCATTGCAGTATATCTGGAGTTTAATGTTTTGTTTTTCATCTACAGCGGACCACGTTTCGCACTTGGAGAACGTATCAGAGGATGAGATCAACAGACTGCTTGGGATGGTGGTGGATGTGGAAAATTTATTTATGTCAGTGCACAAAGAAGAGGATACTGATACCAAACAAGTCTATTTTTATCTCTTCAAGGTGGGAGCAGTGCTTATTCTGTAATCTAATCTAATATAGTCTCTTTGAGGGCTGCAAAATGAATCACAATCAGATAGAAATCACAACTGGCAAGTCACAAAGGTCTTTATGTTCAAAGAACTACAGTTTTGTCCACAAACCAAATATTCTTTCTTATTCTACAGAAAACTGCTATTGCTTTAGCTTTAGTCTGTGCAAACGTCTTCTGAAATGTGATACATTTTAGTTCATATTTCAGTCTTTTTTTTTCAGTCAATTCCAAACAGAATCCTATTAAAACATAAATCGCAAATCTTATCACAGTGCTTACCAGACAAACTGTAATTTGATATTTCTCCCAAATTATTCAGGCCTATCTTTACATATTGGACACATTGTCATTAATAATTCACAAATCTTTGTCTGTTTTAGTTGTTGAGAAAATGCATCCTACAAATGAGCCAGCCCGTTGTGGAAGGATCTTTGGGAAGTCCGCCCTTTGAGAAGCCAAACATTGAGCAGGTAAACAGGTCTTATTCACTGCTATCCAATTTCAAAAAGGATTAGGGCTTAGAGCTTGTTGATACTTGTGATCCATGAATTTGTTTTGTTTTTATTCTCGGTTTATAGTGTGTGAAAAAACCTGTTCTCAAGACCACATTGTCTTATTTTCAAAATGCTTTATATATAATTTTATTGAGATGGGGGCCGATAGAATTAATATTTGTGACATATAGGGGTAAGGATGGGACAAGATCTCGTGTCACAAGATCTCGTGAGATGACATTGTTACAAGATTGTTTACACAGAGGAAAAAATTATCTCATGAGATTTTTGTCTTCATATATTTACATTTGCCTTGGACAAAAAATGTTAATGTTGCTGAGTAACGTCTCTTGATAAGATGTAGTTTCAAAAAACAGTGCGACAATGACTGAATGCAAACTATAAAATTAAATGGATCAAAAATTATGAAGCCAAATTTATAAACTAAATGGTACAAATTATTCATGAAAAGTTGTATAAAAATCTTGTTTTGTCTCATTCTCATGGCCCAAATCTAGAAATTGTGTCCCATCCCTATAGGGGTGGGTAATATGTCAGTGATTGAGCATGAGCAGTAATAATTAAGCTTTTCATTTATTATTATTATTATTATTATTATTATTATTATTATTATTTCATTAACAATGAACAGAATACATTTTGTCAATCCAACAGAAATATTCCAAAGTGTCTTAAAAATCTTATATAAGGTTTAAATGTCAGTTGAAAGAGTGTAAAATTATCCAAAAACTGACAGAAATATCACTTTGTTTGGTGACAAAACTGATCGCTGTTTTATATTTTATTTGATTCTTTTTGCTGCATTTTTGTTTCATCATTTGTGTTTTTTTCCATTAAAAACATTAATACAGAATCTACCTATTGGCACCATCTGAGTGTGTGACATTATATTTTTATCATATTACAGGAGCTAATACCCTTCCAAGTTTGTATAATTCTTAGGACAATAGTACACGATATCATCTAAACAAGATTATCCCACTTATTTCAGACTCGGTTTTCTATATAATTTGACAAGAAGAGCTCGTGCATTTAACATTTGTGTAATGTAATCCCCTATTTCCATCTCTTCCAAAGGGAGTCTTGAATTTTGTGCAGTATAAATTCAGCCATCTGGCGCCAAAGGAGAGGCAGACCATGTTTGAGCTTTCCAAAATGTTCCTCTTGTGCCTAAATTATTGGAAACTGGAGACGCCAACTCAGTATCGTCAGCGCACTCAGAAAGAAGACGCTACGGCCTACAAAGTGGACTACACCAGGTCTGTGCAGAAAGGAGAAGGATTCAGTTTTATTCTCAAATACCATTTTAAACTTGGACTTAGACAAACTTTATTGATCCACAAGGAAAATTACTTAGACACAGTAACTCAACACATCACAATATAATATAATAAAGAGTAAAACTATAAATGTATATATGTTATAAACTATAAGTAGCAAAAAAGATAGCAAGAAATGTGTATGTACAAGTAAACATAAAATAAGTAATAATAAAAATATCTCCGCTTTATACAAGAGGTCACAAGGAAAAAAGAAAAAGATAATTAACAGAACATACGGTTATCTTTTGTACAGCTGGAGTATGGTATGTGTCACTATTTGCAAGAAAATATGTTAAAACAAAATTTTTGAAAATGTGTGGTTTAGTTTTTATATGAGAACTAGCATAAACTACACTAATTTGAGTAAACTACTACTTTTCTTTTGGACTTTTTTTTCAGTCAATACAGAAATCCTATTTTTGTCCTGCTGTTGTGGCCAATAAAACTTATTTGCAGATATTAATGGTTTTGAGATCTTTAGTAAAGGCCTAAAAATGTATGTTATGCTGTTGTAAAGTTCACAAATTAACTTTCCACTTGTTAAACAAATTTGAAATGATTTTTGATCTGGGATGTGAGTAATTTTCTTGTGCAGTTGTGTAAACATACAGAAACATTTATGTGTTTAAATATACAAAGGAGTCACTAAGGACTAATATTGGCTGCATTGGCAATATCGAACCAATACTGATATCTGGGTAAAATGATCTGATATCTCCTATACTAAAATACTACCTACTATACTCCCCAATTTGTGCATTGAGAAGTGAGAACTGATTTTAGTTTCTTGAATATGATTAAGTAAGTTTTTATTTAGCGGCTCTGCAGATTGAGAATAAAGTTGCAGTAACATAGAGACAAGCTATGGATGTTCCCTCAACCAGAAAAGTTACATAATACACCTTTAAGATTATTATTAAGTTTATTAACTGTGAGATTAGTAAAATTTGATCTGGTCTTACTCTTTGTGCCACAGTTTTTGTTTTATCCTGCTGTAGAATAAGGTAACAACACTTAACATATGATCTACTAATAATGCAGGTTGCCATAATTATTTTACTGTTTTTATGTTGCTGATAACTTGGACCAGAATACAGGGTTTCATTTCTGTGTATCTTTTTATACTGAACTGACAAATTAATTCTTCTGATTCACAGCATTTGGATTTAAAGTTATGATGTATTTTATGTCCTCTTCTTTGTCAGGTGGCTCTGTTACTGCCACGTCCCACAGAGCAATGACAGTTTACCCCGATATGAAACCACTCAGGTGTTTGGACGCAGTTTACTCAAGTCCATCTTCACAGTGACGCGGCGCCAACTACTGGAGAAGTTCAGAGTCGAGAAAGACAAACTGCTGCCAGAGAAACGCACACTCATCCTCACTCACTTCCCCAAGTTAGTGCCAGTTGTAAACATCTCCATGCCACATTTATATTTGTTTATTAGTTCATGTTTTGATAAACAAATTGTGCATGTGTTGGCCAGGTTTTTGTCGATGCTTGAAGAGGAGATCTATGGAGAGAATTCACCGATCTGGGAGGCAGATTTCATCATGCCCGCTTCAGATGGGGCACAGCTCGGGCAAACAGGTGAGTTACACTTCCTCCCTTATCGACAAGCTAAAATAATTGTCTCAGAGTAATCACGAATCCTTAAGTAATAAAATAATTGTAATTAGTGCTGCAGGTACTATAATTTCCTCCACAAACAATTTCATTTCAATCATTTTAATTTTGTTATTTGTTTTGTTCATGAAAGATGAATAGAAAATAATTGTTTCATGCATCAATGTGAATGAAAAGGAGCAGAAAGACGTATAGACTTAATAAGTAGTAATTAGTAATATCTGCCCCCTTTTCATACAAAGTGAAACATTTCTTACACTTCAACAGTTCCAACTACATTTATAAGCAACTTATTTACGTGACATACATAATATTAAATACTTGCTAATTAACACAAAAGGACAGTTCTTACTTTTTAGCATATCATATTTGGCATTTCTTTTCAACACCTGAATAGATTTTGAAGCTTTGATTTTTGTCATTTAGACAGTTCCATTAGGTGTCACCTTTGATCAAAACACATTTCACACAAGATTTCAGTTTCAATACTTCAGTGCCAAAGGTCAAATATGGAACAGTGAAAATATCCTGTCTTATTCTGCGTAAAAACTGCTAACTGTAGTTTAGGTCTTTAATACATGTTCTGAACTGTGATTCTTGTTCATATTTCACACTTTTTGTTCATCCTTCTGGATGTGTTAAAACGTGAACTTTTTAACAGAATCCTTTGATTAAAACATAAATCACAAATCTATATTACACTTAGATATTCCTAATTTGTTCATCCCTAAATGTAATTGTATTTTGATCATTACTGTTATCTGGACTGTACAAACTCTAAAACACATGACAAATACCTTTTTGTAGCCATAAAAAATGTTAAGTAAGCATTTAACAACGAGGAGCCGTGTGTTACGTGGTTTTAACGGAGACCGCGGAGTTGTGTTCCTCCATGAAGTGCGTTAAAATTGCATAACGCACAGCTCCAACAAACAAGCATGCAAATAGAAACCATCGCGTCCTGAAAAGTTATCGAGCTCATTTAAAGTTATCATGCGATTAATTGATTTATTGATTATAGTTACAGGCCTAACCATATTTAAACTTTTTATTTGGTTGGAGATTTTCAAGTTACATTTATAATCAGTGTAGAATAGAAATCATTTGTAGACACTAGTCAAAATTAAACACTTGACAATAATTCTAGATAATCTTAAAACTGATAACTAATTTATAATTTGTTGTCTTGTGCAGGGATCAGTGCTTCTGTTGTTTCTGGCTCTCCTCGCCTTGTGAAGGGTCTGAGCAGTGCCTCCTCTCTCTCCAGTCTGGATGCAGGAGTTACAGAGACTATAACAGGTCAGTGAACGCAGCACAATGATGGATACTAATTAAAGTATTTGATGAAAGACGAGTTAATTGACAAAGAAGTGGACGTGGCTCTCAAACTCATTGGGATTTTGTGGGAAACTATATAAAATGTCCCACGAACAAGTATCGTGATAAAAAGCATACATATTTTTATTGTCCCATCCCTAGTCTCTAATAGTAATAATTAAGTTCCGTGTTTGTCATGAAATATCCAAAAGTTAAATTCACAAAGTACGATGTAATCAGTAGAAAAACAGTTTCTAGCTCCCATCTCGGAGGACGACGTTATCACAATCCAGGATCTGAAAATCACCAATATGCATTTGTATTTGATTTGTTTGTCGTTTCAGGAGAGAAGCGTAAACTCCCAGAAGCGCTGACGCTGGAGGACGCCAAAAGGATCCGTGTGATGGGAGACATCCCAATGGAGCTGGTGAACGAAGTCATGATGACCATCACAGACCCGGCCGCGATGCTCGGACCAGAGGCAAGTTCAAAATAATGTGTATGATCGTCTTTAATGTCAGGGCTGAGTGGGCACTGGAAGTTTAATATACTCGGGGTTCTCACGGACATGGAAATCCTGGAAAAGTCATGGAATTTTAGAATCGCTTTCATATAACTACAGTGTTCTTTTAAATTATCATTAGCCTATTAGGATTATTTCCGATTATTTTCATATGTCTCTGACGGCTAACCCCCACACACTTTGATTAACAAATGTTCTACGGCAAACACTGCATGACAATACTTTTGTTTAAAAGAGACGACAATAAAACCAAAAGCATAAGGTGAGTGGAAAGGGTTAACATTTCATATTTGGCCCTAAAAGTATGCTAAATTCTACACATGTAAGTGCTGTAAAGTCATGGAAAATTGACTTAAGGTCATGAAAAATTCATGGAAAAGTTTTTAAATAACATTTTAATTTACAGTTTTTATTTTATAAATTAATTAGGTCTGCCAATATTTTGACGCCGATATGTAGGTCTGATTTTTATGACTTTGCCCAAAATAGATGGTTTTTGTTTATTTCAAGGTAAATTACCTAACCTGTGTCATGTGTGAAACCTGCCCTGCAGTTTAGACTAAAGCGCTAAAAGAAACTCTATATAGTTTCCAAAGTGCATGTCAATCCACTATATTTTGCATTTTATATTCCAAGTGCATTGCTAACAAAAAAAATGTTTAAATAATGATAGGGGAGGTTTTATACTTTTACTAAAATAGGCAATAATAATGTTTGCTGAAACTATTCGATATCATTGCATATATCTGGCCTGCAACAAGTCTATTCCGTGTTCACCACATTTACGACCCACATAAGCTCCACTAACCTCTACATCCTCATCATAAATACGCAGTATTATCTATCAAGGCATAAATAACCGCCTCCTCATTGACGTTCTTATTATTCGTTTGTCTAGACGAGCCTGTTGACCCCAAACGCAGCCCGGGATGAGACAGCGCGGCTGGAGGAGCGTCGCGGCATCATTGAGTTTCATGTGATCGGGAATTCTCTCTCTCAGAAGTCCAACAAGAAGATCCTGATGTGGCTGGTGGGGCTGCAGAACGTCTTCTCTCACCAGCTCCCCCGGATGCCCAAAGAGTACATCACAAGACTGGTGTTTGACCCGTGAGCACATTGTTTTATTTGGATTTAGTGTATTTAATTACATTTTCTCTTGTTGGTACCTCCTCAAAAACAAACCTGGAGTTGTGTTTTGTTTCACACATGTTTGAGTAGTCCTGCATTATTACTCTGTCTACATTTCCAAATCTCAAAATGCTCTGTTCCGCCTTGAGATTTCATTTTATTTTTTGTTCAGTAGAGATTGGCAATTTCCAGGTCTGAAATCATCCAAATTTTAATTTAAAAAACACAGTGGGTTTGTGTGTTAAACATGTGAATGAAACAAAACACAACTGGTTTTGATAAGGAAATGACATTATAACATCAGGAAATAGCATAATTATGGGCCCTTTAAAGGTGCACTATGTAACTTTTTGGTTGGTGGGTCCATCACCTGTTCGTTTCTATGGATATGTCATTGCTCTGTTTGGAATGTTCCACAGTATGACATTAAACAGCTCTACTTTACATGTATTCAATGACACATGATTTTATAGCTCAAAAATACCTAGAAAAACTGGTCTTTTGTCTCCACAGATCTGACCTGTAACTTGGTCTGGTTTGGTCTCCATGAAGATGGAAAGGTTTAAAGCCATATTGTGAAACATTCCAGACAAAGCAATAACATCTCCATGGACAAACGCATGTGTTGGGCCCTCAAAAAGAAAAATTACACAATGCAGCTTTTTAAAGCCACAGTTTGTAAATGTTTAGCCAAAAACATAGACTAAACTAAAAGCTTTTCTGTTGTGTGAAATTCTTAGACAAACGTGTACCGGTATTTGTTGTGAGCAGGATTGCATTTCCACAAACCTGACTCTTGTCTGCGTGTTTCCATGGTAATTGAATGTTATTTTGGTTATAATCGTTCACAGTATGACATAAAACTAATCTATCTTCATGGTTTTAACTTTCATGCAATAATGCAGGAGACTTCTTCAAAAAGTTACATACTGAACGTTTTTAATGTAGTTTTAATGCAAGTTTTTTACTGGATAAAAGAGTCTTTGGTTCCACCGCATCAATCTTACCTCCGACGTTTGCTTTAATATTGCATTTCTCTTTTAAGCTTTGCCAGTGATGGATTTTTCAGTCTTTGGAAAGGTCTTATCTGTTTTATATTGTATTTTCTTCAAACATTACTGGATTGCTTTTCAAAACAAATTTTATGAGCTTATGTTAGTTTTCTGGTGTTCCGTTAAATGCTTTTCTCCATGGAAAATGCGATTGTTTTTCCTGGAATGTTTCACAGTATGGTATTAAACCTTCTTATCTTCACGGAGACCAAACCAGACCAAGTTACAGGTCAGATCTGTGGAGAGGTGAGAGGCGACACCGCTCACAGTCAGAATCCCTGTTTTTTTTTTTTTTTTTTTTTTTTTTACATTTTTGAGCTTTAAAACCATCTGTAATTGAATAAATATAAGGTAGAGCTGTTTAATGTCATCCTGTGGAACATTCCACACAGAGCAACGACTTGGAACCAAACAAAATGCAGTGCACCTTTTTAATTGTTCTTGTCATGTTTATCTGAATATACCTTTCCTTATACATATTTTTCTCTTGTCTTTATCAGGAAGCACAAGACCCTGGCCCTTATCAAAGACGGCCGAGTCATCGGAGGCGTCTGTTTCCGGATGTTTCCCACTCAGGGCTTCACAGAGATCGTCTTCTGTGCAGTGACCTCCAACGAGCAAGTCAAGGTACAGCAGCTACTATTTACTCACAGCTAGGGATGGGACGAGACACAATTTCCACAAGACAAGACGAGACGAGAGAAGATACGAGATTGGCTCCACGACAATAAGACAAGATGAGATTTTAACAGGATTTCTAATATACAGTATAACTATCACAAACTGTTTCCAAATTTGGTCTCATTTTTTTGTTTATTTGATTTCATATCTTTGTTTCTGTTCAAGTACTGATGTTTTGAATAAGAGATCTAACTAGGCAACACGTGACCCTTTTTTGTCTAAAAAAAATCTCAGAAGATCATTGTTCTCATGTCTGCATGATCTTGCAGCAATTTTGTCTCATGAGATCTTCCAAGACAAGATTTTCTAGCATTTCTACTCACAACAGATTAAAAAATACCCAAAATGTAAATATATTTGTGCTGTTTTTATTTTAGGGCTATGGAACTCACCTGATGAACCACCTCAAAGAATACCACATAAAACACAGCATCCTCTACTTCCTCACGTACGCCGACGAGTACGCCATCGGGTACTTCAAGAAGCAGGTGTGTGATCCATGTTTATTTTGTTTGGAGTTTGTGTTTGTGTTTGGTTCCATAAAGTACGTTCATTAGGAATGGGACGAGATACAGTTTCCACAATATGCGACGAGACACGAGATTGGAACTACGAGAATGAGACAAAATGAGATTTTGACTTTCTTTAGATGAATAAACTCTGTAATCCAGTTCCTAATTTTAGATTTTATTGTACGACTTTTAGTTTACTTTGTTTAATATTTCTGCTGTCATTGTAGCAGTGCTTTTTGGGACTACAGCTTCTCAAAAAAATGTAACTCACTGGTACTTAACTCAGTTTTTATCCAATACATACGTAAAAACATGGTGGGAAACAAATCTTACAAGATCATTTTCAGCATGTGTGCAAAGTCTCGTGGCAATTTTGTCTCGTGAGATCTTGTCCCATCATTAAAGTCAGCCGTACACTGTGCAATATTTTCGATCCCAGCTCAAAATGTACGACCAAATCGCGGGTTTAAAAGTTCACAACTCACCATTTATGTTCTCACATTATACAAACTACTTCAGCTGCATGAAACCCTCACGACAGGCAGACTGGATTTCAGGTTTGATATTCTTGCGACCTACGATTGCCAATCAGGAGCTGGACGGTTCTCGTTGCCCCATGTTTAATACACAAAGCACAACACACGATTAAGCCTAAAACAGTCGCACAAGTGAAAAATCTTCGCAGAGTGTATGCCTAGCTTAACATTCAGCTTATGACTTCAGTAACAACACCACTTTTTACACTTTCTCTCACAAAGAATACATGAATTTCTGTCAAAGTATCCGTTGATAGTTTGATAATAAAACATTGTAACTTTGTAATTACTGAGATGTACACCATAAACCAGGCATCTGTATATTGAATTTTCACAGAAACTGAACTTCTGTCGTTCTATCCAACCTCTATATCAGTCTTAAAGGTTCACCGTGTCATTTTTCTGGTGACGGACCGCACCTGCCTCTGTGGAAATGTTTTTTTTTTTACCTGGACTGTTCCACAGAATAGCTTTATAAATCTAACTATTTCTATGGCGTTAGAATACTTTCTCAATGCACTGGTGAGCAATTTAAGCACTGAATGGACATTTAATGCCATATTGTGTAACATTCCAAGCAAAACAGCATTTTCATGGAGACAGAGTGGATCCCGTACCAGAAGTTAAATGGGCTCTTCACTCTACATGAACCCACCACATAGGCCCTGCTCTAACTCATCTTCTCCTGTCTTTCTCCTGTGATCTCAGTAATATATTTCGTCTTCACAGGGCTTCTCCAAAGACATCAAAGTGCCCAAGAGCCGTTACCTTGGTTACATCAAAGACTACGAGGGCGCTACGCTAATGGAGTGTGAGCTGAACCCCCGCATCCCCTACACAGAGCTGTCCCACATCATCAAGAGGCAGAAGGAGGTCAGTGTCTTTTATGAATGAGTATCTTTTGACCAGTACTGTATGAGCAAAGGGTATTAAAAGTACACAACGTAATAGTGCTGGGCGATATGGAAAAACGCATATATCACGATATTCCACAATAAAGTATGTTTTCAGTTATTCTCTGAAAAAAAATCAAACCTTCTTTAGGTGATAGAAGAGGTTTGTTGTGTTGGTATCGGGTGCGAGAATAGTCTTGTAGCATAGTTTGCATATGGTCGTCTTCTGCTCCCTGTCAGACGTCTTGAACCCAAAATGTATCCAAATCACAGACGTACCTCCTCTGTTTGGTAAAAGTGCTGCTGCTGCTGCTGCGTGTCCATCATTCAGCACTCATGGGTTAAGTAACATAAAACATGTCACAAACCCACGTGAAAATCAAAGAACGTAAAGCAGCGTCATGTCGCACAACCACAAGACAGTTTCTGTGTGAAAAATCTCTTTTTATATATACACTTTGAGTGTGCCTAGTGACAAGACAACACTAATACAATAGTCGCAGGATTTTTAATGATATATTTGCTGTAATAATTGATAAAATTAAGTTACAAACGATAGAAGAGAAATGGCACGATAGACACTTTATCGTCATATCGCACAGCAGTACTACATAACTTTTCTGTTCAAGGGTACACCGCTTTCTTCTCAGTATGAAGATGTTATTGTTTTGCGTGGCATGTCCCTTATTGTGGCATTAAACTTATCTATTATTACACCTATTCAGTTATGCCTGTTTTTGTTCATTAAAAATACCTTTAAATATGCATTCATTCACAGATCAAGTGGCATTTCCTGCTTGTCTCCTTGGAGTTAGAGTAAAGTTTAATGCCATATATATATATAGAGAGAATATTCCAGGTGAAGCATTAACATTTCCATGGATATAAGCAGGCAGTGGACCATCTACCAAGTACGATAACATAGTTTAACACGTTTAAATTCTTTTTTTTTTTGTTTTAGTATTTGGATCTATTGAAAATTTAGAGCTGGAAATTTGAATTCCTGGGTCACAAATTACACAGTATAGATATCGCAGTTAATCTGTACGTAATCTCATTTGTCCAGTGGTTGGGTAAAAAAATATAGATTTCAAAGGTCGGTCATATGGGGACAGTGTTTTCTTTTTTAATTTTAGACATTCGTAACCAAGATCAGGGCAGATTTTCAGGGCAAAACTCTTCCCTTCTCAGGCCAGTACCTTCAGATTGAAAATAACTTCAGAATCAAAGTCCAAATGTTTCATTTTCAGAGACATTGTTCAGATGGCTACTTTTCTCAAACCTTTTCTACTATAGCTCATGTGTCTGTGTTATAAATATTCATAAATGTGTTTTAAATTCACTAGATCTGATTTTTACTGTCTTAAAAACACCGGCCATTTCAAACGGTTTGCAGTGGTCCAAACTAAGACTCTTCTCACTTACCTTAAGCATTCAGAGGATCCGAATTAGTCCCCTCGATGAGTTTATAAGCACGTTTCACAACTTTCATAGTTTTACAGTCACCGTAAAGCTAATGCAACTACTATGCTAATGAGCACCTATCCGACAAGAAAATACTTGGAGTCAAACAGAAAACGACTCACTTAAATTGACCTCAAGACCTGTTTATACAATATATCAGCACTAGGGCAAGAAAAAATAGGCTAAAATGACAGGTACATCCACTTAAATACTGGACTTAACTGTGCTTTTTATCCCCAGATCATAAAGAAGCTGATTGAGAGGAAGCAGAGTCAGATCCGGAAGGTTTATCCTGGACTCACCTGCTTCAAAGAGGGAGTGAGGCAGATCCCAGTGGAGAGCATCCCGGGCATCAGTAAGTTCACCGAGGAGATACTAAAGAAAACTACTAAAGAAAACTAAACAACGCACTTACTCAGAGCTTGTTTTGTTTCTGCTACAGGGGAATCAGGCTGGAAACCGAGCAGCAAAGACAAAGGGTATTTATTTTATTTTATTTAGATATTTAGTTGTAACTTTCCCAGGATTGTACAGTATCTCCCAGGATTGTACAGTATCTCCCAGGATTGTACAGTATCTCCCAGCACAACCAAACAAATGCACTTGGTTTTGTTTTGTCAATTTTCAGTGTAACTTCAAACTGATTTTAACTTCTTGGGACATTATTTTAAAGGCGCAATATGTGAATTTGTGGTTATCTCCATGGATATTTTATTCCTGATTCCTGAATGTTTCCTGAATGTTCTGCAGTATTGCATTTAACCTGTTTACGCCTAAAACGCCTGCAAAAAACAGTCCTTATCATAGCTTGAGATTTTAAAAATTCTGTTTATGAAAACCTTAAAATTTCAGCCTCTGAAGCACATAAAAACATAGAATAAAATGTGTTTAAAAGGTAAGAGTCTCAGCTTTTATTAGATTGCATCATGAAATTTGATGAAATGGAAAATGAAATGAAATTTGCGTGATGAAAATAAGGACAAATCAACAACAATGCTGCATAAACGCACCCGGCATAAATGGGTTTAAGCAAAGATCAGATTCACGGAGAAGCTGGAAGAATGTAGGTGTTAAAGCAATAAAAACACCTGTAAAGTGAACAAGAAACGGTTCATTCCCTGGTTGAATTAGTGTAATGCTAATTGACTTGGTTAATAAAAGACTTAGTTAATAAAAAGGGTATAAAACTTGGAAAAAAATACACGTTAAATGTTTTATATTTGATCGACTTGTTCCTGATCATCTTGGTGCGATATTGTTGCTTTAGACAGAGGTGTGCTGTTGATGTTTGACCTTTGACCTGTTTATCGTGTGTCCTGGTTTGTGCAGTAAAGAGGTGAAGGACCCTGACGTGTTGTACAACATGTTAAAGAACCTGCTGGCCCAGATAAAGGTGAAAACACTTGTATTATCAGACAGAAATGCACACATCCTTAAGATGACCATAGAAAAGTATTATTCACTTTTTTTTTTTTTTTTTTTTTACCAGACCCATCCTGATGCTTGGCCTTTCATGGAGCCAGTGAAGAAGTCAGAAGCTCCAGATTACTACGAGATCATCCGCTTTCCCATTGGTATGTTGGTATAACAAAATATAGTCAGAATCTCATTGTTGTGAATAATTAGGATTTAAACTATAAGAATTGATAAGCGCTTTTCACAACTTTCAGATGCTAGATTCTAGATTGAAACAATAAAACCCTTTATAATTAGATGCAGACAGCACACAGAAGTCTCATTTTTACTTTAGGAGCTGCTTATACAATATATCTGCACTGGGGTAAAGCACAACTCAAAACATGCACTGTAGGTGTGAAAGTTGTGTGAGTGAGTGTTGGTGGTGGTTGGAGGGACCGTTGGCGCTGCTTGGCTTGGCAGCCACGCCTCCGTCAGTCTGCCCCAGGGCAACTGTGGCTATAACAGTAGCTTACCACTACCGGGCATGGAGTGAATGAAAAAATGCCCTGTAAATTGCTGTGTAAAGCGCTTTGGGGACATGTCTGTGTAAAATGCTATATAAATAAACCTTACCTTACCTTACCTTACCTTACATTTTGCTCAACTACACAGAAAAAAATCGTGTACTTCCACTAAGCATCATTTTATATGAATTAAACAGCATTTCTCAGTTCTAAGCATAAACTGTATAAAGAAGTAGACCGAAGAAGTGTGACTTCACCCACAGCGTTCAAGTCAAGCAGTTTTAGGAGTGAATTTGGCCGTATTCAATATTAGGAATAGGAATTTATAATGAAAACACCAGGATCATGTAGAGCGCGTTAATACAAACATTTTAAGACCAAAATGACAAGGCGCAGATTGGGAAACAATCATGACTCTTACTCTGGTCATGTCTCTTTTTCATCAGACTTGAAGACGATGACGGAGCGCCTGAAGAACAGATACTACGTGACTAAAAAACTCTTCATCGCCGATCTGCAGCGCATCATCACAAACTGTCGCGAGTACAACCCCCCCGACAGCGAGTACTGCAAGTGTGCCAATACTCTGGAGAAGTTCTTCTACTTCAAACTCAAAGACGGGGGCCTCATCGAGAAATGAGCTCTTAAAACACAGACTTACACTCATGACTTCACAGAGGCCATTTTGAAACCACGGAGGAGACGCAAGAAGAAAAGCGCACTGCTCATCTTAAAGTGTAGTGAAATGTTACAAGGGAACAGTTTGGGTACAGTAGTTACACCAATTAGGATTAACATTAGGACCACATACAGGGAAAGTTTGGACTGGTATTTGGAGATGGGCCACAAATTGTCAGTTTTTGTCATATTTTCCAATCAATAGTTTTTGTTTTATATTACAAAAAAGGTCTAAAAGCTGTTACAATATAGGACATTAGTGTAAAATATATAAAGGGAAAAAAAAACATATGAAGTGATAATTCTGCAATGGAAGTATCTGGAAGTACAATATTCAGTGGACTGGACAGTAAAAACGACCCCCATACTTGAAAACCTTGACCAAGACATTTTTTCTAATTTCTGGTCATGTGATAACGGTTATGATAAAACAAACTATGTCAATGTTGCCCTCGTCTAAGCAGGACATTTTAACTTTACACTTAACTTTTTAGTGAGTTTGCAGGGGCCAAAATGAGAGCTCTAGTAGGGTGGACTTGGTTAAGACTTGGTTTAGACCTGTCTTATACCCGTTTACACCTGTTAAGATCTGGTTTAGACTTGTTTTAGACCTGGTTTGGACATTGTTTAGACCTGTTTTATACCCGTTTACACCTGTTTGGACCTGGTTTGGACTTGGTTTAGACCTGATTTGAACCTGCTTTAGACTTGCTTTAAATCTGGTTTGGACTTGGTTTGGACTTTATTTTGACCTGGTTTGTATCTGGTTTCAACCTGATTTTCAAACTGATTTTTGACTTGATTTTCGACCTGGTTTTCGACCTGCTTTATTCCAGCTTTAGTCCAGCTTTAGTCCTGCTTTAGTCCTGCTTTAGTCCTGCTTTAGTCCTGCTTTAGTCCTGCTTTAGTCCTGCTTTAGACTTGTTTCATAAAAAGTGGATTAGGAAAGTTATTGTAGGTGAAATCCTAAAGGTTAATCCGTTAAGTGCCCGTTGTGTCACACTGAGTCTGTATTGAGCCTTCAGTAACCAGGTAGTCATAATGTTTTGCCTTTTTGGTGCGTTAAAAACGCCTTTGTTGTAGAAAGCTTTACCTTCCCCCTTCACGTTTGCCAGTCCACGTCTCATTAAATGTACCAAAGTTCTAGGTTCAAGAGTTGGTTTAACAGTTAAGTTCATTCCAGTTTAGTCTCTCAATAAAATTATTACAAAAAAAAAGAGAAACTGCACCTCGGGACCTAAGCCATGTTGCCTTTGTTTCCGATCGACACTTGAACGCCACACACATTTATGTTTTGAGTAATATTTGTACAGATATTAAAAAAAAGAACCCCAAAAGACGTCGTTTGCTGCTTAAAGGCGCTGTACCTGATTTTTACGGTCTTAAAAAAAACGTTTGCAGTTCCAAAGTTATTCCTCACTTACCTTAAGCATTCTGAGTGTCCTAATTATTCACAGTGATGAGTTTACAAGCCCTTTTTGCAAACAACTAGCATGCCAACAGTGCATTTCCCCAAAAATTGCATTATAATTAGATGCCTACAGTACACAGCAGACTTATTTTTACCAAGAACTGCATATACCGTATATTTGTACTCGCGAAAGATTAATTTTGCTCATTTACATGGCATGAATCAGGTACAGGGCCTTTAACACTCTACAGCTAATTAAAAAAAGAGTCCCATTATTGGCTCCTCCTTTCATTGTATTTGATATTTATTTCCATTGGTTGTCTGAAAAATAAAAATTGTATGTTAGCGTATTGATGGGATGAATTTTACACGTGTGAACTGTTTTTGTTGAATTTGGAAATCATACTTGAAATGTTTGGTCAGTATCGCCGCGTAGCTCAGCCGATAACAATGTAATAGCCCCGGTGCAACAGCAGGGGGCGGTAGAGGCGCAAAAAGTATTTGTTTCAGTGGGGAGACGGCAGTGTTGCAACAGCATAGTCCAAACAAGAGCGGCAATTGAATTAAGAAGTTAAAAAGTGAGAAATTAGATGATAAAAATTGATTTACTGACTTTGAACAAGAGAATAATACTTAAAATGTTGCGCTGTTTATTTGGGACAGTCTGTATTTCTGTGGTTTATACTGAAATTCACCACACGTGTCATTTTATTTTATATTAAGACTTTGAGCTTGTAAGTGAAAGGGTCTGTACCTGATTTTTAACTTTAAAGGGGCGCTATGTAACTTCTGGTCTCCATGGAGATGTTTTGCTTTGCCTGAAACAATCGTATATCTTGCGCTTTTTCAATTACAGGTGTTTATCATTTTAGGCGTCTTAAAATTGCCTTCTTACTCTTAGCCAGGTCACCTCTGCACGGATCTGACCTGTAACTTTGCTTTGTGGTATCGTCTCCTTGTCGCCAATGGTTATAGATTTAATGCCGTACTGTGGAACATTCCAGACAAAGCAATCACATCTCTATGAAAGCAATTACGAAGCAAATCCTCCATCAGAAGAGTTATAGTCCACCTTTCTCATGCTTTTATATCGCACTATGACGCAGAAACGACTATCTAGGTTAAATTTTGTCGTTTTTATAGTTTTTAATGATCTCTACCTTCTTAATTTTGTAATTTTACACTTGAAAATGCACCATGACAGAATTAACTGTCTGTGATGGTGTCGGACACTTTGTTTCCCATGATTCTTTGCAAACAATGTTCCTGATTCGTCTAAATTGAGTGATCAGTAGGAATAGTAGTGGTCAGTAGATTTTCTGTTAGATATTATCCAACAAAACGCCTCATTATGTCTTTCAACTGTTGTTTTTTTCCCTCAGTTTTCTGCATTTACGATTCATTCGCGATATAAAGACCAGAAGAAAATTAAACCAGGTACAGGCCCTTTAAATAATCTGCCAAAATCTTGTCTACTTTTCTTTTCTTTTCCCTTCTGTTTTCACATCCGCGTTCTACTTTATTATTTGTTTTTATGCTACGTGTTATGACCGAGTTTAAGATATGAACTTTATGGCACAGTTGGTGTTATGTTTCTCTGATTCAAATGAACTACGAGTTTAAAGGTGCAGTGCGTAACTTTTCTGGTGGCCAAATAGTGATCCAAATGCTAGTTTCCATGCAGTATACACTTAAACCATATCACATTTTAACCTGCGCTCTCCATGTGGACGAGCGCATGGCAGAACTACCAGAAAAGTTACATAGAGCTGTTTTAATGTCATACAGAGTTGCTTTGCGCTTTAGTTTGCTTTTGTGTGTTACTTTGGACGTTTTACTTGAATCCTTTCGTTGGTCGCAGTTGACTTTTCAGCCCAGTCATAGCAATGTCATGGAGACGCAAGAAGAAAAGCTCAACTGTCCCACACGTTTCTCTGGATCTGGAAGTAAATTTCTTCTTCATTTTTCCCATAGAATTCCCATCAAAATTTAAATGTTAAAAATTCGAAAGCATTGCGGATTCAAACCAGGTACCTGCTAACTAATATCCTTAAAGTGGTTGTTTTAAGTCCAAAAAACACATTTCAAACCCAAGATTCTGTGAGATTTTTAATAACTTTGCAGTTTATAAAGTTTCATCAACAGATTTGAACTAAAATTATAGGTCTTAATATATGGGAAATGTACTTACTTCTTAACTAATGACAGGAAGTCACTGTTGAGCTTTATAGCAAAGACCGTGGAGGATAACTAAGTGTAATAAATGGTTATAAAATGGTTATTACTTACTATACTACCTAACTTCTGGTGGGGGGTTTGTCACCTGCTCGTGTTTACAGAAAAGTTATTGCTTTGCCTGGATACATGTTCCACAGTAAGTCTTTTGACTTCTTTTTTCAATTACAGGTGTTTTCATTGCTAAAAATAACACCCAGAAACGCATGCATTCTTACTGTGAGCGGGGACGCCTCTCCACAGATCTGACCTGTAACTTCGCCTGGAGAAGATTACGTTTAAAGCAGTTCTGTGACACATTTGAGGGAAAAGCGCTAACATCTTCACAGGGACAAGTAAGTGGCCAAATCTCCACCAGAAAAGTTAAATCTGTAAATTTCATGAAAAATCATTTGTTTTTGGTAATTTAAACGATAGGAATAATGCAGGCTGAAAATATATAAAGAGGGGGTATTATAGATTTTTTTTTTTTACACATTTATGTCCTCAATAATGATTCAATAATGATAATATTTGTACAGATTTTTAAAAAAGCCCCAAAAAATTCTTCACAGTGATGAGTTTACAAGCGCTTCTCACAGTTTTTCTAGTTTTGTCTGTAATTCTAACAGCAACTAGCATGTCAAACAGTGCACTTCCATCTTATCGGGCAATAAAACGCTTCATAATTAGTACAGGGCCTTTTAAAAATGAGAAAAGTCGCACAGCGCTGCTTTAATGTCCTATAGCGTTGCGTTGAGTTTGGCCTGTGCTTTGGTTTGCATTTGCGTGTTACCTTTGTTATAACTAAGGATGCACCAATACCAGCACTAGTATCGAAATTCAGCACCGATACTGAAAAATAATCTGGATTGGGTATCGCTTACATGATTCGGTTCGATATCCTGGTTTGGCTGTTAATTAATTTGGATACAAGACTATTTTCAGGCTGATTTTGGCCTAGTACGTCTCATAATATTTGAACTTTTAATCCTCTTTAGTGATAAATGATAATTGGATCTCTTGTGTAATAAGTTACTTGTGTTTTAAGGAAATAAAACCAGTACTGACCGATATTTAAAAGTCATATTTAAAAGTGTCGATATCAGACTTGAAAATGCTGGATCAGTGCATTATAACATTATTCTTTCATCAAAAACACGTCTGAAGATGTTTTTCAATGTCAGAAAGTACATTTTGAAACTTACAAAGCAGGTTAATACATTGTTTTCAGCAAATACAGCATTTTTAAAACAGTTAAGGGTAACATAGTGATGTAAATATGTTATATGTTCGCAATTAATACCCCACAGAAGTAAAATACCCCCTCTTTAACCGTGCTATGTCTGTGCTGTTGAGTTTTACCACTGAGTTTGCCTTGTCCTGCGTTGTAGCTTTACTGACAGGGTCTTATCCACCGACGCTGCGTTTCGATTACAAACGGTCAGTAAGATTGACTCACACATACACATGCTTATTAAACCTGTATTATGTTACAGTATCGTTTCTCTATAACTGTTCATCACAATAAAGGTGTGTGTTTGTATTATGTTTGTTAACTTGGGTGATTCCCGAAAAGGGAAATTGAAAATGTGATTCATCGCTTTTGTTTCCTTAAAATTAAAACACAGGCTACATTTCGCTGTTTAGTTTGAGTTTTGTTTCTCTCATGTGAAGTAGTGGGGCCCATCGAAGGGGTTTTTTAAAGGGCAGTGGACTTGGAACTTAAAGGGCCCATGTTACGTTATTTTCTGATCTGGGTTATAACACTGCCTCATCACAAACGTACCTGGAGTTGTTTTTGTATCATTCACACTGGTTTAACACAAATCCTGCATATTTAGGCTGAGGTCTTTTCTCATATAAAAACACTCCACCTTCAAATATCAAATATCATACAAACATACATCTCCACTAGAATCATTTGGATTTTCAGCCCTGGAAATGCCGATCTCTACTGAACAAAGGGCAAAACGTATCTGTTAATGTGAAAACCACCGCTTCATGACATGACTAGGAGGAACAGAGCATAAATAAAACAAGGGATGGGGGGGTGTAGTACAGAGTTTCTCAATACAGTGCATGTGTATTTAATTTAATTTAGTTTGCACATTTATATATTTGCATATAAACAAATTGTTTTGCGCTAAATCCCCAAATTTGCACATACACACAACTTATACAGGCAGATACATACATAAACATTTTGACATTTTCCTTTCCCTTTTCAGATAACAGTGTTATTTTACACTACTTTGTGCTACTACTTTGCAATTGTGATTTTTAGTTTTAACTTCACATTGTACATGAGTATAAATATGGTAATGTGACATTACTATTAAGAGGACTCTAGATACGAGGTGAGTAAGTCTTGCCAAAGGACACAATGGTAGGTAATGGTAACAGAAAAACAGACATTCTTATTATGACATTTTGAGCTTTGAAGATGTAGACCCACTAATTATAAAGGGTTACTCAAATGTGTGAATGAAACAAAACAACTTGAGGTCTGCATCTTTCTAAATGTCTTCCTGGTTTGTGACATAAGCGTGAATAGAGCCTGTATAGGATGTTTAAAGCATTATTCATTTGGTGCTTTGGGTTAATATGCACATCAAGATTAATACTGGTCTAATATTTCTGATAACGTTTGAAGAAAATAACACTACAGTAAAATATGAAAGGACTGATTAAAAACAAAAACTTGTCCTCCAGCTCTGTTTTAAACGGCACAACCTTTGGGGTGGTTAAAGTGTAATTACAAAAAATATTGTTATTGCTAAAGTATAAATTTGTATATAATTTGGCTACTTAAAGGTGCATTGTTTAGCTTTTCGGGTGGAGGCCACATCAAACACTTTTCTTCATGGAGGTATTATTGCTTTCTTTGGGATGTTTCACAGTGTGGTATTAAACCTTTCTATCTTCATGGAGACCAAACTAGGTCAGGTTACAGGTCAGATCTGTCAGAATACCTGTTTTTCTAGGTATTTTTGAGCTTTAAAACCACCTGTAATTGAATAAATGTGAAGTAGAGCTGTTTAATGTCATACTGTGGAACATTCCTGGCAGAAACAAGCAGGTGACAGATTCCTAACCAAAAAGTTGCACAGTACACGATTATCTATGCTCTGAATACTGCTCTTTTACTGCTTATCTCCGTTGCATGTGCTGTGCTCTTGCTTGTCACTTCAGATTGTGCCCTCCTGTCGTCTCTCGCAGTCCTCCCTCCTCCAGCGGGGCCCCTCCTCTGCACAGATGAGGCGTGTACTTTCGTTTTCCCAAAAGCGAGCCTTCATGATTCAGCTGGAGCCTCCAGGTTTCAGCTGGCCGTATAAAACCTCCCCCCCGACTCTGGGACGGGCAGAAGAGGGAGAGCCGTGGTCTTTTTCGCTTCACACAGCTTTCGAAACAAGGTGGGTGAGCAAATGTTGTGTTATTTTGGACTTTGTTACCCTTATCTCTAAGCAGGAAGTGACTTATACATTTTATGAATGCTACGTTGTATAATAAAAAGGATATAGGGTAATATAGAGACTATTTACTATGAATTACTATTGAGAAATTGGATACAAGCTGAGTAAAGTGTCTTGCCAAAGGATACAATAGAAGGTGTTAGTGGGCAAATGCTCCACAACAAAACAGGCATTTTTTCTTATTATGGCACTACAATAATGAAAAAATAAATAAATTGGAGAATGGGTTAGTTATATTTCTTTTCCGTATAAAACATATGTTAGAAGCAATGGTTGTAACTGGGAGATTTGTGATAATAATTTAGTTTTAACTTAACTTTGTAAACTAGTATAAATATAGTAAAGTTATATTAATACTAAGAAGACACAATAATAATACATTTTATTTATTAGGCACCTTTCTGGACACCCAAGGTCACATATACAAATTAAAAATGATTAAAACATACATTTAAAAGCCTACAGTTAAAGTGGGACAGTATTTAATTGATTGAGGGTATTTAATATTGTATTTTTTTAGTATTTATTGATAATACTGTGACTAATAATAAGAATAAATGATACAAATAAATAAAATAGGATAACGAGTTAGCTATATTTCTTTTCTATATAAAACATGTAGAAGTGTATATAGGTGTTAGAAGCATTGGTTGTAATTGTGGATTATTATAATAATATAATATATTTATATATATATTTTTTGTAACAACAACAAAACAAGCATAAAACACAACAAAACATACAACCAACACATATACGAAACACACACACCAAAAATAAATAAAACAAGGGATGGGCGAGGGGTGTAGTACAGAGTTTCTCAATACAGTGCATGTGTATTTCATTTAATTGGCTTTGCATATTTATATATTTGCATAGAAACAAATTGTTTTGCACTAAATCCCCAAATTTGCACATACACACAACTTATACAGGCAGATACATACATGAAAATTTTGACATTTTCCTTTCCCTTTTCAGATAAGTTATTTTACGCTACTTTGTCCTTTGTGCTGCTACTTTGCAATTGTGATTTTTAGTTTTAACGTCACATTGTACACCAGTATAAATATGGTAAAGCGACATTACTATTGAGTGGACTCTGGATACAAGGTGAGTAAGGTGTCACAGTGGTAAGTAATGATAGCTGGGATAGAACTGTCAACCTTTTTGTTTGTGGGCAAATGTTCAACAGGAAGACAGATGTTTTTGTTATGACATTGCAACCAAAAAGTAAATAAATAAAAAATAAGAATAGAATGTGTTGACTATATTTCTTTTCTATATAAAACATGTCATTATAATATATTAGATGTACATAAATCAGCACAAGTCTCACAATTACAACCAATGCTACAGTCTTTATTGAATTATGTATGAATTACACATTGTACGCTAGTGTAGATACAGTAAAGTTATATTAACAAGACACTGGATGCAGGTTGGATAAGGTGTCTTGCCAAAGGACACAATGCTAGGTAATGATAGCTGAGATGGAACTGTCAACCTTACGCTTATGGGCAAATGCTCTAAAGCAAACATTATTATTTGATGTTTATGTGAATGAATTATGAGAATGAATTGAAGAAAACAAAAAAAAAAGTTAAGTGTACGTGAGTAGTTTTGGTTGAGACACGTATGTTTATAGTCATAATTTAGTTTTAATTCATGTCTGAACACAACTGTGTATATTAATATATACTAATATAGTAAAAAATATATATTACTATTAAGAACACTGAACACAAGGCACCCTGAGCTTCTTCTCACTATGATACCGCAAAATAATTAGATGAACATAAAAAAGTCTACATAGAAGAAACATAAGCATAAACATAAACATCTTTTCACAATCTCTAAAGTGTGTGTAAGTGGCTTTGGATGTAATTGTCTGTCTGTTTTTGTAAGTTAGTCACTTTATATTGGACCGAATGCAACTTTGTAATATAATACTACCGTACTACTAAATATTGAGCAGACAGTGGATGGTGCACGGCGTGTCTTCCCCGATGACACAATAGTTTGCAACAGGAACTGGGGTAGAACTGCCAACCTTATTACTGCAAATGGTCAAGTAGTTGAGACAGCTGGTCTTAAGACATACAATATAACGCTGCAGAAATAAAGAAATAATAATGCAAGTCTATATGAAAATATTTGTTTAATCATAATATTAAAGTGTGTTGAATAGTGCAGACAATATAATGTTATTTTTAAACTTTTTTGGACATAGGGCCTCATTTCCTAATGAGCCAGAGTGTTGGAGACGTGTGAAGACACTTTTTTAAATATTCCATCCAGTCCTTGTATTTGGAGAGGTTGCTGGTGCTAGGCTAGTGCATGTCAATGGCCATAGTTGTCCTGCCATTAAAAACAGTCTTATGCAACCGAGGCAAAACTATTAGAACTCCAGACTGTCCATGTGAATGTCTGTGTCTATAGAATAATGTTTGAAATAAAACGAACCTTGCATCGCATGAATCGTCGCATGTTGAGGGACTCATATTTTCTCATATATCAGTCCGTCATTGCCGAGCTTTCTATCAGGAAGTACAACTCACTGCTGCAGCTCAGACATAAATCGTTCATTTTTGTCTTGTGAATACAGACCAGAACTAAAACCAGGATAAGGAATTAAAAAATAAAGCTTCTTGTGAACTTTGAGCTCTTTTCCTAATGTAGAGCCCTCCCCAAAAACATACCTGCAATTTTGTTTGGTTTAATTCACACCTTATTAGTTATTTGTCTGTCTACATCTCGGAAGCTCAAAATACTGTTTTCCACCTTGTGATGTCAGTTTAAAAACACAGTGGAGCCAATTCTGTATTACATCATGACATCACAAGTTGGAACAGTGTGTTAAACGTGTGAATGAAACAAAACACAACTCCGGATTTGTTTTTGATGAGAAAACAACATTATAACAGATTTGAAAATAGCGTAATATGTCTGTTAAGTGTAGTTTTTTCTTTATTTACGTTTACTTTTTTTGTAGAATGGAGGAGCTGCAGTTGTACTCATACCAGGAGGAGGTGGCGCAGAGGGCTCTTCATGGTGAAAACATCATTATTTGGTTACCGACCGGAGGAGGAAAAACCAGGGCAGCCGTGTACGTGGCCAAAAACCACCTGGAGACCAAAGACAAGGCCAAGGTGGTCGTACTCGTCAACATGGTGAGAACATTTGACAGCAAAATAACGCAATTATTTTGTACTTTTGTAACATGGCAGTTAGTACTAGCACCATGTAATACTGGCATTATTTAACAGTATTATTAGTTTGCATAATAAACCTACCATACCAACAGAAGAAGAAACAGCAAGAATAGTATTAGTAGTAGTTTTAGCGTCTGTATTTCTCTATTGTACTTCTCCCCCACCTCTGCTTGTACAATAATAATAATAATAATGCTGTATACAATAATAAAAAGGTGTATGTGTATGGTGTTGTAGGTGCACCTGGTGGACCAGCACTACAAGAATGAGTTTGCCAAGTTCCTGGAGCCGGTGTACCAGGTGCTGCCCGTCTCTGGGGACTCGGAGGAGAAGGACTTTTTTGGTAGAGTTTTCCGTACGGCGGATGTGGTGGTCTGCACAGCTCAGATCCTCCACAACGCCATGATCAACACTGAGGAGGACAGGCACGTGGAGCTGTCCGGTGAGTCGTAGGAGTCAGTATTCCTCTAGCAGTAGTACTAACTACCGTATTTTTTCGGACTATAGGTCGCAATAAGTTTTTTTCAGGTTTGGGTGGTTCCTGCGACTTATATATTACATTTTTCACACTGACAGTCCATAGACCAAATATACGAATCGTATATATGAATCAAAAATGAAAAAACAAATCGTTATCTGTTTTTTCATTTTGGTTTTAGAAAAAATTATTAAAGAAAAGAGTTGTTTTTTTGCTTTCTTATTTTTGGTTCTATATTGAAAAACGAATGAACGAATGATAGATGGATTCTTCTCTACTGGGTTGTTTTTTTATTGCTATAACTTCTATAACTTGCCTGTCAAGATGAAATGTTGGTTCTTGGTCTCTGATTTTATAAAATAAATTTCCTCCAAAAACTCACGCTTATAGTCCTGTGACTTATACATGTTTTTTTTTCTTCTTCATTATGCATTTTTTGGCTGATGTGACTTATGCTTCGGTGTGACTTATAGTCTGAAAAATAGGGGATATGTACTGCTAATACTGCTAGAGGCCACACTGTCTTGTCAGATCTCAGTACTTGAGATGTACTTGTACTTGTTTCAATTAATTTATTGTAATTTTTATTTGTCATTTTAATTGTGTTTTGAATGTGTTTTTACCACCTCTTGGTCAGGGCTCCCTTGAAAAAGAGGTTTTTAAAAATAAAATAAAAAATAAAAAAACATTTACCATCTGCAAAATGTAGAGAAATGACAAGTGATGACAAACTAAGAGTTATTATTAAATAGTTACTAAGCCTGATCATTCTTAATAAACATTTAAATAATACATTGTTCACTATGAATTAAGTCTTTGCTCATACTTTATTAAGGTTGATTATGTGTAGTGATCATAAAATGTTAATGAAAGTTTAATTTGTTACCTTTGTGACTGCAGACATCACACTGCTGATCATTGACGAGTGCCACCACACCCATAAGGACACCGTGTACAGTAAGATCATGCGCTGTTACGTGGACAAGAAGCTGAAGAACCAGGGGCCCCTGCCTCAGGTCCTGGGCCTCACTGCGTCTCCAGGGACCGGGAACAAGAAGGTCCTGGAGGCCGCCGTGGAGCACGTCCTCACGGTCAGATTTCTACTGCTTATATTTGTAATTACTAAATGTTAGGAGTGGAGCAGTGGCAGAGTGGTTAGCCCGTTGTTAGCTCCTGATTTATGCAGTTTTGTTGTATTTGTGTCTATAATTAGTATCAGAAATGTGCCTGAAAATATGCTTCAAATACTGTATATTCCAGCTCGAAAAATACACTTCAAGCTTATTCATTATTCCCTTTTATTATTTTTTTTGCTGCTTTTTGATAATTTTCATAAAGTTGCCCTATGTAACTTTTCTGGCTGAGGCTCTGGCAACCTGCTTGTCGCCATGGAGATGCTTAAAATATCCCAAAGTATATCATGAAACATCTAACTTCAAGAATCTTTTTTTTTTTACAATCAATAAGAGCACCAGTAATTGAATAAATGCTAAATATAAACGTTTAATGCCATTACATGTAACGTTTCAAACAAAGGATGAAAGCAGTAACATCTCCATGGAGACGAGCAAGTAGTGTACCCTCCCACAGAAAAGTTACGCAATGCACCTTTAATCTAAACCATATACTTAAGACATTTTTACACTTGTCCTGGTTTAATCCTTTTTGGGGTCCAGTTTGAATCCTGATTTAGGTTTTTTTAGGTCTTGGTTTAATTCTGGTCTAGTTTCGGTTAAATTCCAGGTTTAGTCTTAGTTTAGTTGCAGTTTTTAGGTGGCGATTGTGCAAATGCATATTATATTTTCTTGTTAATTACATATCATTCACCTTTGTGCTTAATAATACCATATTTAGCCTTTTAGTTTTAGTGCCTTTTTGCGCATCGCCATGGCATCCGTTCTGAAAATATCTGTGTTTTCTGTTTTAGATCTGTGCGAACATGGACTCGGCGATCGTCTCAACTCAAAACTACAGGCAAGATCTGCAGAAGAAAGTGCCGCGGCCTACCAAAGTGTACGACATAACAGAAAAGAGACCAAAGGTATCATTTTATCATTAATTCATCATTAATTCATCATTTTTATCATTAATTCATCTCAGTCTCATTTCCAATCTAAATACAGTTAGTCTGTTCTACTTTTTTCCTTGATTGCTTGTATGATCATAAACCTGTCACAATAATTATTCAGTTTACTGTTTAATGAATTGTAGCTGGAACAATATTTTCATTTTTTCCTAACGTAGCTTGTTTGCAGTATTGGAAAACTTTTTGCAAGATAATATTTGCGCTATGGCGTGTTGAATTAGTAACATCTATGACTCTTTGTAGATTTCCTGCTAAATAACGTATTGATACTTTGCAGCGACGTCATGCTGGGAGTGTTATACATGTATGTTTATGGTGGAATGTTCAGCAGTTATCATGGCGACACAACACACACATTAGCAAACAATGCCAAAAAGATTTTAAAATCGTCTGAAAACTCAAGACAAAAATACAGAATGGATTCAAACAACACTTTCAGGAGTTTGTGATCGATATAAGCGTTCATTTTTCTGTTTAGGTGTTTGATTTTCAACAAAAAAGCGAGAGGGACTAACTGAAAAACTGTTGGCTAATGCTATCTAGCTTGTGATTGTAATGTTATTTAAGAGGGACGTGTTTAAGAGCACAAAACATCTCACCTCGTGTAGTTCCAAGAAGCGTAAATCAGTTCTTTGTGTTAAAACGAAGCTCAGATTAAAGTCTAACTTGAGACTGTTTCATTTTGTTGTTCATTTATTGCAGCTCTTTTTTTTTTAACAACATTATACATTTAGAAAAGGTTATATCCTTCCTTAATGTGTCGTATTTTGTGTGACTGTCTGTCTGCTTTGCCCAGGACCCTTTTGGAGATCACATAAAGTGGATGATGCTTCAGATCCACGAGTTTATGAACCTGCCCCGGGACGTCAGGTTGAGGGAGTGCGGGACTCAGGAGTATGAACAAGATGTGGTCCTCCTCGAACAAAAAGGTGAGGACATATCCAGCTAGAAGAAACGTACATATATGCAGTATCAGATTTTTTGTATTTGTGTATTTGAGCAAAATTTTATTGTATAAGCAGCTCTTGAGGTCAAAATGAGTCTGCTGCTGCATGCTGTCTATATTGGGATAAATAAAGTACCGTAAATTCCGGACTACAGAGCGCACCCTATTAAGAGCCGCATGCTCAGATTTATGAAGAAAAATCAATTTTGTAATTATATGAGCCGCACCATATTATAAACCGCTGGCCAAAGACTAGGCGGGGGGTTCGCTTCTGCGTCCCCGCCGCCTGGAGCGCTCCGGGACGGGCCGCGGACGCGGTCCCCGCTGAACTCTGGGGACGGACTCGCTCACTGGTGACACTTGGGACACACACGCGCCACAGGCACTTACACACCTTCACACACTTGGGACACACACACGCGACATGCACATACACACCTTGGCGCACATACACACCTTGGCGCTCTGGGAATAAACCACGGTAGCGATCGCTTTAGCCTTCAGTTCGCGGAAACACCGCGGCCGCTCTTTGCGTGTTAACCCAGTCCTCCAGAAAGTTTTTAAGCTCAGGCCATCTGCTATGGTTACCTCTGAAAGCTTTGGTTGTCTTTTACACTGGCTCAGTTCTTCTTGCTGGAGCCTCCACCTTCGCACTATCTACTCGTTTTATGCCAATTTTACGGGCAGCAGCTCGATTTCCTTCTTTAACTGCCAGAGTGATCGCTTTTAGTTTAAAAGCTGCATCATATGCTTTTGTCTGGTATTCTCCATGTTGATGAGGGTTAGCAGAAAGACTGAAATAAGGAAGTTGTGATTAATCATACAATTTCATTGGACCTGAGTGAACTACTTATTCATTTTATTGGTCCATGTTTTTCCCGCGATGAAAAAAATAAAAAAGCCGCTTCATATTACACGCCGCAGTGTTGAAAGTGTAGAAAAAAGTAGCGGCTTGTGATCCGGAATTTACGGTATCCATCTAGCTAACTAAAGTGTTTAAATGGGCCGATAATCAGGAAGTGTGTGGTTAGCATGCTATTTGACGATGTGCTGATCCTTGAGAGTTGTAAAAAGAGCTTATAAAGTCATTGTGGTGAGTAATTTGGGATATTTGGAATGAATAATATAAGTGAGGGGTAATTTTGGACCACTGGAAACTCTAAAATGGAGTAGTTCTGTATTTTCACATTTTTTAATACAGAAAAAAATCAGGTGCAGCGCCTTTAAAGGGATAGTTCGGTTTTTTTTTACATGAATCTGCATGTCAGCAGTGTCGTGCATCAACACTGACTTACCTCCTGACAGCGACAGAGCCGAGTTCTTCCCGGTTTTAGCGCTGACGAAAGTGTCCGGCATGAAAATAGTGTTTTTCTTCTCAAAACAATATGTGTTCAAAAGAGTGACACAAAACTACTGTCCGCGAAAAAATTTGTCCTCATAATCGCTTGGTACTATTTTCTCTCCGGTCATATCACTGCGTTCGACCGCCAGGTGAAACCGCGCACAAATCCAACACTTTTTTTCAGTAGTTCGGCAGTGTTCTCTTGCATCGCGACGGTCATCGGTCTGAGCACGTAAACACTGTTGAACTACTGAAAAAAGTGTTGGATTTGTGCGTAGCTGTCACCTGGCGGCATCATGGATCTATAATAGTTCTATGCGTAGTGATATGACAAGTGATATGATAAGAGCAAATAGTACCAAGCGATTTTGATGTCTTACTTTTTCGTGGACAACGGTTTTATGATGCAAATGTTTCACTCTTATGAACACATATTGTTTTGAGAAGAAAAATGCTTTATTTTCATGCCGGACTACTTTCGTCAGCACCAAAACCGGAGAAGAACTAAATATTTAGGTGAGAACGAAATAAAGATCTTGAGTCAAATAATTGTCTTTTTGGGGTGTATTCTCTGGCAAGAGAAAGAGCAAAGATAGAAGAGAGTAGATCAGAAGGAGGAGGATTAGAGTGAGAGCGTGGGGCAGATGCAAAGGGATGTACAAGGCCATCATGACACAAATAATGAGGGGAGGACTGGACAGTGAGGGGATGGACCTGGGAAAGGAATGCCAGCTTTGATGGAAAAGTACTGACTGAAGCTGCTAACAGTAACTATGTTTACATGTTCAAATGAATTTTGCTACTACAAACTCGGCTCACCGGAGGCTGTCAGTCAGTGTAAGTCAGTGTTGATGCATGACACTGCTGACGGGGACGTACAGATTCATGTCAAAAAACCCGAACTATCCCTTTAAAGGTGCTGCATCAGATTTTTTTCTGCATTAAAAAATGTGAAAAAACAGAAGTACTTCATTTTAAACCATTTCCAGTGGTCCAAAATTACCCCTCACTAACTTTATTCGTTCTGAACATCCCAACTTACTCACCACAACCACTATCTTTTTAAGTTACATATCTTTCAGAACTCTACATGTATTATCCACAGTCTGAATTTAGTGAATAATTTGGAAAAGTAGGTGGAGATGGGGAGTAGATGAAAACATGAGTCAACTTTGAGTAAGATGCTAACGACGGGCCGACACTAAAAGCTCCTTCAGGTGATTTTACATAATATGCCGCCTTTAATCTTATTTCAGGAGTGAGTGAGAACAACCGCATGATCGCCCAGTGCGCCCTCCACCTGCGAGAGTACAATGACGCTCTGCTCATCAACGACACGCTGAGGATGATCGACGCCTACAACACCCTCAAAAGTTTCTACCGCAACAGGCCGACCATGGACGTCACTGATATCTTTTTGGTCGGACTGTTTGAAGGTAAATCATTATCACGTTTAAAGGTGCACTATGGAACTTTTCTAATGGGAGGTCTGCCAGCTGCTTGTCTCCATGGAGATCTTGTTGCTTTGCCTCGCATGTTCCACAGTATGACATTAAACACATCTATCTAGTGTTTATTCAATATGAGTGTTTCTATTGCTCAAAAATACAATAAGTCTCTGTGAGTAGTGTTTCCTCTCCACAGATCTGACCAGTAATGAGGCCTATAGTTGTCTCTAGGGATGCATTGATATTCGATATAATATCAGATCATTCGATACTGGTCTCACGTGTCGATACACACCCTCCATGTGCTCTGTTGTCATTTATTTTGGTCCGAAAGGGAAACAGTTATCGCAGCATCCTCCTCAGATGCAGCAAGAAAACAGCTCCATAGGGATTTACAGCTGAAATCTTCTAACAGAGAAGAGATTTATCTTTCAGTCACTTTTTATTTGACATTGATAGATCCAAGAACGACAACGATATTAACTTTTAAATACTTTAGAATCGCTTTTTGCTTCACATCGGCTTTAATCAAATGGGTTCGTATATGCACTGGCGACACAACTCAAGATCTTTTTCTTAGACTCAGATCTCATACGTTTTACTCAGAAACTCAGTCTATTAAAACATTTCTATGTAATATAATATAGTTTTAGTGTCCAGAAAGAGGATGGAAGAACACAGTGTGGAAGGAGGTAATGTCTGTCTCTGCTGCTGCTGGAGACGAGGCCGAGCAGCACCGACACACGAGTCTCTGTGACAGCAGCGAGAGGAGATGCAGACTGAGGAGGAAAAGAAAAGAAATCATCAAATCAACATCAAAAAAGGAATGTCCGATAGTGTAACTCCCCTACAGTCTATAGTAAGAGTAGACTAACTATATTACAAAATATAAAATAGCCTGAGAAAGCTCTGATTTTATTTTCACTGAATAAAAATGTTGAGCTGTGAATCAATGAACCAAATGAACTAAAACACTTCACATATAAAGTACAATTGTGCAGTAGTTTTACTCTAATGTATTGTATGGAATCTATTGTTAATATCATTATTATATTCATTAGCAGCTTAAAATGTATAGAAATCGACTCGATATCGTGACCCGTGTATCGACACATGTATTGAACTGTATCATTGCATCCGTAGTTGTCTCCCTTGAGATGAATAGTTTTAATCTCTACTGTGGAACATTCTAGACAAAGCTGCTTTTCCATGGAGACAAGCAGGTAACGGACCCTCAACCAGAAAAGTTGAGCAATCCCCCTTTAGCCTGGAATGTCCCACAGTATGGCATTAAACCTCGATTTAGCATTTATTTCTTTACAGGTGTTTTTCTTTCTCTGAATTATGATAGAAAACACATTCTTATTGTGGGGCTAATTTGTCTCTCCACATGTGTAACTTGGCCTGGTGGCATCACAAGTGTTTGTCTGTTGAAACTTTAATGCCATATTGTGGAACTTTTCATAGAAAATAATAACATCTCCCACCAGAAAAGTTACATAATTACCAGATTATTCCTTGCACTGAAGAAAATACAGTATCAGTTTGTATTTATGTCCAGATCTGCAGTATAAACAGTTTTTGAGGTCAGTTAAGTCCGCTGTGCACTACCTGCTGTACATAGTGTTTTATTATCAGAGAATCAGGAAGTGTGTGGTTAGGATAGTAGTTGTTATTATCTTATGATGGCAAAACTCCATTCTGGTTGTGAAAATCCTTTATAAAGGTAAGAGAGGGGCCACTGCAAACTATTTATTTTTTGTTTTTTAAGATAGTAAAAATCAGAGCATAACAGAGCAGTGCCTCCAGTTAGCTTCACCTCCTGAGGGAATGTTTATATCAATATTATCATCGTTTTCTTTTCCGCAGAGAATGAGGTGGAGCTGAAGCTGCTGGCCCAAGATCTCAGCTGTGAGAATCCCAAAATGGCCAAACTGGAGAGCACTTTGCTGAACCAGTTTGGGGCGGACAAGAAGTCGAAAGGGATTCTCTTCACAAAGACCAGAAGAAGTGTCCAGTGTCTGCTCGACTGGATTCTGGGTAATGAAGTCCTGCTGAGGGCGGGGATCAAAGCAGCAGCACTGATCGGAGCTGGGAATGGCGTCGGTCACATGACACAGGTACTGGCCCTTTACCTTTAACGTATGTAACTTCCTAAGCGGGGGGTCTGCTACAGTGGAGATATTATTGTTTTGCCTAGAATGTTCCACAGTATTAGATAAATCTGAAGTGCTTTAGAGTATTTGATTATGTTATCAGGGTTCCTACAGTGTCTTAAAAAGTCTTAAAAGCATTCAATTCATGAAGTTGGAAATAATACCTTAAAAAGATTTTTATATCTGGGTTTTAAAATTTGTGCCGGATCTTCTCCGTCTCACATTTCTCCTCAGAAGTTTCATTTTATTTATTTTTATTTTATTTTTTAACCTTTTATTTACCCAGGAAAGTCCCATTGAGATTACTAATCTCTTTTTCAAGGAAGTCCTGCCATGCACACATCACTTTCATACTAGGCAATGTGGGTGAAGTGTCTTGCCTAAGGACACTACGACAGTTTTTTTGTAACTGGCGCCCCCCTGTGGCACCTGGAATTCCCAGTGGTCTCCCATCCAAGTACTAACCAGGCCCGACCCTGCTTAGCTTCTGAGATCTGACGGGATCAGGCTTTAACGAGCCGGTATGGCCACATTGACCATCACTGTTTGATTAAATAACGTTGATTAAATAACGTCACCTAAATAAAGAGCGGCAGAAACAATAATTGCGAACACAACGCAGCCCTGGGTCAAAACCTCTGAACATGTCACTGAAGATCACATGATACAGAACTACAAGAAAGCTCAACAGAAGCGTAAAAACAAAGACAATATCAGCAGAACACAAAGTTTGATTAAAGCCGTGAATGTTGTTTTTTAATGCTGGTTTTATGTTACCTGAGTGACACATTTCATGCTGGGGTTATGGGGAAGAGTCTCTACTCCCCCTATGTTTGAGAAATAAATTAACAGAAATTCAAGAATTTCGTTTTTCTTTGGTCTATGAAATAGGCCTTGAAATAGGTATTAAGTTTTTATATGAATGCTCTTAAAAAGGACTAGTGCTGACAAACGATTCATTTTTAAAATCCGATTAATCACACTTTAGAATTTTGATTAATCACAATTAATTGCAGTTAATTATTCTTCAAAAAAAGACCAACATATTTTGACAAAAAGGCAATTTATTAACAAAAAGTTATATTATTGACATTTTTCTATTACTAGTAGTTTTGTTGATAACATTGCCGTGGGTTGTCGTGCTCGGCTTATTGTTGATGTACAAGTAGCGTCGTTGCTGCCGCTGCATCAAACGTGTTTTGCTTTAAGATGGTATTTTATACTTGTGCTTCTGTGGAAAGAGAGTTCATCACTGCAATATCTGCAAACTACCTTAGTTTTGTCCAAAGTCGTGTATGGACAGACCTGATCACTGACCTAATAACCTGCACCACCTTTCAGGTCACTGTCACGCTTTCGATAGAGGAGCGTTCAAAATAAATTGCGAGATTAATCTGCGTTAAAAAAACCTTAGTGCAATATTTTTTGTGATTAATCTCAAATGTTACCGCATTAACGCTGACAGCCCTATTTTCAAGACTTAAAAAGACTTGAATTTAACTTGAAGAAACCTGTAAGAACCCTGTGTTATGTGTGAACAGTTAATACATAGAAGTAAACTACCCTCTCTTTAATATTGAATTGAATAATAATTAAATATTTGTGTCTCAGAATGCACAGGCAATCACCATCCGTGAATTCCGCGGCAAGAGCCTGAACCTCCTCATCTCCACCTCCATCGCAGAGGAAGGCCTCGATATCCAAGAATGTAATGTGGTGGTGCGCTACGGGCTGCTGACCAATGACATCGCCCAGCAGCAGGCGAGTGGACGGGCCCGGGCTCAGGACAGCGTCTACTCCGTGGTGGCTCAGAGAGGAGGGAGGGAAATGCGAAGAGAACTCCTCAACGAATACCTGGAGGATCTGACCAAGAAGGCCGTGGCCAAAGTGCAGGAGATGTCCGAACCAAACTTCAGGCGGAAAGTAAGAATCCCATTTAAAGGTGCAGTGAGTAACTTTTCTTTTGGAGGCCTCGCCAAATGCTTTTCTCTGTGGAGATGTTATTTCTTTGTCTGGAATGCTTCACAGTAGGGTATTAAACCTTTCTATCTTCATGGAAACCCAACCAGACCAAGTTACAGGTCAGAACTGAGCTGTAAAACCACCTGTAATTGAATAAATATAAGGCCGAGCTGTTTAAACTAATTATGGAAGATTTTCCATCAGAACAATCACATCCATAGAAACAAGTAGGTGATCAATCCCCAACCAAAAAGTTACATAGTGCACCTTTAACACTGTCTACATGTCTACAAGCGCAAGTCATAAAATATTGAGCACAATCAAGTCTTTTATTCTCAACAAAGCCAGGACCATGTCATAATGGAGTTTCCTCATCACAAGCAAACCTGGAGTTGGGTTTTGTTCATTCACACACAAACCCTGTGTATTTAGGCTCGAAGTTTTTTTGCTCAGACTGAAAACACTCTTTTCCACCTCATGATGTCATGTGCTCCACTGTAGTTGATTGATTGATTGATTAATTGATTGATTTGGGGCTTTGGAGATGTAGACAGACTAATAATAAAGGTTTACTCAAACATGTGAATGAAACAAAACACTGCAGATATGTTTTTGAGGAGGAGGTAACGACATTATAACATGGCTTAAAGCTCATGAGAGTCAATTTTGCACAGTAATAGGACCTTTAAAAATGCACTTAACTAAAAGCAACTCTGTGTAACTTTCTGGACATGGCAAATCACCTGCAGGATTCCATGGAAACTGAAAGTTAAAACTACTTCAGAACATTCTTCATGGAGATAGAAAGGTTTTATGTCGTCCTGTGGAAGGTTATAGCCAAATGAAGAAAATTTCCATGGAAACAAGCAGGAAGAGGCAAAGCACAATGGAGCACTTCCTGTATTTCCACATGACATCACAAGGTGGAACAGAGTGTTTTCAGTCTGAGAGAAGAACTCAGCCTAAATCTGCAGGGTTTGTGTGTTAAACATGTGTGAATAAACAACATTATAACGTAGATCAGAAAATAGTTCATTATGGCCCTTTGATGATTGAATAACAAATATCCACTGTAACGTGTAATTGTTTTGCAGATACACCAACTCCAGAAGGAGGAGCTGATCCGTCAGAAATTGGCCGAGCAGAAGAACCTCGCAAAGAGGAACCGCTTCTCTGCGGCTGAAGTGCAGCTGGTTTGTCGTAACTGTCTGAAGACTGTGGCCCATGGGAGCGACCTGAGGCTGGT
This sequence comes from Odontamblyopus rebecca, assembly GCA_030686955.1. Lineage (NCBI taxonomy): Eukaryota > Metazoa > Chordata > Actinopteri > Gobiiformes > Gobiidae > Odontamblyopus > Odontamblyopus rebecca. Next base: position 11,917,710 of record CM060667.1, read on the forward strand.
GGAGGGGGCGCACTACGTCAACATCAACCCAGAGTTCAAGTAAGATCACATTTAGAGAGAGTACTGTGAGTGCATCTGTCAGGTTTTCATGGGTTTCTAATTATTACTTGTTATTAATTGATAATCTGTGATTGATCTGTGGTGAATAAACAGTATAGATAATGTTATTATCTGTTACCTAGAAAAACAAGGCAAGATTTGTATTACAATCTTAAATATGGTAAAGTTAAGGGAAAGGAAATTTGAAAGGAGGCTAATCTGTCATATATACTTTAAATATTACATGCTAAATGTTTTTTTGTCTTTACAGAAGGGAGTATAAAGCAGGAGGAGAGATACTTTTACCAAAACAATTTGAAGACTGGGAACCTGGCTGTAAGATTATCTGCAACAACGGCAACTGTGGCAAGGTACTGCTGGCTATAATAATAATCATAATAATACCTTCCATAGGTTGGTCCAATTTTTTTTAGATTCTCTAGATTAGATCCCTGCATTTGGTTCCATATCTGGCCAAAATATTTGGATGCAAATTCATATTTAGTGGTTGCTCAAGACAGTTGAAAATTGCCCTATAGGGCCTTTACTATTAGCCAGGCTGGCGCCACCTCGTGCCTCCACTCATTTTCATTTCTCTCCAGCGATTGGTCAGGGATCACAGGACATACGGTTCACAAAAACCCGGCAGTTGTAGTTGGCGCACCGGCCAATCAGTGAAGCGGTGTGTTGGCCAGAACCAACCCGAGCTGTGATAGCAGACTGCACACACCATCGCACACAACCAAATAGCAGCGATTGGTTAAATAAAAAACCTGCCTACCGTTGAGGGAACGAATCATAATGCTGCGAGGTCAAACTGTCCGCATCAGACTACTATACTATAACATACCAAATAAATAAGGCATATTCGATATAATTTGTCATTTTTTTCTGAAAACACAAACTGAAACTTGCAAAAAATTACTTAGAAAGTCCATAAAAAGTTGTTTAGAAAGTCCAGCACGCACATATACATAAACATGTATTTAAAACAGATTAAACAGAAATTTTTGAGAAGCGATTTGAAGTGAAGTGGTTTCATCAGTGTGTCTGTGTGGAGGGAGCATGTTCCAGAGTGTAGGGGCCTGCACACAGGGGCCCACACACAGATCAGATCCAATCCACTTTATTTATATAGCACATTTCATAAACAAATAGTTTCCAAAGTGCTACACAGATACAAAGCAAGGACAACAAAAATAAAATAAGAATAACCAGCAAAATAAAACAAGAGCAAATGATGACTTTAGGCTCACTATTTCAGCTTTTACAATGACTTAACACTATAACATCTGAGTCTTTATTCACCACAATGAGTTTTTACAAGCGTTTCACAGCTGTGAATGTGTCTGTTTAAGGATTGGGGGTTTGAGATGAAGTACAAACAGGTCGCCATTTTGGGGACCCTTAAGATCTCCAGCTTCGCTCTGCTGACTCCCGATGGCCAGATCACGGTGAAGAAGTGGAAGGATGTGCCATTTTCTGTGGACGACTTTGACTTCATCACGTACTGCGAGGAGCATTACCCCGACGAGCTCGACTGAAGGGTTCTGCTGGCTCCAAAAGCCGGATAAGTCATTTTTAGCGTGTATCTAACCGCAGCCAATGATCAGATCTAAATGCCGCTTTTTTAACGCTTTTAAGTCTCTATAAAAACAATTCTGAATTTCCATGGTACATGTACAAGAAAATATGAGTTTGTGAAAATATATGGGTATATATAGGCAGTTGTAGGGTCTATAATATTTAAGATTTTAAAAATTAAGAGCATTTAAGGGTTTTTAATAATACTACTACTACTAATAGTTTGTGACTTTACGATTCTACTATATAATACCACTTCTTTATCACCATACAATTAAAAAAAGCCATTTGGAAAGCTGGGCAGAGGCTTATGAACTTTGTAACTGCATTGTTTACAAAGACTTCTTAATGAAATGAAATTAATTTAACTTTAGTTTTAATACTTATGTAATTACAACATTGCAATTCACTGCAGATTTGATTGTGTGAAGAGAGTTAGTTCCGTTTACAGATGAACTTGTCGTGTGTGTCGTATACATAGACTCAGCAGTTACAGATTTTTACCATAAACTAACTATATTCTTATACATATTCCTCCAAAATATTGTTACATGATGCGAGCCGACCCAGTACCGCAAAAACTCTACCGCACACGTCACTTTAGCTGACATAACGCGCTCTTTAAAGTGCCTATGACAGGTTCTCATTTTACTAAAACACAGTTAAAGATGCACTGTGTAACCTTTCTGGTGGATGGTCCATGGAGATGTTGCTGCAGTCCTCCACAGTATAGCATTGCACTTATTTATCTCTACGGAGACAGCAGGTGACAATACAAGGCCAAGTTACCTGTCAGATCTGCGGAAAGGTGACCCCACTCACAGTAAAAAAAATTTAGGTCAGTAACAACTCATGTTCAACCCAAAACATGCTACACAGGTCTCCAGGGAGAATAGCTGATAACTAATTTTCGAAAAGTCAATTAAACACAATCAGTCAATTCAAATACTGTCTAATACATTACTAAATACTTATAAAATACAATACTAAATACAATCAATCAATTAAATACTGTCCCACTTTAACTGTGGCTTTTAACTGTATGTTTTAATCGTATTTAATTTGTTTATGTGGTTATAAGGCGACACTGGGTGTCCAGAAAGGCGCCAAATAAATAAAAATAAATGTATTATTTAATGCCATACCGGGAGATTTCAGACATAGCAACAACATCTCCAGGGGGACAAGCAGGTGGCGGACCCTCTACGAGAAAGTGCACCTTTAAGATCATTATATGTAAATATTTATATTTACTTTTTTTTTTCCCTATTTGGCATTTTTTAGGTTTCAAATTTTACTTCCTGGTTGATAATTATGACATCGCTCGAGGGATTTCTATAACTGTTACCTAGCAACCATGTGGTACGCTGGGCCAAAACTCCTAATAACAATAGAATAATATTCATAATAATAACAAAACTCTTTATTTTGTTTAAATAATGTTTAAAGGTGCACTGTGTAACTCTACGGGTGGGGGGTCTGCTTACATTTTTGTCTCAATGCAGACATAAACTCTATACTTGGAATGTGTCACAGTATGGCTTTAAACTTCAACTATCTCCATGGAAACAAGCAGGAGATGCCACCAGACCAAGATACCGGGCAGATCTGTGGATAGGATGACCCGCTGCCTGCTAGAGTGCATGTTCATTGAGAAAAAAACAAAAATAAAAACACCCCCTGACAAAGTAATACCACCTCTACCCGAAATGTTACATAATGCACCTTTAAAGTATCAGAAAAATGTGTTTTGTTGCGCGTAAATTGTGCCGAACTTTTGGCTAAAATTCTCCCTAGAGTCTCTCCACTTCCTGTCATTTTCAATCTATGTTTTAACTTTTCTTCACAAATTGCCTCTTTATTGGTGTAAAACTACGAGTATAATTCATATTTACAACACATATTTTCACACCAACTGAAGTAGAAACGAAAGAATCATCAAACCCCGTTAAAGATACGACATAACGACTGTCTAAACTCGTATGCACTTGCACTTTCTGATGATGGGAAAACTGCTGACGGAAACTTTTACTGTATGAAATTAGTATTGCCTTAAGAAACCGTGTGAAGTTCCACTCACATTTTAAGTGTCTGTATTATGCCATTTTGATGTCTAATGTTTCTTCATCAAAAACAGACCTGGAGTTGTGTTTTGTTTCATTCACACGTTTAACACACAAATCCTGCATATTTCAGTTCTTCTTTCAGACCTGGAAATTGTCCATCTCGACTGAACTAACCAAACACAAATCTGGTGTTTTGGTGAGGGAACATTATAACATGACTTTAATCTCATACGATAGGACCTTTAAAGTGAAACATGACCAGCTGAATGTTGTTTGAAATCTTTAATGAATTTAAATGTTAAATCACACTTTTGTTTTGCATCCATTTTCAATTCTGTAATCGTGTCTCTTAAAATGTGTGGTTATTGGTTTGAATAAAGAAATTGTACACATTTTAAATATTTCATGTCATGTGCTTTTTGACCACTAGATGTCAGTGCTCTTTAACAATCATTTTCCTGCAGAGACCTTCACAAACTGCTCTGTCTGAATAAAAAGTGTGTGCTAAAAAGAAACATGCTGAAAATGTTGAGCTGTCGTCTGAATTTACCGTTTTCTAGTCTTCGTGGTGAAAACAGAATATTCTCTCAGTACGGCTTTAAAATGATCACCATAGTGACAAGCAGGTGACGCCACCGAGCCATCTTGCAGGTCAGATCTGCGGAGAAGCGATTCCGCTCACAGTAAGCATGTTATTTAGGTATTTCTTTAGCAGCAAAACATCTGTAATTGAATTAATGCAAGATGTTTTGTTTTTGGAATGTTTCACAGTACAGTTTATCTCCAACTGTTAGAATATCAGGAAAACATTCAATATTTTTTTCAGAAATAAAAATTGGTTTATTTTACAGACTCAGGCCTGTCGACAGAAATTTGGGGTCCCGGGGCAAGTAACCTCACATGGGCCCCCCTCTTATATAAATTAATACGAAATAGGTCCAATTCTGGGCCCCGTTTATCAGACCTCTTTGTCCCCCCATGTTTACTCCCCTGCTCATTACGCACGAGTGAAGCTTTCCAGTTTATCTCCAATTGTTAGAATATCATGAAAACTTATATTTTTTGTCACTCACTTCATAAAGTAAAATCTGTATATTATATCCATCCATCATCTTCCACTTATCCGGGGCCAGGTCGCGGGGTCAGCAGTCTAAACAAGGGCTCCCAAGCTTCCTTCTCCCCAGCCACTTCCACCAGGTCCTCCGGACGGACCCCGAGGCGTTCCCAGGCCAGGCGAGAGACATAGTCCCTCCAGTGTGTCCTGTGTCTTCCCCGGGGCCTCCTACCGGTGGGACATGCCCGGAACACCTCCCGAGGGAGGCGTCCAGGAGGCATCCGGACCAAATGCCTGAGCCACCTCAGCTGGCTCCTCTCGACGTGGATGAGCAGCGACTCTACTCCGAGCTCCTCCCATGTGACCGAGCTCCTCATCCTATCTCTAAGGGAGCGCATGGCCACTCTGCGAAGGAAACTCATTTCGGCCGCTTGTATCCGCAATTTCATCCTTTCGGTCATTACCCAGAGCTCATGACCATAGGTGAGGGTAGGAACGTAGATTGAGGTAAATCAAGAGCTTTGCCTTCCAGCTCAGCTCCCTCTTCACCACAACGGCCCGATACAGCGACCACATCACTGCCAACGCTGCACCGATCCGTGTATATTATATACACTCACTGTATACACTGTATATTATATACTACTCATTATCAGGCCCGTCAACAGAAATTTGGGGGTCTGGGGCAAGTAGCCTCACATGGGCCCCACTCTAATATAAATTAAAAGGAAGAGCGTTCAATTTCGGGGCCCTGGACAGTAGGGTGGGGCGGTAATACTGTATCCCGAGGTATCAAAAAGTAGCAACAGTATCAGTTTCAATTCAGAACCTAAAACCACAGCATGGACTTTCTCCCCTCCGCTTTCTCTCCTCTTCAAACGTCGTTATGCTCGGAGATTTCCATCCACACGCAGCGAGGAAGAAGAAAAAAAACATGACTGACACTTCATGTGTGATGTCGAGCCGAAAACTTTGCGATGGAGACGTTTTATTGAACAGCGAGAGTTGAGAGGGGACGAGGCGCTGAAGAGGAGAAAGTTCCCGCTCGAGGGCGAAGTCAGACTTTCACGGAGGAGACGGTAAAACCCAATTATTGTTCTGCATCAAAACGTGTTCGCGTCGACGTGCAGCCCCTACACACAGCACCCGACCACCGTGCACCTCCAAAACGTTCTAACTACACGTGAAAAGAACGCAGTTTGGTTTGATCAGAACTTGTGCTTCATCTTCAAATATAATGGTGCTACAAAATTCTTAATTAGTAATAGAAATACCATATATCCCGGTAAGATGCTGAGAAGGTTTAACAGCATCAAAATTTGGATACCGCCCAACCCTACCGGACAGCAGAGCCCTTTGTTCCCCTTTGTGTCTACTCATAGAGTGAAACTTTCAGGCCTTTATTTCTTCACATTTTGTTGATTGTGGCTTACAGATAATGAAAACCCAAAATTCAGTGTCTCAGAAAATTAAAATATTACATAAGATCATTAAAAAAACAAAATGCTTCAAATATCTGTTTAAAATTTAAAGTATGTTCATTTCTATGCACTTAAAATTTAGTTTTGGCCCCTGCTCAGGTGTAATGGAAGCCCGGGTTGCTTTGATCGCAGCCTTTGTGTCATCTAAGCTATGGCCTTTATGTTTTTTATTGAATTATTTGTGATTTAGAATAGCAGTAGGTGAATTCATCCCAATCACCATCACAATACACAATTAAACGCCATGAGGGAAGAAAGAGAAGTCCTTTGTGGCTGTAACAATAGAGAAATAATAACACTGTTTTGTAGCCAGTTTCCAGACATCTTTGTCAAATTCATCTTTTTAAATCCAAGACAGAGCGATTTTGCAGCGCCCCGAAGAAATTATTTTTGACTTTTTGACTGTTCATTTAATCACTTTATGCCGGATTCATTTGGCATTTGAAAAAGAAAAGCATTGGTTTGTCTTCTCCTTATTTCCTTATTTTAACATTTGCTGGGAAACAAATGGGCCAAAGAAAATGAGTGATAGACAGGCTTTCTACATAATACAGCAACTTTGGCACCACAGATTTTATTTTAACATTCTGGTGGTGCAATTCCAGCTCCCACAGATGAATGCTGCCGTTGTGTCCTTGGGCAAGACACCTAATTCACCTCACCGCACTGTCTCTGTAAACTGGTGTATAAATGTGTGTGTGAATGGGTGTGTGTGGCTACGTGATGTAAAAATGTGACCATTTACAGTGCTGAACAAATTTATTAGACCACCTGTCATGAAAACAAGAAACACCGTATTTTTCGGACTATAAGTCACACTTTTTTTCATGGTTTGGGTCATTCAACTTATATATTACAATGTATAATTTCATATATATAACTGTTAATCATATTTGGCAGATCACAAACTGAAAGTAGTGAAATATGAAGCTGAAAACGGTGGCTGAGCAGCAGGAAGAAAGTTTGGAGTGACCAAGAAACTTGTGTTTGACTGGAGAAAAGCAGAGGATACTCGAACTGCAGTGAAGAAAACAAAAAAGCTAATCGCAGGCTAAAAGCTGGTTTTAGCTAGAGTTGCTCAGAAGTGACACTGAGGATGACGAATTCAATGGATTTAGTGATTTGGAGTGAGATGGAGAGTTTGGTAAACTTGTTCTGTTCTGTTGTGTCTGCTCTAGTTTTCTGAATAACTGTTCATATGTGACGTGAACACTCCAGACACATGTTCAGCCTGTTGTTCTCTGTTCTCTTGTTATTACTGTAACTTGCCTTTCAACATGACATGTCTGTTTTTGGTCTCTAATTTTATAAAATAAATTTTCCCCCAAAATGTGACTTATAGTCCAGTGCGACTTGTATCTGTTTTTTACTTCTTCATTGTGGATTTTTTTGGCTGGTTCTCCAGAGTGACTTATAGTCAACTATAAATACTATAAATAACTTCATAGTTTATCAAAAACTTGTTTCAAATTAACAATTTTATTGTTATTCATTAAGAAAATTACCAGTTGGAATAACAAGAGTCCTTGTTGACAGATAATCACTAAAAATGTGCATATTTTGTGTGAGCACGTTTAGTGCAGAATAACAGCTGCATTCTTGTTGACATTGTTTTTATGCCGTTTTGCAAAGTCTCTTTTTTTATTGAGTTCCAAATAGTTTTTAGCTGTTCCCAGAGACTTGCTTTGGATGAGACTTTGGAAAACATTAAACTTGAACATTTATGGATAGCAACAATAGTTATATTTTAGCATTAAATCATTTTGATAAAAAGATCTTGCATATACTGGCGGATTAACCATTATAGAAACATAAAAATATATTTTGGTAAACAGAAATACTGTTAAAGTGCATATGGCAGCAGTGGGAAACACCTTATACTGGTGGTGGTCTAATAAATTTGTTAAGCACTGTACTAAAACTGAATTTGTCACCCTAATTAAGTATTTTATTACTATCTTGTTTTATATTACTAGCCCTGTTTTTATATTAGAGCCTATTTTAGTTTATGATACTTCACTTCGTGCTCCTCTTCTCTGTCTTTTTTTGCACTTTGTTTTTACACAGGCCTGTAAAAATACTGTCAGAAAAGATGAAGATGATGCCTCCAAACACTATGTTGTGAGTGGGATTCAGGGACTTCACTCTGGGGCTGGTTTGTCTGTTCTTTGATGAAGTAATTTTCTACAAAAATCCAACATCAGATGCCCATTCAGTAGTGTGAATATGAGCTCTGAGATTACACACATGAGACGTTAGATTATGACCATGACAGGTGAAGTGTAGATGACAGATCAAAGCAGATCTATTCTGCAAAATCGACTTTTCAGAGCTTTAAACCTTTAAACTTCTGGAAGATTGTGACTTAAGTTCTTCCATTTAAAATAATTGAGGTAATCGATTACCTCAATTGTTTGAGTTCTGGTAACTTATTTGGGTTTACAGTGGCCAACGAGTTTGTCACTCTCACCTTTTGGTTGAAAATTTCATCAGGATGTTGCCCCAACATAGTAAAAGTAACCCTTAAAATCACATGAAAAGTACTATTTTACTGTTCAGTCCAGTTAAAAATGTAGTGCACTGTAAACCTGAATAAGTTACCAGAACTCAACAAAATTGAGGCAATCGATTGTCTCAATTATTTTAAGTTGATGAACTTAAAAGTCACAATCTTCCAGAACTTAAAAGACTGGACTCCTTCTACTTTTGAAAACCGCTGAATTAAAAGTGCTTATTTAGCTCAACTCAAATATTTGCAGTTTATATGACTCATAGTTTTCTCTTAAGGCAACTCAATTATTTTGAAATGGTTTTGTATTTTAGCTCATACTATAAAATTAAGTTTATTTTTAAATCATCCCTATTTGAAACAATAGAAATAACAGGTTTTTTAATGACTTAATTCTACTAAGTTGTGCTTCATTTCTGTTTTTAAGTTATGCTCAATCAAAATATTTGTTTAAATTACTCAGAAAGAAGAACATGTTATAGAAATTTGATATAATTAAGTTAGTAGAACTAGTTCTAAAATTTTGGATGTACACATCATCATTTGTTTAATTACTCTGAACGTCCGGGTTTACAGTGGCCAACTGTTTTGTCAGGTTGTTACCCTAAAATGGTAAAAGTAACCCTTAAAATCATATGAAAAGTACTTTTTTACTTTTCAGTTCAGTTCAGAAATCAGAAAGGTTTTTATTGCCATATAAGTGAACAGGTTCACAACATTAGGACATTGCTGCGGTTGGAGCGAAACGTAGATAAACATTAAACATGCAATAAATAAAATAGAATAAAATAGAAGTAAGTAGACTTATTGACTTATAAACTTGCATTCTTACTGTGAGTGGGCTCGCCTCTCCACAGATCCGACAAGTGTAATGCCATAGTTTGGAACATTCCAGGCTACATCTGAGAGAAGCAGGTGACGGACCATCCACCAGAAAAGTTACACAGTGCACTTTTAAGTAAACTACAGAAATTTTACTTAAGTACTTTACGACTTTTTCTTCATTCCCTTCAGCACCAGGTCTGAATATTCATTTGTGACACATTTTTGCCTGATTTTAGTGTCTGAAATATACTCGGATCCTTTCGTACTGTAAGATTGTACACAGATTTATATATTTTCTGTTAACGTCACCAGTTCTTTTTAAATCCGGTGAGTCAGTTTGAGACACCGAGGCTGGTGCGGATTAAGATGATGAACTCAGATGTTTGTAGGTCCACCCACAAACATCAGTGCTGGAAAAAACGATCTGAAATACAGTTTTGTTTTGACTGCATGTACAAAATCAATGTGACGGTGTTTTGACTTTGAATGACCGAAAGAGAAAAATAATAACATGCCCTAAAGCGCAGGATTATGAAAACATGTGTGAAAGAAACTGAGATCCAAATATGTTAAATGAGAAAACAACTTAATGACTTTGCAACACAATTTCACAGCAATTTTTATGTATTTTATTGAATTATATTTGATTCTATTTGTAAATACATTTGTACTTTACATTTATCATAGCTGTACGGTATTTAACATTTTTACTTTGTGTATTTTTGATCATTGTTATTTTAATATTGTTCAAGTAATTCCTGTCATAGATGAATCAATAATGTTTGTTTTTGTCTACAAGTCTAAAATGCAAATATTATGCTGAATGAATTATTGCATGTTATGATGTATGTTTTCAAACTCCCTGCAGACATGAATTTATTCAGAGCAGTACTGTGTGATGTCACATAGTACTTGCCGTGTTTGCAGTGGCCAATGGGGGCAGCACACATTATTTATATTTATATTTTTCACCAGAAACCTGCGAGTTCACCTGGTTTCCACTATAAAAGGACAACATAAAGAGTTTAAGAGCAAAAACAGGTTGATTTAGGATTTAATTCCACTTTGACCCATTGGGGAAAAAGGCGTTTGCAACAAGAGGGATTAGAGTTCCAAGCCTATCGCCCCCTGCAGGCCTTTTGTATTTTCACAATAACTTGGATGAGCCGAGGTGTTTTCTATGAACATAAATTATTCTACAGGAAATGCCAGGTCAAGGCTCGGGTTTCCAAAGCTAAAAAGAAGCTTAAATAATGCATCACACGTGGCCTTTAGGCAGCAGTAGTTTAACAGGACAGTAAGGCTGGTTTTTGGAATTATTCATAGAGTTTACTCGTATTAAAAGCCCCTATTACGCTATTGTCTGATCTGTGCTATAATGTTGTCTCCTCATCACAATCCTACCTGGAGTTATTTAACACAAATCCTACATATTTACACTGAGTTCTCCTCTCAAACAGAAAACACTCAATACAGGAAGTGCTCTAGTATCTTTTTAAACTCCATACACTTTCACGAGAATCATTTGGATGATTTCAGCTCCCGGAGCCAACTTACTTGTATTTGTGTTATCTCACTTTGCCTTTTAGCTCTCACAGCCACACTATTCATCATTCATAGTGTAAAACAATTTAACTTAATGAAAAATTGTTCCTAAAGCTACAAATGTTCATAAATGTACTTTGTTGCTGATAAGAAAGTATCTATAAGTGTACACTTCAGGGTTCCTTTGTCCTTTCCACAAGTGGCTTATCTTAAGGTCTTCTGCCACATTTGCTGCTACACATATTGTTAAAAAAAATAATAATAAAAAATAAATAAAAAACTGTAGTAACTCAAATGTCCATAGCTCCTTAGCTGGTTCCTTAGCCAGCCTTCATGGATACTAGAAAAACAAACAGCTCATTTCACAAAATCCAGCAGTCTCTTACTTGTGCCCTTTGACCTGCACTTCTCAGTTGGTTAAAATCCCATGATGTAAAAACAGAGCTCAAACTCTCCTTTCATTAACTCTCATTAACCCACAAAACAAAATAATATTGAACCTTTGGATGGTGAAAATGACCGTTTGAACAGAAGCTGAAACCAAGCAGTTTGCATAAAATGGCAACACAAATGTAGGATTTTTATATATTTTTTTATTAACCTCCCATCTCACAACAAAAAGATGAGTGAGAACGAAGATTTTTTTGATATTTTTTTGATGCAACAGAGAACAGCCTACCCAAATACAGCTCGCAGATCAAGGCCTAATGGTTTTGTCCAACATCTACACTCTGTATCCTCAGATCAGGCTGTCAAACTCTACTGGGCTGGACACATTCTGACAATTAAAATGTACGATCTTGTTAAGGCAACACGATTGTACACTTATAATTGTCAGTGGGTTTATGTTGGGCCAATGGGTCAAATGAATGTTCTGGGTTGACAGCTCACAGGGTAAAGTGAATCTAATCTAATTGTAATTCCTGAGTTGAGTGGAGAATTTGGAGGGGAGGAGGCTGAATTGTAGTTTTTGGTTTTGGGGTCTAGTGGACTTTAGGTGTGACCGCCTGATACGCCTCATAATATTTTTGGACGGTGATTTTGAAGACTTTTCGCTCTTTTTCCAATGTGTCCTCGAGTGTCTTCACTTGTTTTTGCTCTTTCTCTTTGGCTTGTTTTTCCTCGTTTAGTTCGGACGTTAGTTTAACCAGTTGACGTTCCAGCGCTGCCTTCTCCTCCTGGTTCTTGGAGATATTTGTGACCTCTTTGTTCCTCCTGTTCAGCTCCATTTCCAGGTGCTGGTTTTTCTCCTGTTCCTTTTTCACCTGATCGTGGAGCTGGTTAGTTTCATGTTGATGTTGCTCTACAGAAGAAGAAATCTTCGCCTTGAGGTCTTGGATCGTGCAGGTAAGAATGCCAGTTTTCTTTTCCAGATTCTTGCATTCTTGGGTCTTCTTATTGAACTCTTGAAAGAGTTGCTCATATTTGTGACGGTCCTTTTTGATTTGCCATTGCCGAGAACCATTGGTAGTTTGTTCTTGGCTCTTCATGGTTTCTTTCAACTGCTTGTTTTCATCTTGCAGTCTTCTGATGCATGATCTAGAGTTATTGTGAGCCTGAATTTCCTTATCCAGAAGCTGTTGGAGTCTCTCTTTTTCGGCTTGAGCTCGTCCCTGCAGAATACAGGGAGAAACATTGGCCTGATTTTGTCGTGGGTTCCTCTGCTTTGGTGTCAGCTGTTGACGCAGGCTCTTGTTCTCTTCTTCCAGATTCTTAGTGTACCTTTTGAGGTCATTGCTAGACAAGATCTTGTCATTCAGGCACTTCTGAAGCCTATTAATTTCAGCGATAAGCTTTTCCTGGTGTTTTTTATTTAGTTCTCGCTCTTCTCTCAGAAGATCGGTGTCTGTCATTTCAACCGTCTCCGATTCTTCTTTGGAATTGGGCTCCGTCTTCTCAGCTTGAACCTTTTTGAGGGCCTCTTCCAGCTCCTGGATCTTTGAGGTCAGCTTTTTCACCCTCTCCTCAGGTTCAGACCTAAGTTGTTCATTTTCACAGATGAGAGCCTCGGTATTTTTCTTCATATTTGCGACGTTTTCCTCATGGAAAAAGTAGACCTTTTTCATTTCTTCTTCAAAATCTTGTCTGATCCTCTTAACTTTGACTTGAGACTTTTCCTGTGTTGTTTCCAGCTCCTTGATGTATGACATGAGCCGGTTCACAGTTTTCTCATGCTTAAATATGAGTGTCTGGTTTTGACCTTCCAGAGCTTCAATCTGTTTCTGCATCTCTGCAGCCTGAAGCTCTAGGAGGAGGTTGTCAGATCCAGTTTGGGAGTGGACCTTTGCATCGTATGACTCTTGTTCTTGTTTCTGTAGCAGCTGGAGCCTTTGGTTGGCCTCCACCTGCTCTTTAAGTTGTTCCCTCAGGCTGGTATTCTCTGTCTCCAGCTCAGACACTCTACTCTTGCTCTCAGCGTTGTTCCTCAAAGCCTCCTCCAGTTGTGTGCGAGGCACCGAATCGTTCACAGCGCTCACTTTACTGTCATACTTCTGGAGGTTGGTGAGAGATTTGTGGATGATGCTTAAATCCTCCTCCCACTTTCTATTCAACTCCACAGATGTAGAAGTGAACTCCTGCAGCATCTTTGATTCCATTTCAGCTCGTGTCAAAACTGCTAAACGTGCTAAAGTGTGTTTAGAAAGTCGTGTTTGCTCTGTCGAACTTCTGCTCTGTCGAACTTCTGCTCTGTAGCTCTGGCCTTCTCGGTCAAAGTGTGATCGAATAGTGATCTGAGTTTGCTGCTGCGTCCATCACACCAGAGGAAGGACGACACCTCAAAGCTTTCATTACTGTCGCCATGGTGACAAGCTTTGTTGCATAACTGGGATTCCGGAATCTGTCTGGAAATTTACTGTTCAGACCATTGTTACCATGGTAACACAATGACCACAAGAGTAAGAACCACCAAAAAGTGTCAAGATCAAAACTCAAGAAAAAATACAAAAAGAATTTAAACAACACATTTTCAGAAGCCTGTGATCAATACGAGAGTTTGTGTTATTGTTTAGGAGTGATTTTCAGGAGGAGTGACTAACTGAACAAGAGCTCCTCCAGCGGGGCAAAATACGCCCGTACTTTGAATTATTGTATATAGAATTCTAGAATCGGAATTCCACCAATCAGATTGCAGCAACAGAACTTAAAGACACTACAAAGCTTTAATGTGTCAAAGCTCAAAGAAGCAGAGAATGTGGGTTGTTCTCGCTTTCAGCAGCAGAACATTTGAGAAGAGAGTTCAGATCTTTCATGAAGACAAAGCTTCAAAGACTTCAAAGCTTTGAAGTGTCCACAGACGGACAGACGGACGGACAGACGGACAGCGCCATAACATAATACGTCCCGTCTTACACAACGGGCGTATAAAAACTGTTGGGCTTCAGGGTTCCTTAAATAGTCTTAAAAGCATTGAATTTGTGAATCTGGAGATAATACCTTAAAATAGACTTGAAAAAGTCTTGAATTTTTATATCTGGGTCTTGAAATTTGTACTACGTAACTTCTGTAGAACCTGTAGCTTCCAACTTCTAACAGGTACGCTGAGTAGACCAGGATCTCTGGGAGTCGTAGAGCCTCACGTAGCGGGGCTTGTCCTCGTAATCCTGGCAGATCTTCTTGTAGGAGGGGTTGAGTTACCCCAGCAGAGGAGTGTCTTTGTACAGGGAGTCCTTACTGCGCTTATAACATGGCTTAAAGCTCACACAGTTTGTGTAGTATTGGACCTTTAAAAACCATATGGCATAATTGCAGTAATTATCTGTGATCTTAAATTCCCAGAGTCCTTCCTTCCATGTCCCAACACATTAACATAAAACATTTGTCCTTCTTCTTCTGCTGTTTAAGCTGACTCATCCATCATGTGTATCCTTCACCAGACAAAGGACAGAATCTCAAACATCTGACAGAGGCTACACCGCTGATGTCGGTTGTATTTAAAAAAAAAAAAATCTTCAGTAAGGAGCATAGACTGTGTATATAAATGGACATGGCTAACCTGCTAGCCACTGTGTTCTGAACAGGAAGTGAGCATGGGGGCTCTGTTGGCTCTATTGGCTCTGGCTGAAGTGTGGGAGGCTTTGGAAGAAGCTTGATCCCTTCAGTGATCGCTTATCTTAACAAGAGACCCCGCTGAGTGAATTTGATTGTTTTTTGTCTAGTTTAGTGTTTATTATGTTGTTTTTGTAGGCCTGTCTAAACAAGTACAGTGTTGTGGAAAAGAATTTCCCCTTGGGGACAATAAAGTCTAAAGTCTGTTGACTTTGTCTCCAGTTGACGTTACAAAAATTGTCTCCCCTTTCTCTGTAACTGCTGTTGTGAGCCTTGGCATTTAAGTCTTAAAATGTTCGTATTAACTCACTCTACACAATCCTGATGTGTTTATTTTGCTGTTTTGTCCGTTAATAACAATAATAATAATGCACTCACAATAATTTAACTGCTAGCCTCTTGAGTTTCATTTGACTGTGTGGCGTCATGCTGTGGTCCACTTCTTTATACAGTCTGTGGTGAGGAAAGGCCTCTCAGAGCAGAACCAATCGTTTTTGTCGGGTTATAAGATTAGCACAGATTTCTGAGGCGCTGGTTCACTGAGGTATTGATCTGGTCTGAGTTCTGCAGGGCTCTGAATAGTGCTGATTTAAGGTTTGTTCTGACTACAAACTACAAAGAAGCAACTCTGATTGCAGAGAAGTACTGCGTTTATCTGCAAACTTGTTGTTTCATGCAAGAACAGATTTGCCACATCCGCAGTCTTCCTTGATGTGTTTCTAAATTGTGGTCCAGAATAATCAGTTAAACTATGATACGTAGCAGTCGATGTCATCAACATTCTTTGAGGGTGCAATGCTAAACTGTAGGCACTGCTCCGTCTGAAGCTTTGCTACTCAAGTTGATTACATGCCGCTATTTAGACATCGAAGTCTAATTGTCGGAGTAGCGGCATAAACATTCTTTTTCTAGTGCCCATTTCTCCGAATCTTTCTTTTTTTCTAAACTAAATGCGTGAATGCACCAGCAGAGGGCAGCAGAGTGCAAAAAAAGATTCACTTTCTGAAACTTACTGAATGCATTTTTGTCATTTGAGCAGGATAAGAACTGAAGTTAGAAGAGTTTACGCATGTGATGAATAAAAACATAATGCTGTTATGATTTACCAAATTCTCTTAAATGGCTATTTTTGTATAATTTAGTTCCCAGTTAAATACCTTCAATTCAAAGTGAATATTTGAGTTGTCATTTTGAAGAATGGGTTTTTCTCAAGTTCAATTCACTCTTTATTATGTTTTTATTTTTCAGGTTAAGGTTTGATCCTGTCAGGAGCGTTGAATTGTCCAGGGATCCATCTCCACATGTTGAGGCTGCTGTGGTCATGTCTACCTCAGCTGATTTTACTCACTCTATTATGCATGTTTGGCTTAAATGTCCCATAGTACGCTATTTTCTGATCTGTTATAATGTTGGTTATCCCTCAGTCGTCCAGGTATTATCCATAACAAAGAAGAAATTAAATTCTGTCAACTCAACAAAAGTTTTTTGATCGAAATTATCAGACTAAGCACAAGACACCCAATTGCGTGGCTTCAACAAAGTGGTTTATTTTCCAAGACACAATAAATTCTGCACGGGGAAAAAGACAAAGGAACAAATCATAAAACTGACAAAACACAGAACACAGAACAACAGAGAAAGGAGTGATTACCTGCACGGGGAAAAAGACAATCTGACAAAGACAAAGGGGAAGACTCAGACTATATATACTAAAGGGTGGGGAAACAAATGAGACACAGGTGTAACACATTAGGGGTGGAGCAAGCAATCACACAGGAGGGGCGAGCAGGCAATCACACACGAGGGGAGGAGCCGGCAGACACACACAGGAGGGGAAGTGAATCTGGAAAAAGAAACAAAGTAAGTGTCAACAAAATAAAACAGAACATAATAAAAAGAGGGAAAACTCAGACACCAGCCATGACAGAAATTGGATGAGCTGCAAAATGTTTTCGATCAAGAAACGTTTGACGAGTTGACAGAATTGAATTTCTCCTTTTCTCTGCATATTTAGGCTTCTCTCAAACACAAAACACTCTGTTCCACCTTGTGATGCCATGTGGTATTGAATGATCACTGAAAATACTTTGTTTACTTTGAGACGTCCTGATCAAGATTTTTTTGGCTTCCGATCTGATCTGATTTTTTCAAGGAGTGCTCTTTCCAATACCGATTCAATACCAATCCGATACCTTTTTTTATATAGCTCCGGTAGTGTCATCTCTGTAATGTAGAGTTGTGACGGAAGTTCGTACCTTAGCTCCAAAAAGTCCATTAGACAACGAAAGCCTTACCGACCTTACCCAACCTCGCCTCCGCCAGTGTTTGCTACTGTGGCTTTGCCCCTTTGCGCTTGTAAATTTCAAACTCGTCCAGATGATTCTTTTGTAAGTGACGAATCAAATTGGTAGTGTGAAAGTGAGTTCTGCTGGTTCCTCCAGGAGAGTTCACAGCAGTTGCGTCGCTGTTTGACTCTCATTTTGTTGTGGTGAAAAGTCCCACACAGCGACATGGCGGCGTTTTGATTTACGGCTACCATAAAGTGCATCGATGCAAAAACTTGTGAAACTAGATCAGTCTGATCATATGACTGAATCCGATACTGTCCGATACTCATAAAAGAGCCAGATTGGGAGCTTATACCGATACTGAATATTGGATCGGGACATCACTAGTTTAAATCCATTTTGTATAATTTCTTGAATGTTCAGACAATCTTAAAACGTCAGTGTCAGTGTAAGTATCAATGAGTATCAATAGTACACAATAACTACGTCTACTTCACATTCCTGTCTGAGGTGTAGGAGCAGGTATCACGATCTCCATCCAACACACCAAAGCAAAGTCCCACGAATGTCCCCATCCATCACGGAGCCGAGCAGGTCACCGCCACCTTCTATAATGGAGGCACTACATTAAAAAGGAACAGCGTTTTGACACTTCCAATTATAATGAGCCATAACACTGCTACTGCAATGCCCTCCCAGGGTTAGCCCAGCCCTCCTCCAGCCTCTCCTCTACATGCTATATTTATACACATGGAACAGTATGGGATCAGGGTGTAAATATGAAAGAACCTGCGACTTTTTCTGCTGGATGAAAGTTGCAGGTAGCTGTTCCTCACACCCCCAGAGACTATCGATGACATCCGCAGCAAAGTGTCAATGCAGTATTTAGTGTTATGCCACATGCCCTCCCGTTCACAGACCACTAAATCCACAAACTACATGTTCTAACCTCTTCTTGATGGATAATGCCAGGGCAAAAGATCCATGACTCATAGCGTAACCTGTGCTTTGCCGTGAAAGACCAGAATGTACAGTCCCATGTTCTGTAACATGGAACACACTGAGTAGAAAACATGTTTTGTAGCTAAATGCTTTCACCACAGGTCTGTCTATTCCTGTCTATGGCGAGGCTGCTCCAAATCACAGGGTGAGTGTATAGCGAAAACAACTTGAACTCCAGCCTTCATTCTATACTCTCCCATTTAATCTGAATAAAAGTGTGGTTTACTCCTTCAGTTTAAAGGTGAATTGTGTTGCTTTTCTCCATAGAGATATTATTGCTTTGTCTGGAATGTTTCACAGTATCATGTCGAACATTTCTATTTTCATGGAGCAGACCAAGTTACAGGTCAGATCTGTGGAGAGGCAACCCCACTCACAGTCAGAATGCCTGTTTTTCTAGGTATTTTTGAGCTATATGTGAGCCGTACTGGCTTGTCAAAGCCTGATCCCGTCAGATCTCAGAAGCTCAGCAGGGCCGGGTCTGGTTAGTACTTGGATGGGAGACCACTGGGAATTCCAGGTGCCGCAGTGGGGCACCAGTGGCAAAAACTGTTGTAGTGTCCTTAGGAAAGGCAGAACACCCACAGTGCCTAGTATGAATGTGGTGTGTGCATGAGTGGTGGTGGTGGTCGGAGGGGCCGATGGCGCAGATTGGCAGCCTCAATAGTAGTTTACCACCACCGGGTCTGGAGTGAATGAATAATGCTCTGTAAAGCGCCTTTGAGTGTCCTGAAAAGCGCTGTATAAAACTGATGCATTATTATTATATCATTATTATTATTATTATATAAAACCGCCTTTAATTGAATAAATATAAAGTAGAGCTGTTTAATGTCATACAGTGGAATATTCCAGGCGCAGCAATGACATATCCATGGAAACTAGCAGGTGACAGACCAGAAAAGTTACACAATAGATGATTATCACAACAACAGGAAGTGCCGCGATGTTGAGTCAGTGCTTTTCTTTGGCGAAAAACCTGTGGAAAAGTGTCACATATTTTTGAACAGTTTCATAAATCTGCCCCAACACCAAATCTTCAACCAACAAGGTCGACAAAGAACAGATTCTGTCCATGAAGAATTTATCCACAACTATCAAGGGAAGAAAGACGAAAACATACAGTAAGTTAAGGCTAATAATGACTAACATTATGATCATGAATAAAACATAAATAACTTGTTCACTCAGACTGATTCTACATTTAAAATTAAACATCGATTTTGTGAGAGATTTGTGCAGTTTAAATGGTCGACATTTAATCTGTGAACATCTATAGCATTTAAGCTGCACAAATCTCTCAGTCTATGCTAATATCGACATCAAAAAATCTATTTTTAATTTTAAATCTAGACTCAGTCTGAGTGAACAAGTTATTTATGTTTTATTCATGACCATAACGTAAGTTTTGCTCAGGAGTAGTTCACTATTGTTGTTCGCCTTAAGTTTTTGTCTTTCTTACCTTGATCGTTGTGGATAAATTCTTCATGGACAGAATCTGTTCTTTGTCGACCTTGTTGGATGAAGATTTGGTGTTGGGGCAGATTTACGAAGCTGGTCAAAAATATACAACACTTTTCCACAGGTATTTTGGCATAGAAAATGACCGGAACTTGCGTGATTCAACATTGGAGCACTTCCTGCCGTCTATTCACCTTTAAAAAGATCCTGACAGAGAAAATAAATTGATTTGATGAGAGCAACAAGTTTCTTATCTTCATTTCACTTTAGTTTGCTTCATGTCAAGTTTGTAAACCGGAAAAATATTTTGCCACTAAATAAAGGTGAACTTTTCTAGTAGGGGGTCTGGCACCATCACCCTTGTATCACCATGGAGACAAGCAGGTGGTCCCATCCGGGCAGCTTATAAGTCAGGTATGTGGAGAGGGAGACGCAACCCCAGTCACAGCTTGTCAAGTTTTATCTTTAGTAACAAAAACCTCTTTAATCCACCAGCTTCTCCTGTAGCTGAAATACTGCCAGAAAAAAAGTGTTCACTGATCTGAAGGTGGGCGGTTTGGATCTCGCTCGCAGCATAAACATTGTAGGTGGTCAGATACACAGGTTGGCGGTTCAATCCCCAAAGACCATTTACCAAGTGCACAAAAATAACAAATTATCTTAACCACCACGTTTCACTCAGACACATTTAAAGGCTCCATGTGCGTTATTTTCTCATTTATATGTTATAATATTGGTTCCTCATCACAAACATACCTGGAGTTTCACACATGCTAAACACACAAACCCTGTATATTTAGGCTGTGTTCTTCTCTCAGAAAACAGAAAAAAACAGAAAACACTCCACTGTGTTTTTAAACTCTATACACCTTCACTAGAATCATTTGGATGATTTCAGCTCTGGAACCTCTACCAACCTTAAATGGGAACTCCGGCACGTTTGACGCTAAAGTCCATTGCTAGAAGTGGTCGAATTCTGTCAGAAGCCAAAAAACGACACAGATCAGTGTTGCCTCGGTGGAGATCTCACTGTGGCAGTGAGTCTGTCAAGACAACAAACTAGTGTAGTGATGGGGGCAAGTTCTGAACTTCCACGTAAAATGCCAATTTGCACTGAAGAAGCTTAGCGACACTTTCTAACCCATCTTACAACAGCCACGAGTCTAACAAACAAAACGCTCTGCCTCGCTCACTCATTAGTGTCTGGAAACGTTAGAAAACAACTTTATAAGCAGCCTCAGCATTACCTTGTTAACTTAACACTGCACATGCGAAAGCCCAAAAGACTCGATCTCTGATGTTGTTTCTAATCCCATTTATTTACGAATGAGTTATAATTTTTGGAAAATGTTAAAAAAACACATTCCCGAATCATTTTCTTCTTTTCTTCTTCACCGTCAGTAGTCAATTCTCACTTGTTGCTTGTGGCGGCTCGAGCCTCTCCACAGCTGGAGTCGGCGATCGAGTCTAGACTTTCGCACGCGCAGTGGGAAATAGACAAAGCTAATGCTAAGGCTGCTTATAAAGTTATTTTCTAACGTTTCCAGACACTAATGAGTGAACCATGCAGAGCGTTTTGTTTGTTGACTCGTGGCTGTAGTAAGATGGGCTAAAGTGGTGTTAAGCTTCTTCAGTGTGAATCAAATTGGCGTTTTCCATGGAAATTAAGAACTTGCCCAATTCGCTACGCTAGTTTGTTTCCTTGACAGACTCACTGCCACCGCGAGATCTGTGCCGAGGCAACACTGATCTGTGTGGTTTTTTGGCTTCTGACAGTATTTGACCACCTCTAGAAATGGACTTTAGCTTCAAATGTGCCAGAGTTCCCCTTTAAGGTAAAAGGCAGAGGTCACAAGGTAGACGTGAGCATTTTGAGCTTTAGGGATGTAGACAGACTAATAATAAAGAGTTACTCAAGCATGTGTGAATGGACCAAAACAACTCCGGGTATGTTTTTGATGAGGTAACAGCATTATAACAGCTTTAGTTCATCTCCTTCATGGTTCCACAAATGGCTGTTTATTTTGTAAGCACCAAAACAACGGGTCTATTTCCCCCCCACACATCTGCACCGCAAGCAGCTCTCCAGACCCTCTTCACTGTTTAAATGTGCAGAGAAAACCTCACTTGAACTCCATCACACACACACACACACACACATATTCTGTAACTCTTAAAGTGACAGGTTAGACTGCTCATTTCTCTAAAACACAATTCATATCATTTGTTTATATAAGATCTGACTCATTTTTTCAAGTTTTAAAAATCTTGCTGAAGTGTATAATTTACGTTTGCTGTGATATCACGCTGGGGGTGTTCTACATGTATCTCTGGTAAAATGTTCAGCAGTTACCATGGTGACACAGTGCACACATTAGAAAACACGGTCAAAAAAGTTTAAAAATGGCCTGAAAATCCAAACTGGACATAGACAACACATTTTGTGATGAATACGAGTGTTCATGGTCTCGTTTAGGTGTTTGATTTTCAACAAAAAGGTGAGAGCGACTAACTGAAAAACTGTTGGCTAATGCTAGCTAGCTAATGATTGTAATTTTATCAGTGAAAGTCTTGTTTGACCATATAAATCAGCTCACCTGTTGTAGTTCCAACTAAACCAGCTCTTTCTGGTCAGATTGTATTAAAATAAAGATCAGATTAAAGTTTAATTTAAGTAACAGAGCTTCAGACAGAGCAGTGCCTTAAGTTAGCATCACAACCCCAAGGAATGAATACCTCAGCTGCAAAGTAGTACTTCTTCTTCTTCTTCTTCTTCTTCTTCTTCTTCTGTCTTAGTCTTCTTATTCTTATTCTCATTCTTCTCATTCTTTTTCTTCCTCTCATTCTTTTTCTTCTTTTTCCTTCTTCTTTTTCTTCTTCTTCCTTCTTCGTTCTCTTCTTCTTCTCACTCTTCTTTCTCTTCTCATTCTTCTTCTTCTTTCTCTTCTCATTCTTCCTCTTCTTCTTTCTCTTCTAATTCTTTCTCTTATTATTCTCAATTTTCTTCCTCTTCTTCTTCTTTCTCTTCTCATTCTTCTTCTTCTTCTTCTTCTTTCTCTTCTTCTTTGTCTACTTCTTCGTCTTCTTCTCATTCTTCTTCTTCCTTCTTTGTTCTCTTCTTCTTCTCACACTCTTCTTCTTTTCTTCTCACTCTACTTTCTCTTGTCATTCTTCCTCTTCTTCTTCTTTCTATTGTTATTCTTCTTCTTCTCATTCTTCTTCTTCCTCTTCTTTGTCTTTGTCTTCTTCTTCGTCTTCCTCTCATTCTTTTTCTTCTTTTTCCTTCTTTTTCTTCTTCTTCCTTCTTCTCACTCTTCTTTCTCTTCTCATCCTTCTTCTTCTTCTTCTTCTTCTTCTTTCTCTTCTCATTCTTCCTCTTCTTTCTCTTCTAATTCTTTCTCTTATTATTCTCAATCTTCTTCCTCTTCTTCTTTCTCTTCTCATTCTTCTTCTTCTTCTTTCTCTTCTTCTTTGTCTACTTCTTTGTCTTCTTCTCATTCTTCTTCTTCCTTCTTTGTTCTCTTCTTCTTCTCACACTCTTCTTCTTTTTCTTCTCACTCTACTTTCTCTTGTCATTCTTCTTCCTCTTCTTCTTCTTTCTATTGTCATTCTTCTTCTCATTCTTCTTCTTCCTCTTCTTCTTCTTTGTCTTCTTCTTCGTCTTCTTCTCATTCTTCTTCTCGTTCTTCTTCTTCTCATTCATCTTCTCATTCTTCTTCCTCTTCTTTCTCTTTTCATTCTTTCTCTTCTCATTATTATTCTCATTCTTCTTCCTCTTCTTTCTCTTCTCAGTCTTCTTCTTCTTTATTTTATATTTCTAGTTTCATACAGAGTGCTTTTGTTTTCATGGCTTTGGGATTTGTGCAGTGATTTAGAGAAATACTGACTGAAATACAACAAATGTGGGTTACCAAGCAACCATAATGTTAATAAGAGCCAAAATTGCACAATAATTGACCAGACTCATAAGAATAAATCACATCTTTAATTTGTTAGCTGAAGGTTTGAACTGCCAGAACAATGCCTTCTTTGTGCACAAATTGTCCCTGCATTTTGGTTTTAATTTTCACTGTTGGAGACGTGAGTAGAATTTTCAGAAGTCAGCGCTACTTCCTGTGTTTCTGTACGGCTTTTTTCCCTCACAAACTGTCACTAAAATGATGTGAAACATAAAAACCTGCCATATTCTCTCAAAGCTACCATTTCCTTTGCAGAAAATGGATAAAAAGTCCATGTGGAGATGACGAGGTGTCTAAATGATGTTCTCTTCTCGTCCTTTTGTTGTAGCGCGCATTGTCTTGCAGATCTGAGACGGAAATTGAAGGCGGACTTTGGAGCAGAGGAGGTGAGGAGGACCACAGCGGTGACGTGAATGGACTCAGGATTTTCTGGGACATGGTACACGGAAATGAAGTCGCCTGGAGTGACCTGCTACGCTCAGGAGTGAGGAAAATGCAAAGGAGGGATGAGCAGGGTTAGCAAACGTGAAGTAATTGATTTGAATAGATATAAAAGTGCACATACAGTGGTAAAGTAAATTTGAATATTGCGTAAAGCCTCTGTACACGATTTTTTCCTCTGTATTTGAGCAAAACTGTCCTCTCCCAGTGCAGGTATATTGTACAGGCAGCTTGAGGTCAAAGTAAGACCGCTGTGTACTGTTTTATAAAGCGTGTTATTGTCCGAAGTGCGCGTTAGTATGCTAGTCGTGCTCTGGTGTCTGAAAGTCGTGAGACGCTGACTCATAACCAGCGTTTTCTCAATCTGTTATGTCATCATCCTACCAATAGGGGTGTGCAAATATATCAAAATATCAATATATCGTATCGTTTAATGTGACGATACAGTATTGATACTGTGGGCTGCTGTATCGATGTAAGAGTATTTTTTGGCATATTTTACAATTATTTGGTTACAGGGCTACAGTTTTGTTGCTTGCTTAGAGGAAGGAACCTCGTTTATGCAACACATTTGACATTTTAAAATGGGCATGTTTCATATTCACTTAGTACAAGAAGTGGTTTAGCAAAGACTTTTTGTACCACAGCCACGATTTAGCCTTTGTTTTTTATTGAACTGTATTGAATTGATTTGAAATATATCATATCGAATAGAAAGTGCATGTATTTATTGTAGTGAAAAAGTGTTGTCCCTTTGGATAAAATATTCTACTATAACAATTACGACAACTACTATTACTACTACTATACTACTACTATACTACTACTACTACTACTACTACTACTACTGCTTCTGCTACTACTGTTACTACAACTACTAATACAGCTACTACTATAACTACTACTACTGCTACTACAACAACAACAACTACTACTACTACTAGTATAACTACTACTACTGCTATTACTACAACTACTAATACAGCTACTACTACTACTACTACTACTACTACTACTACTACTGCTACTACTACAACTACTATTACTACAACTACTATTACGACTACAACTACTACTCCTACTACTACTACAACTACTACACTACTACAACTACTGTTACTACTACTACTATTACTACAACTACTATTACTGCTATTACTACATCTACTACTACTACTACTACTACTACAACTACTAATACAACTACTACTACTACTGCTACTACTAGTACTACTGCTACTACAACAACAACAACTACTACTACTACTACTACTACTGCTACTACTAGTACTACTGCTACTACTAATGCTACTACTATTGCTACTACTATTGGTACAACTATTAATACAGCTACTACTACAACTACTACTACTGCTGCTACTATTATTACTACAACTACTACTACAACTACTATTACTGCTACTACTACTCTACTACTGCTGCTACTATTATTACTACAACTACTACTACAACTACTATTACTGCTACTACTACTCTACTACTGCTACTACTACTGCAACTATTATTACTGCTACCACTACTACTACGACAACTACTACTACTGCTATTACTACTGCTATTATTACTACTACTGCTACTTCTACTACTATAAACAACAGAATAGTGTTAATTCTCCTTTAGTTCACTCTCTACAATGACACTTCTTTCTTCCTTCCACTGCCGCTCTCGTCTGAAACAGGAAGCGCTGTAGCAGGAGTGTGTTTTATCCCAGTGACAGAAGGCGATGAGGAGCTCTTGTCGTTTGCGTCTGTGGCCGATGGGGCGTGTGGCAGCTCGGCAGGTGCACCAGGTCCGGCAGGTGGGCAGGTGAAAGTGGGTTTGCTCTGGCGGGAAAATGACTATTTGTGAAACTCAAAATGCCCCACTTCTTCCTGACATTCTCACAGCCCTGCAGGCACCGGTAACCTTCTGAAAAGAGGAGAGGAGAGAGGAGAGAAGAGAAGAGAGAGGAGAGAAGAAGAGGAGAGAGAAAAGAGAGAGGAGAGGAGAGAAGGAGAGGGGAGAGAAGGAGAGGAGAGGAGAGGAGAGAGGAGAGAAGAGAAGAGAGAGGAGAGAAGAAGAGGAGAGAGAAAAGAGAGAGGAGAGGAGAGAAGGAGAGGGGAGAGAAGGAGAGGAGAGGTGAGGAGAGAAGGAGAGGAGAGAGAAGTGGAGAGAAGAGGAGAGGACAGAGCAAGAGAGAAGAGAGGAGAGAAGGAGAGATAGGAGAGAAGAGAGAGGAGGGCAGAGAGAAGAGAGAGGAGAGAGGGGAGAAGAGAAGCAAGAGCGGAGAGAAAGAGGAAAGAGGAGGGCAGAGAGAAAAGAGAGAAGGAGAGACAGGAGAGAAGAGAGAGGAGAGAAAGAAGAGAGAGGAGGGCAGAGAGAAGAGAAGGAGAGGAGAGATAGGAGGGAGAGAGAAGAGAAAGAGGATAGAGAAAAGATGGCAGAGAGAAGAGAGAGCAGAGAGGGGAGAAGAGAAGAGGAGAGAAAGAGGAAAAAGGAGGGCAGAGAGAAAAGAGAAGAGAAGGAGAGAAAAGAGAGGAGAGAAAGAAGAGAGGAGGGCAGAGAGGGGAGAAAGAGGAGAGGATAGAGAGAGGAGGGCAGAGAGAAGAAAAAGGAGAGAGGGGGAAGAGAAGAGAGAGAGAAGAGAAAGAAGAGCGAGGAGGGCAGAGAGAGGAGAGAAAGAAGAGAAGAGAGAGGAGGGCAGAGAGGAAGGAAGAGAGAGGAGAGAAGAGAGAGAGGAGGGCAGAGAGAAGAGAGGGGGAGAGGGGGGAGAAAGAGCAGAGAGGAGGGTAGAGAGAGGAGAGAAAGCAGAGAGAGGAGAGCAGAGAGAAGAGAGGAGAGAAGAGAGGAGAGAAGAGAGAGAGGAGAGAAAGAGGAGAGAGAAAAGAAGGAGGGAAAAGAGAGAAACAAGTGTGAAATGAGAGGGTTGGAGAGAGAGTAATGAGAAGGGGAAAGAAATGAGAAAAGGAGAGGATAGGAGAGACAAGAGAGGGCAGGAGGGGAGTGAGGAGGAGCGAGGAGGGATATTTCGAGAGGTAATGGGGGAAGTGGGTTTGGGCGAGGAAACTTAAATGAGAGTGGAAATGGAAAAATGTCCGTAGGTCGTGTTCAGAATATCATAAATCGAAGCTGGAGAGAGTTTTTTTTTTCGCTTTTCATTTTGCATTGAAAGGAAACTTTTGTAATGGATCACAAGCCAGAAGCATTCATGTCCTGTCCCAAGCCTGGAGAAATAATATGAAATGTAATTTATATCTCACCAGAGCAGATAAATGAACATAGCAAACCCACGAGCCATCGCAGTGGAAATAGAAAGTGAACATGGGATAGGCGCACTTCTGGCTCCAATTGACTTTACATTGAAAAAATACGCTTCTTTCTGTATCTGCTGCAGTGAGCCTCATCATTTTGGTCTTTAAATGTTCATATTAACCCACTTTACATGATACTGGTACTTTTATTTTGCTTTTTTGTCCTTTAATATATTCCTATTCCTAATACAGACCTGGTTCCAAACTCGCTCCTATAACTCCTAGCCTCGGTGAGCTTCATTTGACTGCAGCTGAACGCTATGGGTGATGTCACACTCCCTCAGTCCTTTTCTTTATACAGTTCATGGTCAAAATAAGTCCACTGTGCACTGCCTGTATCTAATTACAAAGCGTTTTATTGTCCGAGAATCAGGAAGTGGGCTGCTTGTAAAATCACTGTGGTGAATAACTGGGAATAATTCGCTCTGTTCATGTTACATCACAAAGCAGGACGACGTTTGATAAGATGTGATTACAACTTCTGGTGTAGCTACCAACATTGGGCTCGCAGACCGACTGTGATATGTATGATTGTAATTCATCAGTGTTTATTTATTTACCATATTTTTCGGTTGCACTGGACTATAAGTGTCACTTTTTGCGGAAAATTTTTAAAATAAAATCAGAGACCAAAAACCAACATTTCATCTTGAAAGGCAAGTTATAGAAGTTATAGTAATAAAAACGACACAATAGAGAACAATCCGTGTATCATTCTTTAATTTTTCAGTATAGAACCAAAAATAAGTAAACAAAAAAACAACTCTTTTCTTTATTTGTCTCTAAAAACAAAATGAAAAAATGGGTAACAATTTGTTTTTTTCATTTTTGATTCATATATTGGCTTCATATTTGGTCTATGGGCTGTCAGTGTGAAAAATGTAATATATAAGTCGCACCTGAGTATAAGTCGCAGGACCACACAAACCCTGAAAAAATACAGTATTTATTTGTATTTTATTTGAAACAAGGACAGTGCACATAAAACATTAAACTCAGAGAGAAAAGATGTTCTGCACCAGATTTAACTTCAAGATACTTTCCATCTGCAGTCCTACAAAATGTATTAAATACATTAGAGAAACTATTTACAACTCTAGCCACAACATCATTCATTCTAATTTCCATAAATACAAGATTTCAAATTCATCATGATCTTCTAAAAATGCCATTGTCATCAATATCCTCGAAAATGTACATTTACCAAATTCGTCACTATTATTGTCCTCTAAAATACTATTCATCTGCTTTATACTTAAGGGGGCCGCCTTGACAGAAATTGAGTACGTCCCTCCGAACCACGTGAATCCTCGCAAAACTATGGTCATCATGCCTCGGTCCTCACTTTTTCTCCAGCACGGTATCTCTACGCAACATAATGGAACGCTATAATGACATTTAGCTGAAGAAAACTGTGCCATTTTCATATTTTTCCTAGATTTTGTCAGACTTTCTACTGCAAACAGACCGGAAGTACCGCCCATCGGAAGTTATAATTACATATTTCCAAACATCTTCCTGGTTTGTGACGTAAGCGTGAACAGAGCCTATTAGGATGCTCTGAATGCATAAGGTCAGTGAGGAATAACCTGCAAACTGTTTCAAATCAGTGACTTCTATTTTTCACGTTTAAGCACCTGTAATGTGACATAGCAGTCAAATCGTGCATAGGATTTTAATATCTACTTTTCATCTGTGACATGCTAATTTGTACTTTTGGTATTTTTGTCACAAGTGAAGGAATAAACACTCTTTGCTTCTTTAACCTGCATTCATTAAGTCTGATCAGAGGATATTTTTATACGTTTAACAACCTGAAAACTGTCAGATACATTTCTTCATCTCTTGTAACTTTCGTCTTGTTATTTATTTTTGTAGAACAGCTATAGCTATAGAACACAGCTGAAGTCTGGAGAAGGTGTTATCTTGAAACACACATAGAAGGTTCATGGTTAATGGTTATTTTAAAGGTTTGAATGGTCTAAACTTACAGTATTTTTACTTTCCTAATCATATCTTCTTTAAATTGTGTTCCTTAAAGGTCCTATGTTAGAGAAAATTAACTTGTGAGCTTTAAGCCATATTATAATGTTGTTATCTCATCAAAAACAGACCTGGTTGTGTTTTGTTTCATTCACATGTTTCAGTAACCCTTTATTATTAGTCTTTATTCATCTCCAAAGCTCAAAATGCTCTGTTCCACCTTGTGATGTCATGATATGGCAGCTACCTTTTTAGTTTTAGTTCAGTAGGAATTGGCAAGTGGGTTAAAATGATCCCAAGTGATTCCAATATTTTTTTCATTTATTTATTTATTGCTCATGCTATTATTTTGTTGGCATCAATCCAAAGAGAACAACAATTTTTTAAAAATCTGACAATTATCATAAATGGGTCAATAATGTATAAGGATTTTCAACAGGCAAATTTTAAAATATAAAAAAATATTAGTTTCTATCAAACTTTTTCAAATATTTACTGTGTCAGGTGCATAAATCTATGTTTAACATTTATATTAAGCATTTTTACTGTAAAATATCATGTGGTGCGACTGAGAATAACCTTAAAATAGTTTTATTTTCTAAAACATGGTTGGGATATTCATCTAAGTTCTGAGTAATATGAAGTGTATAGAAACAAACTGTTGCATTTCTTTTGATTTTTAATGCATATTGATATTTTCTTTTGCTCCAATATGACAGTCACCTGCTTGTGTTTAATGAACAAACTACTGCCCTGTAAAATGCATCAAATGAAGAAAAATGCCTAAAGAATCCCATTGACCCAAGTCTACTTTGTCTGTTATTAAACTCCAGCCATAGAATTCCTGCTGTTATTAGTCGTACCACATGATGCACGGTCACACCACATGACATTTTAACACTTTAAGTACAAAAAACATGCAGAATAACTCATGATTTCTGAAAAAAATATTTGGTTCCATGGAGTTCAGAGGTACTACAGAAATGTGCCGGATTATTATGAAATTTTAACCCTTTTAACTAAGGAAATTGCAACTGACCCAAGTGTATATTCCACCATTATTTGACTTGACTTTGCTGCAGAACAAAAGGAACAGGAAGAAGATAAATCTTATAAACCCTGTTCCTTTCTTTCACAGATTAAAAAAAAGTAAACAATTCTTAAATAATCAGTACCCACACCTCAGCCTAAATATGCAGGATTTGTGTGTTAAACATGTGTGAATGAAACAAAACACAACTCCAGGTCTGTTTGTGATGAGGAAACTACATTATAACATATTGTAGATCAGAAAATAATGTAATATGGGACTTTTAAACTACAACTTTCCCCACTGGAATTCGTAGTTATTAATACACCAGTTCTCACCAGTACTCCCACTTTGCTGCCACCAGGCCATCTCCACTAAACTGACACAGCCTTTGCTATTCTCATGGGAATACGAGTTTTCCCCTCTTTAATATGTATAGCTTTTCCTCCCAGGCGGTCCCAGTGGAATCACAGTCTGTAGACAGAGCCTGTTTGGTAACACCGTGTCTCCTTTGTTCGAAATGAAAAAAAAACAACAAACAAACAAACTCGTGAGCGGCGTCTGGGAGGTTAATTGGGGAGTCATAAATCAGAAAAGACAAGTTTAGTGGGTGCTGCTTGTGGCGATTGCTGCGGGGTGCCAAGAACAGTGAGCATTTGAACAGAAAAGAGATGTTTTTAGGATTGTGTTGTGATGATGTCGGCTGGATTCAGGGCACGGGATCTTGAATTAAGTGAGATGTAAAAGGTGCTCAAGGTGACATTTGTGTGTTTTTAATTCAGATATTAAAGGAGCACTGTGTAACTTTTCTAGTGGGGGGCCTGCCACTTGCTTGTTATGCATTAAAGGTCTTATTAAGAGTCTCAAGTTTTAAAGGGATAGTTCAGAATTTTGGATATAGGGCTTCATTTCCTTGTGATCCAGAGTGTTGGAGACGTGTGGAGAGTCTTTTTTAAATCTTCCATCCAGTCCTTGTATTTGGAGAGATTGCTGGTGCTAGGCTAGTGCATGTCAATGGCCATAGTTGTAGTTGCCACTAAAAACAGTCTTACCCACTCCACAGAGCACCCGAGGCAAAACTATTATAACTCCAGACTGTCCATGTGAATCTCTGTGTCGATAGAATATTTTTAGAAGTAAAACCAACCTTGCATTTGAAGGATTTCTGTCTGAGCAGCAGCAGTGAGTTGTACTTCCTGATAGAAAGTTCGGCAGCGGCGGACTGATATATGAGAAAATAGTCCCTCAACATGCAGCAATTCATGTGACATTATGAAACATTATTCTAGCGACATAGACATTCACATTGACAGTCTGGAGTTATAATAGATTTGTGTTTTGTGGAGTGGGTAAGACATGCACTAGCCTAGCACCAGCAACCTCTCCATATACAAGGACTGGATGGAAGATTTACAAAAGTGTCTCCACACGTCTAACACTCAGGCTCACGAGGAAATGAGGCCCTCTGTCCAAAATTCCAAAGTGTCCCTTTAAGACATGTTATAATGTTTCCTCATCACAAACATAGTTCTGGAGTTTTGTTTTGTTTCATTCTCACATGTTTAACACACAAATCCTGTATATTTAGGCTGAGTTCTTCTATCAAATGGAAAATACTCCATTAATTTCAGCCCTGAAATTCCCTATGTCTACTGAAAAAAAACATGAATGAATGAATGAAACAAAACACAACTCCATGTATGTTTTTGATGAGAAAACAACATTCTTACACGACTTGAAGCTCCCAAGGGTCAATTTCGTGTAATGTAGTGCCTTTAAACGATTGAACTGACCTACAGACCTATGTGTGTTTAATTTGAATACAACAGGACCAGACAAAAGACAAAAAAGAGGAACATTTTAACGGAGACTTTCAGCTTCACGGCATGTGCCCAAACGACGCCGGTTCTGCACTTTCACTTTTGACGTCAATCACCCATTACTTTTTTCCACATCCTGCTGCGCTTCCTCAAACTTTGCACTTAGAGCTTTTTATTTTGTTCTATTAATTTTACTTTCATGACAGGCGGAGCGCTGCGTGTGGCTCCCGTTGCCGTGGAAACGTCTCACATCGCGGGCAGGTTTGGAGCGAGTGGGTGTCTGAGTGGTCCGCCTGCGTTACACAGGTGGCCTTTGTGATATGAAGTGGATGATCGGGGATTCAGTGGTCTCTCTGTGTATAATAATATATAATACTCTGCAATGTAGGGGTTACTGTTATGGATATCTTAGCATTCAAGGCTTAAAGGTGCACTGGGTAACTTTTGTGGTGGGGGATACACTATATGCATGTCTCCATTCATCTGTTTTTGCTTTGTCTGGAAGGTTCCACAGTGTAGACCTTAAAACCCTTTTCCTACCACAGGGATCACGGTGACCCCACTATTTCAAATGACCATAACTCCTCGCTTCTTTTTGCAATTTTAATCATTCAGACTGCCCCTGAAAGCTGTGAAACGGGGCTTCAAACAGGTCTTGAAACTGGTCTTGAAACGGGGCTTGAAAGTTGAAGAAAATTCAATTCCTTTTTAGCCTTTTCGTCTTATAACACACAGTTTTAGGTATTTAATTACATAAGAATTGTAAATTCTTTAGGGCATTCTTTTACACAATTATTGACAAAAATAGACTATTCAATTCAATTCAATCTTTAATACGAACACATAATAGACAAAAAATACCAGGTATTTCAGTGGGGAAATGATGAAAACTGAGGTATGGTTGTAATTGTTGATTAGTTGAACATAACAGAACGCTACAATGACATGAAGATGAAGAAAACTGGGACATTTTCTCATTTTCCTTAGATTTTGTCAGATTTACTACCACGAAAAGAGCCCGTTGTAATCGCATGTTTCCTGGTTTGTGACGTAAGCGTAAATAGAGCCTATTAATATTTGGGATATGGACAACCCATGTGTGTCCCTGATTGGCTAATCCAACTGTCAGTCATACCCATTTGACCTTAATAAAATGGATATTGGATAAAACACGTCCCATGGGTTTCTGGCTACAAATGGAAAATACACTAACCTAGCGTAACCTATGACAACGGGGTGCATAGTCCATTTGAATGTCGCCCCTGCGCTTGACCCCCCATATCCTGTTGTATTCTCCCCTGTTAATAACACTTTCATGGGGTGTGAACAATATTACGAAAACACAAAAATCTGCTTGTAAAATGTCAAAGGTTGCAAATATGTGACGCAGTATGATTCACAGTTAATCGGCCTTGTCAGCACTGAGCGGGTATTAACGGGAATGACTCTGGTCTTCTCCTGTTCCTGTTTGGTGTCCTGGACATGGCCCAGTCAGATGCCTCCTGGGGTCGAGTTTGGTGTTCTTGGCGAGACACATAAGTAATGTAATGTGATATTTGGAGAAGCCAGTCACTGTTCTCACATGTGAAATTATATCAAAATACGACACTGCTCATGTCAAAATGAAAGAGGAATGAGTTGACCATGCATATTTACTGAGGGACAGATACGGAAAACACTTATGAGTTGTGCTGATCCGAACAGAAGTAGAGCTTTTATTTTGATTATTTTGATGATCATGATGATTGTTTGAATATTTTTGTTATTTTTGTGGTGCCTGTTTTTTGTTCTGTTTTGGTTTCATTGTTGGTGTGAATGTGGTGCATGATCCTGTCTGTTTTCTGTATGAAAAAAAAAATCTTTGTTTTTAAAAAAAAGTATAATAATTTAAACAAATTAATAGATAAAATAACAACATCAACCAAACAAACAACCAACCAAACAGCCAAACAACCAACCAAACAACCAACCAACTAACCAAACAACCAACCAAACAACCAACCAAACAACTAACCAACCCACCGAACAACCAACCAACCCACCAAACAACCAACAAAACAACCAACCAACCAATCAACCAAACAATCAACCAACCAAACAAACAAACAACCAAACAACCAACCAACCCACCAAACAACCAACCAAACAACCAACCAACCCACCAAACAACCAACCAACCAAACAATCAACCAACCAACCAATCAAACACTCAACCAATCAAACAATCTTGTTTGGCTCTTGGTGAGGGCGGATGCATTTTCTCTCCTCTCCTGACCCTTATCTTTCCCTGCTTTACTCTTTGTCTCGTCTGGTCTAGTGTCTAGTCTTTTTTTTTTCCTTGAGTGACTCTCTCCGCTCTGCTCTCCAAAAGCAAATTAATTATGGATTTGATAAATTGGTCTCTGAATGCTATTGACACCATTAACAAAACAAGCAGGGTCGGGCGAACCTGCGTACAGAGGATCGATCTATTCGGAACCAGGATTATGGGACTTTGCACATTGTAATTTACTGATTACTGATTTTTCCAAAAATTCAAATACTGGGGCATCTTTTCAAAGCCCCACTTGGCTGCCCGGAAATTGGAGTGAGGGGCAGAGCTTCAAATACTCGAACATTGTGACTATGGGCAGAGGTCGCGGTCACTGACCGCTGATGGACATGCTTGGTCATGGTGGCTCTAAATCGCAATTTTTTGATAAAATCTGGAGGAAACTTGGAGTTCTGCATAGAAATGACCTTGAGACCAATGGACAAACAGAGCAGTGTTGGGGAAATTGGATGCAGCTGCTCGCTTTAAAACCAAAACAACCCAATCTTATCTTTTGGCTTCCCCAAGCCAGTACTGGTCACAACCAAGGCCGGGCTGGTGTCAAATCGCCCTGAGAATACAGAGGAGGAAGCCTGGCCCCTCCCCAACCCCCTCGCAGCTTCGTACCCCCGACCGGGTGGGCGGGTCTGTTGCATCCAGCGCCGCTCATGGCTGCAGGATCCGGATGCTGCCTGCCTACATTGGGCCTCCTCCACACCCTTCCTTTACCCTGTTGCTGGTCCTGTGGAATGTTTGTACTGTGTTTTGACTATGTTGCTGATGCTCAGAGGTTTTTTTATTTTGTGCACTCTCGATGATATCCCGTTCTGGGACATGGTCTGGGGTGGTCCTCTTTTTTTCCCCTCCTCCTGTCCTCATGTGATGCTGTTTTTTTGGTTTATTTCTATCTGCTACCTGCCTTCCTGTCCGGTCCGTGTTGTCTTCCCCATGTAATATTGTTTTTTTGTATTTTGTAATGTACGGACGGGGTGACAGGTCCAATTTCGATTGATTTGTATGTCTTGTACATGTGAAGGAATTGACAAATATAGGCTACTACTACTACAAACAACCAACCAACCAACTAACCAAACAACCAACCAAACAAACAAACAACCAACCAACCAAACAACCAACCAACCCACCAAACAACCAACTAAACAACCAACCAACCAACCAACCAAACAATCAACCAACTAAACAACCAAACAAACAACCAACCAACCCACCAAACAACCAACCAACCCACCAAACAACCAACCAACCAACTAAACAACCAACCAACCAACCAAACAATCAACCAACTAAACAACCAAACAAACAACCAACCAACCAACCCACCAAACAACCAACCAACCAAACATTCAACCAATCAACCAACCAAACATTCAACCAAACAACCAAAACAACCAACCAAACAACCAACCAACCAACTAAACAACCAACCAACCAACCAAACAATCAACCAACTAAACAACCAAACAAACAACCAACCAACCCACCAAACAACCAACCAACCAAACATTCAACCAATCAACCAACCAAACATTCAACCAAACAACCAAAACAACCAACCAAACAACCAAACGACCAAACCAAAGAACCAACAAAACACCCAAACAACCAACCAAACAACAAGGTATGTTTTTCAGGAGGTACCAATATTATAACATGGCTTATGGCTCACAATAATCCATTTTGTGTAATATAGTACCTTCTTTGAAAACCAAGCAACCAAATTTCAATGATTTTCAAACTTTTTTCATGACATAAATTTCCGAAATATTATTTAAAACTCTAACTAAATGTATTCTTATTCTTATCTAGATTTTAATTGCATGAAATGACTGTAACTTATATAAAGAGATGATGTGTTGACTGCATTTGATCTGGTCTGACTCAAGAGCCAACAGGGGAGCCAGGGACCCTTCACCACGTCTTAAACCAAGATTTAGGTCAAGGAGAAGATGCAAACTCAGTTCTAAAAGCCCCCATGACAACTGTTAACCACTCTGGCACCCTGATTAGTGTTCGAGTTGATCTGGTAGCCTTTTCCTTATCAACGTACAATTTAAAGGTGCACAGCGCAACTTTTATAGTGGAGGGTTTGGCCAACTGTTTGTGTCTGTTGAGATGGTTTTGAGTCATCCAGAAGGTTTTTTAGAAATCCTGGACAAGTCATGGAAATTGAAAATGTCATTTTCCAGGCCTATAAAGTCTTGGAATTTTGTAAATTCAATGAAAGTTTTGGAAAAGCCAATGCATTTTAGTATCTCTTTCATACAACTACAGCGTTCTGTTAAGTTCTCATTAGGCTTTTGTGATTATTTCCAAATGCATGGGCCAACCACTCCAGCAGGACAATACACAATAAGGTCTTTTGTTTAAAAGAGACACAATAAATCAATTCACAGTATTTTGAATGTTAAAAAACTATAATACCATAAGGTGAGTGGAAAGGGTTTAACATTTCATATTTAGCCCTAAAAATATTTAAATTCTACACATGTAGGTGCCATAAAGTCATGGAAAAGTTTAGAAAATTTGTCAGTGAATAAGAGTGGGAACCCTGTGTATAAACAAGCTTATCTAATGTTTATTAATGTTTTTTTCTGTTTTCTTTCAATAATGCATTAAAAAAAGTTTAAAAATTCAACTGTTGGCAGATACATGAATTATGATACTTAGTTTGTGGTCTAGTACTTTACTGTACTGTTAATGATTTGTTTGTTTCCTCTTGCTGAATTTATGAATGAACTGGTTTCAAGATGATGCTACAACAAAGGAATAAAGGAAAGACATAATAATAATGGGTCTGTGTGTGTTAAATATGACTGTGTGTGGAACAATGTCAGAATGTACCTGTGACCGAAATAAATTAATCAATCAATCATTCTCACTTTAAGCTTGGTCGCCTCACCACAAACTTAACCTGTAACTTGGCCTAGTGGCACGACCTTCAAGTGTCCATGGGAATAGATACGTTTAATGCCATATTGTCAAACCTTACAACCAAACAACATCTCCATGACGAGCAATGCCCTCCACAGTAAAAGAGGATATCGGTCAAAGAGAACATGCAATACCCCCACAACAACTGTAAACCACTCACATTTTGCACATTTTTGCTTGTATACGATCATAAACGCTAAACTTCTGTGCCTTCGTTACTATTATTAGTTTGCACGACTGTAAACGAAAAAAAACGGAGGACAAAAAGTGATTGTATTTTTGTTCGAGTTTATATGGAACAATCTGAGTGATGATTTTTAAAAAGTCTAACACTGTCGAAGGCTTTAAAAAAGAGAGTATAAAGCCTTATGTTTTGAAAGATATAGAGCTCTGGAATTAATGAATAATGCATGAAATTTTGCTTGTTTTAATTTATATTTTGTCTCTTATATATACAGTAAGTCTCAAGTGAAACTATAAATGCAAACCTGCTGTTCATACGCTGCTTTTCTTTGTTGGAATAAAGTTTAGGTATTATAAGTACTTTTACTAATCTAAACCCTTTTGGTCTTGATCCATGAGGTTGTCGTCTATGTTTTGTTCTGTTTTTGTTTTGTAGAGCCTCAAAATCACAGAATAAACAACTAAACTACTAAACTATTACTCTGCCACCTTCTTACCTGATTTCTCAAGTAAATGTGGTACCTTTTTCTGAATGTAGATACAAAAAAAAGCGCACTACGTAACATTTCTGCCAGAAGCTGTGCCATCTGTTTGATCAGCTCAGATGTTATTGATTTGCCTGGAAAGTTTTATGTATATTATTCAACAAAATGATAAAAATGTATTTCGTTACAGGGTTTTTATTGCTCAAAAATATCTTGAAAAACGTGTGAGCGGGGGTCACCTTTCCACAGACTTGATCTATAACTTCATATATTGGTGCAACCCACTCCTTTCCATAGATACGTATTATATAGTACTAGGTATGTTTAATGCCATTTTGTCAAACATTATGACCAAAGCACAAGATTGCCATGGATCCTCCACCAGAAATGTTCCACCGGGCACCTTTAAGCGAGGATATCGGTCAAATAGGTCACAAACTCCACTCAAAAATCCCCTCACGACAACTGCTAACCACTCTGCCACCTTGCTACCCGACGTATTCTAAATTACACTATCAAAGCACTTCGTAAATCATGAATCTAGATGAGATTTTCGGTAATAAATAAATCTTGGCCTTGTTAAGCCTTTGCTCTGGGGGACCTGGCAGTGTTGGATTACGCTTCTCTGGAGTCTATTTTTATTGTCACTGTCACTTTCTGTATCTGAGCCCTCTTAGCCCTCTCTCCATTCAGACCTGCTGACAACTTGTGCCCCGTGTGAGAGGCTGTGTGGGCCAGTGGGCTTTTCCATGATACAGACTGTTCCCCGGCAGATTAAAGCTGCTGAGAGGAAGACTCTTTCGCAGGAGGATACCAACAACAATTTCTAAGTACCGTCTGAACCCACAAACAAATGGAAAGAGGTTAGATCAACTTGTAGGTTAAAGGCAAATGGCTCAAAATGGACTCTTGTGAGCTTTAAGGCATGTTAGAATGTTGTTACGTCCTCAAAAACATACCTGGAGTTGTTTTGTTTCATTCGCACATGTTTGAGTAATCTTTTATTATCTCGCTGCATGGACAGATCATTTTACTTGACAAGTTATCTTAAAATAAACTACCTCTAGACTAGCAGTCTCAGAACTAGTAAGTAGATAATAAATCTGAAAACAAGATGAAAAACCTGAAATACGTTTTAAAATCTTGGCCAAATCAGAGAAATTTGTGGTGCATGAAGCTGTAGTTTTCAAATTAACAGTAACTTTTACCTTTTGTTCAATAGAGACTTGCAGTTCCTGAGCTGAATCACTGTCCAAATGATTCTAATGAAGGTGTGTGGAGTTTAAAAACAGTGGAGCACTTCCTGTATCACCACATGACATCACAAGGTGGAGCAGTGTGTGTGTGTTATGTTTGAGAGACGAACTCAGCCTAAATACACAGGATTTGTGTGTTAAACGCGTGAATGCGACAAAACTCCAGGTATGTTTGCGATGAAGAAACATTACACAGTCAAGATCATTATATTTAAGATGTTACTAAACATTTTCACAATTTTGCCAAAACTCACACAGAAATTAATATTTGATGAATAAAAATGTACAAAAAACACCTTTATTTTGTTGAAATCATGTTTAAACCATGTTTAAAAACAAAAATGTGTTTCTTATGTAGTCCAATGAGGGTAAATTTGGTCTCCTGATATTTTATGTTATTACAATGCAAAAAAACAAAATCTAATCAGGTTATGATGACTTGAATTAAGAAAGTTCCAAATAAATAAACAATAAAATAAACAATACTAATACTACAGTACAGATACTACTGCATTTAAGTAAAGTTGCTCTAGTTTGCTACTATTACTTTGCAATGGAGCAAAAAACAAAATCTAGTCAAGTTCAGATGACTTGAATTAAGAAAGTTTTACCAAGTAAATTTCACTTGACAAGTAAAATGATCTGCCAGTGCAATGGAGCAAGATGTATTTTCATATTTTAAGCACAAAAAATCATGCTTAAAATATGAAAATGCATCTTGCTCCACTTAAAATAAGAAAAACAACAACTTCTTGCACTTAAAATAAGAAACAAAATTGAATGTTGCTTAAATTAAGAAAAACACTTATTCCACTGTCAGATAATTTGACCTGAAGTTGAATGCACTTAAAGTAAAATGTTCTTAATTTAAGTCATTTTCACTTATCCAGATATTGTTTTTTTCCAGTGTGGGTTATTTTTTCAGAGGACTTTGTTTTCATACCTCAAAAAGAAGAAGGAGTGTGTGAACATCAGCCAAGTGCAAGTGCAGGACTAAACAGATGAGATAAAGAAGAATCATGGAGGTCCGCACAATGTTTTAATGCTCCCAGTGTAAATTTTAATGATTCAAATTCACATTGTGAGCATTAAAACAGTGTGTGCACCTCCATTATTCTTAGTTGATTTCATACCTGACAGTTTCGACTGCTCAGTAGCGCTCTTCCTCAGACATTATGTAGTCATTCTGAGGAAGGCCGCTAGTGAGAAGTTGAAACTGTCAGGTATGAAAACAAACTCTTGGTCTGGAAAAAGAACCCAATAAAATGTGTTTCTTGTGTAACTTGTGCTGAACTTTTGAACCGAATTCTCCCAGTGTGACGCCAACAGTGTGAAACTCTCTATTTGTCAACTTTTTTCACAATTTGCTTCTTGATCAATGTGAAACTATAATTTATATTTACTACAGGTATAATCCCACCAGATTAAGTAGAAATTGAGAATCATCAAAACCTGTCACATGCACTTTAAATAAAAAAAGTGAGATTTTTCATGTCTGTTTTTTACAAATAAAGAGGCGCTGTATAACTTTCACCTGCGTGTCTTGATAGAAATGTTATTGCTTTGTCTAGATTGTCTCACAGTATAGCGTTAAATAAGCTCACAATACCTCCAGGCCAAGTTACAGGTCAGATCTGTAGCGAGGCAAGCTCACCCATTGTAGGAAACCATATTTATCATTGTTTTTAAGCAGTAAAACATGCACATTTAAGTGGATTTAAGTGTTAAACATGAGCACAATTGATTTAAACGCACTGTACCTGTTTTAAAATGCGAAAAACAGAACTAGTCCAGCACACAGTGGACTTATTTTGACCCCAAGACCTGCTTGTATGAGAAAACTGAGAAATC
Organism: Odontamblyopus rebecca; assembly: GCA_030686955.1. NCBI lineage: Eukaryota > Metazoa > Chordata > Actinopteri > Gobiiformes > Gobiidae > Odontamblyopus > Odontamblyopus rebecca. The sequence goes on from CM060667.1 coordinate 11,959,193, forward strand.
TGTGTATGCAAGAGCTTTAAAAATGAGTCCTAAAAACAACTATGTGAACGCAAACTATAAAAAACCTGATCAGAGGAAGTTTTTGAATTTATTTGGGATAAAAAGCCCCAGCCCTCCTCCACGTTTCTTATTCTTCCTGTCTCTATTTTAATGTGGGAAAAGTCATAAATCTGCTGGCACTGCGCAGCCCTCACTCCGCAGGCAGCAGGTATTTTTACACTCAGTACATGTATGTGAACCACTTACATTGTTCCATTAGATTTCTATCACTCAACACTATATTGTTTACTAATACAAGTTAACCCTTTAGGACATATTATTTTCCATTGGCCCATTTGTACTCGTCTGTCTTATGATTTATTGACAGCCCATATCTATGCTAAAAGTGTCACCTCGAATAGTAGTTTTAATGTTTTATTTTATTGATATTGATATGATAATAGTATTTCAAGCTATATTATTATTTCACAGGTAACTGCACTGTAAGATATAAGCCATTCTTCCTTAGGTTTATATGGAGATAGTGTTAGTAAAGCGACACTTATACAGGAAACGACTGCAATGACCTTTCAAAATAAAATATGAATGGCAGCACATAGTTTCACCAACTTCACTGGTTTGCATAATAATATAGGCCTTATATTTTAGTTCTTTTATTACTTATTGGTGATTTTCCTGATTAAAATTGCAATACAGTTTTAGTTGTGTACCCAGTTGGAGCTTTGAGACAACAAAAAATACTCGCCTCTATAATTCACATGGTAGTATTTACTTAGGGTGAGCAGACGTCCCCTATTTACCCCAGACAGTCCCAGTTTTAAGCCCTGTGTCCCCTGTCCCAGCAGATTTCTCCAAAACCAGTGATTTATCCCAGTTTTATACAAGAAATGTCCCTGGCGTCTCTATTTTTAACCAATCTGGTCCCTTCCAACAGTAAAGAGAGGCATATGTTGTCATTTGTTTAGGTAAAATACAAAAAAGCTGCTTAAAAATGACAAAAACACATAGAAAATGTGACTATACTGACTCACATTAGAACAATTTTCCTTAATTACGCACTTGTTATACAATTTTAACATTACCAACCACCACAAACAAGGGGGTGTCCCAGTTTTTTTTATTTTGAAAATCTGGTCACACTATTTTTACTGTACCGATCGATTGTCCTGCTTAATTTAGTAACTTTTATTGTTTTAGCAATATTAAATTAATTATAAGCAAACTTTTGAGTAGGTGAAATGTAGAAATATAAACGTTTCAGTCAAAAAAAATAAAAAAAAATAAAATTAAAATAAAACCCTAATTTGATTTCAGTTTACATCACAGATTTGATTTGGGTCACCTCACGTAAATCCACCTTTTCTCCATTTCTCGTTGTGAAAGGGTACTTCCGGTCCAGTGTCCTGCGTGCGCGAGGCTTCACAGCTCCAGTCCGCGCGCTGTGCTCCTCGTGCGGCTGTCACTGTGGTCCACACGCGTTTGACCGTCTCTGGACACGGAGCAGCACCGGGGGACGTCCAGCTGAGCGGCACGGTAAGACCAAACGCTCTTTTTTACCTTTACGTGACTGCGTGATGGTGCCAAAGTTCCCGGTTTGTTTTCGTCACTTTTATTCACGCTGCGGATTGTGTTGTTGTGGACTCCAGACTCCAGAGGATGCTTGGTAAACTTTTCTGTTTCTTCGGTTCGGCTGTGCGCGTATTTCGGATCCGTGCGTAATTGCGCATCACCATCTGGTCCAAACGTCCCGTGAGAAGCAGCGTGGAGACTGGGACTTAAAGATGCACTGCGTAACTTTTTAGTAAAGGTGTGTGGAACCCGTGGCAAAGGGTAGAGTTCAATTTGTGAACTGGACAAGAGTTTTAGCTGCTTCTTCAGTTCTGTTCTTTTTAATAAAGGGTCCACCACCGTCTTATCTCCATGAAGATGGTTTTGCTTTGCCTCAAATTGTACACAACACGATTAAATTAAGCTGTATCTATGGAAACAAGCATCTGGACATGTTACAGGTCAGATCTGTGGAGAGATGATTCAGCTGATCTTAAGAATTAATGTTTTTTTTCCCAAGGTATTTATGTCCAAGCTGTGGTAAAATACGTAAAATAAAAGCTGTATATATTTAATGCTATATTTTGGAGCATTTCAAGCAAAGCAATAGCATCTCCAAGCAACCAAATCCACCAGAAAGTTACACAGTGCACTTTAAGCAGTAGCTTTTCCGTTAACTTCATTGGTTTATGTATTGTTCCCTTGCTGTTGACACAAGCCTACACCATGTAATTGACTTTCTCAGCAGTTTCCTCTTGTACCTTCACCGCTCACTGACACTTTGACGCACATATTTTTCATTTCTATTTTTATTTTAACAATATTTTCAAACTGATTTGGCTTGTTTCCCCCCATCAATATTATTACCTTAGATTACTGACAACAGTTATTGACATTTTTTATAGCTAGACCCATTTTCTCTGTATAAACATAAAACAAAGATAAAAAACCTTGTAACGTGTTAAAGCTGCACTGGTTCGGGATGTATCACCTGCTTGTTTCTATGGAGATGTCATTGCTTGGTTTTGAATGTTCCACAGTAGGACATTAAACAGCTCTGCCTTACATTTATTCAATTACAGGTGGTTTTATAGCTCAAAAATACTTAAAAAAAAACAGGTATTCTGGGTCGCCTCTCTACAGATCTGACCTGTAACTTGGTCTGGTTTGGTCTCCATGAAGATTGAAAGGTTTAATGCCATACTGTGAAACATTCCAGACAAAGCAGTAACATCTTCATGAGAAAAGCATCTGACGGACCCTTTAAGATCCACTTTTACTCCCTGGAATTAGTTGTGTGTCCTTTATTGTCTTTTATTGTTTTCCTTCATAAATTTTATTTATTTATTCATTTGGATCTATTTTACTCTATTATTTATTTGTTTAAATTGTTGTTGTTTAAAAACAGTCTTTATTCATGAAACGTGCTATAGAAACACATCTTCATCTTAATCTTCAGCGTATGACTACATTAGCTGGTGAATAACGCTAAAAGGAATAGAATTTGGACATATTTACTGAACTTTCTTTGGGTTTCTTGTCTATTCCGCCTCTCATTTTTCCCATAATCCTCGGCGTAAGATCGATGTTGTTGCCTGTTTTGTCTTATGATGAAGTGAGCAGTGCATTTTTCAAACTTATCTGTGATCTGGTGGGCGGCGGGCTCTTTGTCATTGGACTTATCAGTGTTTGAGGACAGGGCTGAAAGCTCAAGCTAAGCCGCATATAGAATCCATTGTTGTGTCTTCAAGGTGAATCTCTTCTGCTGTTTTGTCTGTAGACGACTCTGGCACAAAGTGAAGTTTCTGAAGATTGTTTATAGCAAAGCAGCACAGTACAATGCTCTGTGGAATGTTATATGAGCTTTTATTTGATTTATTTTACTTATTCATTGTTATTGTATGATTTTTGACAGTTTTATTTGACTTTTAGGACTGGTATGATCCAACTTTTGGCCTTAACCTTTTTGTTGTCTTCATTTTATGTGCTATAATAAAGTGGATTTGGTGAAGTATGGAGCATATTCTCCGTCTGTGTTGCTTTTCGTTTTTTCTGGGTGCTCTTGTTGCCTTACGTGGCCCGACAGGACCACACGCTTTGACAAAACTTTACAAAATTGTGTGGATCTGGAACTTTATCCTGTCTCCCTGATTTCAGAGGGTGAGATTGACAGCTGGAGAGAAGCAAGGGCCAAAAATGTGCATCAAAAACATGGCGGTTTACGTGTAAAAAGGAGGGAAATACAACATAAAAGACTAAGAAGCAGCGTGGATTTTTGCAGAATCAAACTCTTAACTTATCTCAGGTAAAAGAGGTTGTATATTTTGTTCTGACTGATACAGGAATTTTAGAAAGGAGACGTCTTCCTTCTGGATTTGAACAGAAACTAGAAGGGACTGTCTGGTCAGAACCTATAATATGCTCAATAGGCTGTCACTACTTACAGTCTTGAGTTGGGTCCCCGGGTGCTTCATTACGGTTGTCCTTTTACCTTGAAGGACGGGTCAAATGCAGAGGACAAATTTCCCTACACAATTATAATGAAGAATGCATACACACATACATTGCTTAGTCTTGAATATTCCACAGTATGGCATAATTTGTGTCTTGCATTTGGTCCATTACATTTGCTCAGAAAAACACTCATTCTGACTGTGAGCGGCGTCGCCTCTCCACAGATCTGAGCTGTAACTTTGCCTTGGGATATCATAATAATCACATATAATCGCACACGCCACATTCATACTAGACAATACTGTATGATATGGCCACAATCATCTGCTTGTCTCCGTGGAGATAGATGAAGCAATTACGTGCAATCAGGTGGTGTACTCTGCACTAGAAAAGTTACATAGTGCACCTTTAAAATCATAAAAAAGACCTATTGAGATTGGAATGTTTTTTTTAATTGTTCGTCCCAATATTTTCTTATACCTCATTAGCAATGGTGGGGCTTTCTTCTTTAGTCTTTCTGGGGCTTTCTTTGTCTTAAACAATTTTTAAACGTGCAACAACGCGCACACCACAGTCACAAGGAGAATCTTATCAGATTTGAAATCTCTGATCACAAAAACTGCTGCGGGAAATGTCTACGGACCACAGGCTCCACAGCTGTGAGTGAGATCGCGCCTGCTGTTTCCTGTCTACAGTAAAATGACTCACTTTGAGACTCTTAAATGTTCCAAAGATCAGAGCTCTGCACTTCTACTTTAGATGCAAGTCAAAACTGTTATTATTATTTGTGAAATGTGGTGCAATACGTAATATACATCATATTTAATGTACAGAAGGCTGGTGATAAAGTACACAGGAAGTAAGGTAAGGTAAGTTTATTTATATAGCGCTTTTCACGGACACATGTCCTCAAAGACACTTTGCAGAGCATTATTAACAGAGCACCGGGTCTGTTCACTCCAGCCCCGGTGGTGGTAAGATACTGTAGTAGCCACAGCTGCCCTGGAGCAGACTGACAGAAGCGCAGGATTGATGGGGGAAACCGGAGTGCCCGGAAGAAACCCATCCAGACACGCGAAGAACATGCAAACTCCACACAGAGTTTGTTGTGAGGTGTGAGTGCTAGCCACTCTGCCACTGTAGAGCCACTATCGCTAATCTGCATCTTCCCCTCGACCCGTGCGCTGTGTGGGTGTAAACAGACAGAGGTGAGGAATTATGCCCCCTTTTTAATTTCAAAGAACACTTCAAACTAGATTAACAGCGTGTGGACGGGATGTCATTATTTGCAGAGGACAAATTCTGTGGACAATGTATAAAAGATACTGCAGTTTAACATTACACCTTTAAGAGAAGTAAGAAATCCAGTTGATTATTTTCGCTATTTCCCGAGTTTGTATCTTGCGTCTCTGTGTCCGTTGCTCCTCTGCCCCTGACGCTCTGTTTTATTGCCTGTTATGGTAGCGTTGCTGATGTTTGGTGGTTACGATGTGACAGGGGCAGCATACACACGAGGTGTACAGCGGCTTCATCATCGCACGAGAAGACGCAGGTCACGCCTCAGGAGAAAGCAAATCACAGCCTAAATTGGGTAAATTCTCCTGTAGAGTGCGGCAGCCTTTACACATCACACTTATGTCTGTGCTATGTTTTGATTTGGCTGCACTAAACATAAAAGTGAATTTAATTTTCTATCTATACCAGTAAGTTAAAGCTGCGTAACTTTTCAGGTGGGAGATTATTGCTTTCCCTGTAATGTTTTTTACCTACTTGTACATATACATTTATATAATTGTCTTATTTTACACTACTATCTTGCGTTTTTCATTACTACTTACTACTTGCTACTGTTATTGTAATATAATGTGATGTGTGAGCTACTGTGTCCAAGTAATTTCCCTTTTGGATCAGTAAAGTCTGTCTAAGTCTTGGTCTAAGTTCCGTAATATGGCATTAAACTTATATAAGATGCATTTATCTAATTATAGGTGTTTTTATTGCTCAGAATGTCTTTAAAAACATGAATTGTGACTGTGAGTATGATCGCCTCTTCACAGATCTCGACTGTTGACTGCTTGTCTCTATGGAGATTGATTCGTTTAATGCCATACTTTGGAACATCGCAGGCAAAGCAATAGCATCTCAATGGAAAACACTACCAAAAATTCAAATTATGGCTACAACATAATGTATTTTATAGTTTTAATCTACTTTTTATGTCACATTTTTGCGTAGATGAAAACGTCAAGTACAGCTGTCAAAATGTGCAAAACCAATCTTGACAAATTGCAAAAAAAACCTCCAAAAAACCACAGTGACATTTTATCTCTTCACCAATTATCTGTAATGATGCTTCCTCAGGCTACGCAACACTTCTGCTTTTCAAAAGGGATTAATGTTTTGACTTTTTTCCCCCAAATAATGTGTCAGATAGTGGAGCGTCTCATTGGCAGGCGTGTTATTTGTCAGATATTTTGATTCTGTGTTTTAGCGTGAGTCTGACTGACAGGAGGTCTGGTCCCTGTCAGTACATGAGGCTTGACTGGTGAGAAAATACCAGAGTAAAGACACTTAGAGCTGCTCCTTCGCTGTCATTGGAAAGCTTTTTATTTTGAAGGGAAATGGTCAAATCCAGGTCACCCCCTTTTGGTAGAAGAGAGGATTAGACGTTGGTTTAAAAATATATATATATATGTCCTTTTTTATTATTATTACTATTAAAGACAATAGAATATAACAAATTTAACAAAATACAATACTTAACATAAAAACAAAACACAAAAAACAGAACAATACTTAAAACAAAACAAACAAAAAAAAAAACTACAAAACTATCCACCACAAAACCCACCGCTTCCCTGCAAATACACACTCAGATTTAATAAAATAAAACAAAAGTAACATGATAATGCAGCATTTTCTCATTAGACCCCCATTTATATTGATATTTTTGGCCAATTTATAATTTAATTTCCCTTTCTCTCACTTTTTTCCTCCATTCAAAACAAAAAAATAAAATAATTAAATAAATAAAGTTTTTTGGGGTCTACTGTGAGTATTGTAACGAGTCAAATCTTTAGGATGTCTGTTAAAGGTGCACTGTGTAACTTTTCTGGTGGAGGGCCCGTCAAATGCTGTTATTGCTTTGTCTGGAATGTTTCACAGTATGGCATTAAACCTTTCTATCTTCATGGAGACCAAACCAGACCAAGTTACAGGTCAGATCTCAAGTCAAGTCACGTCATTTTATTTATATACCACATTTAGTTCAATTCAGTTAAATTCAATTTATTTTTGTAGCGCCCAAAATCGCAACAACAGTTGCCTCTAAGGGTGTTCCAAGATTTGGATGAGTAAAACATACACACAGACATATCAAAACAGGAATAAACAACATTCATGTAAAGCAGCAAATGAAACATTGTCCAGTCATCCCCTGTCCTTAGACCCTCCTTCTCAGCAAGGAAAAACTCCAAAAAACCCAGGGTCCTGGGAAAAAGAAGAAACCTCGGGGAGAACTACAGTGAAGGAGGGATCCACTCCCATGGACGGACAGGCTATAGATGTCCAGGCCCGTGGGCCAGTTCAGTATGGCCACAGCTACCCAGGTGGGGAAGAGCCGGGCGAGGAGGGGAGGCTGGGTGAAGAGGAGGAGCCGGGCGAGGAGGGGAGGCCGGGTGAAGAGGAGGAGCCGGGCGAGGAGGAGGAGCCAGGAGAGGAGGAGGAAGCCAGGCAAGGAGGAGAGAGCCAGGCAAGGAGGTGGAGAGGGGTCCAACTGCCATCAGGCATCTGAAAGAGTTCCACTCCACAGGGGGAGTGGGACAGGGGACAACATGTGAATAGCAATGAACGAGCTACAGATGAGAACATAGTAAGTGATGCTGATGAGAAAATAGGAGGAAACAGAGGACAGTGCTCAGGTTGCCACACTTCCCCCAGCTTGTTATCTCCTGCTGCAGCTTATCTTAGTGACATCAACTAAGTAACCTGGTCATAAGCTATTCCGAAGAGGAAGGTTTTAAGCCTGGTCTTAAATAAAGAGACTGTGGAGCCTGTTTAACATCAACAGGGAGTTGATTCCATAACACAGGAGCTTGGTAACTGAAGGCTCTCCCCCCACTGTACTTTTAGACACTCTAGGAACCACTAATAATCCTGCATTCTGAGAGCGAAGTGCTCTTTTTGGCTGATAGGGGACAATGGCATCCTGAAGATATGATGGGGCCATATTGTTTAAGGCTTTGTATGTCAGGAGGAGAACTTTGAATTTAATTCTAAACTCGACAGGAAGCCAGTGAAGTGATTTTAACACAGGACTGATGTGATCACGTCTTTTAGTTCCTGTTAGGACTCTGGCCGCTGCATTTTGGACCAAGTGGAATCTTCTTAAAGTACCTTTAGCGCAGACGGTGAGCAGAGAATTACAGTAATCTAGTCTGGATGTAACAAATGCATGGATAAGTTTTTCAGCATCATTTTTAGGCAAAATATTTCTGATTTTAGTTATGTTTCGCAGGTGAAAATATGCAGTTTTACAAACTTGGTTTATATGGACTGTGAATGAGAGATTTTGGTCAAATACGACTCCAAGGTTTTTAACAGTAGAGCTAGAGGCTATACTCACATTGTCAAGTGAGATTATCTGGTCGGACAGAGAATCTCTCTGACCTTTAGGACCGACAACAATGACCTCTGTTTTTTCAGGATTTAAGAGCAGGTAATTCAGGGTCATCCAGGTTTTGATGTCCTTCACACAGGCACTGAGCTTATCGATTTGATTGGTCTGATTTGGTTTCATTGATAAGTACAGCGCGGCCCGGTGGCTGAGTGGCAACACTCAGGCCTCACAGCAAGAAGGTTGCGGGTCTTTCTGTGTGGAGTTTGCATGTTCCTCCCCGTGTCTGGATGGGTTTCCTCCGGGTACTCCGGTTTCCCCCATCAACCCAAAACATGCCCGCGCCCTCCTGTGGGCTCACCACCTGCAGAGGGGTTCATAGGGGGGGTCAGGTGCTATGAGGATTGGGCAGCAAGCTGCCCCTGCGACCCAGCTGGATTAAGCGGGAGAAGATGGATGGATGGATGGATGATAAGTACAGCTGAGTGTCATCAGCATAGCAGTGGAAATTAATGCCATGTTTTCTGATAATGTTACCTAATGGCAACATATACAGAGTAAACAGGATTGGACCAAGCACAGATCCTTGTGGAACACCGCAAACTACTTTAGAGCAGGGCGAGGTGCACTGGTTTACACTAACAAACTGGTACCTATCTGATAGATAGGATTTAAACCATTTTAGGGCGGTCCCTCTGACACCTATGTCACATTCTAACCTCTGCAGTAGAATGTTGTGATCAATGGTGTCAAACGCTGCACTGAGGTCCAGAAGGACCAGGACTGAAGCCAGCCCGTTATCAGCAGCTAGTAGCAAATCATTTGTCACTTTAAGCAGAGCAGTTTCTGTGCTGTGGTGAGCTCTGAAACCAGACTGAAATTTTTCAAATAAATTATTGCCCTGCAGATGGTGACAAAGCTGTTTCACCACAACTCGTTCCAGAATCTTTGAGAGAAATGGAAGATTCGAGATAGGTCTGTAGTTGGCTAGTTCATCAGGATTTAAGCGGTTTAATTACAGCATATTTAAAGGACTGAGGAACAAAGCCATTTTCTAACGACATATTTATTATGTTATGGATGGAACCTATTATTAGGTGAAGAGCTTCTTTGAGGAGTTTGACTGGAATAGGGTCGAAATAGGGTCATTTAAGACAAACGTAACAAGTTGCAAGAAACATGACATAGTGAACAAATATAAAATATACAAAATATTCCATGAACGAGTGGCTTAATATATAAAAGATAAAAGTCTAAAGTTGACAGTGCTGTTGTGTTTTTAGGAGGGTTTTTGTGCTATAAATAAATTGTAATTGAATAAATGTAAGGCAGAGCTGTTTAATGTCACACTATGGGACATTCCAGGCAGAGCAGTGACATCTCCATAGAAACAAGCAGATGACCCACCAGAAAGTTACATAGTGCGTCTTTAAACAGTTTGCAGTGGTCCAAAGTTATTCCTCGTTTACCTTATACATTCAGTGCATCCAAATTATTCACCACTATGAGTTTATAAGAGCTTTTCACAAATGTCAGAGACCAGAGTTGTGCCACGACGATAAAGCTAACAACAACTGGCATGCTAACACACACTTCCTGGTTATCAGACAATAAAACGCATTCTGATTGGTTGCAGACAGCACATAGAGCAGGGCTGGGTGGTTATGTTTTGTGTGGGGCCATATGAGAAACAGGAAATATTGTGGAGGGCAAAAATGCTTAACTCACTTCTGCGTAATATTAATTGTATTTCTTTACAAAAAGCAGTAAATGGGGTTGTTTTGACCGGTAAGACTGGTAAGAGTTTATGCTATGACTAAGCAATGAAAAAATGAGGTTGCTTTACAAAAAATGAATAAATAAAAGCAATGCAGCTTTAGTCTATGCATGAGGTAAAATTGTAAAATATGTTTATTTTGTCTTTCTGAATTAGCTTAAACAGGCTGGTCACAATAAAGCAAAGAGGTGGGAGCTGGACTATGCCCAGATCTGACATTCTGACGAGAATTATTTTGGCATCAAGAGCTGTTTATACAATAAATCTGTACTGGAGGAAGATGTAAATTTCTCAACAATATTGTGGTTCAATCAGTGCAGCGTAAAAGTCCATCTTGTTTATGCTCATGAAATCAATAGAGGCAATAAAAGTGAATCAAAAATGTAAAGGTGCACTATGTAACTTTTTGGTTGGGGGTCTGTCACATCTTTCTATGGAGATGTCAGTCGTCTGCCTGGAATGTCCCACAATATGACATTAAAACACTCTAACTTACATTTATTCAATTACAGGTGGTTTTATAGCTCAAAAATACATAGAAAAACAGACATTCTGACTGTGAGCGGGGTCGCCTCTCCGCAGATCTGACCTGTAACTTGGTCGGGTGTGGTCTCCGTGAAAATAGAAAGGTTTAATGCCGTACTGTAGAACATTCCAGACAAAACAATAACATCCACAGAGAAAAGCACCAGAAAAGTTACACAAATATGAAGGTAAAAAATCGTGATTCATTTTTTGCCGTATCTTCCAGATGTGAGGACCAAATGCATCTGCCCTAATTTAGGCAATAATGGAACAAATTATACTTCTCTAAAAAGTGTGACTAACTTGTCAACTATGGTTATAGACAAAAGTAACAGAGGGAAGCTGAGAAGTGGGAAGCTTAAAAATATATGGCCTGTGTCACTCTTGTGTAATACTTAAAAAAAAGAAAATACATAGACCATGATCCTTTGCTCCGTTTCGGTGCAGTACATGAAGAAATAACTGTTCTAAGCACTTTTACATCTTCATTCTCTGGATTAAGTCTTGTGAAGGCATTTTTAGAGGAAAAAGTAGCATATTGACAAAAATATTGCAATAAATATGGTACGGTGAGATGTTTATGGTGAAAATATCGTACAGAGAAATTTGGATATTGTTCCATCCGTAATGACAATAAATGTTGTACCAAATGCATTTTATAATGTCAGTCTTGTTATTATGTAGAATATCGTAATATCAGGAGCTTTCCCATGATATTTTAATAAATATTGTACTGTGAAGTTTAAACCGTGACAATATCATACTGTGAGGCTTGGATATTGTTACACCCACACACACAGTAGAAACATAGAAAAAACACTGAATGAGAGGCTGAGTCCAGACTTTTTCCTATATATTTTCTTGTATATACTTCTCCTTTAGTCCTGTATTGATTCTCCTTATTGCCCTGCTCCATACATCATCTCTCCTGCTTAGTCCAAGGTGAACAGTCTCTTACCAGTGCGTTCACTCACAGCAGGAGCCCATAAAACACACTGACCCCTCGCATTGTATTTTTACACCTCACTGGGGCCGAAGCGCTGTCCTTGATAAAACCCTTGGCTCAAAAGTTTACACCTTTAAATTCTTCCCGAGTTTACATTATGATAAATTCCTTAAAGTTTTAGCAATGTCGAAGAACGTAAGATTATTATCAGTCTGTTTACATCTCCAAAGCTCAAAATGCTCAGTTCCACCTTATGATGTCATGTAGTGGTAGTTTATGTCTTTTCCCCAGGTATGGTTGTGATGAGGAAACGACATTATAATGGATTAGAAAACAGTGTGATATGGGCACTGTGTCACTTTTCTGCGTTATCTGGAGTGTTCCACATTGCCTTTTAATTGAATCTATCTCCACGGAGACAAAGACGAAAGCTACAGGTCAGATCTGTGGAGAGGCGACCCCATTCACGATAAGAAAGCGTGTTTTTCCAGGTGATATTTGATTCAATAAAGACCAGTATTTGAATAAGTAAACTGGATAAGTTTAATGCCATTTTGGAACATTCCCAGGCAAGATGCGACAAGATGATGGACTCCTCACCAGAAAAGTTGCACAGTGCGCCTTTATAGTTGACCATTTTGAATAATTTTTTTGTTTTAAATTAAGAAAAATATTGTTTGTTATAAATTGGCAAGTTTCTGTTTCCATAAATTATAAATTATATTGTTTATGATAATGTGGTGGGACAAGAAAGACAGATTCAAAACACATCAGCTATAATTTTTTGTCTATAATGTTTGCAGTGTCAGTACAGTTATACAGCTAAACTTTACAACATTTATTAAATTATGATTTGTGCATTTCAATCACCAGTTTCATGACATTTGCAATGCTCAAAATAAGAGGGTAATTTAAGGATTTGGTTAGAAAATATGAAAATAATAATTGTCGAGTCTTTTCACTTTTTCTTTTTTTTTTAATTCCATACATCTCACTTAAGTTAATCCATGTTTTTTATATGTATATCAAATGTAGAAACTAGGGATGTAACAATAACTGAAATATGGTGATATCGTATCGTCAAAGGTCTCACAGTAATATCGTGGACCATCACAATATATCGAATCGCAAGTTTTTCTGCGTAAATCAATAGTTATAATGCAGAAATGGCTAAAAAAAAAACAGCGGGAACTACATAGACCATGATCCTTTGCTCTGTTTCAGTGCAGACTACATGAATAAATAACTGTACAATTCAATTCAATTCAGTTTCATTTATATAGCCCAGAATCACAAGAGTTGCCCCAATGGGCTTCACAGTGAAAAACATGGAAACATAATCTGACATAGACATCAGCAAACACATTGTTCCATCCTCAGTCTCTCAATGAACACACGATTCCTTGGTGCCAGAGAGCAAAAAACCCACCAGCAGGTGCAGTATGGGAAAATTCTCTTCAGACACTGTTGCAAACCAGCTGTTGCCATGAGGTGCACCTTCGGACCTGAGAGCTTTGAGGAACCAGTCACTTTATAGAGAGCAGTGTTCAGACAGACAGGCAGACGTGTGGGGGACTGGCCATCGGCTTATTTGGGTTGAGGACTTCAACCGGGCTCAATCCAGAGATATTCAGTTTCAGAATTCACTGCATCTACCTCAGTGTTTGCACTTTTGAACTTTAAATATGAGTCGACTACAGAGGTGCAGTGGTTAGATAGAAGGATCTGGAAGTTGGCTAACTACAAATGAATGAGACATGTATCTCATAATTCTATAGTCTTCCGTATTTTTGGGACTATAAAGCGCACCAAATTATAAGGCCCAATATTTAATGAACGGGTCTATTTTCATACATAAAGCGCACCAAGCACTGTTCTAAGCACTTTTACACCTTCATTCTTTGGATTAAGTCTTTCTTAAGTAAGAAAAAGTAGCAGATTCACACAAAATATTGCAATAAATATTGTACGGTGAGATGTATATGGTGAAAATATCGTACAGAGAGATTTGAATATCATTCCATCTCTAATGACAATAAATGAATCAATAAGCATCAGCAAACCTCCTGGTCTTTTGAAATGACCATCGCCTTATTTAAAAACCTCTGTCTTTGTCACTGCTCCTATAATGGCCCCTCCTGACAGCTGGGCCCGACCATCCCTTTTACCCCCCGCCCGCTGAGACCCGTGCCCATCCGGAGGGCCTCGGAGCAGGCCCAGGGTCGGTCTCCTCAGGGGTCTGGGGCAGATAAAGGACTGGCCTTGGGGGCTGCAGCTTTAGTTTCACTCAGAGGCTCAGAGTCTAAATCCATATTGATGTTTTATGAGGTTTTTACACCTGCAGCCATAAAACAGTTATAGAAGTCTGAACTGCAGTAGTTTAAGGGCACTTTGACCTTAGAGGTGTGTGTGTAGATCATCTCTATATATAGATATTAGAAGTACGAACATAATGTACCTTCAGTATTTACTTAGATACACAATACAACTTTATGCTTTACTTTATGGAGATGTTATTGTTTTATCTATAAGGTTGAACAGTCTTGCGGTTAGTCTTTATAAGGTGTTGACTAAAACGATCTGCTCGTCTCCATAAAGCAATGATACGCATAATGATACTGCATATTTTCAAGTTATTCTATTAGCAATTACCTAAAACAGTCCAATCCCATATTGTGTGCCATTCTTGTCAGACTGTAAATTGTCAGACAGACGGCTTCATTCTAGTCTAGAGGTAGTTTATTTTAAGATAACTTGCCAAGTAAATTTATCTTGCTGCATGGACAGATAATTTCACCACTTTTAAGTCATTTTCTGATAGATTTACGTGTTTATTTCTTAAATTTTGGCCAAGCTTTTTTTTTTGCAGCACAATCAGATTTGTTTATTTCAGTGACACACGGGAAACGAGCAAACTTATTGGCCAGTTATCATTTAGGACAAACTTTTATCATCATTAAGTGCAGTGGGCAACAGTGGCTCAGTTGGTGCTTTTTCAGTCAGCCAAAGGTTGTCGGTTCGAATCCCGCTCTCGGCATGAACGTCTTTGAGAAAGCGGTCAAATCCACGGACCCACAGGTTGGCGGTTGTCTCATTGTTGTGCACTTTATCCCACATATGATTGCTGTTGTTGTGTCCTTGGGCAAGACACTTAACCCACCTTGTCTCCAGTGTCTGAATGTGTGAATGCGTGTGTGTTCCCTTGATGTAAAGTGCTCTAAAGTGCCTTGAAGGTGGAAAACTACAACAGGAAGTGTCGACAACAACTTCTGGGGCAGACTCCAAACTGAGCTGTTCGTCAAACATAAATTAGCCTACTGGAATGCACCCATTTGTGTGTGCCAAAACTGCAAGCGAAAAGTCAGGGAGTGCAAACGAAAAGACTGGACTTGCTATAAAAATAAAAAAAAATGGCATCAAACAAAACTGAGAGACTCGCAAAAGAAAAAAAAAATGAGGCAAAGACAGATACTTTTATTTGACACGATTACACAAATAATTTGATTGCAGATTTATTTTATTTTATCTTCCTTTTTTTGTTTAATATTTTTAATTTGGTATTTTGATTTTATTTTTTGTGCTTGATGTTTTAAAAGACATTCATGTCACAGATAGAAATTTCAGTAAAAGTAAAAAATATATTCATGTCAAGGATAGTAATCTCAAGATTGACCTGTTTAGTTTAGCTTTGTGGTTCTTTTTTAATCACTGTAAAGCGCTTTGTGTTGCATTTTTTGTGTGAAAAGCGCTCCATAAATACAGTTTGATTGATTGATTCTTTGGACATTTTGACTCAAATTTGATTCCATAGAAAATCACTATAAAAATGTGAATATTCAACATCTGCAGCAGTTTACAAGCTTTTCAGTTTTCTAGTTATTTTGTTTCGTCTTTTTTTCTCCTATGTCGCTGTGTTTGTTTTGACACAATCCAACCGTGACTGTCTCTCATTGGCTAACCCACCTAGCAATCACATCCATCAGTACTTAAACCCCAGTCCACAGGTTAGTCTCACAGCCCATACTCTTTTACACAAACTTCTACACCACATCTTTTCCCTTTACATAAACTTACTTCATTCCCCAAATCTACGTTACATGTTATAACTCAGATTTGTCAGATAATTTCTACCTTTTGCGCTCCCTTTAGAGTCCAATTAGCCCAGTTTAGCTTTTAGCCTCCTCTACACTAACACTCGAGTGGAGCCGGAGCCCTGTTCTCTCTTTCGGCAGACTATTTCACAGACTATTACACTGTCCCCTCAGATCCACAGTGCAATGACTGGCCCTAGTGTGAAACGTGTCTTTAGCTCCACAGTGCAGCGTCTGTACCTTTTGGAGAGGCGGACACACTAGAGCAGTGTATGAGCTGGTAAACCACCTCAAAAACAACAACACAGGATAAATAGGCTTCTGTTTGGGCCTGGATTGAAGCAGGAAGGGTGAGGCTAAAAACATCGAAGCGCGTTAGCACAGACGGCTTTCATCGATATATGCAACCGTTTCCACCACTGAAATTATGCACCTTTGGGTTTGTGCAGGTGGTTGAAATATGACCTCAATATCTGTCTAATTTGAATGAAAAATTAACGTATACAAGTGGCTGTGTAGGAGGTTCGGGGTTGTGGCAAGGGCAAGGTTGGGCATCTGGCGTAAAAAGGCAGTGAGAAAATTCACTGGCAAGCTCAAGATTGAAGATTCTTTGTGTGTGAGTCGACTTTAAAAGGTCCTATATTACATAAAATTGACTCTTGTGAGCTTTAATTCTGTTTTTGGTCTGTTTTTGATGAGGAAACACCATCATAACTCGGATCAGAAAATAGCGTAATATGGGCCCTTTACGTTAGAACTATAGCAGTAAAGTGGCTCTGGTTTAGTTCCTGGAATCGTCCAATTATAGACCTGGTTTGGATCTGTAGCAGTACTTAAAGGGCCCTATATGTTTTTACCGACCACAAGAGCTTTCCTAATTTTGTTCTTGTCAAAATCACTTAACATCTTTTCATTTTTCCAATATCCTGCACAAGAACTTCTTTGAGCTGCCTGCAAATAGTACTAGACAAGGCTAAAAAGAAGAAATACGTTAAAATGCATTATTTGAATCAAGTATTTATTTCATTACTCTGCTTTAGTTGTCAAAAGTACCTTGAATAACGCACATTGGAAGTGTAGTCACATCTTCACAGATCTGTAAATTGTCCTGCGAGAATCATCTGTAGTGTCTGTCTCCATGGAGTTTACTGCCATAATTGCCACATTTACATGAGAGCTTTGATTCCTGATAAAATAATTTAATTCTGAATAAAAATGTATTATGCTTTAAGCCAGGCATGTCCAAACTATGGCCCGGGGGCCAAATGTGGCCCTCAGACCAGTTGTTTTTGGCCCTAGGGCTTCCAGGTGAATTGGCCCATACTACCACAAGTAGTACTTTTTACTGCATGTTTTTGAAATCTACCTTGATCAAGCAAATGTAGTTTGTCCTTTTGAGGGTCTAAGCATGAACAAAGGACTGGAGGGTCATTGAAACCTGTTATAAATGCACAGTTTTTAATTACTCCCTGTTTTGACCTCCAGTCTATGACCCTCGATCGGCCCTCACGCTGCTCTGTGTTTTAATATATGGCCCTAGATGAAAAAAGTTTGGGCACCCCTGCTTTAAGCACTTATTTCATGATGAAAATGATTATGAGTAAGTGGGTGGTTTATTCTGATTTTAAAGCCAAATTAATGTATTCCTCGATCATGTAAACATTTATTCTTCTTAAAAATAAATCCAGTTGTTCATTTAATTGGATTCGTGAGGGGGATGCGGGAGTGGGCTGAGATAGAGCAGCCGTTGACTCAGTTTGTCTTCTTCCTCCCTTCTCCTCCTCAGCTCACAGACGTAAAGCATGAGGAGAGAATTCTCCAGCTGCTGCTTCATTATCCTCGGAACGACTGCGGAAAAAGTTTGGATCGTGTTTGTGTCCGTGGCGTAACAACAAACCGAGATGACAGAAAAGCCGGTAGCAGCAGCTGAAGTGTTTATCATCTTCTTCTGGTCGACGTAAATACGTTCGTGTCTCTGTCCAATCAGGACCCTTCCCCACCCCCAGACGTTCAGCGGAAATAAATTAAGGCGATTTAACGTGTTTTCCATGTAAACCTCAATTCAGAATTATTATTTCCATGTAAACACGAAGGAGAATATTTTAATTCAGAACTATTTAATTCAGAACAAACAATTCGGAATTAAAACAACATCATGTAAACGTGGCCACTGTGGCACAATTAAGGCAATGCAATAACATCTCCATGGAAACAACACTATAGAGAATTTACAGGTTTACAGGATGTGTCAGGTTGAGTATCGCCCACCAGAAAAGTTCCATAGTGCATCTTTAAAGTCATTGTCCAGAAGTATTCAGGTTTGATTTCTTTTCTCTTCACACCTGCTCGTGTATCTCCAGGCTAAGTGCTTTGCTCAAGGGCACAATGGCGAGTTATCTGGACAGACGGGAAGGGGTTAGTCACGTCGCGTCTGCTCAGAATATTTATATCACAGACTGAGACGTGTTTGTCAGTTTGGAGAGTTTTGTTGGTTTCAGGCCTGATTCGACCTTGTATGGCCCTTCACTTGTCACTCAGGTTTTTCTTTTCTCTTGCTACTTTGCATTTTTGTACTTCTCTATATTTGTTGCTGTTTACTTACTGTAGCGCTGCTGCAGAAATGCATTTACCAGATAAGTTTAAAGCTGCACAATCTGACTTTTCTGCAATGTATTATGAAGTTGCTTCTTATTGGATTGTCTGGTTTGGATACAGTATTAGTGTTGTATTTATTCAAGCACAAAAGGCAACAGCAAAACTCTGGAAATGGCATCAATAATTATATTTTTGCACAAATAATTATTACGAAAACTATTCAAATATTCCAAATCCATAATTTTACACTATTTTGCACTATTAATCGTCCCTGCTGGTCTCCATGGAGATGTTAATGCGTTGTCCAGAATGTTCCTCATTAAACATGTCTGTTTTGCATAGTGCTAAAAAATTGAAAAACATGCATTATTATTGAGAGCCGGCTCGCTGCTCCACAGATCTGACCTGTAACATGGCCTGATGGCACATATTTGCCTCCCCCCATGACGATAAATGCCATACTGTGGAACATTCCAGGCAAATAGGTAACAACACCAACTTGTCTCCAGCTGATGCTCATTTTCAGAGTTTTGCCGTTGACTTTTTGCTTTAATAAATACAATAATACTGTGTTAAAACCAAACAATTCAATAAGAACCATCTTAATAACTGTAAAGTCAAATAATATTTCCATTCTGAAGTTGAACTAAAGTAAATTTTTACAATAGCAACATGATTTCGTAAGGAGATTTGACATGCTTACATAAGTGTTTCTGTTCTTCTGTGTGTATCTGCCCCCCTGCTCCTCTGCCTCCTGCTGCTAAATATGAGAGATCACCGTCATTATGAGCAGCAGGAGGTGGGACTGAGACCACCGCCATCTTGGATCGATCGCCATGGAGACGGGCACAGTCGGAGGGGGTGAGACGGAGGGGATTACGGAGGACAGGAAGTGACCTCACACATGACGCAGGTTTAGGCTGACTCATCCTGTAGGTGTGATGGTGTGTGTGGATGTATGGTGGACTGGGAGACTGTTGTGTAACAAGAACAGAACAAGGGTCCAGTCAGATGCAACACAATAAGGCACTGAGCTTTGTCCTCATGAGGGCACGGAGGGCAAAATAAGACTTCTACAGTGTCACTCTGGAGTCCGACTTCTCCAGTTTAATTATGACACTTCACAAATTTGCTGTATTTTAAGCACCTGCTTAAGATTCACTGCTTAGGCCAGTTATTAAGTCAGGGTAAACTATCTTCTCCAGAGAGACGGTGAGAGAACGCTGTGTCTACAGATGATGGGTCATTATGTCCATAACGGGATAAGGAGGAGACTGTTGTTTGACTTGCAGTTATTACCTTCCTCTGTTTTTATCAGTTCACAGACTCACGGGAATCTCTACAGGTTCCACTTTTTCGTGGAAAGGAAATATGTTTGTGCTCTTCTCTAAACTGAATGTAACAAAAAAATCTTGTTTTGCTGTTGTGACTGTTTGAAGTATTTACCTTAACCTTCCACCTTTAACCTAGCCTGATTTGTCAACTCGTTTCACTTCATGGAAACCGTTTGACCGCACAGTATTAGGATTCGTTCACTCGACAGTAGGCGGGTACTTTTTTTATTTAACCAATCGCTGCTATTTGGTCGTGACATATGTAATGTGCCGGAACGCTCAGTGGTGTCCAAGTATTCGCCAGCACAACAGCAAATCCCGTAGGAAGAAGGGCAATAACGTCTTTCCCCTTGATAAAATTCACCAGACCTTCTTTTTGTTCCGGCTTTAAATCCTAAATGTCGGGAATCATTGCCAATGTACGGCTTTGTCTACATCCATCTCAACCGCTTTGTTTACTCATGTGCTGCACCACAAAAGAACCCAGAGGCACTTGAGTTTGACGTCAAGGCTTCAGAGCTCTTCACTGATTGGCCGGTGTGCCGACTACAACTTCCGGGGTTCTTGCAAAATGCCGAGTGTATTCCGATCACTGGAGAGAAATGAAATTGAGCGCCTTTAACCAGTCACTTTCTTAAAAATGTGTAGAAATCAAAGCGGCTGATGTTTGGTACAGTTATTTCAGTGTAGTCTGTACTTGGATTCATGTAATAAAATAGGAACATTTTCTTTCACACACATTGTAATTAGGATTAGACTTGTGATTTATGTTTTAATAAAAGGATTCTGTTAAAATGTTCACATTTTAAACCTGCCCAGAAGAGCTGACCAGATGAATCACATCTGAGAACATCTTTATACAGATCTAAACTACAGGATGAGCAGTTTTTATGCAGAGTAAGAGGAAGTTTTGTTGTTTTACTCCAGAAACTGCAGCCTTTGCGAGTTGCTAATTGCGTCCGTTCAAGTTGCTATTTCAGATTGCGACTTCTCTTGAAAATCTGAGCTGGTGTTGGATAATCTCTGGTTTATTTGGCGTCTCCTCTCACTGTCTGTTTGAGCTCTGCAGTGGCAGATTTGTAGTCCTCCTGTTACTGTACCAGTCGCATAAGAAATGAATCCAGATGGTGATTAGAACAGTTAATTCATCCTTTCTAATGTGTTCTGTATCTGTGGACGACCCCAGATGGCAGAATGTTACACAAATGCAAAAATGTACTTAAAATATTTCATGCATTATTTATTTTTTGGTATTTTTTCCTCTCTGCTCTGGTGCCTACGCTGTATTTTATTACTGAAGTACTGGCCAGTCTCAATCATCTGTTATTCTTTCTCTTTTTCTTTTTCTCCTCAAGCTTCCTGCCTCTCTTCTCTCTCCATTGCTTTTTTGTTTCTCCTTCTCTCCCGTCTCTTTCCTTCTATTGTTTCTCTCTCCTTCTGTTTTGTCCCTGTCTGTTCTGTCTCTAAATCCTCCCTCTTTCCCTCTCTCCCTCCTCTCCCCTTTTCTATATTTGTCCCTTTATCTCAGTCTCCATCTCTCTCTCTGTTCCCATATCTTTATCCCTTTCTCTTTCCCTCCTCCATCTCTCTCTTTCATTTGCTCTCTTCTTTCTCTGTCTTTCTATCTTTGTCCCTTTCTCTCTCCCTCCCTCCTCTGTCTTTCCTATCTCTCCCTTCCTCTCTCAGCTTACTCTCTCTCTTTCTATCTTTGTCCCTTTATCTCTGTCTCTATCTCTTTCTCATTCTCCCTCTGGCCTATCTTTATCCCTTTCTCTCTCTCTCCCTCCCTCCCTCTCCTTCTCTCTCTGTGCCTCCCTCTCTCTCCTTCTCTCCTCTCTCTGTGCCTCTCACTCCCTCTCTCTCCCTCCTTCTCTCTCTATGCCTCTCACTCCCTCTCTCTTTCTCTCTCCTCCTTATTTTCTGTGCCTCTCACTCCCTCTCTCTCTCACTCCTTCTCTCTCTCCTCCTCTCTCTGTGCCTCTCCCTCTCTCCTTCCTTCTCTCTATGCCTCCCACTCTGTTCCTTTCTCTGTTTCTCTCTATTCTTCTACCTTTGTCTCTTTTTCTATGCTTCTCTCTCTTCTTTCTCTTGTTATTCTGTCTTTGTCCCTCCTTCCTCTCCTCTCCTTCTCTCTCTGTACCTCTCCCTCTCTTTCTCCTTCCCTCTGTTCTACTGTCTTCATCCCTCCCTCTCTCCTCTCCTTCTCTCTCTGTGTCTCTCCCTCTCACTCTCCTTCTCTCTATTCTTCTGTCTTTATCCCTCCCTCCTCTCATCTCCTCTCCTCTCTGTTCTTCTGTCTTCATCCCTCCCTCCTCTCTCTCCTTCTCTCTGTTCTTCTATCTTCATCCCTCCCTCTCTCCTCTCCTTCTCTCTGTTCTTCTGTCTTCATCCCTCCCTCCTCTCCTTCTCTCTGTTCTTCTATCTTCATCCCTCCCTCTCTCCTCTCCTTCTCTCTGTTCTTCTATCTTCATCCCTCCCTCCTTTCCTTCTCTCTATTCTTCTATCTTTATCCCTCCCTCTCTCTTCTCCTTCTCTCTGTTCTTCTATCTTCATCCCTCCCTCCTCTCCTTCTCTCTATTCTTCTATCTTCATCTCTCCCTCTCTCCTCCTCTCTATTCTTCTGTCTTCATCCCTCCCTACTCTCCTTCTCTCTATTCTTCTATCTTCATCCCTCCCTGTCTCCTCTCTGTTCTTCTGTCTTCATCCCTGCCTCCCGCCCTCCTCTCCTCTCTGTTCTTCTATCTTCATCCCTCCCTCTCTCCTCTCCTCCTCTCTATTCTTCTATCTTCATCCCTCCCTCCCTCCCTCCTCTCCTCTCTGTTCTTCTATCTTCATCCCTCCCTCTCTCCTCTCCTCCTCTCTATTCTTCTATCTTCATCCCTCCCTCCTCTCCTTCCCTTCTCTCTGTTCTTCTGTCTTCATCCCTCCCTTTGTTTCTCCTCTTTCTCTGTTCTCCTGTCTTCATCCCTCCCTCCTCTCCTCTCCTCTCTGCTCTTCTGTCTTCATCTCTCCCTCCTCTCCTTCTCTTTGTTATTTTGTCTTCATCCCTCTCTCCTCTCCTTCTCTCTGTTATTCTGTCTTTATCCCTCCCTCCTCTCCTTCTCTCTGTTCTTCTGTCTTCATCCTCCCTCCTCTCCTTCTCTCTGTTCTTTTGTCTTCATCCCTCTCTCCTTCTCTCTGTTCTTCTGTCTTCATCCATCCCTCCGCTCTCTCCTCTCCTCTCCTCTCTGTTCTTCTGTCTTCATCCTCCCTCCTCTCTCCTTCTCTCTGTTCTTCTGTCTTCATCCCTCCCTCCTCTCCTCTCTGTTCATTTGTCTTCATCCCTCTTTCCTCTCCTTCTCTCTGCTCTTCTGTCTTCATCCCTCCCTCCTCTCTCCTTCTCTCTGTTCTTCTGTCTTCATCCCTCCCTCCTCTCTCCTTCTCTCTGTTCTTTTGTTTTCATCCCTCCCTCCTCTCTCTCCTTCTCTCTGTTCTTCTGTCTTCATCCCTCCCTCCTCTCTCTCCTTCTCTCTGTTCTTTTGTCTTCATCCATCCCTCTTCTCTCTCCTTCTCTCTTTTCTTCTGTCTTCATCCCTCCCTCCTCTCCTCTCCTTCTCTCTGCTCTTCTGTCTTCATCCCTCCCTCCTCTCTCCTTCTCTCTATTCTTCTGTCTTCATCCCTCCCTCCTCTCTCTGATTATCTCTTTTCTTCTGTCTTCATCCCTCCCTCCTCTCTCCTTCTCTCTGTTCTTTTTTCTTCATCCCTCCCTCCTCTCTCTCCTTCTCTCTGTTCTTCTGTCTTCACCCCTCCCTCCTCTCTCTCCTTCTCTCTGTTCTTCTGTCTTCATCCCTCCCTCCTCTCTCTCCTTCTCTCTTTTCTTCTGTCTTCATCCCTCCCTCCTCTCCTCTCCTTCTCTCTGCTCTTCTGTCTTCATCCCTCACTCCTCTCCTCTTCTGTCTTCATCCCTCCCTCCTCTCTCCTTCTCTGTTCTTTTGTCTTCATCCCTCCCTCCTCTCCTTCTCTCTGCTCTTGTCTTCATCCCTCCCTCCTCTCCTTCTCTCTGCTCTTGTCTTCATCCCTCTCTCCTCTGTGTGGGTGTTGAGCTGTGCGTTTCGCCTGTGGCCCGGTCTCCTCTCCTCCTCCACACTCAGACGGGGTGACTGGAGCCTTTTCATGTCCCACTTTAGCTGCTCTTCCTGGGGTTCGCTCGTCTCGTTTTAGCCCCGGAACTCCAGCCCACAGCTCGGCGCCGCAGAGCCTCATCTCCTGATATCTGCCCATCGTCTGGGTCAGATCTGACACACAGACGAGGAGGAGTTGTTTGGGCTCAAAGTTTGGGTTTCTGCACCTTTTCCTTTTCCTCTCTTAAAGGTGCATTGTGTAACTTTTCTGGTGGAGGGCCTGTCAAATACTTTTCAAGTTCAAAAAGTCTATTGTCAGTTGTTCATACGAAGAAACATAAAGAATCGAAATTGTGTTTCTCACTCCCATGCGTAAAAATAAATAATAATAAAGTGTTTTCTTCATGGAGATGTTACGCTTTGTCTGGAATGTTTCACAGTCTGGTATTAAACCTTTGTATTGTCATGGAAACCAAACTAGATCAAGTTACAGGTCAAATCTGAGTCAGATGTCTACGTATTTTTGAGCTTTAAAAACACCTGTAATTGAATAAATGTAACGTAGAGCTGTTTAATGTCACACTGTGGAACATTCTAGGCCAGGGGTCTCCAACCTGTAGCTCTCCACCTTCTTCCAAGTTGCTCAAAATGATACAACAGTGCTGAATAACAAAAATGTGGTTATTTACTAGTGCTGTCAAACTATTAATTTTTAAATCCGAATTAATTACACGTTTTTAATTAGACACGATGAATTGCAGTTAATTATTCTTGAAATAAAGACCAAAATATTTGGACAAAAATGCAATTTATTATCAAATAGTTAGATTATTGACAGATTTCTATCGCTGGTAGTTTTGTTGACATCATTGCTGCAAGTTGTCGTGCTCGGCTTGTTGTTGGTACAAGTAACGTCGTTGCTGCCGCTGAATCAAACACGTGTCTTACTTTAAGATGGTATTTTAAACTTGTGCTTCTGTGGAAAGAGAGTTCATCACTGTAATATCTGCAAACTATCCATCCATCCATCCATCTTCTCCCGCTTAATCCGGCTGGGTCGCGGGGGCAGTTTGCTGTCCAATCCTCATAGCACCTGACCCCCCCTATGAACCCCTCTGCAGGTGGTGAGCCCACAGGAGGGATCTGCAAACTACCTTAGTTTTATTTAAAGTCCCGTCAGGCATTTTTTTGAAGAGAAATTTGCCGCTGAGCACCAGTCACCGTCTCATCTGTCACATCCGTGTATGAACAGACCTGATCACTGACCTAATAACCTGCACCGCCTTTCAGGTCACCATCCACAGTTTCCATAGCGGAGCACGTGCGTTCAAAATAAACTGTGTGATTAACAGGTCAGATCTGTGATGAGGCGACCCCGCTCAGAATCAGAAGACTGGGTATTTTTGAGCTATAAAGCATCTGTAATTGATAAATGTAAGGTAACACTGTTTAATGTCATACTATGGAACATTCTAGGCCAGGGGTGTCCAACCTGTAGCTTCTCCCAAGTAGCTCACCAAGGGATTTCTGAATTATACAATTGTGCTGAATAACAAAAATGTAGTTAATTACATGCCCGTTACTATTGTACATGTGTCATTTTGCAGCCCAACTTTCTGCACTAAAATATGGACAGTGGTTTATGTTTTATAGACACTTAACTGTACCCCAAGGCTCGCCCTCTTTCTTATAATCATCTCAAATTCGTAGCTCTCTGGCATTTTTGTTTTGTAAAGGTGGCTCACCAGAGGAAAAAGGTTGGAGACACCTTTTCTAGGCAGATAAAGGACAGAAAAGTTACACGATATCCTTGTTAAATTGTGTTTGACGTAAAAACTATTACAGGTCTCCCCTCAGATAATACGTCCATCTATCATAAGTCTGTCATGAGTCATTCTCTGAAGTTCACCATTTTATAGAGAACTTATTTTGACAGCACTCGCCTCTTTCCTGTGCTTGAAGCCCGGGGACGCTGTGTTGACACTGAAAAAGAGCAATTTGGTATTGTCGTGATTTCAAACTTGATTTTGACGCTATGGAATAGACTCGATACTGATTCTGATACCACAATGACAAAGGAGCTCAACAGTTTTCCCCATAGAATGAATGAGAAATTTACTTCCTCATCACTCACTATTGAGCTCCATTAAAAAAAAAAACCTCAAACAATAAAATGTGAATAGCATTAAATTGTAGTACTTTCTTTTATATCACCATGAGGCCTTATATCTGTGCAGTCCCTGTTGTTCAGATTCCCTACTTATGGCACTATTTGGGGCTCACACCATTTTTAGGGCTGTCCAAATGTCCTGTTGGTGAGAAAGTAGTGCACTCAAAATTTCCCACAATGCACCTTGAAAAGTCAATATAGACTACAACAAACTGGACACAAGACGACTGAATGAAGCCGAAAGAAGCGCTGGTTTTTGGCTCTGTCGTTCCCTGATTCTGAATAAAACACTCTTAAATAAACTGTTATGGTGTAACGGTGCTAACATTAGCTGCTTACCTTAGCTCGAACAAATCGAAAGAGCGATGATGTCCACATCTTAGCTAAAAAGCAAATAATCCAGTCTGTTTATGTGAGATCCAGTGTGACAGAAACTCTTAAGATTATTATTATTAGTCCATAAACACTTGTGTGCCAGTCTGAACATTATTTATGACAGAAGCCAAGTTTTATCGAAGTTTAATAGACTTTTTTCAGTCATATGAGCAGAAAGTAGTGACCTGCTTGTCCAAATCGCTCTGTGAATGAGTGGACTATATAGTGCACTAAAGAATGTAGAGAATTAGGGATTAGAGACTAGGATGGACATTCAGACACAGCCTATATCTATGAGTAGTCTATGACATTGCTGGTGCAGATAATCTGACCTGCTAATACTAAAAGTTCTGATGCACTTAAATGCTGTTACTTTATTAAATTTAAAGTGTTTTTTTTGGAGCAAAATGACTATATCTGCTTCTAGAAAGGTCATAATTATTACTTTTTTATTTCTTACAATATCTTACAGTGTTTTACGATTGTAAAGTATGTTGACTCGGACGTGAATAATCTTCCTTCACAGCGTTAGTTCTCGGTCTCGGTCGTCCCGGGGCCTGGTCCATCAGCCCCTCGCTCGGCTCTGACACTGGGGGTAATTGAACCATAGATTCTCCCTCAGTGATCCGGGGCTGAACGGGCTTTAACAGGGTCCACGGGCGGAGATTGTGCTGATGCTGCTGCCTCTGATTCACCTCCTGAACACTGCACAGACACGAGAGGACGAAAAGGAGAGGGGGAGAGAAGGAGGAGAGAGGGAAAGAGGGAGAGGACGCAGATGAGGGGGAGGTTGAGTTAAAGGGAGAAAAAGAGAGAGAGAAAGAAACAGAGGGAGCAAATACAGAGGAGGGAGGGAGGGCGAAGGGGGGGGGGGGACAAAGTGAGAAAGAGATAGAGAAACAGAGAGAGAGAGAGAAAAACAGAGAGAGAGAAACGGAGAGAGAGAGAGAAACAGAGAGAGACACAGAGAGAGAAACTAGAGAGAAACAGGAGATAGAGAAACAGAGTGAGAGAGAGAAACAGAGAGAGACAAACAGAGAGAGAAACAGAGAGATAAACAGAGAGAGAGAAACAGAGAGAGAGAAATGGAGAGAGAGAGAAACAGAGTGAGAGAGAAACAGAGAGGGACAAACAGAAAGAGAAACAGAGAGAGAGAGAGAAACAGAGTGAGAGAGAGAGAAACAGAGAGAGAGACACAGAGAGAGAGAAACAGAGAGAGAAACACAGAGAGAGAGAAACAGAGTGAGAAAGAGAGAAACAGAGTGAGAGAGAGAGAAACAGAGAGAGACAGAGAGAGAAACAGAGAGAGAGAGAAACAGAGACAGAGAGAGATGGGAAATAGAGAGAGAGACAGAAAGAGACAGAGAGAGACAGATGGGGAGAAAGAGACAGAGAGAGAGAGAGATGGGGGAGAAAGAGACACACAAAGAGACAGAGAGAGAGAAAGAGAGTGAATAGGAGAGAGAGAGACAGAGAGAGAAACAAAGAAAGAGAGAGCTAGAGAAACAGAGAGACAAAGAGAAGGAGAAAGAGAGAGAAGATGGATGGATTCAACAGAACACCATTATTCCCATGCCCTATATAATATACAGTACAGTTATAATAATACCAGTTATACACAGGTGCATGAGGAATACAATATATATATAATCTATGTACATTCTTCAAACCTCTCACGTCTATTTTTATTTTTCATTATTTTTTATCAATGCACTGTAATGATCCTGGTTTACATCGAAATACTGTATATAGATTTAATATTGAACTCCTCCACAAGAAGCACAATAACATTAAAGGTGCACTATGTAACTTCTCCACCTGCTTGCCTTCACATAGATCTTACTCTTCCACAGGACAGCATTACACCTATTTGTTAACAATAAGTGTTTAAAAATATAATGTCACCTGCTTGTCTGGATGGAGGTAGATACTTTTAATGCCGTTCTGTGGAGGATCCTTGGCAAAGCAAGAACAGAAAAGTTACAGAGTCCATCTTTAAGCATTTGAACCAGGAAATGATATCGTGAAGTGTGAAAAAAATCAGGTTTAGAAGTTTAGAAAGTTAGAAATGGTTGTGATCTATAGAGTTTTAAAAAATCTGGCAAGTTCACAATATTTTTCTCGATTTCTTATTAAGGGTGGGCAAAAATATTGATATATCGTGAAATAAATTTGATGATACAGTATTACAATCATGGGCTGCTCTATTGATATATTGAGTAGAGTATTTTTGGTATCTTTTAGCAATGTTTTGTGTGACCGCACTACAATTTAGTTGTTTTTTAGCTGAAGGAAACAGGAATCCACATTTCTTTTGCTGTTTTAAATCAATTTTGCAGTTTACATTAACAAAAGTCAAATAATGACATATGTAGCTTATAGTTTAATACTAAATACTAGAAAGAAGGTATAATATCATATGTCTTCTATGTGTTACTGATACCTTCAATTTGCTCATTTTTCTTCCACAGTATGCAGTACCCTTGACATATTCACTGTTTTGATGATTAAAACACATGTTTTTCATATTAACTTTGCACAAGAAGTGGTATAACAAAGAAATACTGTCGTTAAAATGGATTTGGTTCTTAAAAAACAGCAACACATCACAGAGTATCATATGTGTCTTCCTCTGGGTAATGGAACAGGCCAATCTTTGTTGAAAACTCATTTGTATTATATTGTTTTATTATGTTTTATATGTATTAGATTGCACTTTATACTGCCTTTGTACAGCTCTTTGGGCGCCTTTTACATGGGTTTTATAAATAATCTTGACTTGACTGGAATCGTGAGGGACCCTGTGATTCCCAGTCCGATTTCTTAGCGGGATATCAGTCTGGGCACCGCTTCTTCCGTCGAGCCTCAAGCCAAATTCAGACAGTATCAAATTTGTTTATTTCTGTGACGCTTGTGAAATAAAGTACCTCCTTGTTCACTTATCATGTTTAAACCGAATCAAATGTCTCTCCCCTCAGACTGACAAAGTTTAATGCTTCATTTATTGATTCTGCAGAAATCTGTGACTCTTGATCTCAGCCTGGAATATTGGTACATTGTCACCCCGAGTTACATAGAGACAAACTTTATTGATCCATAAGGGAAATTATTTGGACACAGTAGCTCACACAACACAATATAATATCAGAACAAAGAGCAACAATATAAATAACAATCATACATTAAAAATAAGTAGTAAACGTAACAAGAAACTGGTGTCCAATAAGGCATAATTATATTTTAAATGCAGTTTTGTAAATGGAGTATTATCTGTTACATAAGGGTGAGTTATACAGTTGTAGGGAGTATTATCTGTTACATAAGGGTGAGTTATACAGTTGTAGGGAGTATTATCTGTTACACACAGTAAGGGTCAGTTGTACAGTTGTATGCAGTATGGTATGAATGTAGTGCTGTATGAATGAGCTTCATTTGGTTTTCCGATAATTTACGTTATAAAAATGTTTTTTCAGACTACGAGTTTGTTTTGACAGTTTCGACTGCTCACTATAGGGGTCTTCCTCCGTCAAAATGGTCCCATGATGTTGGATCGTGCTGATTTAAACAGGTTTTGGTGCTGTCTTCCTTCTGGTGTAGGCGAGACTACGGCGCCATCTGCAGTCTGGCTTTTTCAGGACAGTATCCCAGGTGTGTGAGAGTAAAAAAGCCCCCTCGTCCCAGTTTATAGTCCCATGTTTCCGTATTTCAATAGCCTCTTTAATCCAACGATGATGTTTGTTGTTCTCTGTCCCAATCACGTTCGCTCCGTCCCTGTCCATAATGTGGTTCTCTCTTTTACAGTGTTCACAAATGGCAGATTTGAGTTGTTTTCAGAGTATTTTAGAGCAATAAAATAACTGAATTGAATAATTGATAATAAATGATGGATAAGCTTATAAGCTCATACTGCAGAACATTCCAGAGCAAAAATGTCCAGTTTCCATAAAGGAAAGCAGGTAGCGAACCACCTGAAAGTCTGACAATGAGTACCCCCGGTAGCGTTACGTTGTCATTCTTGGCTAAAGATTGGAAAGTTTGTGAAAAGTTTATGTGTTCTTCTGTTGGACCCACAGCCCACGACGCTTCAGCGATTCTACTCCGAGAAACAAAGCTCTCTTCTTCCTCTCAAAACATAATTGAAGAACAAAGTCTGTCGAAAATCAATGGTGAGATCTGTGAGCAGAATACAGCCTCTGCCCTGATAATGGTCCACAGAAAGCAGAGGATTCACGACTCAATGTTACTTTATTTTTCACTTAAATAGACTTTGCCCATCTCGCTAAGGCCACCCGGTTAATTGAATTTTTACTGAACAGTGTCTGGCCAAGTCCAAAACATATCTGTCTTCTGTGTGGCTGCAATTTCTGTGGACGAAGGCAAAAACCCAGATATTTTGTTTGTTTACAGAAATTACCCCCTTTGTCCATCACCATAACTGTTATCAGGTGAGATTGATTGGTCTGTGGCATGCTGGGAAAGAAGAGAGGTGATGAAATGGTTGGGAAAAAGTAAAAAGGAAAATGGATCTCTATTGTGTTCAATCCATACTGTAAGAAACATGGCTCCAAAAGCACAGGGGAGGTAATTGGGTTCATTAAGTGTAATAAGAGCAACAGTGGTCTTTTGTTAGAGATAGAACAGAATACAAAGACTTCTACGATCATTACGTAAGATGCAACTGTACAAACGTGTATGCTTTTGGTTCAGGTAAATAAAGAATATACATATTAGACAAAAAAATTACAAATAATATTTTAAGAGTTAAAATTTAAGATCAAATTGCCTTAAATCCCCATATTATGTCATTTTCTGATCTTGGATTATAATGTTTCCTAATCACAAACATGGAGTTGTGTTTTGTCTCATTCACACACGTTAAACACAGAGTGCTCTCAAATAAAAACACGGTTCCACCTTGTGATGTCATGTTGTAATACAGGAAGTGCTCCATATTACAAATATAAGCTTTGAATTAGAGGTCTGCATTGGGATTGCAAATCTAGCGGGAACAGGCGGTTTCAATTTACCTGCAGAATGGGCGGCTAAAGAAACACTACGGGAGAGTGCGGGAGAGTGCGGGACATGCGAGCGTAGCAACAGGATGACTCGGTCAACCAACAAAGTAGAGAAAAGCATCAAACAAGGGTTATACAGCACAAAAAAAACAAAAAAACAAGACAAGTCTGACATCTGGAGACAATTCTCTGTTGTTTGTGACAGTGATGGAAAGGAGCTGGACTTGGGCTTTACTGTACATGTGCGGACATAATTCTCAGAGTTTCGTGGGTTGCGGGCAGGAGTGGGCATACAATTCGCGGGATCGGGCGATCATGTTGCGGGTGCAGGTGGTAATGGTCAGAAATTCAGCGGGAGCGGGCGGAAGTGGGATGAAAAAACAGTCCCGCGCAGTTATATACTTCAAACTGAAAAACAGCATTTCTAAGTTCCTTTACTAACTTAGAACTGATGTTTATAGCATAAAGAACTGTGAAGAACTGAAAGGTAAGAAGTACTTTAGGTAGATACTATCTAGATAGACTTAGACATAATTTATTGATCCACAAGGAAATTGCATAGACACAGTAGCGCACACATCACATTATATTACAAAAACAAAGTAAAAAAAAAAAAAAGCAAAAAAAAATGTAATAAACTTCCAACTAAACAAGGTAATTAAAGTAAATACATTTAAAAATAAGCTTAAAAGGTGCACTATGCAACTTTTTGGTTATAGGCTCGTCATCTGCTCATTGCTCTGCCTGGAATGTTCCACAGTATGACATTAAACAGCTCTAACTTACATTTATTCGATTACAAGTGGTTTTATTGCTCAAAAATACCTAGAAAAACAGGCATTCTGACTGTGAGGTTCTCCACAGATCTGACCTGTAAGATGATCTGGTTTGGTCTCCATGAAGATAGAAAGGTTTAATGCCAAACTGCGAAACATTCCAGACATAGCAGTAACATCTCCATGGAGACAAGCAGATTGCTAACGCTCTACCTGAAAAGGGACACAGTGTGCCTTTTAATTCAGGAAAAAACAAGTTTATTTGACAATTTTTCCCACTTGTGATGAATCAATATTACACTTTTTTAAATTACAACTAATATTTGCTTTTAACATGTTTTGAAAATAACACAAATATGACGTTATAATGAAATATAAACGAAAATATAAGGCAAAATCCCACATACGCTATGTTACACTCTTACACCTGGTTAGAAAAACTTAAGGAATTCTGTTTGAAATATTTCCCTTCCTCTGAATAGCCTTTGGCACTGCTTCATTAGTCTCCCCACTTCACACAGACGTCGGTATCAGCAAACTTTACCGTGGCACTTGAACACACCACGCCTTGGTTCTGGCTCAGATCTGGACCTCAAAGCACACACGGGGTCCAGCCTGAGGGAAGGAGGGGCAAAACAAAGTGCCCCCTGTTCGCTCTCCTGGCTCCCTGCCCCCTACACACTGCCCCCTTCACTTCGGGAGCAGGGGTGAGTTATGGCAGTACATTGGGGCTCTGTGCTTCTCTATTTGACTTCCATCTCTCCTGGACAGATTCCTCAGTGGCTTCCTATAAAGTCCACACGTGTCCGTTTATGGTCAACGTAGTATTCAACCGTCACTATGCAGTATTTGCTCTTTGCGTTGTACTACAATCTTCTTCTGTGTACTGAATGAATGTGTATACTTATTTTATTTAGTTGTGTTTTAACAATACTGAAATTTCAAACTCTATTTTTGATACCATGATGAGAATTAAAAAACACTTTTTTACACTGTAGAATGCCATTTTCAACATTTAAAGAAGCACTGTGTAACTTTTTGGTTGGGGGTCTGTCAACTGCTTGTTTCTACTATATGGATATGTCATTGCTCTGCTTAGAATGTTCCACAGTATAGCATTAAAGAGCCCTAGCTTACATTTATTCAATTACAGGTGGTTTTATAGCTCAAAAATACCTAGGAAAACATGTATTCTGACTGTGAGCGGGGTCGCCTCTCCACAGATCTGACCTGTAACTTGGTCTGGTTTGGTCTCCATGTAGATAGACAGTTTTAATGCCATACTGTGAAACATTTCAGCCAGAGTAATAACATTTTCACATAGAAAAGTATTTGACAGACCCTCCACCAGAAAAGTTACACAATGCAACTTTAAGTCATAGGACTTTCTTTCATATTACCATGTGACCTTAGCTCTAGTTTAGTTGATTTGATTTATTTGACAGGGACAGACAGTGTAATGAGCATTAATCACAAAAAAATGTAAAAATGCTTTGTACCAGACTTTAGCTCTCAAGTATCTATAGTATAGTATGGTATATTGTATGTGTGTAACCCCTCAGTGGTCCATGGGCGTATACTAGTCTAGGTGCTTTTATACTTGTTCTGATACAGCTCAAGATCATTCTAAATCTATTCAGGAAAAGTTCATTTTTGTCCTGTGAATGTGACTTTTTTATTATCGATATTTGCTCAAATGAGTATCTAGTTTTGATACTAGTTTTAGCATCGATTAGTATCTGATTTTCAATACGTTTGGCAACCGTCTTATATGTTTGGGATTGAGTTTTCTTGTTTTCTGACACTTCTGACTCATTGAAAGGCGCTTTTGTTATGACATTTGGCAGTCCTTGACCAGGTTGACTTCTCCCGGTTGCAATGTTGTGTCATAATTTAATGTCATGTCATAATGTATATATGTGTTCTTTTTGTTGTTCTTCCTCTGTTTTTCTTTTTTCTATAGTAGTTAGTTATAATTATTATAGTTAGTATAGAGAGTTATGAAAGATAGTATGTCATGGTAGTAATCGCATAGTTTCCTGTTTCAGTTAGTAGTAAATAAAGATAGTTATGTCACAGTTAGACTCACTTGTTTAGTTTAGCTTTACGTAGGATTGTCACAGATAATAATCTCTAGACTCATCTGTTTAGTTTAGCTTTGTGGGGGGTGGAAGGGAAATGTGGGAAATGTGGGATTGTTCTTTTTTAATCAGTGTAAAGCGCTTTGTGTTGCATTTTTGTATTAAAAGCGCTCTACAAAAAAGTTTGATTGATTTATGTTGTAAACGAGAACTTCATGTGTCTTAATGAGGAAAGGTTGAAAAATGCTGTGGGTAAGCACACTTTATGCCGTTTTGTTTCTTATATCATTATTTTATGTTGAAACAAAAACTTCTAGGTATGTTTTTGAAGAACTTCTTTGTATTTAAATTTCACTCTGGCTCAGATGGTGGCTTTGTGACCTTGGGCGAAACACCCACCTTATGAATGTGGAGGTTGTTGTTTTGTGGTCAGAGACTGGCCGCCATGCTCTGTCAGTCAGCCCTGAGACAGCTGTGGCTACAGAAATAGCTTATCCAAAGTGTATTGGATTTATTAATTAGAAATAGACTAATTACAGACCAAAGAGGAGCAGGGCTGTTCATTTCATGGAGTTAATTTAGCAGTTACTACCCCAGTGATTGCAAAAAGACTGAAAAAAAAAAAGGATTACACAAACTTCAGGTGCACTGTGTAATTTTTCGTTTGGGGGTCTGTCACCTTTTTATGGACAGTGTTTCCTGCAGCGCTTTATTGTCAGGGCGGCCGCCTTGACAACAATAGCCCCCCGCCTTAACTACATCTCTGGAAAAAAACAAAAAACACTATTACGCACATTACGCAAGTGCTTGTCGGGGCACCACGTGAATCCTCACAAAACTACGGTCATCACGCCCTGGTCCTCACTTTGCCTTTTGCCAGCACGGTAACCCCCCGTCATCTCCTTGACTAACCAATTTTCTGCTGGGAATGCTGATGGAGATGTCACTGCTCTGTTTTGAATGTTCCACAGTATGACATTAAACAGCTCTACTTTAAATTTATTCAATTACAGGTGGTTTTATTGCTCAAAAATACCTAGAAAAACAGACATTTTGACCACGAGCTGGGTCGTCTCTCCACAGGTCTGACATCTAACTTGGGCTAGTTTGGTCTCTCGGAAGATATAAAAGTTTAATGCCATACTGTGGAACATTTTAGACAAAGCGAGTGACGGACCCTTCACCAGAAAAGTTGCACACTGCACCTTTAAAGTTTGTTTGTGTGAGTGAAAAGGTTCTCGCTGGTTGGAGCATTCGTGCTGAATGTGTCTCTTATCGTCTCATCTGTTTGTGCTCTCATTATGAAGTGTGCACTGATGCAACGCACTGTCTCTGTGAATACTCGCTTCAACAATTGAGGCTGAAATTAAGATTAAGATAGAAGAGGTTCATATTAGTATTAGGAATTTATCTACAGACAAAATAGTGAAATAAAAACACCAGGATCATGTAGAGCGGGTCAATACGAACTAGGGATGTTCCGATCCAATATTCAGTATTGGTATCGGCTCCCGATCCGGCTTTGCTATGAGTATCGGACAGTATTGGATTCAGTCACGTGATCCAGTTTTACGTATTTTTGTGGCATTGATGAGCTTTACGGCAGCTGTAAATCAAAACGCCTCCATGTCGCTGTGTGGGACTTTTCACTACAATAAAACGAGAGTCAAACAGCAACATGCAAACGCTGCACACAAACAGTTTCTTGTGGAGGAACCAGCAGAGCCACTTTAACATAACCAATTTGATTCGTCGCTAACGAAGAATCATCCAGATTCATCATCCAGTTTGAGATTTACAAGCACAAGGCGGTAGCAAACACGTCACAACACTACATTACAAAGATGGTGCTACTGGAGCTATAATAAAGGTATCAGAAAGAGCATTCCTTAAAAAAATCGGATCGTAAGCCAAAAAATCTTGATCGGGACATCTAATATGAACGTTTTCAGATCAAAATGACAAGGCTCACAGCAGCAAGTTACAGAGAGAGGAACCACGTTTTCTCAATAGAAAGTGAACTGTAGCCAGACTCGATGGAGCCGGAAGTGCGCTCATGCTCACTTCCTATTTAAAACACAGTGTCTAGCAGGTTAAGTGTTTATTTATATACACAGTCTACGTCAAGCTGTAATTAAAGAGGAGTTATACGGATTAGTGTTGTCACCAAACTAAAATTGCAAACTTGATTTCAACTCTAAGGAATGGACTTGATTCTCAATACCGAATCCGATACCATAATGATAATAAAAAACACTCTTTATTTAGACCAGGGGTCACCAACCTTTTCAGAGCTGAGGGGTACCTTAATATCATCAAATATTACGAGGACTACCAGCTGAATACAGATAATCCAAGACTAAAAAATACACTATTACACTGTATTGTTCAATTACATTCGATACCTGCATTAGTGACCATTTGTTAGTTACTTGATCACAAGCGACATTTATTTTCTGCAAATTAATGAACGTGTCACAAATTCATTATTAATGTAGTAATGTAATGTAGTAATTATGTTGTAATGTAGTAGTATACTTAATAGTAGTATTCTTCTCATTTTTGTTTTAAACAAAACAGACACTTCATCCTGGTAACAGCAATAATCTGGTAACATGTGTTTAACAAAAACACTCTATTCAACTATGTTGCAGGTAATGAGAATCTTGGCACTCCAGTTTGTTATAGTTTGCTGTATTCTGGTGTATAGTTGGACACTGCCACTCTCAGTGACTCCTGCAAATGTGAATCAGTTAGTTCGAAAAGACTGATTCACAGAGATAAGTGGATCCAAAAAGGCAACCAGCCTTCATAGCTGCTGTACAGGCAGTTTTGTACTTCTCTGTGTCCACTAGGTTCCAAAAGTTTGGGTTACCCAAATGGGCTTTGAGGTGTAGGTCATTTTGAAAAGTCACTCTTTCCATTTCTACTTGCCCTGCAACCAAGTTGAAGGTTGTACTTAGTTTCTCAGCTGTGTTGGTAATGACACTAAAGGGATTTGAAATGAGTGACACACATGGCTCCATTTGATCATAATCACTCTTCTCAAACTCTTGCATCAGTCTGTTAATCACTTGGCAGTATTTTTCTGCTACCTTGTCAAACACCACAGATGCAGACGCATTGTCATTTAGAACTTTTTGCACTGAGGCAAAGTGCAGGACACTTCCTCTTTGTAAATGCCCAGAGTAAATGTGCCTGACTTTGGCTCACCTCCAACTGGGACTTCTCAGTTTCGTACTGTAGCACAGGCTACATAAGTTGTACATGGAATTATTTCTAAAGGGCTTTGTGGCTGCTGTGTTTTGTTATTGTTTATCTGATCAGCTGATCGCCCGTATATATCTGCGCACGTGTGAGCACGCGCACACCGCCCCAAACTCACCGCTGTGCCGCTGGCGCTTGGCCGGGACCTTGGACCTTAAACGGACTAATCGAAACGAACCGATGGGGACCGAGAAAAAAAGGACCCAGCGCAGCGGGTGAGACCGGTCCAAATACTTCACCTTAACGCGCTGACGAGCTGCGCAGGTGAACGCGCTCCGCCGCTGCGGCCCTGTGGATCCACTTTTTTTTTTGTTGCGAGATTTTTGGGGATTTACGTGACTTTTTTTGTGTCGATCTAGGACGGTTTCGAACTGTTTTGACGAGGGCTTGGATTAAAGTACACAACCTGTGGATAAGTCGACCTGTTCTATTTTTAGAAACAGAACAGTGGCGGGCGACTAAGACGGGCTCACGGGCGACCGGGTGCCTGCGGGCATAGGGTTGGTGACCTCCGATTTAGACAATAGGATAATTTTTCAACATTAATTCATAGTACTTAATTTTATATTACCATGTGGCCATATAACTGTATAATGTGTCGTCTATGTGCTCCTTTAATCTGATCACTCTAAAGCTATTCAGGAAAATTTCATCTGTCCTGTAAATGTGACTTTTTAGCATCGATACCTGCTCAAATCTAGTATCGATACCAGTTTGAGTGTTGATTAGCATCTGATTTTCGATTTTCGTCATGTGGCTCGTGTGAGAGAGGAGGATTTGAGGATAGCAGGTGATCCAAGGTTTAGTTTATTTCTATCCATCTGCTGCCAATCCCCTTTGCCCTGACTCAGAACAGGTCTTGGAGCGATTTGTTCACTCTCCCAGGTGACTTCATTAGCACCGGATTGTTACAACATGATGCAACTGTTTCTGTCCAGTTTGGTTTGGGTCGATGTGAACTATTCCTTTTGCCTTAAAGGTTCCATATTACACCTCATGGACTCTTCTGAGCTTTGAGTCATGTTATAACACTGTTATCTCATTAAAAACTTACCCAGACTTGTGTTTGGTTTCATTTAAGATTAGTCTGTCCACATCTCCAAAGCTCAAAATGCTCTGTTCCACCTTGTGATGTCATCAAGGGGTAGTTTTCAAGTGAACAGCTAGCCTTTTTTATTATGGATGCACCGAATATTCGGCCACCGAATATATTTGGCCGAATACAGAAAAACAAGCCACATTTGGCTTTTGGTGGCTTTCGGTTCAATCAAACTTTGTCTAAAATGTCAGCAGTGTGGAAACATTTAAAGTGTCTGAGAGCGAGAAAATAAGTGCAGTTTGCAATTTCTTAAGCATTTCTCGCCGTTTCTTAAGCATTTTTTGTGTGGCTTGATATAGAGGCACAGTTATTAATGTTTTAATGAATTTAAAACAATTTTAAGATGTCTCAGATGTTATAGTTTGCTTTTTATTTTGAAGCTGAAGTACTGTTACTATCTGTTCTGGCCTGGGATATGTTGTGTACAGGCTGTGTAAGTGGATGAGGTTATGAGCACACACTTATTGAGATTTATATGAGCCTTCTGTTTATTTAAAGAATATTAAATACATATTTACTTTCTTTTAAAACATGTCTAAAAATGTATTCTAGGTCATTTATGCAATATTTAAAGAATAGTGAAAAACTTAACTGCATTTGATATTCAGTTTCGGTATTTGGCCAAGCATCTAATTTTTATTCAGTTTCGGCCATAAATTTTCATTTTGGTGCATCCCTATTTTTTTTTAAATCTTTTGTTCAGTAAAGATCTGCAATTCCTGGTCTGAAATCATCCAAGTGATTCTAGTGAAGGTGTGCGGAGTTTAAAAACAGAGTGGAGCACTTCCTGTATCACCACATGACATCATAAGATGGAACAGAGCGTTTGAATATGCAGGATTTGTGTGTTAAAGGTGCACTGAGTAACTTTTCCAGTGGAGCGTCTGTCAAATGCTTTTCTACATGGAGATGTTATTACTTCAAGTGTTCCCCAGTACAGTTTTAAACCTTTCTATCGTCATGGAGACCAAACCAGACCACGTCACAGGTCAGATCTGTGGTGAGGCGACCCCACTCACAGTCAGAATGCCTGTTTCATGTGGAGTATCAATGGGATAAAGATTTGGCAGTTGAAATCGCAAGAAGCTTTGGCTGGAGGGATGGAAATCTCAAAGCCATATTAACGATTCACTTACCTGAGGGGATTTGTGTTGGAAAAGGCTGGTCCACTTTTTTACTACAGCGATACGCAAGTCCACTGTGGCTACTCAGTTCCTCTGCTGGAGAGAGTGTGGATCTGTCAGGCTGGATCAGGTTCATATATTCTGGTCATGCCCAGGAGTAACTAACGTCTGGAAAAAGGTGGCTGAAATAATGTATTCAGTGTTGGGCCTTCGAGTTGATCTGTCTTTTTTCACTTTAGTTCTTAGTATACCCCCATGAGGTTTAGGTAAATCTGATACATATCTGTTTAGGATCATTCTTGTCTCAGGGAAAAAAGGCAATTAAAAAATGCTGGATGAAAAAGGACTCACCTGCAATGGGACCTTTGACAAATCTGAACAATGGAAATCATGACTTTCAGTCTCCGCCTATAACAACACAACAGAGAAAAACATTGGAAAAGATGGATATGTTATGTAGATGTTATACACAATTCATGGACAATGAATTGTGACATGTAACCTTGTTTAGCTTGCATATTTTTTCTTAGTTCTTTCGTATGCCCTAAGATTTCTTAAAAATAAAGTTACAACAAAAAATGTCTGTTTTTCTAAGTATTTTTGAGCTATAAAAGCCCCTGTAATTGAATAAATGTAAGGCAGAGCTGTTTAATGTCATACTGTGGAACATTCCAGTCAAAGCAATGACTTCTATAGAAAGAAGCAGGTGACGGACCCTCGACCAAAAAGTTACATAATGCACATTTAAACAAAACTAGGGTGACCACATTTTCTGGGACATCCCTATTTTTTGGTGGTTGGTAAGAAAAAATAGTTTTGCTCTGCACTAATGTGACTCAGTATAGTCACGTGTTCTTTGTGTTTTTGTCATTTTTAAGCAGCTTTTTTTGTATTTTACCCCAAGAAATGACTCAATTACTGTTAGCAGATATCAAATTGGTTAAAAATAGGGACACTAGGGACATTTCTTGCATAAAACTGGGACAAATCACTGGTTTTGGATAAATCTGCTGGGATAGGGGACACGGCACTCAAAACTGGTACTGTCCTGGGTAAATGGGGACGTTTGGTCTAAACAAAACAGTTCAAGTTATATTTTTGGCGAGGAAACTGCATTTTAACACCGCATAATATGGGCACTTGAATCAATGTCTTGCAGCAGGATTATGAGTGACGGTGTTTGCACAGTTCTGTACTGGTCTATAATGGCGGTACTCAACCACTCTCGTCTTTTCTCGTCTCCTTTAATTGGCTGTGACATTTAAATCAAGTGGTAAATGTGTGCCAAGGACAGAGTTGGCCAGGTTAACAATTAAAATGGTGTTTAATGGGGCATGCTAACGCTATTTCTGGTGCATGTAGAGGGAGAGGGAGGAGGGCAGCGCCGATTAGTCAGACACCAGTGGATGTGCCTCAAGTGGGCCAAGGTCAGATCCGCTCCTTGCATTTCTAGGCTACATCCAAGCACCTCTCGCTGCAGCTATTAGCATAAACGCCGAACCGGGAGTTAGCTTTTAGCATGCAGAAAGACACCATAGAGAATACACGGTCGTTTATCGCGGCAGGCTAATGGAAATGCAACAGCTAGCACAAGCAAGTAGCACCCATAGGAGCCATAGCACAGCTGTACGGAGACCAGGCGAACACATAAAGCATCATACAGGAGCGAAGGGGGTGTTGGTACAGATTGTATTTATTGAGAAAGTTATGGGAACTTTGAGGAAAGATAAATTACTTAGCAAGGCTCATTGAAAATGTAAATTAGATTGTAATTTGTTGGCCCTTTATTCCGTATTAATCAGCTACTTCTAAATCAAGCTACAACAATGTGGCGTTTCAATTAATTGAACAGCCTCGTTTGCAGTCATATCTGTCTCACTATTTAATAAGGATGTAATAAATATGGTGATGTCGTATCGTCAAAGGTCTGACAATAATATTGTGGACCATCACAATATATCGAATCACAAGTCTCTTTGCTTAAATTAATAGTTATGATGCAGAAATAGCTAAAAAAACAGAGAGAACTACATAGACCATGATCCTTTGTTCCGTTTCAGTGCAGACGACATGAAGAAATAACTGTTCTAAGCACTTTGAAATCTTGACTGTGAATCTTCAGCAGATTCACAGTCAAAATATTGCAATAAATATGGTACCATGAAATGTATATGGTGAAAATATTGTACAGAACGATTTGGATATCGTTACTTCCCTAATGATAAATGTTGTACCAAAGACTGGTCAAAGCATTTTATATTACGATATAAAAATTTCGTAATATCGTGAGCCTCCCCATCATATCGTGAGCTTTCCCATTATATCGCAATGATATCTTATCGTGAGACTTGAATATCGTTACACCCCTACTATTTAATAGATATTTCTGCCGCTGGACTTATTTTCTCCACTAAAAGCATTACCTCTACTGCACAACATGTAAACAAACCTATCCACTTTTCTATGTTGATAAGAGTATTAAAATGATTTTTCAAGGGACAAAAATGTACGATTAATTTCCAGTCGTGAGTTAACTATGACATTCATAAGATTAATCACAATTAAATAGTCGTTTTAATTGATTGACAGCACTAATACCGGTATAAACATATCTGTCATTATGGAGACAAGCAAATACGTCACCAGTTCAAGTTACAGATTAGATCTGTAGAAAGGCAACCCCACTCACAGTTTTCAAGGCATTTTTTTAGCAATAAAAACGCCTGTAGTAAAATAAATGCTAGATAATGCCACATGGTGCAACATTCCAAGTAGAGCAATAATATTAGACTCAACAAAATCTAGGAACTCCAATAAAGTAAAAGTCACACGAGGAAAAGTGTAGTTTAAAAGGCCTTTATCTAAATGGCCTGGATTTCGCTGTGTCTAAAGTTTTGATCCTTTTTCCATAAACACCCTCTACCTGTTCTCACTGATTGGAAAACTGCAGCAAATACAGATTTTTGTTTTTTTTGTGTACAGAACAATAATATCTCTACAGTGACCCTAACCCTACCCAAAACCTTCTTACTGATCACAATTTGAGGGATTTTTACCATTTGAATCAAGATATTTGTCCCAATATTTTGATGAAGCCCAAGTTGGTAGCCCATGTTTTGGTATTTGGTGTATCTGGTATTTCCTGGGACAGTTCCTCCCTTCCTTCCTCCAGACATCCCCCCGGCTCTAGCGTCCTACTGGCTGTTCCTCCGTTTGCCTTTGGGGGGCGCTCATCTGTCCCAGGACACTAGAGCCCACCCCATGGAGACAGAAAACACTGGCGCTGTTTTGGTGGGTTTGTGGTGCCAGCTTTGGGAGTTGGCATGAAACCAGCGCTGTAAACAGAAGGACCTGCACTGTAAAAAAGGAAACAGATTTCAGTTTCTTGTATTCAGAGTTTTTGTATAGAATATTATAGTATAGCATATTTGTGAGGACATAGCTTATCAGAGGTGGGTAAAGTAGCCAAATTTTTGCTCAAGTAAGAGTAATGTTACTTTAAAAACAATATTACAATAATATTATTCAAGTAGAAGTACATAGTAGTGGTCCAAGAAATTACTCAAATAAAAATAAACAAGAATTTGGGAACACTACAAGTGACTTTAACTGTCCACACATCTGATTTATAATTTGAAGTTCATGTAATTGGAAGAAAATTAAATAATGCCCCAAATCCTGTATTTTCAAAAGATAAACCCCAAAAAAATAAAAAAAACAAAAAAAAATATTATGCTACAAGACAACACAAATGTTCAATTAATTTCATATTGTCAACATAAAGCGTTTGTCATTTGTAGACTTTGACACAGTGGGAAGAAAAAAACAAATCTTTTACTTAAATAAGAGTACTGTTACTTTAATAAAAATATTACAACTCAAGTAGGAGAGCATAAATTGTACATAAAGAAATCCAAACTGCTTTACAAACTAAGCTATTAGTCTGTAGAGATTAAATCACAATACAAACAAATCAAAGCATGAGTAATCGTAAAATTAACATTATAAGAGAACAGAAATAAAGCATATGCATCTGTTTTGGTCAAATGACTCCAAAGTTACTGTTACTTTCAATTAGTTTTGTCTGTCGTAGCCTAGTGGGCTACTACTATTATTTCTGTCACATGTAGACTTACACACAGTGGGAAGAGTTGCCTTAAATAAGAGTATTGTTACTTCCATAAAAATATTAAATATATATTAAAATGTTACTCAAGTAAATGTATCTGGGTAAATGTCACTGAATAATATCTCTGTATAGGGTGACCAGAATTTCAAAATAAAAAACTGGGACATCCCTGGTTTTTGGTGGTTGTTAATAATAAAACTGTGAAACAACTACATAATTAAGGAAAATTGTTCTGCACTCTTTTCTAATGTGAGTCAGTATAGTCACATTTTCTTTGTGTTTTGGTCATTTTTAA
Source organism: Odontamblyopus rebecca (assembly GCA_030686955.1). Lineage (NCBI taxonomy): Eukaryota > Metazoa > Chordata > Actinopteri > Gobiiformes > Gobiidae > Odontamblyopus > Odontamblyopus rebecca. The sequence continues at coordinate 12,003,509 of CM060667.1, forward strand.
GCAGTTTTTCTGTATTTTACAAACAAATGACAAGTGTTTGCCTCTCTTTGCGGTCGGCAGGGATTAAATTGGTCAAAAATAGGGACATCAGGGTCATTTCTTGTATAAAATTGGGACAAATCACTGGTTTTATATACATCTACTGGGACTGTCCCAGGTAAATAGGAATGTCTGGTAACTTTGTCTCTGTAGCTTATTATTATTATTATTTGCTTTTCATGGCATTTCTGACTTGTTTGTAGCGCAAAAAGTGCAATTTATCCACCAAAAATGTGGCTCCAGTCTATATTGGTCCAATTAACAAATGAATCACAAAAGCTTTCCAAATCTAGCAGAATATTGTGAAGTTGTTTTGTTATTTTGCAGTGCAGAGTCAGTCCCCATAAAGCAGCAGCAGATGGGTCCTCCTGGGGGCCAGATCGCCTCCTGCAGCTGAGGGGTGGTGATGCGCACCGCTGGGAAACAAAACTTGATGTTTGGAAAGTCTTATGTGGTCTTCTTTATGCTTCTTTTTTTTTTTTTTTTTTTTTTACCATAGACTGCAGTTTATTTTGTCTTATTAAAAGCTGAAATGAACTCCACGGCGTGTGATTTTATTGACGGAGGAGCGGCGGTGGACCTCCCCATGAAAAAGACTCAAGTGTTAGAAGAGTTGGTTGGTTTCTTTCCAACAATGAGGTGTGTCCAAAATGCTGTGAGCCCAATTGATCATTTAGAGGTTTTGGCACCAGTGAAAACCAAAATTTGTATTGAAACTAAATTTTACAGTAGAGTATAGTATCAGTGCTAAAAACATTATTTAGAGTTAAACCTTGGTATTTCCTATCTCTACTGAATTAAAGATAAAAAACTAGCTGTTAACTTGAAAAATAACTCACAAATCCTGCGTATTTAGGTAATACAGGAAATGCTCCACTGTGTTTTTAAACTCCATACACCTTTCCCAGAATCATTTGGATCATTTTAGCCAAGGAATTGTCAATTATTACTGAACGAAAGATAAAAAAGTACCTGTTAACTTGAAATAAGAGAGAGAACAGAGCATTTTATGCTGTTATGTAAACAAACTAATAATAAAGAGTTAGTCAAACATATGTAAATGAAACAAAAGATATGTTTATGATGTGGTAACAACATTATAACATTATCAATTTACCTAATATAAAACCTTTAAACAGGACCAGAATTCTATAAATGAATAAAAACTACATGGTAATTCTTATTATTTTGCACTGAAAACTAACTCTGTTGTCTAAAAATCGGTAACGAGTGTCACGCCAGTTCCTTAGTATTGAAATTGAACTTGAAATGTTAGTATCTGACACTAATTGAAACCATAGCTGAAGAATGTGCATTATTCTGAATGGAGTGTGATCAGATTTGACAGATGGATGACAGGAGATAGAAGAAGATCCAACAAAAAAAACAACAAAACACTGTGAATTTATTCTTATAGGACTGTTACTGTTTATATTTCAATGTTTTAAGCAAACTACAATGAATCATAACATTACCCAGGTTTTAATCAACACAAAACAAATGATTCTCTCCTGGAAGTGATTCGCGTATCTACTTGTTTTTCTGCTCTGATAGTAATCTACAAAAACAATGGTATCTCCAGCTCTTCCATCTGCTCCTTTTGGTCTCTATATTCAACCCATGTATTAACGAACCCTTTGTCCAAGCATTTGAATGTCCTACCAAATCCTTGTATTTTCATTGCTTTAGTCCTCTGCCCTCGTCGGTTGGGTAAATGAGGTGAAGTAGCGATGCTAATTTGTCAAACGCCGTGAGCTCTGTGAGTCAGCAGCTATGGAAGATGCAGACAAAGGGAGGCGAGGTAAATGTATTTGTATAACCGAATTCATACGCAAGCGAATCCAAAGTGCTTTACAGAATGAGAAAGATATTAAAATCACAATACAAATAAGTCAAAACATGAGTAATCTTAAAATAAATATTGTAAGTGAAAAGAAATAAAGCAAAAAGTGCATTTGCTTTGGTCAAATTACTTAAAGCTGCACAGTTATGACTCCAAAATGACTGGTACTTTCAAGTACTTTTGTCTGTCGTAGCCAAGTGGGAAAAGTACTACTTTTACTAACCCAAAATTGTCATATTTGTGTACCATGGGAGAAAATCATTTGTGGTACTTGATAATACTACTACTACTCCTCCTCCTCCTCCTCCTCCTCCTACTACTACTACTACTACTACTACCACCACTACTACCTACCACCACTACTACCTACCACTACTACTACTGTTATACCACTACTACTACTACCACCATTATAAATACTACTACTACTATTACCAACCCCTGTCACTACTACTACTACTACTACTACTACTACTACTACTATAACTGACTGTACCACTACTACCTCTACTACTACTACCTGTACTATTATCAACCCGTCACTACCACCGCATTACTTGTACTACTACTACTACTACTTACTACTTATTCCCGCAATATAAAGGTAAACGTGTGGGTGTGTGTGTGTAGTATTGTTGAAGTTTACTTGAATCCTTTGTGCACTACCTCTACTACTTCCACTGTCACTACTACCACTGCTACCATTATTATTAGAACTACTACTACTAACTATTATTACCACTACTACTATATCTGCTACTAGTACTACTTCTACTACTACTACCACTATTACTACCACCATTACTATCTCTGCTGCTACTATTCTACTCTACTACTGCTACTACTACTTCTACCACTACCATTATTACCACCACTACTACTATAACTATTAACCACTACTACCACTATTACTACAACCACTATCTCTGCTGTTAGTATTCTATTCTACGACTACCACTACTACTTCCACTACTTCTTCGTCTACTACTACTACCACTTCTACTACTACCCTTATTATTACCACCACTACTTCTGTAACTATTAACAACTATAACTTTTAACTACTACTACTACCACTATTACTACCACCACTATCTCTGCAGCTACGGCTACTGCTACTACTACTACTTCCACTACTACTACTACTACTTCTACTACTTCTACTACTACCGTTATTATTACCACCACTATTATCTCTGCTGCTACAATTCTATTCTACTACTGCTACTACTTCAACTTCTACACTACAGTAAAAGAACATTTTCCTGTAGTATAAATATAATCTTCTGTGTGTGTGTGTGTGTGTATTCTAAAAAGTACTGTTGAAGCTGACTTGAGTGTAATTTCGTTTCTGCCCGTCTCTTTTGTTCCTGCGCTGGAAAAGCACCATTCCAGTTCACAGAGCAGTTCCTTCTCCTTTGTATTCTGCTGCTCATTTGATTGTGCTGTCGATTACATTGTGAAGTCCTCACCAAAGATTTATCACCGCTCAAAACGCCGCTTTTTTATCTGCCAAAAGGAAGCGAATTAACAAACCGGCATTTCTCAAGATGTGTGACAACAGATAACACCAAAGACAAAACAAATGACTTGCTAATTATTCTGTATTTGCAAATCTTTGACGGTAAAACTACAAAGATCTACGAGGTCTTGCCTTTCATGTTACAAGTTTTTCTGTGCAGTGGGGGAGAGAAGTGGTGCTAAAAAGCATAAGAGACCTGCTCATATTTAATGGGAGAGTTGTCAGAAGTCCTACGCCCACACGAGGCAGTGAAGTGGCCAGAAGAAGTGATTATGAGACTACATTATCGAGTGTGGTGCAGTGCCCAGACTCTGAGAGCACAAATTCAAAAGAGGATTTTGGAGTACGTGTTAGAAAGTATAGTGTGATGATGATGATGATGGTGTCGTGCTTTTTGAGGTTACCTGTGGTTATGTGCTAAACAGCTTCTTGACCTACATATATACTGCTAACCCTACGATTACTACAAGTATTACTACTCCTACTGCCCTATCTGTTGATACAAAACCCTATATAATAGTAGAGAATAAAACTATATCACTACTTTTACAACTATTATACTATTACTACTACTACATTTATTAGTATTGCTGCCCTGTCTTAGTATTGCTGACCTGTCTTAATATAAAACACTCTAAATAGAAGAATACTATTATGACTATTACTACTACTACGACTATTACTGTCACTATTACTACTACTGCTGCTACTACTACTACTACTGTTGCCATTTCATTTACTACTATCACTATTATTACTACTACTATTAATACTAGTACCACTATCACTATCACTACTACTATCACTACTGCTATTACTACTGCTATCACTACTACTACTCTTACTACTGCTATCACTACTACTACTACTACTACTACTACTACTACCACTACTACTACTACTACTACTACTACTATATGGCTTTATTGCTAATACTTTTACAACTACTACAGTAGTGGTACTACATGATTCAAATGCTTTTATCAGATTTGACCTTTTACATAATTGTGTTACAACAGATGTTTTTGTACATAAACTAAAATAATTATAAATAGTATGAATAAGTGTTTGATAAATACCAACTAATTGCTAAGTAACAGTAAATTAGCATACCATAATAAAAATGTCATTGATATTTTCAGCCCTGAATAGACCCCAGAACCTTCGTACTGTGAAGTCGAGTGCTGTGGCCCCTCAGCCGTTGTGCCGCTTGCTCCATAAATACATTTGACATTGACAGTGGACTTTGACTTCTTGGAAAAAAACTTCAGTGCTTCTTCTGATAAATCACCTTTTCCACCGCAGAACTCCTTTGAGGAAATGAAAAACTGACACGGGGAGATTTCATTTTCCCCTCGCCCCCTGGTGGATAAACGGCGCGCAGACGCATTAGTCCCAGCTGGTGACAGTTGTGTGGCGGAGTCCCTGTGTGCGGCTCCGTTCCGGCCCGGCGTGTGGTCTCCGGATGTGCGCGCCGCACACAGGAATCCCAATGAGCTCAATGATTATCTCTGCAGACGCTCACGCCATCGTCCCGGCCGCACGCTGGACCCTTTGTTGGATCTGCTCCTCTGGTGAAATCAAAATAATGAAAATATACGAGAAATGTGGAAAAGCCTCTGGTGTGTCACTTAAGAAGAATATTTTATTGCAGAAATAGAAAATGCTGCTGCCTTGACGGAGTTTGCCATGAGCTAATCCTTTTATCGCTAATTGTTGGTTTGAACGTCGACTATAACGACCTGGGATTTATATTGTGATTAAATCTGCACCATGTCACTTTTCACGTTCCTTGTCTCCATGGAGATTATTGTTGACGTCACCGATTTGCTTATTCTTCCACAGTATTTATCTTAACTATCTCCATGGACACAAGTGAGTGACACCACCAGGCCAACTTACAAGTCAAATCTGTGGAGAGGCCACCCCACCCCATAGTGAGAACGTTTTCCCAAATATCTTATATAAGCATAAAACGACTGCAGTGGAATATTTGCTTATATTTATTGCTTGATACCACACTACGGAACATGCCAGGCAAACCAATACATACAGTACTTATACTATTAGGCTAAGGAATTGGTCAAATAATAAAATGTGCCTAAAAGTAGCGCAGTACTGCAGTAAATAGTCACTGACATATGACCTCTCTCTCTCTCTGGCCTCACTCCATCTCGAAAGATGATGGCTGCACATTTAGATTGGGTCACTGTTGGTGATGCATCTCCTGCTGTGACTGTGCAGGCCGATGCGAGAGTGGCAGTCCTTTGAGCAGACTGGGCAGATGTGGGCTGAGACTGCTGGGTCACTAGACCTTGCCTTGCGCATAGTTCTCTTCCGCTTCAGCACTGTGCTGCGTTCAGCCTCGGCCTGCTCAACCCCGCCACGGACAGCTGACTTCCAGGCCCCACGGTCCTCAGAGAGTTGCTCCCAAGTATCAACAGCAATGCCTGCGTGTCTCATGTCGCGCTTGCATGAGTCCTTGAAGCGGAGGAAGGGGCGACCGCGAGACCTGGTTCCATCTGCCAGCTGGCCATACAGCAGGTCTTTTGGAATGCGGCCGTCATCCATGCGACGCACGTGACCAAGCCACCGCAGGCGTCGCTGGGTTAAAAGGGCGAAGATGGATGGCAGTCCTGCTCGCTCAAGTACCTCTGTGTTGGGGATCTGGTCTTGCCACCGGATACCGAGGATACGTCGGAGGCAGCGAAGGTGAAAGCTGTTGAGCCTCCTCTCCTGGGCAGCATAAGTTGTCCAGGCCTCACTCAAGTAGAGCAGGGTGCTGAGGACGCAGGCCCTGTATACCTGCATTTTGGTGTTGTCGGTCAGGTTGCTGTTGGACCACACCCTCTTCTGAAGCTTGGACATCACTCCTGCTGCCTTGGCGATCCTAGAGATAATCTCTGGCTCAAAGGAAAGGTTGGAGGAGATAGTTGAGCCGAGGTACTGGAAATGGCTGATGGGGTTCAGGGTGTAGTCCCCTATGTGGACAGATGGAGGGGAGTCAGTACCCTGGGCCATTACCTCCGTCTTCTTGAGGCTGATGGTGAGGCCAAATTCGCGCGGTCCACCAGTCGCTGCAGGGCTGGTTCGGTGTGAGCGGCTAGTGCTGCATTGTCAGCAAAGAGGGCCTCCCTGATGGTGACACTTCGGACCTTGGTCTTCGCCCTAAGTCTGGCAAGGTTGAATAGGCGCCCGTCAGACCTTGTGTGCAGGTGCACACCATCATCATTGTCACGGAAGGCATAGGACAGGAGTGCAGAGAAGAAGATCCCGAAAAGTGTTGGGGCAAGCACACAGCCCTGCTTAACTCCACTGCTGATCGGGAATGGCTCAGACACTGTTCCGTTAAAGCACACTGTGCTTTGCATGTCCTCGTGGAAGGACTTAATGATGGCGAGCAGTCTTGGAGGGCAGCCGACCTTCTTCAGGATGCTGAACAGTCCACTCCTGCTGACAAGATCAAAAGCCTTCGTCAGATCAATGAAAGCAAGGTAGAGGGGCTGGTTCTGTTCACGGCATTTCTCCTGGAGCTGTCGCACAGAGAAGATCATGTCAATTGTAGACCTGCCGGCTCTGAATCCGCACTGTGATTCAGGGTAGATGCGTGCAGCCAAGACCTGCAGCCGAGCCAAGATGACTCTCGCAAAGACTTTGCCGACGATACTGAGTAAGGAGATGCCTCTCTAGCTGTTACAGTCACTGCGGTCACCCTTGTTTTTGTAAAGGGTCACAATCTTGGCATCGCGCATGTCTCTCGGTACAGAGCCCTCCATCCAGCACAGACAAAGCAGCTCGTGCAGGTCCTGCAGCAGTGCATACTTCCCACTCTTGATGACCTCAGGAGGGATGCCATCTTCTCCTGGAGCCTTGCCGGTTGACAGACAGTCTATGGCCTTGCTCAGCTCCTCCTCCGTAGGTTCAGCGTCCAGCACATCCAGCACTGGCAGCTCCTGGATGGCATCGAGCGCTGCATCTGACACGGTGTTCTGTGTAGAGTAGAGCTCCAGGTAATGCTCCACCCAACGCTTCATCTGCTGCTGCTGGTCAGTGATGGACTCTCCCAGCTTCGTCTTGAGGGGGGCGCTCTTGGTGGTGCTCGGGCCAGTTGCCTGCTTGATGCCAGCGTACATGCTGCCTGTATTGCCCGTATCTGCTGCAGATTGGATCCTCTGGCTGAGCTGGAGCCAGTAGTCATTGGCACAGCCGCGGGCTGTTTGCTGGCACTTGCTGCGGGTGGCTTTGAGTGCATCCCGTGTGGCTTGGCATGGGTTGTTGATGTAGGCTAAGTGTGCCTTGCGCTTGGCTTGCACAACCCGCTCCATAACCTGCCAGTTGGCCTCGAACCAGTCCTCATTCCTCCTCTCCTTCCTCCCCATCACCTCCAGTCCTACCTGGTAGAGCGCAGAGCGCACATGCTCCCACTTGGAGTTTGCATCAGTGGGTTTCTCACACTCCTTTGCGAGCGATGACTTGAGGGCACCAAGCAGCTCCTGGGCTTTGTTTGGGTCAGAGGTTCGACAGCCGTTGATTCGTGGATGTCCCTTTGGCTTGGAGTGGTGCAGCTTGCGGGGGGTAAGGCTGACCATAGTGCGGACGAGGGCGTGGTCTGTGTCACACTCAGCGCTGTGTAAGCTCCTGGTACTGCGCACACTGTTGAGATCCAGCCTCCTGGTCAGGATGAGGTCCAGCTGGTGTTGGATCTGGGGTGGCACCACGAGACCTTGTGCCGATGCTTGTTCTCGAAGAATGTGTTGGTGATGGCCAGCTTGTGGAAGGAGCACAGTTCCAGGAGTCTCTGCCCGTTCTCATTCATCTTTCCGACTCCATGATGCCCAAGTGAGGTAGGCCAGGCTTTGTAGTCAGCACCCACCCGTGCATTAAAGTCCCCCAGAATGTAGAGTCCTTCTTTGTTGGG